>JAUPMV010000020.1:3732902-4332902 GCA_030848855.1 Branchinecta sandiegonensis
AATGAAAAAGTTATTCAATTGCGATTAATTTTAAATTGTTGTTTAAATGCTGATAGTGACAAACAGAGAAGTGTTGTCAGTTTTGCAATGTAAGATTTTTCATGAACAATCAGCTTGAAGCATGAAGACCAAAAACTGCCTCCTTGAAAGATACCATTAATTCAATTTGGTCTGACAATGCTGGGTGTTCAAGTAGAATAAAGATTTGCTTTCTACTGCTGTTGTTGGTTCTGATCCATTTTGTTGAAAAATTCAGTTATTCTAAGTTTTCAAGTCTACAGATATATTGTTGCTGTTCTTTTGTTAAGGCCTGCTACTGGTCATTGTACCCTAAGATATCTTGGATTCACAGTTGATGAGAATGTTTAGTGGAAAAAACATGCGAAATTAGTTGGTAACAAACTTTCAAGGTCCCTTGGAGTCATCCGCCGCCTTAAATTCCGTTTTCCTAAAAAAATATTAAAAATAATTTATCATTCTATTTTTCATCCTCATCTGTCTAATGGGTGCTCCATATGGGCAAGTAACTTCATTTCTTGTTATAAAAGAGTCCAAATCATCCAAAATAAGGCAATTCAAATTATCACCGGTTCAACACACTGATAACATTAATCTTCATTTCAAATGTGCCAAGATATTTGACGTATCTAAGACCAAGAATAAATAAGGGAAGAATTGAGAAGACTAGAATCATGGGACGTTGTTTTCTGCCCGATCCTCAAGTACCGGGGGTGGAGCCTATTCGGCGCGTGTCCAGACCACAGAGTAAATATTGGCGCTATTTCTTCTGATCGCCATGCTTCGCGTAAAGGAAGTGCGCCAAATTCAAATTAAACAGAAAGAGGCCGACATTTTGCCCTTCTTCTTTCAACAAATCGCTGCTACCACTAGTTTAAAAGACGAGACAAGGGGCTAAAGTACAGTGAGATGATAGAAGTCGTGCAATTCTACATTCAAGGATGACGAAAATAAACGCAGAAAAGGACCGATTTGGACTGAACACTATAAGTTTAAAGAAGGAAGGGACACGCTTCCAAACATTCATGCAATCTCTATGGCAGATTCTTAGTGATGAAAAAAAAGACTGTCAATAGGATAGATAGTGAAACATTTAGCCAACTACCCGAGATAATGATATACATTTTGACCAAAAATAATAAATGGTTATCTCAAATGTAGACGTTTTGAATGGTACCGTGCAATTATCATTTTCAGTAATAAATTAAAATTTTAAATTAGGAAATACTTCAAGCCAACGTTTTTCGCAACTAACCGAGATATGTTACGAACTGAATTTTGTGTACAGAGTACAACTTAAAAACAAAACATAAAAAATCTTTGAGTACAATTCGCCAGCTATGCCCAAATTCCAACTTGAATGATGTAAAATCATGATAATAAAAAAAAAAAACATTACGAAAAGGCACAGACAATGACAAATGTGGGCAGATGTAAAGTGCAACTATCCGAGATAATGATATACCTTTTTGACCAAGAATAATAAGTTGTTATCACAAACTGATACGTCTTGAAAGATATCCTACACTCAGCAATCGTTAATTAAAATTAGGACTTTATACTGTTTTTCGCAACTACACGAGAAAATGGTATGAGCTAAATTTCGTGTAGAGTACAACTTAAAAACAAAACATAGTAACTCATTGAGTACATTTCGACAGTTAAATAATGTCCAAGCTTAATACCTTTTCTAGAAGCGATTCTTTACAGTCCTGAGAAGACCAAAATAAAATTACTAATGTTCACACCAGTCCTATTGAATCTGAACTAAATGCATGCATGTTAGATCTATGCTTCAGCATTCAAGTTGCTTAATTGTTCCCCTGAGTCATCAAATGCCACATTCCCTTGGGCTTCACCGTCTTTGTGAAGGGTGGTGACAACATAAGCTTCATAATGCAAATCTGACCCGAGATTGAAAAGGAGTTTCCATTTATATAATCCTCAGAATCTGCACTGTTTGAACTTCCCACTTTTTCTGACTGCTTCATCACTTTTGCTCTGGAGGTAACATTTAATACTGCAAGAGGCAACACGCGAAGCTCCACCCAGGCTCCACCCCCAGTAAATAATATCGGACGAAAAGAGATCTAGGATGCTGACATCGGGATTATGTGAGTTCTCAATTCTTCCCTTATTTATTCTTGCTAAGACTCGAGATTTCCAGATCGCAACTTTTTGCTTCAAGTATTTCAATAACCTCCTTCCGTCTTCGTTCCAAAATATGTTCTCACTAAATCAAGACCTGCATTCTTATGACACCCGAAACTCTTGTGACATCGTCCAAGAAGCGCCCTCATCAAAAAGGGCTTCTTTTCTAATTTGATTTTTTGCGCCGTCAATTTGGAATCTACTACCGTTAGATATCCGGAATTCGAATAACCTCATTTCCTTCAAGCGAGCAGCGAAAGGTCATTACAGGAAAATTGTTTAGTGTTATCCTCCTTTAGACCCCCCCCTGTTTTGTTTTGTTTCTTCTCGTTCCTTCTTTCCCTTATTTTCTCTCTCCTTTTATTTAAAGTTGAAAATAGATTATTTCTTTTTCCTTTCCTCTTTTTTTCTTTAAATAGAATGTTCAGTTAGTTGATTCTGTTTGATGTTTAAATTAATATAGGTTATTTCCCTGTCGTAGCCAAGCACTACATTTGTGCTTTCCTGGCAGGAATGTAAATTTTGTATTTATTTCAATTCAATTCAATTCATTTATTTGTATCCGCCAAAGCTGGCGAGTAAAAAAAATATAATAAAATTCACACAATTGGTCTACAGACTAATAACTAGACCATATACTCTCATACAAACTCTACTTCATTTAAAAAAAAACAAAAAAAAAAAGAAAAAAAAAACAATTAGCCTACGCTATCCTCAATGAAGTCTACCTAAACTTTAACCAAAATACAATCAACGCACGTATCGGTCAAAGTGTGCTTTATGGAATAAATTTTTGAAAAAAATGTTTCCCGTTTCCTTTTCAGAATATCAGTGGGGTTTTTTAAACCATAATTTTCCATCATAAAAGAACTGGATTGGTATTTCGAAAACCGGCATAAAAATTTCCCAAAATCAAAAAAAGTAGTTTTAATATGAGATAAATTTGTCAACGTTAAAAAAGGTAAAAAAGAAGATGCAAGCAGAGCCTGTGGAAGAGCAACAGTGTTAAAAATCTTTGCAAGATTGCGTCTAGATAGGAAATCCCTGAGACAAATCACCGCCCCGAAACTAGAAGAAATACGCGACTCCACATCTTTTAATATTAGAGCCCTCGTTAATGACAAAGTTGTTTTTTAAATATAGTCCAATGAAACTGAAACTAATGGTTAAAGCAAATTTTCTACTTACAACTAGCTTGACAAAGTAGTTAGCTTTCCAGGAAGCTTTGTCCGCCCTGCTCATCTTCGATAGTGAAACAAGGACAGTTTAAGGACTGGAAGAGAAAATAACATATTTAGTCTAAATTACAAAAACAGCAGGGCCAAAAAGTCAAGTAAGGTTTATTAGACAAAAACTTGCTACGGAGCTAATTTGATTGTCTTTACAAAATACCATTCGTTTTAACTCTCACAAAGGGACTTAGAATAGTTGGTGTCAAGAGCATCCACTTGCGAAAGATATCTGTTCGGCCCGTTTCTTTGAGCTTAAAAACCAGAATCTTATTTCTTAATCCAATATTGAGCAAGGTCACGTTTGGGTTTTGCACTGGCAAAAATACACGTAGAAGATAACCTGAACACTTGTTCTGGTAAAAAAAAACAAAAAAACATAAGCAAACTGGTACAGTTTAAGATTTTCAAAAGTTGACCGCTATCCTGCTAGTTAATTTGCCCAGTAGAGGTTTGCTTACAAGGCACCAAAGCATATAATTATTATCCTGTGGTTAGACCAGAAAATTTGCCTGAAACTCTGGCCACAAATGTGGCCTGTTTTCTCAATCCCCAAAATTCACAATTGATGGTTAACATCACTCCAAACACAACTGATGAGAACATAAATCTATAAACACAACTGATGACTACATCCCTAATTCTACCACTTTTCATCATGGTCTTATCAACCTAAAAGTTGTTCAACCTTCCTGTCACTGCACGTAGATGGAGAGCTCTTTCAGGTGAGCCTGACTCATTACATCATGCAAATCCACGTTAACAGCATCAAACACTTCCGATCATAGACTTGCCAATCTTCAACAAACTGTGTATTTATCTCTTAGATTATTCTGCAATGGATACATTATTGAAGATTTTTTCTGTGTTTGAATGAAATTTTCTTGGCTTTCAGTTCCAGTAACAAACTAGGTATAGGCCAGGATTTCAAGAAAATGACGAAAATCAAGCCAACAAAATAATGAATGTAACAAACTTAACACACAAGATTTTTAAGTAAGCTTAGCATGACTTTTTCTTTTGGTTGTGCCATTTATCTTGTCTAGGCTATGTGTAGTAATTGTGAAATGAGGCCAAGCTGACAATCCTGTATCCCTGCTAGTATAGATGTAAAATTTCAATACATCTATTTACCTTGCAAGAATTGCAACTATTGGCTGAAAAATTGTGAAAAATAAAAAAAGCCAAAATAAGATGCTGAGCTTGATTTTAGTGTCTGTACAAATTTTCATCTGTGTCAGATCACAACTGTGAAACTCACTCAAGGTTATCCTCTCGCCCCATATAACTTTGTAAGCAGCTTCTCTCTGCAAGTGAGCAGATCAACTCAGTGGCAGTGGTTTGCTCACTAATACTCAGATCAATCCCCGAGACTGGTCCCACAATTTCGCTTGTGAGAAGATCTTCTTCTCGTATCAAAGCCTATGTCTCCTCCATATCCGAATCACACTCTTAACTGCCTTCAAATGCAATGCAACCCTTGACTAGAAGACTCATCCAAGTTATACATCAACGCTGCAAAGAATCGCCTTCCTACAAACTGTTTGAGCATGATTTCCTATTTGGACATGATTGCTTAGTGAGAGGGGGCAAGCTCCCGAAGATTGCATTTTTTAAAAATAATAATTCAATTTTTGGCAGTTTTCAAGAAATCTCAAGATATCTCAATTTTGTAAATATTCTGACTGAATTCTTCAACTGTAAATTTGCTCTTACATCTATACCTGCCAGCCACCAGTACAGTAGTTGATTCATTTTCTCAGCTGTTTCAACTTAAGAGAACCTGAACTTGCCACAAGTCCTGTTTTGTAATAGTAAGTAAGATCAAAGCATGCACCCATCTCGCATCCATGAGATTTGGCCACCATTTTTCATAGGCGACAGAAAGCTGAACCACTTCAGTAGTTCAGTGACAACAATAATAGGTGCTTTATTGTCTGTATAATTAGCCTGGTAATAATAACTGTTATGGGCAAAAAACCAATGGTCTAAATGCATGTATAATGTAGGCTACAAAGACTATAGCTGTAATAGTGCATGCTGTGGGCATAGATATTCTTGTTTGAACGTTCCCCAACAGTTAATCACACCAGAAAGAACTCACATAAGGAAAATCTGAAGCAAAATGGACGTAACAACTTATGGAAAGAAAATCTACATGCAACCTAGAACTGAGTCTATCCTATCCTGCTCACTGAAATAAACGTCTAAACAGGCAAACTAAGTCCATTGTAAATGCAAAGATTAGAAACGATAAAAAATAATTTTATCCATTTCTTAAGTTCATACCTCGGCAAAATTCAATCGACTGATTCTGACGATTTGATGGATTTTGATGATGGTGTTGTCAAAAAGTTGGACTCCCGAGTGTGACGGCTATTTAGAAAATCCCGAAATACATTGACATAGACATCCCGAATTACATTGAAATTTATACATGGTTATTAGCTGCAGCCCTAGTTAAACTTAAATTTATGCTCTGTGAATGCTACGATTCTTCTTTATCTTAAAATCTCCTGAAGATCGGAAAAACAGCTTTGAACTCTGTGCTGTGCTTCTTCTAGTCCCCGAAGCGACTCCGAATTTCAATTCGGCGGCGGTGGAAATGGTTTTGGTTAGCGGCGGCGAGCCAAAATTTTGTTGCGGCGCCAGTATTTATCGGCGTTTTCTCTATTTTAGTATCTACTTCCAGCTATTATTTCAGTTTCCCTGCAAATCTTTACATTTTCCCCCACTTTCGGTCAGTGTCATATATAGTGATAGTAGTGTCGGGCCCTCTTTCCCTACTTTTGCTAGTTCAGGCACTTCGCCAGCTTGCGAGTCCGGATCGGATCACGTGCTCGAGAGTTATAGCCTACATGTCATACACTATAAGATATTCAGGACCCACCTTCGAACTCCC
The DNA here is from genome assembly GCA_030848855.1 of Branchinecta sandiegonensis. Taxonomy (NCBI): domain Eukaryota; kingdom Metazoa; phylum Arthropoda; class Branchiopoda; order Anostraca; family Branchinectidae; genus Branchinecta; species Branchinecta sandiegonensis. The sequence continues at coordinate 3,739,203 of JAUPMV010000020.1, forward strand.
CCACCAAAGCCGGATGCGGTTCGGATCACTTTTATTTAGATAGCACTAGGTGCATATTTGGTGCCATTTGGTCCCTAGGCATGTTACAAAATTTCTGGGCCCCTCTCCATCTCCCCTTCACCATGGTCGGATGCGGTTCGGAACATCGTGAAGATGCTTTTACCACCCATAAAGTTTCTCTGGAATCGAATCATCCCGTTCGTAACTTACGTGGATCCCGGCTCCCACTTCCTCCGCCACAATACAGATGTTCGGATCCGGAAAAGACGGTTTCGTTGAGATCGTGTCGGGTGCTTCATATGCATGCCAAGTTTCAGGGTCCAAGCATAAATGGAATTGCCATATCTAGCTAAAGTGAGACAAAAGGGGTATTCTCGCCGTTCCCCGAGGACTCCTCAGGGAATCGAAGGGAACGGCGAGAATAGAGGGAATCAGTCCAAGCGGACTCCGCACACAGAAACAGCGAGAACACGGGGAATGCTTCCAAAACGGATTTTGTTCAAAAAAAAAATTTGCAGTTGACGAAATTAGTCTGGATCCACTTCATTTTTGGTTTTGTTTATTCTGATTGTTTTTAATTAATTTTACATTGCACCAACACCAGCAAATTTTTGTTTTGATGATTGTAATGATACTCGGAGCATTCCCCGTCCGCGGGGACTCGCGAGAATACGGGGAGTGAGTCCCCGGGACAAACAAAAACGCCAGGACTCCTCAAGTGGAGTCCTCGGGGAACGGCGAGAATACGCCTAAAGGGACAGATAAACGGACCGACGGAGAGACATCATGATCGTTAAACCCCAGGCTATATGACACTTGAGTCGAAGGCAGCAAGTTGCGTACGATCCTTGAATATAGCTTTTGTACTATAATTAAAATTTGTTGAAGGGAGGCTCCGTAATTAAAACAATCGAGGTGAATTCAAGGTGATTCGAGCGTTTGCCAACGTCTAGAGAATCTTGGAGCAACTCAAAACAAACTGGACCCTTTTGACGAGAGGGCTCAACTGAAAGAGGGTTTGAAACATTTAATTTAAAGGCGGCGCGTCGAAACGTTTTCGGCGGCGGACAGCTGAGTTATTTTTGGCGGCGCCACCGACTTTCGGCGTGGGTTCGAGGAATAGTTCCATTGCGCCATCCCATCAATCGTTCCTCACTCACACACGATATTATCGTGGTTTCTTGTTCAGAAATAGGTCGTCCCCTGACTGGGCAAAACAAGGAAACTCGTTAGAGTTAAAAGTAAAGTATGAGGTCGTACAGGACTCCCACAATGGATTCCCTTTATTTATTAGTGTCCCAAGAACTCACCCTTAGCATTCTCGCCATTCCCCAAGGATAGGGAATGGTCTGATCATTATAGCAGCATCAAAAAGGACCCCTTTTTAGATTCGATGGGGAGTCGACTTGAGGCCTTGGTCGCAGCCAGATTCTAAAAGTCTTTTCAAATTCCCAGATGTCAGTGGCTTCCGCACAACCAAGCAAACCCTTTATCATTGATCAAATAGGTGTAATAAGGTGTATTACGGCGTATACAGATTCGTCTTTTCTTCGGGGTGCGCTGTAAGAAGATGTATAAGGAGGATAGATCCGGGTTCTACTTTGTCTTTTGCAGCGCCAATTAGATCGCTTGGTTGGGCTCCGCCAAAATGCCGAGGAAGAGGAGTTTCGCCATGGCTGCCATGGGAGAATGAAAGTTCACTTTGTTGGAAGTTAGTGCCAACTTTTCTTCAAAATGACACGTTTTGTTCTGTTACGACTGCTTATTGTCAGTTCGAGGAATACTGCTATCCAACTTTTCAAGGGCCTTAGCAACATCGGGTTAGTTATTAATCTGGAGAAGTGCCAATATCTATGTTTTAATCCGCCTAAAGGTTCTGCTTCCACCCTTAAAGTCAGAAACATCCTTTTGCAACCACAAACCTCAACCAAGTGGTTGGAAATTTCGGTTTCAACAACCCTCAGAAAAATTTGTGAAGCAGCTAGCGTCGGGGACATGATTACTAAAAAGAGGCACGAAAACTAAAAGGGCCCATTTAAGCTTCAGATTGAGGGACTGGAACAATCTTCTAACGTGCCTTCTTTAAGGCCCTGGAGTTATATACTCTCACTTACTTGTCTACTTCTGCTACTTGCTGATCTTTTTTTATTGCTCGTGCCTCCCGCGCCATTACGTGCCGTGCCGTGCCTCTTTTTAGTCGATACCGTTCTGTTAACTGCAAATGCCATGAGGATGAGTTACGGGAAAATCGTTCCTAATAGAGCGAGGTAGAAACGACGAGGTATAGCAAAAATCTGCACAAGTTTTTGCTCCTCCTCTGTGCTTTTCCTCGCTGGTTTGTACCCTATTCTCAATAAAAAAGACACTAGTCGAATGCGATCATATTTTTTCAAATATCTCTTCTTTCTGCTGTACCTTCCTCGGCGCATGTTGCAATCATCGAATCATGGAGAAGTTTTTAGTGGAGTGTTACTTGGAACAATCCACTATTGCGAGCGCTGTCGCAGCTTTCGGCCTTCGGTTTTCGGTTTTCACCGTATTTTGTGGAGCTCACAACTCGTGAACCAGTGCAAGTATCAAGTTCAAACTTGGTACACTTGTGGGTATTGGGGTCTAGTTGTGCCTTCTGGGGGTCCCATCCCCACCCCAGCCCGGTTCAGGGGAAAATGGGCCCAGATTGCCCAGGAGTAAAGTTCGTTACTCTTGCCAGGAATCAACAGGTATCAAGTTGAAACTTGGTAGGATTGTGAGCATTGGGGTCACTTTTTAGGTTTTTGCGGGTCCCAACTCCCAAACCCCACCCCCACCTGGTTTAGGGGCAATTGGGCCCAGATTGCCCGTTTTTGTATGTTTTTAATTAGACAATAACTAGGGATAAGGCGATGGAATTTCTTTTTGCTTTTGGGTCATGGGGACCGGGGGGAGTTGAACCACCCCCATCCTCCCCGTTCATGGACAAATGGGCCCAAAATTGCCCATGAAAAAAGTGTTTGACCCGTGACTGGAATCAAACTCTAAGGTGGTGTACTTGAGGAAAAATGGTGTAACTACGCATTTTGAAGGGTCCCGACCCCCCCCCCCCCCGTCCCGTTCATGGGCAGCTGGGCCCAGATTTCCCATGAGTTAAGTTCGTCTATGACAGGTCTCAAGTCCCTTGTATATTTGGGTAGATCTGTCTACGGATGAGGATTTGGTGTAAATCAACAAATAAGACGACGCGACGTACTTTAATCTTTAATGAACAGTTGGAAACTGGACTGTTTTGTCATATGATCCATGATATGCCGTTCTTAATAAATTGTGACGAAGGGGGCATTAGTCTGCTACGAATTGGTTTATTGCACTTGTTATTACCTTGCTAATGGAAAAGGTTTAAAGGGTGGGACTGGCAGGCAGACCATTCAGTGTTCGAACAAATGCTATTCGTGCAAGATCTTCAACATTTCTTTGGATATATACTGGCGGTTTGATTACATTTAAAGCTTCTAAAAGGGGGTGATTACAACGTTATTTCAACACTTGTTTGGTTACTGGGGAAGAGGTATGTATTGGTTCTAAAGCTGTGTGTATATAAATGTGATAAACATTTCACTTTTACACTCTGCGTCTGAGCGCTTGCGCACTTGTTTGTCGTGGACCCAACTGTCATACTAAAAGAAATATGTGAGCATCTTCTGCCATCATCCAACCGCGTTCCTGCCCATTGCCCAATGCGCCAGCTAATGCAGTAAATATATTGTCCTGTTCGTGTTTCGTTGTTTGTGTTAATTTCTCTTGTGCTGTTGTTGTACATATTGTGGTAATCAAATGCCGATCTGTATTTTCTTGTCAAGCGTTTCTTTAATTATTTTCTGTATATACTGTAAAATGCCTAATATTAGGCTGCATGTAATAAATCAATTCAACACGTTAATTTAGTAGTTTTTTTTTACAACACTATGGTCGTCAAATTGTGCTTGTGTACTTCGAGGAGTACTAAGAACACTTTTTCTGATCTTTAGAAGCTCGAAAAATTGCATAAGTGTGTCAACACTGAACGTCGCATGTATAAGAACCTTTGATGTTTAGTTTGAGCAAGGGTGTAATAAGACGTGAGCATATCATTGTTCAAATAGGTATAGTAAGCTGAATAGCGCTATACGCTATGTTTACGTCTTAATGTACACCCTTGTTCAAATAGGAAGTGAAAACGTTCTCATCAATGCAGTGTTCGGTGTTGCCACGCGGATACAACTTTTCGATAAAAAAAAGTATTCGTAGTAGCCTACTACTTGAAGTACACGAGTACAATTTGACGCACATTTTGTTGTAAAAAGCTCCTTAGGTCGACAGCATTGGTCCTCGAACTAACAATAAGCAGTAGTAATAGAAGAAAACGTTGGCTTTTGTAGAAAAGTTGTTTCTCCAGCTTCCAACAAATTAGAACTAAAGCGCTTTCCGTAGCAACCATGACGACGCTGCTTCTTTCCTCGGCCGGCTGGCGGAACCAACCAAGCGATCTGATTGGCTCTGCATAAGCGAAGATAGAGCCCGGAACTATTCTCCTAAACATGGCGTATAGCACTGTTCAGCTTATTACCAGTGTTGCCACTTTTTCTGAACGAACCTGTGACTTTTGGCTGGAAAAAAACAATGACATTCTGGCACCTACGAAACTTTGTTCTTTTTACCAACTATCAACGAAAAATCTCGCTTTATCATCTTCATAATGATACGCCTCAACTTTTATGCTTCATTTTTGCACTTACTAGTAAGGAACCGGTCGCAGAGTTCTTGATCGCTTTGTCGAAGAAACGAAAATGTATGACAAATCACAGAATTCTGCAACAGGTGGCAACACCGCTTACTACACCTGTTTGAACAATGCTTGGCCAGGCTATTATTCGCCTTATTACAGCGCGCCCCGAGAAAAAGAGGAATCTCTAAAGCATTGTGCAAATAGGCGTAATAAGCTGAATAGTGCTAAACATTGTTCAAATAAATTTGATAAGGTGTATAACGGCGTATAAGCTTTATTACAGATTCCACTTTTCCTCGGGCGCGATGTAATAAGGAGAATAGACCCGCATTCTATTATCGCTTATGCAGGGCCAATCAGATCGCTTGGTTGGTTCCGCCAGCAGGCCGAGGAAAGGAGCAGCGTCGTCGGGGTTGCCACGGGAAGTACTAAAGTTCAACTTTGCTGGAAGCTGGAGAAACAACTTTTCTTCAGTAGAACACGTTTTGGTCTGTTACGATTGCTAACTGTTAGTTCGAGGACCAACGCTGTTCATCCGTTAATTTGGTAGCTTTTTACAATATAATGGGCGTCAAATTGTACTCGTGTACTTCAAGTAGTACTAAGGACATTTTTTCTGATCTTTAGAAGCTCAAAAAATTGTAGAAGCGGGGCAACACCAACGCTGCATTGATAAGAACCCTTTCACTTTGTATATGAACAAGGGTCTGTATAAGACGTAAACATTGCGTATAGCGCTGTTCAGCTTATTAACACCTATTTCAACAATGCTCTACACGCGATGATAGGTAGGTTTTTGGGATCCCAAAACGTAAGTGGAGGGATACCTATGACATCGCAAAAGTTGTCTGTCTGTCTGTCTGTCTGTCCGTCTGTCCGCACGATAAATCTCGAGGGGATTGAGATATTTTGATGAAACTTGGTGGGAGGATCCTTTGAGTCAAAGTTCAGGTCAAGTTCGAAGATGTGCTCTCTAGCCTTATATTTGAGGGTGGGGGAGGGGTTTCAAATTAAGGGATAAACAAAATATTTTAAACAGCTAATGTGATAGTCGGTTCTTAGGTAAGAATACATGCTGAGTACGATGGTGAAAACCATTTTTTTTTCGGACAAGTAGTTCGTCCGGAATCCGGCAAAAACCGGAAAGTTGGGTAAAAGTAAAAGTTTCATTTGAAGTTGATTAAATGTTCGATTAAGGGGTAAGGAGATATGCTGCACGATGATGAAAACCATTTACTAACCGGACAACTAGTTCGCCAGGAATCCGAACAAAACCGGAAAGTTTGTTAAAAGCGAAAGTTATATCTGAAGTTGATTGGATGACAGATTTAGGGGTAAGAAGAGACGCTGAGTCTGTGTATGACAATCAGGATGACAATCATTTTTTACCCGGACATATAATGAGTCCGTAATCCGGTTTTAATCGGATAATTTTTAGTCAAAGTTTTTCATCTTTAGGGCGCTTCGCCCTCCTTTTGTTGAGATGGGTTATAAATAAATTGAATTGAATTGAATTGAATTAAAGTTGATTAGAAGTTCTTTATAGGGATAAAGAGATCCGCTGGATTCGTTTCTGAATTTTTCTTCTTTTTTTTGATGGACTAGTAGTTCGCTTGGAATTCGGGCGAAACCGGAAATTTGGCAGAAGTAAACCAGGATGTTTCTGTCAGTATCGTCAAAATAGACATAGCTTATAGAGGTATATATGAACTTGGTTTTCTGTGATGATTAGCCTGGCAAAGACTGGATCTAGCGAAGACAAGACCCAATTGTCTGGATCAAATATTAGATTTTTGGGATCCCATCGAAACCTTTGGTCTTGTTATTTTTAACCAGAACATTGAAAATAAAATAAAATTACATGACTGATATCCTATTGCAGCAAAACAAAGTCCTAAGGACTTGTGCTGCAATTTGTTAATACTACTTGCATCTAATAAATAAAGAACTAAGCACAACAACTTCCAATTATCCACCTAGCCTATGGCTTAAATAACAAATAATTAAACGTGGACACTGTACTCAACAAGAATCCTTAATATTTACTCCTGACCAGTTTCAGCCCCACCCGAACAACTGTGAAAGAAAGTAATAAAAAAAAAAATGTTTACGTCACGAATGTTTACGTTACGATGTTTGCGTCTTTGCACCAACGCCTGTTCAAATAGGAACCCAAAAGGTTCTTATCAATGCAGTGTGCCACAATGCTATTAAATTAACGGATGGACAGCATTGGTCCTCGAACTAACAATAAGCAGTTGTAACAGACCAAAACGTGTTCTTTTGAAGAAAAGTTGTTTCTTCAGCTACCAACAAAGTAAAACTTTAGTGCTTCCCGTGGCAATCCTGACGGCGCTGCTCCTTTCCTCGGTCCGCTGGTGGAATACACCTTATTAACACCTATTTGAACAATGCTGTATTACATCGCGCCATCGGGCACAAATCGCCAACGTTGTTATGGTACTTGAAGTCATAGGTTAATGTCTTCGGCGTAATGGTGATCCATCTATCTGTCTCACTTTTGGGTACATCCGCTCTACGTAAGCTAAGACGATGACACTTGACATGCTTATGAAGGACCCGACTGACTACTCAGCGAAACTAAGTTTTCTCGGATTGCATCCAGTCATTCATGTAGGGGTGGAGGGAGGGATGATACGGAAACTTGTGACCCGTGAGACCCGATCCAAAGGAGCAGAGCGATATTTCGTTTATATGAACGGAACCGACAACCGGGGGCGAAGGAGGACTCCGGAAATTTTGGAACATGCGTTGCAATGGATATAGGGACTGGGATGAAACTTGAACGGTACAAAGATCATGGGTCCCAGATGCGTGATTTTGAAGTCTGGACCGAATCTGACCTCATGGTGCATTTACACACTGCGTAAAATCCGAGCGTATTTGAAATCCGAGCGCATTTTACGCACGTATTTGGGCTTGAAAAGATCTCTAGCAGTACGGACGTATTTGAGAAATCGGTCCGTTTTGCATTTAAAGACTTCCGTATTGCTAGAGTTCTTTTCAAGCTCAAGTACGTGCGTAAAATACGCTTGGATTTCAAAATACGTTCGGATTTTACGAAGTGTGTAATCCTACCATCAGTGCGGGGAGCTGGAAGGGGCGTGCCTAAAATTTTCCGGAAGTACTGCGATTGGCGAGAAACTTGGTGGTTGAAAAAACCAAATGCCCCAGATGCACTTTGGTGGGGGTGGAGAGGGAGGCCCAAAAACTGTTTACATGTGTAGCGTCCAAAGATCATGGAACCTAGATACGTTATTTTGAGGTCCAGACCCGATTCGGTCTCGTCAGTTGAGTTAGGTGTCATAGAAAATTTTTCGGATGTTGTCCGACTCAAGGGAAACTTGTTTGGTAGTAAGTGCCGTAGATGCAACATTTGCTTGTCCGAAGCCCATCCGACTACGGTGGTGGATGGAAGGGGGGGGGGAGGGCTCGGTAACCTGTGGAGGAACCCAATGGATAGAGGATTGGGACGAAACTTGGATCGTGCGGAGGTAACGGGTCGAAGATCTGGAAGGGCTTCCATTCGAGTGACTCGGTGGGCCTCGAAATGCCCTAGATTTGATATTAATGTGTCCGAGTCGTATGTGGACACGGTGGGGGGGGGGGGGTGGAGAGAGGTTCAAGAAATTGTTTGATACGCATGGGGACTAAAAGAACACAGTGAAAAACTTGGACGGCACACAAGTCATGGACCCGGATGTGCCATTTGAGGTCTGGACCGGATGCAGATGGAATACTACTCAAGTGACTTTACCGTGACAAATCAGCTGGTTTATTTGTCACAGGACAAGTCCCATGAGTAAAATTCCATCTACATAATATCTATCTAATCCCGTGGCATGGGGATGTAAAGGGCTTAGATAGATTTGTCTTCGGCGGGACCGCTGTTCCCCCTCTGTACCTCAGTGACAGATTAGTGGCCTTGAAAGCCGACGGTCGTGGGTTCAAATCCAGGCTGTCTAGGACCCATGGCCGTTTTCGCGATGCACGCAGGTCACACGGTCCCGGATTCCGCCTCCCACACATGGATGGAAGGATCCGGAAAAGAAGGTTTCGTTGAGTATCAGCCTGGTCCTTTATAGTCCTTCATAGGTCCTTTCGTTTAGTCCTTGATATCGTCCCCAGGAAGTGACTCCCTCTATTCTCGTGATTTCTGTTCGACTTCCCAAGGGATCCCTGGGAACGGCAGCATACTCATTACTTTGAAGTAAATTAGAGTATTGACTAAAAAAGTCAAAAATTTTAGAAGCTAAATTTTACAGTTGGTCTGTTCGGGCGTTATTCGATATCAATAAGATTATATCGATATACTTCGTCCGGTATATCGATATCGAAAACGATATTTCTACATTTCCTACTATTGCAAATAATCATAACAAAACCAATTCTTATATATCCTAATAAGTTTTTCGCAATTCGTTTTTCCTATTTTCGAAGATTTAACGAAAAAGAAGCAAATTGTTATTTGGTGAAAATTTTATTTTCTAAATTTTAGCGAAACGAGGTGAACCAAGGACGTACTATGGCCAAACATGGTCTCAAAATATGGATTATCGAAAGACAAATTATCGATATGTCGAAAAGATCCAAATATCGCCCAACACTACCAGGTCGTCACATACCGCTCGTTCCACTGCCAATACATCTCAAGACAATTTGGTCCTCTGACAATCAAATCAAATCGTCCCGCGGTAATATCCCAGAGATAGGCCTTTTTTCTTCTTTTTCTTCTTTTGTATGTACTCCGTGTTTTTCACTTTGTTGTTCACGGGCAAAAAAGTTGAATAAATAAAATAAATTGTACCGTGTTCTTCAAAACTGTGCTAACTGAAAATTTTTTGAAAACTGAGTTAACTGTACCATTGGAAAGAACATACCTGATTTGGTATTCTGTTAAATTGTGCTAAGTGTTAGATGACGACGTTAGCACCATCTAGCAGGTAGATCAGTTTTAACTTTCTGAGTTCCTACTTTCTTCATGCAGATGGCATACACAAAACTGGGCCCAAAAATTATGAAAATGTAGTTAGCACAGTTTTGAAGAACACGGTACAATTATTCATCTCACAGACAACTCATTCCGCGAACAATTCGTCCAGGGAAGAAATGGCGAATTTCTCGGTTTTGGTGGAAAAGGTTGCACATTAACCGTGTCCGCTATACTCTTGAAGACTAACTCTTCGTGCCGATAAAGAATCGCATGTGTGCCTGTGCTAACAAAAAGAATACACTGAACTGGACGGGGACAATCAGGCCACATGCGGAAAGTCCATCAATGGGAGGTTTCCCTCTTCTTCTTCTTTAAGTTTGGCTCGTTGGACGACTGGGGGTTCCACTTGAGCCTTATCTTTTTTGGGGGGTCAAAAATAAATTACACTCAATCTTCTAGTTTCAGGTCATAAATGAGACGGAAAATGCAATTAAACATAGCTTTAGCATCACTAGTCTGAATATTTTGATCACCGCTAAGCGAATTCACTGTTGGGTTAATTCACAACTGGGAAAATGCATCTTTAAATTTTTGTTGGATTCGTCCCAGATTGTGGCATGAGAAAAGGATATTATACAAGGTTTCCTCGTCTCGTTGACAAAAACGACACAGTGGGGATGCAGCAACTTGTTGGTCCTTATTACAGATTTTATATGTGATACCCTCTATACGCAGCGGAATAAGTCGGGATCGACTAATACCAGGAAGGGAAGGGAACTCGAGAAAAGCAGGAAGGCATACTAAAACCAGGAAAGGCATACTAAAACGAGGAAGGCTGTCGCCAGAATTCGAAACTGGAAAGCCGCACCGTTCCCCTCCTCTGTTTAGTATTCTTTGAAGGGTCGGCAACTTTCCAAATTTAAAGTTCACCATCCCTTCCTCGTTTTAACATCCTGTAGTATCCGTCGTTTTAGTATCCGTCTGAACTAGAAATTAAAAGGTGAATTACAATTTTGGTAGTTGCTGGCCCCTCACTGAACTTAATGCCTACCCATGTCAGAATACTAAAACGAGGAAGGGATGGTGAACTTTGAGTTTGAAAAGTTGCCGACCCCTCGAAGAATACTAAACAGAGGAAGGGAACGGTGGAGCGCTCCGGTTTTTCGCAGCCTTGAATTCCTTCCTCGTTTTAGTATGCCCTTCCTCGTTTTAGTATGCCCTCCTGGTTTTAGTATGCCTTCCTGCTTTTCTCGCGTTCCCTTCCCTTCCTGGTTTTAGTCAATCCCGAATAAGTCTTGGTAAAATCTAAAAATTTTCCGTTCTCTAACCCAGAGCTGGTGGACCCGGACTCTAGACTCGTCTCGAGACGGTTTCGAGACACCTTTTTCAAGGACTCGGACTCGTTTTTCGCGGAGCTGTACGTCCACCAGAGCTGTGGACCCGGACTCTGGAGTCGTCTCGAGACGCCGTTTTCAAGAACTCGGAATTGTCTCAGACTCGGTTTGCTGGACTCGCAGCAGCTCTGCTCTAACCAAATTAACTTTTTTCATTACGGAACTTTTTCGGTTTGACTAAACGCATTATATTCCTTTTACTGGTCGTACTTTTCCTGGCTGGCCAGTGCATCCACTCTGGACGCTCACAAAATAAGTAGGCTTCTTTCAAAAATAAATATTTAGTAAGTAGAAGCTAGTATGAAAAAACTAGAAAAATAAGTGGATTCATTAAAAAAAATTACCAGGGCATTTTCGATGGGAAGGCAATTTCAACCGAATCTGCGAGAAATATAATGACAACTTGAGCTTTAGTCTAGATTATTTCCAGTTTCCAAACCAGTTTAAAATTATTTAGAATTGTTAAATTCAAAACTGAAAATTTTTAAGTACAAAATAGCAACATTAGAAAGAGCGGCACAATAGCTGATTAAACAGCTACTAGGTGTCACTTTTGTGAAGACTTCTTGGACATTACAGGCCTATTGCTGCGTCCGATTCCGCTGCCGATTACGTCTGAAAAAAGCGTTCTTTGCAGTTATGATCACCCGTTCGAAAGTTATGCATATCGAAAGTTTCCGGCTTTTTCCTCCCTCAAATCCCCCCAGAATGGTCGGAACCGGGAAGTGGCAGTTTCCAAGTCAGTCTTGTCGGGCCGTATTATGTCTGTCAAGTTTCATCGTCGTAGCACAACTAAAAGTAGTCAATCTAAAAGTAGTCAATCCCACCGTGGTCAATCTAGTCCGATTCTGGAAATGCTGTATCTAGAGCAAAGGCTTGATATTCCCACTAGTTCACTCTGATCACTGCAGTCTAAGCGGGTCGCGATATTTCCGGTCCCGCTCGCGACCCCCCCCGTCCTCTGTCAGTTATCGAGTTTTATTTGGATCCGATCACCCGCTCGAAAGTTGTGCATGACACAAGATTCTGAATTTCCTTTTCCCTTCACTCCCCCTAAGATTTTCGGATTGGGGAGATGACTATTTTTAAGTCAATCTGGTCGGGTCCCTAATTCGCCCGCCTTTTTTCGTCATCCTAGCCCATCTGGAAGCATCCCCAACTCGCGACTACCGGAATTACCGGGAAACCCCCTTCAACTCTCCCCACAGTGTACTGAACCGAATGTGTCTAAGAGTTATAATAGATCTTCCCACCAAGTTCCATCCCGACGGTTTGGATTCAGTTCCTTGGCGTAGCACTCTCGTACTGGCGATGAGGCAGCTTGTTACTTTTATCTTTGCTCAGAACGTCGCAATTATCGAGATATCGACATGATACTGTACATAAACTTATCCAAATCATCTATCTAGGCCAGTGGTTCCCAACCTTTTCCGTATCGCGTACACCAAATTAAGGTTCAAAAAGGTTGCGTACCCCTTTTTGAAGAATCATTCTTCTACTGTTCTACTAAGATCGGTCAAGACCAGAACGCCAAAAAGACGTCATTTATCGTCATAAATGGTAAGGGATTAATGTGTAAAAATATATACAAATAAATGGGATACTTGAGGCTGCAAGGTTGTCAATTTTATTCTCGTCCGTAAACTGGTCAAGGATCCCAAGGACACTTGTGCTGTTTCTTTGAAACTTCGTGAGCCAAAACTCTAATTTCATGACGAAAGCAGACATTTTCGAATTCAGAGATCTGGGGCCTTCGCGTACCCCCGGTTGGGAACCACTGATCTAGACCGTCTGACATGTCTTTTTTATTTTTTTCTAGTCTAAATTGTGGATTCCAGGGTGTGAGGGGATCCCAAACCCAAAAACAGACTTCATACCCTATGGTCGGGGGTGGGGTCCATCTTTCAAGTTTGTTTTTAGCTGAGTTTTTATCGAAGTTATACGTTTTTGGCCGCCACCGTTCCTTTGTCCCCAAGCTAGCCATCGTTAAAATTTAGCAAAAACGAAATTCAGCATTTGGCACTACACCTAATATTGTTTTTAGCCCCAATCTTTTTTGTCTAAATTCCAAGATCTGTATTTTGTCGTCCGCCATGATTTTTCTTCTTCTTCCTTCCCTTCAAACTTTGAACGTCAAACTTGGTCAAATAGCAAGTTCAAATAGCAAGTAGATGAAACGGCGACCGTGCAAGCAAGGATCGACGGAGTCGAAAAACGCTCATTAAGCAAACGGTGAACTTAGACGGTGTCCGAAAACAGAAACTAAACAACCAGCCAACAAAATAACGCAGCTATTATATTCGTGGCTCTCCTTGGTACCACTTCTAGGAGCAATACGTCATCCTTATACCCTTGTGATTAGCAAGCTGCGAAGTAAGCCCCGGGGCCGGGGAATCGAAGGGAACGGCGAGAATAGAGGGAGTCGCTCCACGCGGACTCCGCGTACAGAACAGCGAGAACACGGGGAATGCTTCCAAAACGGATTTTGTTCGAAAAAAAACATGCAGTTGACGAAATTAGTCTGTATCAACTTTATTTTTGGTTTTGTTTATTCTGATTGTTTTTAATTAATTTTATATTGCACCAACAACGGCAAAAATTGATTCCCCTCCGAATCTGAAAGGGAGTCCTTTTTGATGATGGTGATGATAGCCGGAGCATTTCCCATCCGTGGGGACTCGCGAGAATACGGGGAGTGATGGACAAACAAAAACGCGGGGACTCCTCTAGTGGAGTCCTCGGGGAGCGGGGAGTATACGCCTATATATTCTTATTTATAACCCACCAAATGCACATGGTGATAGCGGAGTAAGATAAAGCAAAGTGAAAATAGCACAAAGAAAAATCAACATGAACACAGACCATTTAGACTAAATTTAGTATGGTTCTTAAAATTTAACAGAAAAGGGCTGAGATAGAACAATCTAGTTACTCATCATTTATTCACTTAAGTAGCCCAGGAGACCCGATAAAAATGCGTTACTTCGTTGCTCCGATATTCACGAATAATAAATTTTTGTATAGTGGACTTTCCCTGTCGGGCTTGTGGTACCTCTATGTCCTTGAACATATCTTGTGTGCTAAACGTTGAGCGGTTGGTCTGAAGATATATATCCTCCATCTTAGCTGGAAAGATGAGACAGGGGATACGGAAAAATGTCTACCCTCCCAACGACCCAATCGAGCAGCAAAAACAGCAGTCGGGTCCAAACTGAAATCGCAGCTCCAGCTCTTAACTCCAAGCCATTTTCAGGAAGAAAATAAAAAATCAGACATTTAAGGAAGAGTCCTTTCCAGGAAATGCCGAAATGTAGCTCTAATAAAATGTAGCTGACGTGTCCGTTTACAGTGTCAAATATTATTCGCAGTCAGCTTGGGCTGAAAAAAAAGAAAGAAAATAAACCTTAAAATTTACGACGTCACAGATACCCATCACTAGCCTGCACTGTAAAAAGTTTCTCCGAGTAAGGATTAAAGTTAACTGCAGTATTTGCTACTGGGATTAGTCTTATCTCTATTGAGATAAGGTTAATCCGAATTAGAGATAAGATTATCTTTTTAGAGACGAGATTAATACCAGTAGCAAATACTGAAGAATTTTATTTACAGTGTGGTATCGAACAGTAGGTGTACTGAAAGAAAGCCAGAATTATGAAAATGTATCGATGTGACCTGGTGTGAATGCATTAGTCGTCATGACGCCATCATATCCTATTCTGATGACATATCCCTGGCTGAATCAAAGGGATCCCGGCGCATCGGATACATTTTTGTCAGGTGCTTCAGAGACATAACTTACCGGAGAATCGTCAGTACCAGTTCCGCTGCAACATGTGTTAGTTGACCTAGAGAAGAAATGTTGCTGTGGTTTGTCTCATTAGTGGGGGTGGTTTCTTGTGATAGGTCCAAAGTTGTTCAGGAGATACAGAGACTGGCTTTCTGCAAAGCGAAATGTTTGGAAATGGTAAGCTTGCTTTACCCCTCGCGATTTCGGGCAAAACTCTGTTTTTTCCGACGAATGGCTCAACGTGTTCGACAAGCAACGCACAACAATCTGTTATGCCGCAGTGTCTTTTGCCCCGAAAAGGTTACAATGGACCAGAAAAAACGAACTCGACTTATGAGAGGAAAAAGAAAAACAACGGTATTGGTTTTACCGCACCGCTTAAAGGACCCCTCTTGCTTGTTCTGCCTTTTACAATATACTTAGCCCCCATATGGAATTACAAGCTTCTGAAATCTCCACCTTTCTCCATTGTTTCGTTTCGTAACTACGAATTTTTAGCGCTTTTTCGGCCTTGCCGAGTTTTCCCGTCACACAACGAAAAGTTTTCCGGAATCTTCATTGTCTACTGACAACTCTTTCACACGTAAGGATGTGATAATCTTCTGTCAATTACTTCTTTTATTTGTATAGTTTTCCCACTTTTTAACCAAGGCATGTTCAGTTTTCAAATCTTTTGCGCCCAGCCACCGCGTCGGAGAGCAGGAAGGCTGGATATGATCGACAAGCGCTAACAAGAGAATCGCTAGTTTCAGGTGGAAAGTGAAAGTATTTTTGAAAACGTTTTTTCTGATCCGTTTCGTACGGAAAATATCGATTGTAGTAAGAGGTGTACATTAAAGATGGTTCCCCTTAGTCTGAAAGAAATGGTTGTAATTCTGGTATGGCTAACCAGAAGTATATTCTTAAAAACTGTTTCATCTAGATGGCAACAAAGTCGGATCAAGATATAACATTTTGTTGTCTGTCCCCACGACTGTTACGTTTTCGTTATTTGTCCTGTCGTTTCCATCGGAACTATTTAGATAGGTGCAAGAGTTAAAAGACAAGAGAGCAAAAATTACAATTGAGTTTGCTTTTAGTTGCTTGAAGAACAAGAGCTGAAAGCTCATATGGCACTTGGAAGAGCAGTTAATATGTCTGTCAGATAAGGTTTGCAGTTGTCAAGGTCGGATCTCTCTCCTGAGATTCCTTTCATCAGAAGACGGGGTTGATAAAGTAAATCTGAAATGGCTACTCCACTCATCGACAACTAATTCAGAGTAAAAGTTTTATTGTATTCTGGTTCCAATTCGCGTGTGACTCAGTCAATGGTAGGAGATGGTAGCTGTGATAATTCTATGCCCAAACTGGGCACGAAGTAGCTGGAACGGTTTTCACGAGATTTCCGGTTCCACCCTTCGAGCTCCCCACACCGTTATCGGAATTAGACCGGACTTGAAATGGAACATCCGAGTCATTAGATCTTACCACATGTCAAGTCTTAGTCGCATCCGATAACCCATTTGAAAGTTATTCATGCCACTAGATTCCGAATTCCATATCCCTCCATCCCCGACGATGATCGAATCGGGGAAGTGACTATTTTCAGGTCATTCTTGTCTGGTCCCTGATACGACTGCCAAGATTCATCGTCATAGATAGGCTAACCTGCAATTACCCTAAGTCGTGATCACCTGCATGCTGGGGAACCCCTCAAGCTCCACCAGCAATGCCCCGGTCCGATCATGCTCTGTCTATAGTGTATCTAGGGTTTATGCTTACTGTCCCTGCCAAATTCAATCGCGATCTCTTCCGCCCAGATCCCTAGACTCTAAGTGTTTCACGAGACTTCCGGTACCCCCCCCCCCCAGTTATCGGATCCAATCGGTCCTGACTTGAAATTGAACTTTTGTTCCTGACTCTTGTCAAGTTTCATACACGTCCGATCACCCGTTGCAAAGTTTTGCATGCAACTAGAATCCCCCACCACCCACTCCCCTACGATGGCCGGTTGTGGGAAATGATTATTTCCAAGTAATCTGGCAATGTCTTGGTAGGCCTGCCAAGCTCATCGTCCCAGCTTATGTGGAAGTGCCCAAACTAGCATAACCGGGACAAGTGTTTCAAGTTCTTATGGCAAGGCGGAAGATCAGATTTTCCTGTCCGGAATTTCTTCACTTTTAGCATGTCACTGAACAAATCTTATCTTTTCCTTGTGGAATTGTGGATGGACCGAACATCCTGTCATAAATTCCACTACGCGACCGGACGAATTTGATTGCCTGTCCAAGAGATAAGCCTTATAGTTTATATATCTCTAATAAAATGTAGCTGACTTATCCGTTTTGCACCATCAAATATGATTCGCAGTCGGCTTGGGCTGAAGGAACATCTATAAGCCTTGCTCATACTGACCGGTTTCTGTTACCATTCACTTCCCCGCAGGAAAATCTGGAAAATCACGTAAGTGAGAAAATAGCGGGAATTCCAGGACAACTTTCCGGGTCAAGTTCAAAGGAAAGACTACGTTCCACTGAACTTGCGGTCCTAACAGATTGCAAGAATGTGCTGCAATTTTCGTTCCTTCTAGCTTATAATGTGGATAGACGATCAGGCTTTCCCGGTCCGACCTTCTGCATTTATTATACGAACTTGAGAGTCGCAACTTCCAACGGTGCCGGAATTCCAGACCTCGGCGCCGACTCCGGTCGTCTGTCGCAACCACAGAGGCGTACCAAAATATGCACCATCCACTATAATACGCTACATGTAAAATTCCTTCCAGATTAGTTCTTTTTTTGCCTATAGATGCTCTAACATGAAATAAACAATGACAGGTTATTGCTTAGTGTACGTTAAACTAGTTTTTATGGCACTTGCCCTTCGGCCAAGTGCCATATAGCGATTGTAATTTCTGTCCGTCCCGGTTTTTAGTTCGGGCACTTCCAGATAAACTAGGACGATGAAACTTGGCAGGCGTATCAGGGACCGGACCAGATTAAATTAGAAATAGTCGCTTCCCCGATCCGACCATCTGGAGGGGAGTGGAGGAAGGGGGATTCCGGAAAAATTAGGAAAAATCAGATAATTTTCGATACGAACGGGTGATCGGATCTTAATGAAACTTGATATATGGAAGAATCTCGTGTCTCAGACGTTCCATTTTAAATCCAGACCGGATCCGAGGACATTGGGGGGAGCTGGAGGGGGAAATCGGATATCTAAGAAAACGCTTAGAGTGGAGAGATCCGGATGAAACTTGGTGGAAAGAACAAGCACAGGTCCTAGATACGTGACTGATATAACCATTTTGGGGGAGTTGGGGGGGGGGGGGGGTCTGGATTTCTAGTGATCCCGCGAGTTCGGTGCTTCCTGATGTGCTAGGACGGCGAAAATTGGTAGGCATGTCAGGGACCCGACCAGATTAAATAGGAAATAGTAACTTCCCCGATCCGACCATCTGGGGGGGGAGTGGAGGGAGGGGGAAGCCAAAAATTTAGGTATTTTTAACTTGCGAACCGGTGATCGGATCTTAATGAAAGTTGATATTTAGGATGACCTCGTCTCTCAGACGTCCCACTTTGAATCCGGACCGGATCCGATGACATTGGGGGGAGCTGGAGGAAGGAACCGGAAATCTTGAGAAACGCTTAGAGGGAGGGATCGGGATGAAACTTGGTAGGAAGAACAATCACAAGTCCTAGATACATCATTCGAGCATTTTGGGGGAGTTGGGGGGGGGGGGGGGGTGACGGAATTCTAGCGATACCGCGAGTTCCGCATACTACCTGATGTGCTATGACGATGAACTTTGGCAGGTGTGTCAGGGATCCGAACAGATTGACTTGAAAATAGTCGTTTCCCCGATCCGACCATCGTGGGGGGGGGGAGTGGATGGATGGGGAGTCCAGAATCTAGTGGCATGATAACTCTTGAATGGGTGATCGGATTTGAATGAAACTTGTCAGGTGGAAAGAGCTATCGCCTCAGATGTTCAGTGTCAAGCCCGGGTCGGGTCCAATACCTGTGGGGGATGGGAGGGGTGGGGGGGGGGGGTTGGATGGAAAACTCAAGAAACGCTTAAAGCAGAGGGATTCGAGGCTCTGTGGGGGGATTTGGAGGGGGTTTCCTGGAATGCCAGTAGTCGCGAGTTAGAATAGTTCTAGATGTACTAAGACGACGAAACTTTGCAGGCATAATAATGACCCGATTTTATCGACTTAAGAACCTAACACAACATACCCACGGAAACTTCCGTTCCTAGATCCGAGCATTTTTGGGGGAGCGAGGGAAGGGCAATATGGGAATTGACTTATGCAAATTGCGAACGAGTGGTCTGATTAAAGTGAAACTTATTGGGTGATAAGAACCGATGACCTAGACATGTAAAACATGTGTTCGAACTATATGCGACCACGGTTGGGGGTATTGGGGGGGGGGGGGCGAAAACTTTTGACATGCAAAAAGTCCAAACGGATGGACCGAATGAGATGCAAGTTCGACAGTGCCGAGTTAATGCGGCCTAGATTTGTTATTTGGCGTCCGGGCCGGATTTGGCCAAGGTAGGGGGGGGGGGGGGGTACCGGAAAGTTGCAGATAGGCCATGCTCCGATTTCAGTAAAACTTGATGGACGGGAGGAGGGGATTAAAGAGATACGACGTTTATGTTCCCAGGTCCTCTTCGGCCATAGTGGGGGGAGTTGGAGGAAGATAGCCGGAAACTTTGAGGCTCGCATATGGGTCGAACGAGTGCATCAATTTAAACGAAACTTGGAATGTAGAGAGAGCATATACCCTACATGATATATGTTAGGGTCCGAACCGGATCCGACAACGGTGGTGGTGGTGGTGGGGGGTACCGGAATTTTCCAAAAATGCTCAGATTCGAGCGAAACTTCATCGATGGTATGAAAGAAGATACTTTAGCTGATCCATTTTTGAGTCCGAACCAGATTCGTCCGTGGTAGGGGATGATGGAGGGAGTACCTGAAACCGTGAAGCAGGTCTAGAGATCAAACGAGTAGATTTATTGGGCTGAAACTTAGAAGTTTGAACAGTCATGCGCATCTGCTACATATAATCCGAGACAATGCCTGAACTGCTGAGAATTGGGTTAAATTAAATATCCTATTTCTATTTCCGAACCGCATTTTTGGATGGCGGGTGTATTTTGTCACGTTCTCATATACTTTCTTGTACCGCCTACTCGTAACAAGTGCCATATGAGCTCATAGCTCTTGTTTTTTGCTATTTTCGTTTCCTTTTGGGCCTAGCCATGTTTAAAACTGCTAAAAATGCCTCTCTATGTGTGCTCTACCAAACTCTGCTCTGTCAAGCTTCATCAAGCTCTCGTCAGTTCTGGCTTCCGACTTTCCCGGACGTTTCCCGGACGAAGTCGAACTAAAGATTCAACTTTTACTTCTAACCCGATTGCGCAATTTGGACGGATTCAAGACGAACTACAAGTCTGCCGAGAAAACAAATTTCAAATATGAATTTGCCGTGTCTGCTAACCACCCATATTTTTGTCCATCCCTTAGTCTGACCCCCCCCCCCCCTAAATATAGGGCTATGGGGACCAATTTGACCTGTATTTTCGTTGACCAAAGGACCCTTACAAGTTTCGAAAGATATTTCAAACCCTTCGAGAGTTGCCGTGCTAACAAGCAAACAGACGGGCGGACGAAAGGTTTTTAGGAATTCGTGGTATTTCGTACGTTTTGTGACTACGGAAAACGTATTTTACGGCCCGACCCTATTTAAAGTACGTATTGGTACCTGGCAGACTGTATCTGTGTAATCCTTAGAATCTAGAAATTAAAATGATATAGCTAAGAGAAACTCCTTCTAGTTGATAATGTGGACAGACGATCAGGCTTTACCGATCGGATCTTTTAAATTTATCACGAAGTTGAGCCTCAAACGAAGCGCAGCCTTATCGTCTGAAACACTCGACCCTACACTGTCAGAAGTTACATAATAGATTGCGTATAACACTTTCAAGACTAACACCTTTTCACTTAGAAATAAAGTGTTATGACCAATTAAGTTTGCACTATTTCGTGCCTAGATCTCCAACAACATCTTCAATTGGTAAAAATACTAACGGGAACGAAAGAAACATAACAGATAACATCCCAAAGTGTTATCTGTTGAAACCGCGCATCCTTCTGTTGTCGTTATGTAATTTGTGACAGTGTAGTATTTTTACCTATTGAAGGTGTTGTTGGAGATCTAGGCATGAAATAGTATAAGCTTAATTGGTCATAACACTTTATTTCTAAGTGAAAAGGTGTTATTCTTGAAAGTGTTATGCGCAATCTGTTCTGAAACTTCTGACAGTGTACGCAGTAAAAAGTCATAACTACTGCACCAAAACCAGGTTTAAGAAGTCTCTCTTCGTCATCTTATTATAGTTTCTAGATTCAAGGAATTCGCCATATTCCTGTTCAGCGCTTCCAAGCGGACTAGTTTCTGTTAATCTCCCCATGCCTCACCATCAGCACTTGGATCAGACATGGTAAAGTAGATCTACAGGTTGGTGAGTGGAAAACCTGTCATCCGTTTCCCAGGTAATGGAGGTTTTGCATATGTTTCAGCAGCAGAAAGTGAAAGTGGCCCATTCCCCTATGCGTTTAGACTTTTTACTATGTCTACACAGCTCTAACCAACGCTTGTGTAGACATTGTAAAAAGTCGGATCCATAGGGTAGTGGGTCACTTTCACTGTCTGCTGCTGAAACGTTTGCCAAACCTCCATTACCTGGGACACAGATGGCAGGTTTTCCACTCGCTAACCTGTAGGTCTACATTTCCATGTCTGATCCAAGTGCTGACAGTGAGGCATAGGAGGATTAACAGAAAATAGTCCGCTTGGAAGCGCTGAACAGGAATATGGCCAATTACGTATGCAACCTGTAAGGTGCCAATACCTACTTTAATAAAGGTCTGATAAAAGTGCGAACACACGATCAGGATCGGGAGCTCCCGGTCTGGGATTCGTGCCCGGATTTTCGGCACCATCATCACTTCCATACGGAAAAGTTGAAAATTTTTCAACTTTTCCATATGGAAGTGATGATGAAAAGTTGAAAATTATTCAACTTTTCCATATGGAAGTGATGATGGTGCCGAAAATCCGGGCAGGAATTCCAGACCGGGAGCTCTAAAGGTCCGGGACGTGAAGGTGCAGAAGGTGCAAAAAAGGGTTAGAGCCAAAGAGAAGTGCCGGTCATCAATGAAACTTCGCAGTGACGTTGTTACAAAAGTAAAGGCGGTGGCCCTGTCGTCTCTTCCCGCATGGCGAGCTTGGGCGACCTGAAGTTGTGTACAGTGGGTTTGACCTGTCATGATTGATAGTGGGGCTGATGGGGCTGCACCTGTTTTGTTTGCCATTTGTTGTCTTCCCTCTATTTTCTTTTTACTTTGTCAACTTTCATTACTTTTCGTGTCGATCGTCATATATTAAAATGAAGGAATGAAAGAAATACGTCTCAAAATTCGAAAAGCATTAGGAGAATTTCAACCAATTGAGCACGCTCGAACTTGAATCGCTGCAGCACCAAAAGGGGACAAATGTTTTCAGTGGTGTTGATGAGCAGGGTATGAGACAACTTTGTCCCTTTCCAGACTGAAGAAAACCTCTTAGCATTTCTCAACTTAACTGACGAGGTATATTTATAGGGATCCGAAATTCAGTCGTTACCTGAAGATGTTGAATACCACATTCCAAAGTACTGCAACACAACGGAATGTCTTCAGGTGAGCCATTTTCTGATGTTGCTGGTAGCGAAAGATTTCAGAACTCGGTTGGAGGGAATTTTTGTTTTTCATCCGTGGCGCTAACCCGAATTTTAGGAAACCGCGGTAACTTTCAATTTCAGATGCTGTTAACTTTTATTTTGATATCTTTTTTTGTTGTAAACTTGTGCCAATGCTGGGCACCCTAACCCAATAAGAATTGATGATTTGATCAAGTTCTGAAATCTAAAAAACATAATTCTTTTATTATCTCCTCAAGATACCCTACTGTAATGCTAATGCCAATGGTGGGGTTTATAAACTGCATAAGATCAGAGTGTATTTATGTACATATTTGGTTGTGAAAAGATCTCTAGCAATATGAACGCATTTTTGTGAAACAGATTGATTTCTCAAATAGGTCCATATTGCTAGAACTATTTTCAAGACCACAAACGGGCGTAAAATTGTAAAAATTGTATTTCAAAATATATTCATATTTTATGCGGTGGGTAAGGGTAACCCACCATATCTTAGGGTATCCAGCCCAAAGATACCAGACAACAGTTGGCATTTGTTAAGGGCATCATTTTGTGAAAACCTTTTGGGCAGCAGGATCGTTCTGACTGGGTTTTAGCTTAGGCTAAAAAAGTTCAAAGTTTGGTGAAGAACCTTCCAGAACATTCGTAAGATCAACTTTTACAGCATCCTGCCAATTCTGACAAATCCCTTCATTCTCACAGAATTTGTGATTTTTCTTGGCTGCGGGTGATTTGGTGTGAGCTTGGGCTGAAGGAATATTTTCATGGGTAGATGCCACCCCCTGGGGTGCTGCTGGGAGGGGGGTTGAAATGATGCCTCAATATAAGGTAACCAGCATTGGGCTGAGGCTGTGTCAAATGCGGAAAATATTTGTTCAGCATTTGGCATAGGTTATCCCAGAACCAGGGATATGTGGTGGACTGTATAGTGTGTAACACTTTCACAACCAAACTCTCTTAGGAATGTAAACAAAAATCACACACTTGTTTTTCTAGCTTGAACGGAAAGGTGACCCTTGCCAATAAGGGCCTAAATACTGCTGGAATAAAATTAGCTGATGCTTTCATTTAATTCAATCAGCTATGCAAAAATTCTGCCAATTTGTTGTTATTATCTGAGTTCTATCATAAAAGCAACTGGTTTAATCCCATAATAGTCAGAGTGTTACCTTTAAAAAATTCAAGTTTTCGAGGGAGGTTCTCTTGATGGAAATTGATTCAGGAATCTGACTGAAACTTTCCGCATTTTTCAGAAAAGCGTAATTGTCAGCCTAATCTGCTAATAAGGAAACACTGTTCTGAACTTGCTTGCTAAACTTTTGTTTCTTCTTTCAGTGCTCACGTGCTTTCTCCACTCCTAGTTTTGCTGACTGTCATGAAAGCTGTGTAAGTAGCATTAGTAGCATTATTGTATACTTGGCCATCCCCTTAACTGCATGGGTGGTCTGACCTTATAAAGAAATATGATTGCAACGGGAATTGAATCTGTAAGAAAGACTGGTATCCAGTCCAAGACAGTTCAAAATTTTTCCAGACTGGATGGTTGCAGGATGTTATCCCCCAAGCACACAATAAATTCCTGGTAAAAGTAAAACAGGAGATCCATACCTTCTTTAGACCATAGGCCTATGCCTTATTTGCATACACTGTCAGAAGTTTCATAACAGAAAACAGAAGGATGCGCGGTTTCAGTTTAACAGACAGTGCATAACAGACGACACTTGGGACGTTATCTGTTGGGTTGGAAGCATTGCGAGGAAGTGCCGAGAGCATCTACTGACTTTTTTGTTTGTCGTCATGATGTCGGAAAATTCAGCAGATGCTTTTTCTCGATTTTTCGGCTCTTCCTAATGTCAAGGCTTGTTATGCATATCATTTTCAAACAGAACAGACAACATCCGAAGTGTTCCCTGTTGAAACCGCGCATCCTTCTGTTACCTTTAGTGAACTGAAAGACAAAAATGCTCCTCAGCCGGGATTTGAACCCAGGACCCTCTGCTTACAATGCAGGCGCTCTACCGTTTGAGCTACCGAGGGGCTTGTGAACAGAGTTCGCAAACCATTAGGATAGTCTGGTAGGAGCCGGCCGTAGGAACAGTGATCCCGCCCGAAGGCAAATCCATCTAACCAGTTCACATCACCATGTCACGGAAATTAATAGTAATACGCAGATGGCACTTTACACAAGGGACTTGTACCGTGACCAGTAAACCAGAAACAGTTTTTTCGAATGTAATTTAGAAGTCTAGGACTCCATTGTCGGAGCCACATAGACATACCAGGACCCACAAGGCGGGGTCTCATGGTGAAAACCAAATGATAATTTTAGCGCCTTGTGGGTCCTGGTATGTCTACATGGCTCCGACAATGGAGTCCTAGACTTCTAAATTACATTCGAAAAAACTGTTTCTGGTTTATTGGTCACGGTACAAGTCCTTTGTGTAAAGTGCCACCTGTGTATTACTTCTGTTATCTGTTATGAAACTTTTGACAGTGTACCAACCACAAAATCTGAGGCTTTGTAGTTTGTTGTAAGAAAAAAAAGATACAGCAAAAAATCTAAGAAATATTCTTATTAACTGTTTTTCCACAAGAACAGCGCATTAATGAAATGACATGAAGAGTCTAGTTAACCTATTTGTCGAGAAATACAAAATAATGCTCCTGGGTTTAGTGCCAAGTGCCAACAAGGTCAGTAAGTAAGTAACTCACCCATGCCGGTTTGAGGCCAATTTATGAGTGAGCTAAGTAAAGTTTTGGAAAACGAATAATTAAGATGCTGGAACGAGAATGGAGTTTCCACACACAGCAACTGTTGCTGAGGATTGGCTGCCAAGCAGCAAATCTTTTTAATTATAAATAATGTTCTTGCCATGTCTGTTTCTTGCTATATCTATTTCTTTTAGTCTTGATATTTGTACCATGGCACTGTTGGCCTTTAGAGCAAATATACATACAGTACTTACATACAATGCATGTTGTCCTTTTCCCTGGTGTTGTGTGGCTAACAAATGTACATTTAGAGCACAGAACTGCACACAAAAACGGACTATTTATTGTTATATAGTGTGGTACTTTTTAGTCACCATGGCCTGAACACAGGCTGCACATTGGTCCAGATTAATGCTGGGAAACAAAAGTTGTCTGTCGTTTTTTATGTTGATTGGTATTTTCTCTCAGGAATCATCAGAAACCTGTTGGTCAAGTTGCTCGTGCCTGGAAAGTAGCTCCTCTATCTTCAGTAAGTATGCTATTGGCTTACATTTGATCTCACGAATTATAAGAGTTGTATAATTGGCCGGAGAGCTTATCATAGGCTTTCTGCCAGGAATAGCAATGTCCAGTGGTTCCGAACCGAACCAGAAGGGACGAGAAAATATTTTAAGTCAGACCATAGCAATGCATTGAGGGCGATTCTGGCGTCGTGGAAAGTTCCGCGGATTTATCTCCTTGTATTCTTGTGACTCTGGCTAAAACCCGCTTCGCCTTCCGAGGCTCTTCTTGCGCTCCGCTATTGTAACTTATGCCGGACTCTCCGTACACGGTCGGGGTTTAGTGAAAATGTTTTCGATATCATTTCAGGCAACTCAACATCCAGTCTTGCAGTAAATGGGCCATATTTGCACTGTCAGGACTTTTACGAATTTGAGAATGGCACCAGTTCCGTTAGTGTCTATTTGAAGTGGGACCTGATCTCTGCTACAAAACCATCTGTAAACTTCATTGTCGATCAGCAGCGCAAAGGGGCGGGATGGAGAACTTTGGGAATGGTAAGTTTATCCGCTTGGGCAAGTTTACAGGTCCATGTGAAGTGATTAGCCTCCAAACTGGACCCGGACTAATACTAACTGACTTAAAGTAGTGATTAACACTTTGAAGTGAGTGAGATTGTAAACCTTAAAGCTCAAGTCGCAGTAGAAACCCAATTCTGACCCGACATTCTAACAAAGATGTTTTTTGGGATCCGAAAACGTAAGTGGATGGATATTTTGTTAAAGTTGTCCGTCTGTCTGTCTGTCCGTCTGTCAGCACGATAACTTACGAAGGGGTAGAGATATTTTCTCCAAACTTGGTATGAGCATCCATTCGGTCAAAGTACAGGTCAAGTTCGTAGATGAGCCCTGTAGCCCCAGATTTAGGGGTGCACTGTCAGAAGTTTCGTAAAAGACAACATAAGGATGCGCAGCTTCAACAGACAATGCGTAACAGACAACACTTCGGATGTTCTCTGTTGTGTTCGAAAATGTTATGCATAACAAGCGTTGCAATCAGGAAGAGTCGAAAAATCGCCAAAAAGCATCTGCTGAATTTTCCGACATCATGTCGACCAACAATAAAGTCAGTAGATGCTTTATTGGCTGTTTTTTTTTTGCTCTTCCTGACAATGCTTGTTATGCATAACGTTTCATGTATAATGTTTTCCAACACTGTCTGTTGAAACCGCGCATCCTTCTGTTGTCTGTTATGGAACTTCTGACAGTGAAGTCGCATTAGAAACAGTTTCCGACCCAAGATTCTAAAAAGTAATGTTTTAAGCCAAGCTGGTCATGGATAACCTAAGAAACAACAACGAGTTTTTTTTTCTCATCAGCTGGTTACCTCTCTAAGATGTTAGGCGAGGGATAAATATAATTTCCCATATTTCGGTTGCTCATCCGCCAACCGTACTCAGCAAAGAAACAAATTAAATCATAAATTCCAAAAGAATACCAACAAAAGAGCGGTGCAGATTCGACAAACGACGAACACATCTTAATGTGCGTGTTTAAATTGTTATTTGTACAAATATGTGGTTTTTCTACAGTTGTTCTGTGTAGGCCTATATGTACAATTCAGTGAACATTCTTCCGCCAAGTGCCATATAGCGATTGTAATTTCTGTCCGTCAGTCGGTCTGTCGGTCCCGGTTTTGCTAGTTCGGGCACACCCAGATAAGCTAGGACGATGAAACTTGGCTGGCGTATCAGGGACCTGACCAGATCAAATTAAAAATAGTCGCTTCCCCGATCCGACCATCTGGAGGGGAGTGGAGGGAGGGGGAATCCGGAAAACTTAGGAAAAATTTTTATATTTTTAGCTTACGAACGGGTGATCGGATCTTAATGAAACTTGATACATGGAAGGACCTCGTGTCTCAGACGTTCCATTTTAAATCCAGATCGGATCCGGTGAGAATGGGGGGAGCTGGAGGGGGAAACCGGAGATCTAGGAAAACGCATAGAGTGGAGAGATCCGGATGAAACTTGGTGGAAAGAACAAGCACGAGTCCTAGATACGTGACTGACATAACCGGAACGGATCCGCTCATTTTGGGGGAGTTGGGGGGGGGGGGGGGGCGGATTTCTAGTGATCCCGCGAGTTCGGTGCTCCTGATGTGCTAGGACGACGTAAATTGGCAGGCATATCAGGGACCCCACCAGATTAAATAGGAAATAGTCACTTCCCCGATCCGACCATCGGGGGGGGGGGGGGGTGGAGGGAGGGGGAAGCCAAAAATTTAGAGTTCCTACGGCCCAAGCTGACTGCGAATCATATTTGACGGTGCAAAACGGATAAGTCAGCTACATTTTTTTTCGAGCTATATTTCGGCCCTTCTTGGCAAGGGATCCTCTTCATTGAAGAGGACCCTTGCCAAGAAGGGCCGAAATATAGCTCGAAAAAAATGTAGCTGACTTATCCGTTTTGCACCGTCAAATACAAAAATTTAGGTATTTTTAACTTGCGAACGGGTGATCGGATCTTGATGAAAGTTGACATTTAGGATGACCTCGTCTCTCAGACGTCCCACTTTGAATCCGGACCGGATCCGATGACACTGGGGGGAGTTGGAGGAAGGAACCGGAAATCTTGAGAAACGCTTAGAGTGGAGGGATCGGGATGAAACTTGGTGGGAAGAACAAGCACAAGTCCTAGATACGTCGTTGACAAAACCGGACCGGATCCGGGCATTGTGGGGGAGTTGGGGGGGGGGGGTCCGGATTTCTAGTGAAATAGCGAGTTCGGCATACTTCTGATGTGCTAGGACGTTGAACCTTGGCAGGTATGTCAGGGATCCGAACAGATTAACTTGAGAATAGTCGTTTCCCCGATCCGACCATCGTGGGGGAGTGGATGGATGGGGAGTCCGGAATCTAGTGGCATGCATAACTTTTGAACGGGTGATCGGATTTGAATGAAACTTGTCAGGTGGAAAGAGCTATCACCTCAGATGCTCAGTGTCAAGTTCAGTGTCAAGTCCGGCGGTCGGGTCCAATGCCTGTGGGGGGATGGGGTGGAAAACTCAAGAAACGCTTAAAGCAGAGGGATTGGGGCGGAACTTAATGGAGAGAACAAGCATTAGGCTTAGATACGAAATTGACGGAGCCAGATAGTTTCTAGGCTCTGTGGGGTGATTCGGGATTTCCTGGAATTCCAGTAGTCGCGAGTTAGAATAGCGAGGGAAGGGAAATATGGAAATTGACTTATGCAAATTGCGAACGATTGGTCTGATTCGAGTGAAACTTATTGGGTGATAAGAATCGATGACCATGATCGATGACATGCTTTCGAACTAAATGCGACCACGCTTGGGGGTATTGGGGGGGGGGGGGTGTTCGAAAACTTTTGATATGCATAAAAACCAAACGGATGGACCGAATGAGATGCAAGTTCTACAGTGCCGAGTTAATGCGGCCTAGATTTGTTATTTGGCGTCCGGGCCGGATTTGACCAAGGTACCGGAAAGTTGCAGGTAGGCGACGCTTCGATTTCAGTAAAACTTGATGGACGGGAAGAGGGGATTAAGAGATACGACGTTTATGTTCCCAAGTCCTCTTCAGCAACAGTGGGGGAGTTGGAGGAAGATTGCCGGAAACTTTGAGGCTCGCATAGGGGTCAAACGAGTGCATCAATTTAAACGAAACTTGGAATGTAGAGAGAGCATATACCCTACATGACATATTTTAGGGTCCGAACCGACAACGTTGGTGTGGGGGGGGGGTACCGGAATTTTCCAAAAATGCTCAGATTCGAGCGAAACTTGATAGATGGTATAAAAGAAGATGTTTTAGATGATCCATTTTTTAGCCCGAACCAGATTCGTCCGCGGTAGGGGATGATGGAGGGAGTACCGGAAACCTTGTAGCCGGTCTAGGGACCAAACGAGTGGATTTATTGGGCTGAAACTTGGAAGTTTGAACAGTCATGCGCATTTGCTACAGATAATCCGAGACGATGCCGGAACTGCTGAGAATTGGGTTAAACTAAATATCTTATTTCTATTTCCGAACCGCATTTTTGGATGGCGGGTGTATTTTGTGACGTTCCATATACTTTCTTGTACCGCCTACTGGTAATTTGTGGCATATGAGCTCGCAGTTGTTGTTTTTACAGTTATTTGCCCGGTCAAGTGTAGAAGCTTTCACCGGGAATTCAGCCAGTTCTTAAAATCCGAAACTATCAAAATCAAAATCTGGAAAATCCAAAATTATATTTATTCCTAGCCCAACATCTTAAGAGGGATATTTAGCTGATAAAAAATCGAAAATCCTAGTTATAGTTATCCGTCTAAGATCATGTGCGAGGGATACATAAAATTTCGGATATTTCGGTTGCACTTCCGGCAAATAATCCTCAGCGAGAAACATAACTAAATGATAAAATCCACCACAACAGAAAAAAGATGAGGAACCAACAAACAGTAGTGCTTTCAGAGGGACTCTTATCTCCCTTAAAGTTTGCATACAAAGGATTACAGTAAACCCACGAGTTGACAAATTCCCAGTCATCCTCTGACCGAACTTTGCAAGTGTCATATGAGCTTCTAACTCTTGTTGTTTCTTTCATTCAATATGAACATGGTCTTCCAACTTTATACAAGTAAATAAACGTGATAGAAGTGTTCGACTAAACGATACATTTTCATGATTCCCAAGGGCCTGTGAACATTCGTGACACAAGTGTTTTGCTTACAAAGTATTACAGTAAACCCACGAGTTGACAAATTCCCAATCATCCTCTGACCGAACTTTGCAAGTGCCATATGAGCTTCTAACTCTTGTTGTTTCTTTCATTCATTATGAATACATGGTCTTCCATCATTATACAAGTAAATAAACGTGATAGAAGTATTTCTTTTTTCAGACGGAATTCGGCTTGCAGCCAATCACCAGCCTCTCCCCGGGGGAGTCGTACCGTTGGAGACTTAAGGCAGTTTCCCACCTGGGGGATTTAAGTGACACAAAGGTCTCTCAGATGGTGCAAATGTTCCCGAGTAAGTAAGTTTATTTGTTTGCTATTCTCCGTGTCCGCCAAGACTGAAAAAATTAGAATCCGTATACAGACATGGACTTCTCAATCGCAATTTGTTTTTGTAATTGTAATTTGTTTTTAATTTTGTTATATATACGATCAAAGTGTATAGTAGGTTGAACGTGACTTTTTTTAAAGTAAATTATGCCACTACGCTGGAGGACTTCCTAACGACGGTAGGACGTCCTCCCTTAAGTACGAAGGGCAATGGTTTATATTAGTTTTAGTGTTTTTGGTTTTATACACTTTTTGAAAGCTTTTTGACTATTACTAATGACGATTTATATTTAAAGAAATTTTAAAGTGTGGCAGGGTATTAGATTTATTGATAGTTTCTGTGTAGTAGATTAGTTATTGTGACGAAGCATGTTTGTGTGATGGTGGGGGTCAAGGTCAATAAACGATTCTGCAGCATAGAGAAGAAATTCTGGAAGCTCCATTAAACAATACAAACAACAGCAACAATCACAATCTGATCTTCTGCTTTTGCTTCACTGAAATCCACAATCTGTTCAAGTATTCTTTCAGCCCAAGCTGACTGCGACTCATTGTTGACAGTGCTAAACGAATAAGGCAGCTGAATTTTGTTAGAGCCTATCTCGGCCCTTCTTGGCAACGGTCCTCTTCAGGCTCAAGCCGCTGAAGCTGGAAAGCTACTTTGGAAAAAGCAGCCGTGTCCTAAATGAAATAGCAGCACCAACTTTGACTCCAAGCAATGCTTACGAAGAAATTCAGCAGAATCAGATACTTTGAAGTTTAACTGAAAAGCCAATTTATTTATGTGTCATTAACTGAATACACTGAATTATTTGGATTCTGCAAAGGGATTTTTTCATTTTCCACTATCTGCTCTAGTTATGACGTTCAGAATATCTGCGGCCGTCCCCGCAGCATACATTCTACTATGACGCGGGAAATTTTAATCTCAGCACAGACGCGGCTTTTCAGTGGGCATTGGTGAGATTGGGGAAGATTGCTTAGTGCCTGAACAAAAAAAAATCGTAAATCTTTCTCGTAAGGCATGCGACAAAAATACAAGCGCATAGAGGTACCACAAATCCCACGGAAATTCCACTAATTGAAAACCGATTATTCGCGAATAGCGGAACAACGAAGTAACGCATTTTCAGCGGTCTTCAAGCCAATTTAAGTTAATAAGTGATAGGTAACTAGATTGCCCTATCCCAGCCCTTTTCGGTTAAACTTTAACTGGAATCTTTAATTGTTTCCACAAGATCGCCTGAAGAGGACCCTTGCCAAGAAGGGCCGACATATCGCTCTAATAAAATTCAGCTGACGTATCCATTTAGCACTTTCAAAGACCACCTGTTGTGAGGTCACCATCAGGGCGAGACACGATTTCAGGTGTCAAACATTCGTGTCCTCAATAGCAACCCATTTCTTCAAATAATGTATACAACGGATACGTCAGCTATGATGCTTCATCAGCAGCATAGTATTGCGGCATAAATAACATGAACCGAGATACAGGCGAGTACTCCCTACCGGAAACGTGGAACGGGGTTATTAATGGAATAAAATAAAATTCGAGCAATATCGCTGATGATGAATCGTAGCTGACGTATATATTTTGTATATTATTTGAATAGATATTTCGGCCCTTCTTGGCAAGGGTCCTTTTCAGGCTGTCAACCTTCAGGGTCAGCATCGGGGAAGGAATCTAACCTGTAATAAGTAACTAAACCTCCTACCGACTATAAATGTCTTATTCGGGCAAATTAATTGCAAATACCACCGTAGGGAAAAGAATTGTCCTGAGATTTAATGTTTGACACGGCCGCTGTTTTTGCTGCACGATTGGGGCGATGACAGGAAAGTTTTTTTTTCTGTATTTTGATCAACTTCGGTTTTGTTATTAACAAGGGATTGAAAGCTTAAATTTTATCCCATTAATAACCCCGTTCCACGTTTCTATTAGGGAGTACTCGCCTGTATCTATTACTTTAATAATCACTGCACGGAAAGTCTCGTGGTGAGATTTAGTTTTTGACACGGCTGCTGTTTTTGCTGCACGATTGGGGCGACTAGAGGAAAGGTTTTTTTCTGCATTTTGATCGACTTCAGTTTTGTTGTGAATAAGGGACTGAGGCTTAAATTTTCTTCCATTAATAACCCCGTCCCACGTTTCCGGTAGGGAGTACTCGCATGTATCTCGGTTAATGCCTGCTCGGTATTTCTTATCTCAACGGATTCTCGAATAGTTTGATTAAGTCCGGTGCACGTTTCAAGAATTTGGGCTTTTTCATATTCCAAAGAAGGAAGGATGTAAACTAGACGCTTTAATTATTAATTATTTAATTATCAATAATCAATAAACTTACAGCCGTGTAAATTATACTAAATTGATTATAGTAATTTATTGAAGATTCTGAAGTTTGAGCTAAATAATATTCAGCTTCCGAGACCAAAAGATGTCAAACTGGCAGATGATTTCTTCTTCCGACATATCTAAACGTCACATGGTGATATACATAGTCGTTTTAATCCTCTTACACGCTACCCGATCTTCTCGAAGGTTTTAGTAACTCTTTAGACCTCCGCCGGGAGATCAGTGAATAGTTAATTAGCCATTGCGGCCTTGCTTTCAAGAGTGAATTGTGTTCAAGTAATTTGTGGATAACGTTGGTTACCGTGAAGATTTTGAAGAAAACAAAGGTAACATGTGTTCCAAAAAATCAACGAAGAAACCAACGAAAATGAGGTTTGCAAAGGCCAACGAGTATCCTGTTATAAAAGGCGAATAGTTCGGGAGGACAACCGCCTCCCTTCTTCAGCGCAGACAGAAAATTTCGAGGAGAAATGCCAAAACGAGGATGAAGATCAACAACCAATTAAAACAAAACAAAGTGAAAAAAAACAATGTGTTTACCTTCTCGGCCCACATGAATCAAAGACTTTAAGGTACTACTGCTGTGCCCCGGGGACTTCTTCTCCGAGGTGAGTCTAAGGGGAAACCACGAGAATGGGAGGGCTCATTTCCTGGGGATTTCCCGGACGAAACATAACAAGAGCACGGGGAATGCCTCCGTATGAATTTTATTCGAAATTTCGTAGATGTACGTCCTTGCCAGACTCATTCAGATGACGTGAT
Organism: Branchinecta sandiegonensis; assembly: GCA_030848855.1. Taxonomy (NCBI): domain Eukaryota; kingdom Metazoa; phylum Arthropoda; class Branchiopoda; order Anostraca; family Branchinectidae; genus Branchinecta; species Branchinecta sandiegonensis. The sequence continues at coordinate 3,773,235 of JAUPMV010000020.1, forward strand.
TAGTCTGTGAAGGTTATTGTCAACTTACTTTATTTCTTATTTTTATTTACTTATGTACTTGTAAACAAGTACAGAAGAACAGCTCTAGCAAAACTTAACACTTCTTTTTGCGACCCGGCTGTGCTTTTCTCAGTTGGTCTGTTTGAAATTTTTGATAAACGGGATCTATCCAGGATGAGGATACATTATTTCCGGTACTGCAGGTTTCTTCTGTATCTGCCCCGGTCTCATAGTAATTCTGAAATCATTAAATCTTACGGAACTTTTAACATTTCGTCACGGCTGCGAGAATTGCACACTGATTTCCGTCAGAAATCTAGTATACGTCTGTTGCCGCATCACCGACTGATTAGACTTTTTTGATTGATGATTGGAGGCCTATTGTATGTTTCGTATGTTGTTTTCCTGTTGTCTTTTGTTATTTTGTTCTCTTCTTTTTTCTATTTATCTCTGCTCCACTCTCTTTTGTTTTAAAACATTTTGTGGGTCATAAATATACTTCCTTACTTGCATTAGCTGCAAGGAAAAAGTTATAATCACAAAATACTGACGCCTTTTCTCAAAGTCAGTCTTATCCCACTATTAGTATCACGACTGATCGCAGGAATTCCTTTAACGAACCCTTTAAGCACAACTCTTATGATGGAATAGCTCAGCAATATTGTTTTTCGAAAGCACTATCACTTTCCAGGTGAAATTAGATTTTATTTATTCAAACAACGTTTACAACGGATACGTCAGCTACGATTCTTCATCAGCGATATTTCGGCCCTTCTTGGCAAGGGTCCTCGTCAGGCTGTCAATCCTCTGGGTCAACGTCGGGGAATCACGACGCACAATTTTGTTGTTAGTGCTTGTCGACTCTATTCAGCTTTCCTGCTCTCCGACGGGACGGCTGGACGCAAAATAATTGAACTGAATGCGCCTTGGTTAAAAGTGGGAAAACCAAGCAAAGCAAAAGACGTCCAAAACAGAAGATAGACCCGATGGCCTTACCAGTCTTCCAAATGAAAAACACACTTTAAAGTTCAATGGACACATCAAACTACCCCAATCCCACTCTGTAACAACCTAGGAACAATGCTTACCCCCTAGCTCAGCAGCTTTTTCAGCAGTTTCCTCTCTGTGATATTTCAAAGCGTAATTCTTTGGGCCAGTACATGCTCAATTTACTAGCTTGGACAAAGATAAAAATGATGTTTCTTAAAACACTTAGTAGATCTTTATTTCATGCATAAATCAGCTTGTCTAATTCAGATTTGAATAGGCTATTTGTTTTTGAATGATTTTTGTAGCTACGTTATTTTTTATAAACTTATTGCATATTCTGGTACATTTTATAAAGCAAGTTAATTATGCTTCACAACACTATTCCACAAAGAAAAACTTTTAGTAGGCACTTAAACATGGAACTTCTGATGAAACACTAGAACAATCAGTTAAACTGCATCTGCGGCTTGACTTATTGGTGACATCTCAAATATATCCTTTTCTATCAAGCATTACTGGGAGTTTTTGAATATCCTGCCACGATATCCCAGCTCCTAAGATTCGGATCGCCGAAATGCCAGAAAGGTAAAGACAAGGGATAACAAGAAAACGGCCGATTTTCGTAGCGCCTTCTTAAGGAAGCCGGAAATGTTTTTTTGAGGAGCATTTAATACAAAATAAAGCATTAGAAGTGTCCATTGTGCTTTAAAGCTTTAACAGAGTTAACATTCCGGAAACAACAATTCGAGGAGGAAATTTGAGAATTAACGGAATTGGCGTTATACCACTTCATCACTCTAAATGAGTTAGGATCTGTTTGTCAGAATCCCTTACACATATTAATAGACCCAATAGTGAAATAGACCCATAGCTTCAGAAAGATGAAGGTTTAACCTTATGCAAACTTTCGCCAAACTCTCATCGATGGCAAGGTTTGCTACTTTTTGAGATCCCGAAACGTCAGTGACGGGATACTTATATGACATCGTAAAGTTTGTCAGTCCGTCTGTTATCACGATAACTGCCAAAGGGATTGCGATATTTTGTTGAAACTTGGTGTGGGGACCCTTTGGGTCAAAGTAAGATCAAGTTTATAGATGAGCTCCGTAGCCCCATATTTACGGGGGAGGTATTTCAGACTGATGTGCGATTTTTTTTTCTTCAAAAGCTATTAGGACAGTTGATTTACGAGTAAGGAGACATGCTGAATCCGAATATGAAAATTTCTATCGGACTAGTAATTCACCCGGAATTTGGCCAAAACCGGAAATTTTTTTTAAAGAAAAAGTTTTATCTGAAGCTGATTAGAGGTTCAGTTTTCAGATAAGGACACGTGCTGAATTCGTTTTTTACTTTATTTTCTTACCGGACAATTAATTCTCCCGGAATCCGGCCGACACCGGAAATTCAGCAAGAAATTTTAAAACTCAATGAGATAGTCGATATAGGGTGAGCAGACATGCTGAATCCAGATGTTAAATTAATTTTCTCGCCGGACAAGAAGTTTACCCGGAATCCGGCCGAATCGAAAATTTGTTGAAAATAAAAGTTTATTCTTAATTCGACTAGAAGTTCGTATTGGGGGTAAGAAAACTCGACCTTTTGTCTTGTTTCCTGCCGAAGGAATATAAATAAACACAAACGTTGATGACACGATAACGTTGATGCTTGTGATGATGGCTGATGAATGGTGGCTTTGAACTGCAATATTTGTGCACTTGCAAATTATAAAATAAAATTGTTTTTTCCTGTCCGACATTTAACCATTGCAACCTCATTAAGTCTAATGCACGTGTAAGACTGTTAAGCCTCTTACTTCGCAAAATACCAAGTGCGCAACTCATCTAAAGACAAAACTTGGTCTGAATTTTCTTTCATTAATAATTTTACAGAAAAGTATTACGTCGGCTCTAGACTACCACAAAGGGATAAGTGACTTGCTATACTCAGAGCATACTCTTGCAATACCACGTTTCCTGTAGGGTAATTTCTTGTAAATGTGGTTCCTCTTATACCTAAAACATGACGTCCGGGTGCATGCCACGCACGTTTTTTTTATTTATTTATTATTGCTTTCTTCTGGTACTAAGCCCCTGTGAAGTGCGCAAATTGTGGGAGTGCCAAACACCCTGCTTACAGCCTACCCTGTCCGAATGTGATTGAGCTTACGAGGTCTACGAACTACTAATGCGGAGTCCCTTGAAACGGATTTGACTCAAGCTTATTTGGATTTTGTTATTATTTTGTACTTCATAGTCTGTTTACCTATTCATTTATCTTTTTGTATTTTTTCAATACTCCGTCTTTTTTGGTTTCGGACAGTTGATGGGTTATAAATAGAAAAAAAAACTTCCAAGATCCTACGTGAAGTATTTCTTCCTTTCTAGGTTCGAGTGTCCCTCAGCCGTCACCACGGATTTATGTGAAAGATGTTTTCCCCTATAACAACTATGTAGGAGTAACCATCAGCTGGGACCCCCCTCCAGGTGAGAAAGTATAAAAACCTGAGCTAATTGCCCCCCTATGTGGAGTTGAAGTACCCTTCGTACCTATATTGCTGATTAGCTTTAGCCTACGTACCGAATCGTTCCGTTCTATCCCATTTCGATGTTCCGAGCCTCCTGTGTTTGTGTATTGCTTATCCACCCGAACGGTGCTAGACTGAATCTTCAGTTCTCCTTGCCTGGCACTTTTTGGATCCCAAAACGTTAGGGACGGGATACCTATAACCAGAGGCGTAATCTCGCCGTTCCCCGAGGACTCCTCGGGAATCAAAAGGAACTGCGAGAATAGAGGGAATCACTCCACGCGGGCTTCGCGTGCGGAAAACAGAATGAATGGGAAGAGTGACTGGCACGGGTATTTTAAAAGTTCCTCCAGGCAGAAGGTCCCGCTGTTCGGTTTTTGAAACCTCCAAACAACGGTTTGCGAGAGATACTCACTTGTCTGACGTATTTTTAATGTGGAAACACTGGTTTATTCAACAACTATTTAAAATTTCCATTAACTATGGATCCTAAATGAAATCCTGGTCAGTCGCAAGAAATGAAACTTTAATGAGACTTGCCCTCCAACCAATTGCCGGGGAGTTGACTTAGGTGAACATAACATTATTGATGCGAAAGTGGTGCAGGTCGAATTGATGCAGGTGGTCCGGTTCCAGTGATATTTTGGGGGGAGGATATATTAAATATTCCTTCAAAGGAGGATATATTGTGGGGGAGTTGACCTTGCAAAACGGATACGTCAGCTACATTTTTATTAGAGTTATATTTCGGCCCTAGGGGTCCTCTTCAGGCTCAAGCCGCTCAAGTTGGAAAATGAACTTGTGGAAAAACAAGTAGAGATTCTTCCTTAGATGTCTGACTTAGTGAATTTCCTCCTGAAACTTGCTTGGAGTTGAAGCTGGTGCTGAGATTTCATTTCGGACACTGCTGCTGTTTTCCACTAATTCATTTTCCAGCTCGAGTCTGTAGAGGACCCTTGCCAAGAAGGGCCGAAATAGAGCTCAAATAAAATGTAGCTGACGTACACGTTTTGCACAGTCAAATATGAATAATTAATAGCGGGAGAAAGGTTGGAATTATGGAAGGTGACTGGTGTTAGGATTTCCAGAAAGAGAATGTACAGTTGTGTTACTCATTAACCATTCTTATCGATTGGTAATGTTTTCCTCTATTTTCGCAGTGCGAGTCAACTCCTTTAATAGTTGCGTGTTTGCAGATACCATGGTATCTGATACCACGGTCTAAAGTCGTTTTTGCAGTTATCGTGGTATCAGATATTCAGATACTACGGTCCGACCGTGGTAACTGGTCTTGGTATCTGAAAAGTCATCTCACTTTCATCAAATTTTATCAGATTGGTGAGAAAGAAGTTTAGCACTTAGTGATGTAACTGGATAACTGTTTTTCTTTTGGGATGACTTTGAAAAGTGCAATTTCGGCAATAGTCGTTTTTGCAGAGCACCGTGTATCAGATACCACGATAACTGCAAAAACGACTAATTGCAGATCCAGTTACCGTGGTAACAGATACCATGGTATCAGCAAAAACGCAAGTAATGCTTAACCGGAAGGGCCGGGATAGGACAATTTAGTTACCCATCACTTATTCATTTAAGTGGGCTTGAAGACCCGCTGAAAATAAGTTACTTCATTGTTCCGCTATTCACGAATAATCGATTTTTAAATAGTGGACTTTCCGTGGGATTCGTGGTACCTCTATGCGCTTGTACTTTTGTTGTATGCCTTACGAGAAAGATTTATGATTTTATTTTTGTTCAGGCACTAAGCAATCTTCTCCAATCTCACCATTGCCCACTGTTGAGATTAAAGTTTCCCGCGCCATAGTAGAATTTACGCTGCGGGGATGGCCGTAGATTTTCTGAACGTCATAGCTAGAGCAGATAGTGGAAAATAAAAAAAAATCCCTTTGCAGAATCCGAATAATGACACAAAAATAAGTTGGCTTTTCAGTTAAACTGTAAGCCCTTGAGTTTTCTTTCAAATAAAGGTTGCATTTGGGGTTTTTACATTATTCCTAATGGAATAATGTAGACCTGTGTTAGGATTTTCCAGAAAGATAATGCACAGTCGTGTCCTCATTAAAAGTATAAGTAAATAGGACCGAGGTATGACAATCTAGTTACCCACCAATCATTTACTTAAATAGGCTTGAAGACCAGATGAAAATGCGTTACTTCATTGCTCCGCTATTCATATAATTGATTTTGGTCGACTGAACTTTTTCTTACGCATTTGTGGTACCATTTGGTGCTTGTACCTCTATGCTTGAAACAGTTAACAACCGCAACGGTAAACCATTGCCAAAATATTTATAAATGTTGGTTCGCATGAATTGGCGGGCTTTCTTCAGAAGTGACCTCACAATCTAGAACTGAACATATCGGGAGATTTACTTCCTTAGCCGCTGAATGGACGCTTTTGTTGAAAATAAAATATCTGCATTAACATATCTTGTCGGGTCAGCATCGCATATACGCCCGTCATAAAATTCCTTTCAGATTAAGAAAGTAATGACACGTTACTTCTTGGTGTACGTTTATCCTGGTATGTTGGGCTATTTTCAGTTCCTCTTAGGCCTAGCCATGTTGAAAACTGTTTAAAATGCCTGTTCTTCTATTTTTGCTTTACCCAACTCTGTTCTGTCAAGCGTCATCAAGTTTGTCATTTCTGGCTTCCGAATTCAGTGCTGAGTGCTGGCTGATTTTCCACGGGGCTAATACGCGACTCAGTATGAAGCCAAAGCCTAATCGCTTATTCACCCTTCAGATAACTTATACCAAGATCTCACGTGTGATTGTTATTGTTCCTCTAGCGCGTCTGGCGGCAATTCGTCAACGGATTTTATGAGGGACGTATAATGAACCTTACTACTGGAGCCCAAGATGAAAGAATACACAAATCCATTACAAAGTCAAAATAATTCAGCGCATTCAAATCCACGATATAAAAATAAGCTGGCTTTTCAGGTAAACTTTAACCATTCCTGCTTTTCCTCCATTTTCCGCAATGTCAGTCTCCTTTAAGTTCTTGAGTTTTCTTTCAGATAAAGGTTGCGTTTATGGTTGTTAGAAGGTGTTGGAATGGTTGACAAATCCGTCGTATAACTCTCCTTGTTTTTAATAAATAAGAAAGTGGGCTGTACATAATTTATCTTTTTACTCTTTATTGAGGTGCCTTATTAGGAGGATTCTTTTTTTTCTGATGTTTTCTAGGCCAAGAAATTGTTCTGGTTACCATAATTGTAAAAATTATTCTTTTCACCCTCTTATCCCACCTCTCGAATAATGGAATAACGGAGACTACAGTGTTCCTATTTTCCAGTACAGTATACAGTTTTGTACTCATTAACCATTCTTATCGACTGATAATGCTTTCCGCCATCTTCCGCAGAATCAGTCAACTCGCCTTAAGCCCCTTAGTTTTCTTTCGAATGAAGGTTGCATTTATGGTTTAGTAGCAATTTTAAGTAGGGAAAAGGCCTCCGTACAGTTTTGTACTCGTTAACCATTCCTATCGACTGATAATGCTTTCCACGATCTTCCGCAAAATCAGTGAACTAGCCTTCAGGCCCTTCAGTTTTCTTTCAAATAAAGGTTGCATTTATGGTTTACTAGCAATTTTAAATAGGAAAAGGGCCTCCCTACAGTTTTGTACTCATGAACCATTCTTATCTACTGATAATGCTTTCCGCCATCTTCCGCAAAATCAGTCAACTCGCCTTTAAGCTCTTTAGTTTTCTTTCAAACAAAGGTTGCATTTATGGTTTAGTAAGCAATTTTAAATAGGAAAACGGCCTCCGTAAAGTTTTGTACTCATTAACCATTCCTATCGACTGATAATGATTTCCGCCATCTCAAATCAGTCAACTCGCCTTTAAGCCCATTTATGGTTTAGTAGCAATTTTAAACAGGAAAAGGGCCTCCGTGAATTACTTTCAAAACCCTTTCCTTGCACAATCTTTTCGCGAAAAGGATGTCTAATCAGTTCTTCAGAGTACTGACACATCGCTCTTTACGACTACAGATGAAAGAAGGTTCCAGCAGTTGTTTCTGGAAAAAAGTCGGTCAGTGTCTTTTGGAAGCTCCAACCTCACAGCCTGAATTCTGTGTCCACTCGGCAATTTTGTTGAAGCTCATAAAGCCGCTTTCACATTCACGTCGTTGCGATGTTTTGCGTATGCATTTATCTTACGTTGCGCAAAGGTTGCGTAGCGTATCTTTCAAGAAGCTTCCACACTGGATGCTCATTTTCGTTTTCCTTTCTCGGTTTCTCCTGGTGAATTCTCGTTTCTTTCACCATTAGTAATTTTTTCTTCGTCGGCAGTAGGTTTTCTCCAATTTTTCTTAAAAACGTCAATTTTCCACTGAAAAATCTGACGGGCACGCGTCGACGAAACGCAAGAATAGAACTTGGTTCTTGGTTTTATTCTTGCGTTGCGTTTTTTTGTCTGCGTAAGCTCTGCGTTGCGTCGACGCAAGCGCGATGCAGAGGTTGCGTAGCTCAGTGCGAAAGGCTCAACGTGTCAATGTGAAAGCGGCGTAAGTCTTGTCATTAGAGGCAAAGCTATAGTAACCGTGAGAAATATTGGAACTTGACAAATCGCCCCGCTGTAAATAATATGCTTGTGTAGACAAGTTGTGGCTTTCGGGTATTGACGATAAGGTAAATTCGCTCTATCCCAGTTCAGCTCTCCTAGCGGATCAGTTTCTGAAAGTCCCCCATTGTCTTATTTATCAACACTGGTGACAGAGAGATAGCAAAATTTGGATTCATAAGGTAATGAACATAACATAATAGCTTTCACTTTAATAACTTCCATTGCTCTTGAAGCAGATTGTTCATCAAATTGTGGACCTAGTGTACTATATCCGTCACAACTATTGATATTGAGACAGTGATAAATAATGATCAATGATAAATGATGATTTGATCCGTAATATCTTTAAATACAGAAACATAGCTTTGGATATGTCAATTCAAATAAAGATACTTCAAGCATTATCAATCAACTCGTCAGGTCAATATTACTTATCTGATAACATTAAAATTTCTAAAAAAAATAATCAAGCTCATAAATAAACTACATCAATAAACAAAAGACAGGTCAAAATTACATTGGATTATCATTTGGATTTCGGTAAATCCGTATAAAATTTCCAAATAATGTGGGACCGTCAGAAACTAGTCCGCTTGGAAACGGTGAAACCGAATAAGGCGAATTAGGAAGGACGGGGGAAAATGTCGTGAAATGCCACACGTGTAACACTTTGCTACTGTTTTCGTTCCTTTTAGCTAACATGATAACAAAATAGGCTCCTCCTCATGTTATCCGACGCTGCTTCCGACCGTACGGTTTTATTCTGATATTCGGGAGCTTCGTAACTGCTTACCTTTAGGAATGATCATGACTCCTGCACTCAACTTGTGTACGCCCAGTTCAGCACTTACACGACGGATGCGTTCAAGAAAGAACAAATAAGCACCAGAACCTCCGTCTTCCTCTCTCTGTAGTATGACCATGCGGAGTCGAACAGATCCCTATACCCTGCCCGATACAACAGAGTGGTGGGTAGGAGCCAACGGAACATCACAATTCATTACCTCTACTAACAGCCATATCGCAGTAAAGCCCCTGAGAAGAACTTTCAAAGTAAAAGCCGATGGTTGTCTATCAGTGTGACCTCATATGCGATGCGCCGCAGAGCAGGTCAGCGCCTCCTGCACTCTTTCCTCTGATATGTTCAGCGGCGAAGAGGGAAGTAGACAGACATAAACTCTGAGCTCAGCAGGCATCTCTAGCTCAGCTCAGTTTTGTTGGAGTATCCCAGAGCAAACTAACACTAGGGGCTAGCGCCAAGACTTGAAAAAAGTGAGACACTGTTGAATAGCAGCAACACTAGCATCACTAGCGATAGTGAACGTCCCTTCTAAAACTCAATCAGTCGTTCACCAGCGCCGGCTCCATTAACTTCATATTCTGAATACAGCATAGAAAAGACACACTCTCCCCTGTTTCATCGATGTGTGCAGGCCGCATCTTGGCTTTACTAGTAGTTTCCGAACTCACAAGTTTGTCTCGCTTTAAATGCCGCAAGCGTACTGGGCGGCGCTATTAGCACGGCCCGCTTGTGAAGCATGGAAAGCATAGGTCTTGGCGCTACCCCCTAGTGTTATTTTGCTCTAGAGTATCCATAGTCGCTGTATGGGACCAAAGACGGAGGTTCTATTGGCTTATTTGTTCTTTGTTCAAGACAGCTATTATTTATGATCGTTACGATTCTTGTTGTTATTTTCGTTCCAGAGGCCGCCCTGATAAGCAAATTAGACCCTCCCTCTTATTCTTTTCGGCACGATTTACTGTAGTTGCGTTTTTGATCGAAGTTTTGTTCGCCATTGGCGTCGCCGCACTGTCAGAAGTTTCATAACAGAGTGCGCATAACACTTTCAAGGATAACACCTTTTCACTTAGAAATGAAGTGTTATGACCAATTAAGTTTACACTATTTCGTGCCTAGATCTCCAACAACACCTTCAATTGGTAAAAATACTCACGGGAACGAAAGAAACATAACATAAAACATCCCAAAGTGTTATCTGTTGAAACCGCGCATCCTGCTGTTGTCGTTATGTAACTTCTGACAGTGTAGTATTTTTGGGTGTTGTTGGAGATCTAGGCACGAAATAGTATAAACTTAATTAGTCATAACACTTTTTTTCTAAGTGAAAAGTTGTTATTCTTGAAAGTGTTATGCGCAATCTGTTATGAAACTTCTGACAGTGCGGTTGCTTAATTCCCGTTTTCAAACGCCGTCGAAATTTACCCTTTGCTTGATTAGTGTGTTTACGACTCCGGTGATCGCCGTCCAGTCGCCGTTCCTTCAACGTTTCAAGCAAACTTCGAACTTGCTAGCTAGCGAAGTTCGACAGTCAGAGTTTGAAGGACAAAGAACTGTGCCGGTGACCAAAAACGGTATTGAAACAGAGACCTTTGAGTTTAAAGGTAACTTGAAACTTCGATCAAAAACACAACCTATGATGGTCGGGAGAATCATAAGCGATAATAACTATCGGTTCGCTTAAGAGTGGTGCTGGAATGATGAGCCTATCATCATTTTTGCTTCAAGGGTTTTGATTACAGATGAATTTATAGCGCCCTTGAAGCGCGTATCATATCACAGACAAGTGCAAACAAAAATTAGTTTTTTTCCAAACGATACATTCTCGTGTTTTCCAAGGGCACATAATCATTCCTATCTCAAGGGTTTGCTTGCAAATGATCACAACAAAACCTCGAATTGGCAAATTCCTACTTTTATCCTTTGAACCATCCTTGTAAGTGCCATATGAGCTTCTAGCTCTTTTTTTATTTTTTCTGATACTCTTGCGTGGATCTTTTCTGAGCTTACCTATAATCAAGAATAAGAGAATTGAGAACTCGCATAACCTCGATGTCAGCATCCTAGATCTCTTTTCGTCCGATCTAATTTATCGGGAGTGAAGCCTGTGTGGAGCTTCGCGTGGCCACTTACATTATTAAGTGTTACCTCTAGACCAAAAGTGATGAAGCAGTCAGAAAAGGCGGGTAGTTCAAACAGTGCTGATTCTTGCGGGATTATAAAATGAAAACGACTTTCAATCTCTGGTCAGATTTGTAATAAGAAGCTTGTTTGATCACGACCTTTCACAAACCTTTCCCAAGGAAATGTCGCATTTGATGACCCAGGGAGCAATTAAGCAACTGCGACGTTCAGGCATAGACCGAACACGCATGCGTTTAGTTCAGATTCAATAGGATCGGTGTGGACTTTAGTAATTTTATTTTAGTTATCTCAGGACTTTAAAGAATCTCTTCTGGAAAAGGTATTAAGCTTGGACAATTTAAGGCATTTAGCTGGCGAAATGTAATCAAACAGTTATTAGGTTTTGTTTTTAAGTTGTACTCTCTAAACAGAATTCAATGCTTACCATTTTCTCATGTAGTTGCGAAAAACAGTTGACTATAAGGAATTTCCTAATTTTAAATTAATAATTTATTATTATAATTAATAATTGTTAGATATTATTCAGAACGATGCTATTTGTTATAACAACTTATTATTTTTCATCAAAATGTATATCACTGGTAGTTATGCATCTGGCTAAAGTTGTAACTAAGAATCTGCCGCAGAAATTTAATTAATGTTTTTGTATGACGAATGGAAAAAAAAAGGTAAATAGTTCTTCTCGGTTCTCGTGGGATAGATATTCTAACTGACTTTCTGAATTTAGACTAAAAACATTTAAAAGTATGTCCCTTCCTTCTTTAAACTTGAATTGGCGGTGGGTTCAAATTGCTGTCGGTCCCTTTCTGCCTTTATTTACGTCATCCTTGAATGTTAGAATGCACGACTTCTATCATCTCACCATCTTCTATCATCTCACCATCTTGTATCATCTTCTATCATCTCGTCATCTCGTTTCTTCAGACTGGTGGTAGCTGCGATTAGTTGAAATGTGAGCAGTTTAATTTGAATTCCGCGCACTTTCTTGACGGAAAGACGGTGATGAGAAGAACCAGCGCAGTAATTACTCTTTGGTCGGGACAGGCAACAGGTAGGCTCCACTCCCGGTAAACCAGAATCGCAAAAAAAGCTACTCCGCTTGATTCTCAATTTTCCCCATATTTATTCTTTCTATAATGCCGATGCAGTCTACTTCCGTCATTTCTGCATACATTCTTAAACCCTGGCAACCCGATTTAATCACAACTCAAATGGTTTAACACTATCCTTGTCTCTCTGTTTTCGATGCATATACGTCCTTCATAAAATCCGATGACGAATTGACGCCAGACGCGCTAGAGGAGCAATAGCAATCACACGTGAGATCGGGGGATAACTTATCTGACGGGTGAATAAGCGATGAGGCTTTCGCTTCAAATCGAGTCGCGCATTAACCCCGTTGAAAAGTCAGCCAGCACTCGGCACTGAAGTCGGAAGCCAGAAATGACAAACTTGATGACGCTTGACAGAACAGCGAAAGATAAAGCAAAAAGAGGGGGAGAGGCATTTTAAACAGTTTTAAACATGGTGAGGCCTGAGAGGAATTGAAAATAGCCAAACAAACCTGGATAAACGTACACCAAGAAGTAACGTGCATTGTTTTCTTTACGATAGTGCGCCTAGCGGCCAAAAAAAGAACTAATCTGAGAGGAATTTAATAGCTTGTTCACACGGGACCGAAATAAGCGCGTAAACAGCGGCTGATCTGTTCAGACGACGGATCGACTGTTTGGGGTTGACGGGAGAATTAAAAAGAAAAACCTAATTCCGAACATTCTTTTTGTTTGTAACAAAATATATAAAATAAAAAAAAAACATCTTGTGAGTTAGTCAAAGTCAAATCTAGTTGACTTGTAGTCTTTGTACGAGGAAAAAGTCACACACTGAATATTGATAGATTTAAGGCGATTCAGCAATTTTAAGTTAAATAGCAAATAAAAATAATTTAAAGATTTTTATTTTTGAAGGAGAACCTAAAATATAATTAATAATATAGATATAAATAATTTGAGAACATTATGCAATCATTTACTGATGTTCAGTTACATTTCAGTGAAGGTTGAATGAAAAAGTTATTCAAATTATTAATTTTTTTTAAGAAAAAACAACGAAAATAAATGTTAGACATAAACAGAACATACGCTGTTGTAATTAGAAAATTATTCTACCTTTTTTTTGCAATCTTTTAGTAATCCTGATTACATCAGTGTGACAGAATTTGAACTGGATTGACCTAAATCTCACCAAGTTTGAACTAATTCTCCTAATTACGGTCTGTTTACTGTCCCTAGAGTCATCAAAGGTCACATTCCAAAGGATTTAGTTTATCCCGATCGGAGACCGCGATGAAAATAAGCGCCTATTTGGAAAATCAGCAGCTGATTTTTGGATTTTTTTCAACCGCTATTTACGCGCGTAAATCAGCCGCTGATCGAGAATCGGCCGCTGTTTCAGCCCCGCTTGGACAAGCTACAAGAGGGGCGTATATGCACATAAGAGTGCTTCCTAGTCGTGCGACTAGATGTCACGACGCTCGTACTGAGTTTGAAGGTGCGAATTGCATGGGGGGATCTAGACCCTGCAAATGCTAGAATGCTTCCGATTGTACTCCCTTATGTAATTTCCAAGCCAATTAAGTTAATCCTAGAATTCGGAGCCTTCGCTGGAAATTGGATTTAGCAGCTAGGTCCTGATGATTTCACCTTTCACTCGTCTGTAACGGCACAGTGAAGAAATGGAGTAGATTTAAAGTTTAACCGAAATGGGCTCATATGCGACATTCTATTTACCCACCACTTATTCACTTAAGTAGCTAGGTCCTGATGATTTTACTTTTCACTCGCCTGTAACGGCACAAGGAAGAAATGGAGTAGATTTAAAGTTCAACCGAATAGGGCTCATTTGCGACACTCTATTTACCCAGCACTTATTCACTTAAAGTTGCGTTTCTTTGGATTCACTTCTGTTTCGTCAAAGTTTGTAGTTTGGCTCTTGTTTTGTCTTACTTGCGTTTTCTTGAGTTCTTGTTTCCGAAAAGTCAAACTACACCAAACTACGTCTGCGAGGTAGTTTCTAGTTTGAGCTCCGTAGTTTCAGGTTCGAAACTACAGCAAATGGAATGGACAAATAAAACGGCTTTTAAGCGAAACTACGCCGAAACTACATCCAAAAAAACGCAACTTAAATAGGCTTTAAGACATGATAAAATGCGTTTCTTTGTTGCTCCGCTGTTCGTGTAATCGATTTTCAACTGTGCTTGTACCACAACGCGTAGCCTAATGCCCGGACCACATTCAGTCACATCTGTACGTAATTTGGTTCGTTAATTTGTTTATTACCCACTCTTTACGTTTCATTCTGGTTATTCTACACTTGGAAGAAAGAAATTCAAGAAATATTACCACTGTCATCATTCATGGGAAAACGAAACCAACAGAAGTCACTGACTGTGGTCTGTGATTGCCGATTGGTCCAAAATACGTTCGAAATGGGGCGAAAAAGGTGTGACGAGAGTGGGGCCCGGGCTTAAATCGGTTGCCGAAAAATATAGCTTTTTGGCTCACACGCAATAGCGGTCTTTCTTCAGAAGCGATCTTACAATCTTGAATTGGACGATTCCTGAACTTCGGTTCATCAACCATTGAGATGCAGGCTTTTTTTGTAAATTCAAATTATCCGCGTCGGGTGAGCATTGTGCCAGCATCACCAGTATCTGACACTGCGAGTTCCTTAACATATGTATATCTAGGGATAAAAAGATACATACCATGCAAGGATAAAAATCGCTGTTTTTGATCGTATCACTGGAGGTTGTAGAACACGAAAATAGTTTATTCCTATCGGTGAATATATTTGAGTCTATATATACAGAGCCGAGCGGCCAGCGAGGCGCCGGTCGCGGTTTACATTGATAAACCGTCCTAGGGATAATCAAATCCTATGTTAGGTCCTCATCATATGACGTGACCATTTACGTCACGACAGTATGGTATTCCGACATAATTTGTGCAACACCGCATATTCTTGAAGGTTTAGCTTATTTTAGGTTAGCATAGCTCAGTTTAGCTAAGTCTAGCTCAGCAGAAGCCCTAGCTGAAGGCCTAGGCCGCAGAATCTCCTGTGACGTTACAAAAGATACAACGATACGTATCACTGGAGGTGTTTTACCCTCAGCGCGGCGCGTATATTTTAAAGGACCTCTCTTACCTATAATACTAACGCAGCCTACTTCTGTAATCACTCCATATTTTTCTAACCCCGGAGACCAAAATTTCCTACGGTATATTCTAACCCCTCTAACAAAACCACGCTCATTTTGTCACTTGCCGTGTTTTTTTTTATCCTTGGATTTGGGTCAGTACTTGCTGCACCAGTGCGTATTCTAAACGTCACAGCTAGAGCCCACGATGCAAAACATAAAAATCTATTTGCAGAGTCAAAATAATTCAGTGTTTTCAGATCCAGGATGCAAAAATAGTCTGGCATTCTGTTGAACTTGAGTAAAAAGTAGAAACAAAGGACATCTACAAATAACATCTGTCTCCACAGAGATGGAGTAATTTCCCAGAAAATAAAGAAGGAAGCAGCCAAATAATCTACAAAACATGTATCCTAAAACTTGCTATAACTTGTTCAGAAACGCTGAGTCAGCACTGCTATTTCAATTAATCCCGATATTTTCGCTTAGCTTTTCACCAGAGAAATAACTATTCTGACCAGTTAGAAATTGTGCTGGAATTTCCGGATTTGACGCAGTCCTAATTTAAGTTTCGCTTTGTGATTATTCAAATCAAATTAAATTACTGGATTTCAGTTCTAGAAAGAAATTCAGTTCAGATTCGCTGCTTGACTGAGCTAATGCCTTCCTCAGGGTTCGTTTTTCCATTCATTACATAGATATAGTCATCATCAAAGGCGTTACTAGCCAAAATGTTTTTTTTGGGGGGGGGGAGCAAGGTATTTACCGACTTGGCTGGTCATTTTTACCGACTGTTTATGCAGAAAAACGACAGTTTTGACAAAAAATCGACTGATTTTAAGAAAAAAAAGACTGTTTTGCCGAAAAAATCGTATTATTTTACGAAAAACCAGTTGTTTTGAAGAAAAATCGACTGTTTCTAAGAAAAAAAAATCGACTGTTTTTAGGAACACGCTTCGCGCCGACTCGAATATTTTTTAACGAATGGCCGACAACATTTGGGAGGGGGGGGGTCCCTTCCCCCCATACGTGACGACCCTGGTCATCAGAACACCAAATGGTAAAGATGAAGTACGAAAGAGAAGAAAAAGAAAAAACGGGCTTAAATAAGAACAGCAAACATAGAAGAATAAGCATCTTACAAAAACCTGTATCGGACTAGAAAAATTATAGACCGTATTTTGGATGTAGCGAATTTTTTTTTTCATTTTATAATTTTTCAGACCGGCTTTGTTCTGCAGACGTCTTTTGGTACTACGACGGGAGCGAAAGCATTGGCCAGATTGAGGTGAAACAGGTAAGGGACAAAAGTTCAACCATTTCATTAGTTCGCTTCTAAGTAGAATAATTTCCAGGGTCATCTTCAGCACCTGGTCTCCGTTATGAGCAAATTCCGACAGGATTCTGTCCATCCGAGGCGAGAATAAATAGTCTGTTTCGGTTGCACCAACATTTTTCCAAGCAGTTTCATCGAAATCAGCAAAAATCAAATATTTACTTCTACCAATTTCTGATTTTGGCCGAAGTCCGGCGAGATTCGTGAAGATGAAGTTCAGTTCAATTCAATTCAGTTTTATTTCAACGCCAACTACGGACTAGCCGAATAGCAGGTGGTAAAGTCAACATACATTTAAAACTAACCAAAATTGTCAACATATACTAGAAAGTGGTCGAATTTCATCTAAAATACTGAGAACAAACATATAAAAAGTAACGATTGGGGAAATAGACAACGAGGGGTAAAATAATAACCTATCAATTTCTATTCCGTAGGGAAACAAAGGAGGGGACAAAGCTATTCTTGTATCTCACGTGTCGGCAAAACACTGGTTGAAGGGTAGGGACTGGTTCGGAAGCTTGTCTTTGAGGCCTCTCCCTTTCTGTTGTAAAGTTCAAACGTGGATTCAACACGTGTTCTTACCTCTCCTCCGATCGGCTTAAGAAAATTATTTTCCCACAATTTAATTCTGTCAACGCTCTAATCGACTTAAGAGTCAACTTTTTGCTTCTGTAAAGTTTCCGTTCTTTGCCGAATTCCGGGCCAGATTGAAGTGAAAGAGGTAAGGGACAGAAATTTACCTACAGGATCACACTCTATTTCCGTCTGTTTTTATTTCCGGACATGTGCCGTACCTAATTTGAAAGCACATGGTGCTGATGATGATGCTGAAAATGTTGCTGTTGAGGTATAAAAAAAGACGAAAACCAGCCAATCAGTTCAAGACTTTTAAGTAGCCAATGGGATAAGAGTATTTTGAACAAGAAATCAGAATTTGCCGAATGGACCGAAATAGGTCTCAGCTCAAGTATTGGAGTTGTTTCTGTATATTGACTAATCTGGGAATACTATCAAGATAGGTCCGAAGGAAAAATATTGGGAAAAAAAGAAGAAAAGATCTTTCTTTCAAGATATTTCTATCATTTTTGGATAACTGTGAATTATCACAGGGACATTCAAAGTTTGAGATTGTTATTACTAGATTGAAACATGATGGAAAAGCCAAGTGATCCTGTATTACATTAGTTCTCTTGTGAGTAGAGTAAGCAGGGCCACCTTCAGCGCCTGATCTCCCTTTTGAGTAGATTTCGACCAGATTATATCCATCCGAGGCGTGAATAAACAGTCTTTTTCGGTTACACCAACATTTTCGTAGCAGTTCCATCGACATCAGCAAACACAAATATTTGCTTCTCCCGAATTTTCGGTTTGGTTAAATTCTGGCGAGATTCGAAAACATGAAGTTCATATATAGATTCAGCATGTGTTTCTACCTCTCCCCCGATCGACTTAAGGAAAAAAAAATTCCCATAGTATCATCGCTCTATAGACTTAAGAGTAAACTTTTTAAAGTTTCCGTTTTTTTGCCGAATTTTGGCGAGCTACTTATCCGGTGAGAAATTGAAGTTGAGATCTGGATTCAGCATGTCTCCTACACCTGAACCGACTGTCACATTACGTTGACAAAACATTTCATTATCCCTTAATAGGAAACGCCCCCCCCCTCCCTAGAAATAGGGCTACGGGCCCATCGACGAACATAGCCTGTACTTTGATTGAAACTTTTGATACTTGTCCACTTTAGTTGGATCCAGCGGTGAAATCCACTGAGGATCCAGCCAGTGCATTCGACTTTCAAGTTAACTTGACAAAGTGTTTGTACATCCCTTGTACAACCCTCTCTCCCCCTGGATTTAGGGCTACGGGGCCCATCTACGAGCTTGGACCGTAGCCTACTTTGATTGGTACTTTTCAGTACAAGTGGATCCACTGAGGATCCACCCAGTGAATCCTCACACAAAGTTGAACAAACTATCTCAACCCCTTTGAGAGTTATCTTTAAGAGAGTTCTTTTACGAAGTCATAGGCATCCGTCACTGACGTTTTGGGATCCCAAAAAGTGAAAAAATGTGCGAGATAAAAGCTACGCGCGTCAAAATTTCGGAACGAAGCAGGAAATTTGTACGTTTTCCGGACCTTTTCCAATTAAAATGCGGAAGCCAGTTCCGGAAAATAATTGCGTTTTTTTTCGCCTTTTCACTCGCCGGACGGCTTTTTACATTTTTTTAAGTTTTCGTAAAATGGTCCTAAGCGCTGTTTGAAAGTAGGCTATCCCGTTTTTGTCAAAAAGGCCAACGCCAAATTTCGCCTTTTTGCAAAAAGGCAAATTCGGTAGCTGACCAAGTTACCATCTCCGTTTGGCTTTGGCCTCAGTACCTTTGCCAGTTTATTTGCCATTTGCCAGCAAAATCCCAAAAAAGATAAGTTTGAATCAAATGCTAATTAGTATTTGTAGTTATAATATTTTAAGAAAACCCAAGGAAAAAGATGTTTGTCCAAATTTCGTTTTTATCCAGGAAAAGGGGTAAGTCCTTGGTAACAAGACCAAAGGTTTCGATGGGATCCCAGAATTTAATACTTGATCCAGACAATTGCATATTGTAGTCAGCCGGTCTTTGCCAGACTCCATGAACATTTTTACTGTCAAAATTTAGAAACAGATTTACGTCAGTGGCTAGTCATCGGAGAAAACCAAGTTCAGGTATGGATTCAGCATTCGTGTGTTTACCCCTATACGTCATATCTACTTTGATGAAACTGATCGAAACTTCCTGCCTTACTTCTGCCAAATATCCAGTCTCGGCCGGATTCCGGTTCAACCACTTGTCCGGCAAAAAACTAAAGTACAAAACGAATTCAGCTTAACTTTTAACAAATTTTCAGGTTTTGGCCGTATTCCGGGTGAACAATTTGTCCGGCGAGAAAATAATTTTCATCTAAGGTTCAGCTTGTCTCCTTACCGCTACATCAAACCTCTAATCAACTTCAGATAAAGCTTTTACTTACAACAAAGTTTCCGGTTTCGGCCGGATTCGGGCGAACTAAATTTCCGGGAAGAAAATTATTGTCATATATGGATTCAGCAAGTCGTCTTACCCCTTAATCTAACATTGAACCAACTTCAAATGAAACTTAAACTTTTAACAAATTGTCCGGTTCCGGCCGGATTCTGGGCGAACTACTTGTCCGGGTAGAAGACGATTGTCATATACGGATTCAGCATGTCTTCTTACTCCTAGATCAACTATCTCATTGGCTTTTAAACCTATTTTTATGGCACTTGCAGCCTCTGGCTCAAGTGCCACATACCGATCACAATTCCGTCTGTCGGTCTGTCGGTCGGTCCGAGTTTTTTGTCCCACTTATCCGAGTTAGGGTACTTCCAGATGTGCTAGGACAATGAAACTTGGCAGGCATATCAGGGACCCGACAAACTAACCTGGAAATAATCAGTTTCCCGATCCGACCATATGCGGGGGAGTGCGGGGCGCTGGAAACTTGAAAATTTAGGGCATTTTGTCACACTTTTTCGAGTTAGGGTACTTCCAGATGAGCTAGGACAATGAAACTTGGCAGGAATATCAGGGACCTGACCAGAGTAATTTGGAAATAATAAGTTTCCCGATCCGACCATATGCGGGGGAGTTGGGGCGCTGGAAACTTGAAAATTTAGGGCATTTTGTCACACTTTTTCGAGATAGGGTACTTCCAGTTGTGCTAGGACCATGAAACTTGGCAGGCATATCAGAGACCCGACCAAACAAACTTAGAAATAATCAGTTTTCTGATCCGACCATTTTGGGGGGGGAGTGGAGGGCAGGGGAATCCGGGAAAGTGAGAAGTGTGTAAATTTCGAACGGATGATCGGATTGTAATGAAACTTCATAACTGAATAGAATATATATCTGTAATGTAATTTGAAATTTAAGAATTGAACAGAGAACATTTCTCCGATGATTTTTTTCATATCCGGACCGGATCCGGCAACTATTGGGGGGGGGGGGGGAATACGTGACCAGTTTAGAATGGAGGGATCGGGATGGAACTTTGTGGGAAGAACAAACAGATGCCCTAGGTAAGTCATTTGCTGAATCGGATTGGCTACGTCCACCGCGGGGGAGCTGGGGGGGGGGGGGGTGGACCGGAAATCTCGAGAAACGGTTAGAATGATGGTATCCGAGTGAAACTTGCTGGGAAGAACAAACATCTGGTCCATGTAAATCTTTTACATAATTTGACTGGATTCGGACACTTGAGGGGGGGGGAGGAGGGGGTTTCCCGGAATTCCGTTTTTTGGGGGATTTTCACGACGAAACTTGGCAGGCATATCAGGGACCCAATCAAACTGACTTCAAAATAAAAATTTTGTCGATCAGATAATGGTGGGGGGAGTGGAGGGAGGGGAATCCGAAATTTTCAGTCATGCGTAATTTTCGAATGGGTGATCGGATTCGAGTGAAATTTAAGAATTGAACAGAGAACATTTCTCCGATGATTTTTTTCATATCCGGACCGGATCCGGCAACTATTGGGGGGGGGGGGGAATACGTGACCCGTTTAGAATGGAGGGATCGGGATGGAACTTTGTGGGAAGAACAAACAGATGTCCTAGGTAAGTCATTTGCTGAATCGGATTGGCTACGTCCACCGCGGGGGAGCTGGGGGGGGGGGGGACCGGAAATCTCGAGAAACTGTTAGAATGATGGTATCGGAGTGAAACTTGCTGGGAAGAACAAACATCTGGTCCATGTAAATCTTTTACATAATTTGACTGGATTCGGACACTTGAGGGGGGGGGGGGAGGAGGGGGTATCCCGGAATTCCGTTTTTTGGGGGATTTTCACGACGAAACTTGGAAGGCAGATTAGGGATCCGGTCAAACTGACTTGGAATAAAAAAAAATCCTCGATATGATAATCTGGGGGGGGGGGAGTTGAGGGAGGGGAATCCGGAATATTGAGTCATGCGTAACTTTGGAACGGGTGATCGGATTCGAGTGAAATTTAATAATTAAACAGAGGACATTTTTCTCTGGTGACCTTTTTCATTTCCGGACCGAATCCGGCAATTATGGGGGGGAGGGCGGAAAATACTTGACCCGCTTAGACTGGTGTGGTCTGGATCAAACTTTGTGGGAATGACAAACAGGTGCTCTGGATTAATCATTTACAGAACCGGATTGGCTCCGGTTATTGTGGGTGGAGTTGGAGGGGGGGGGGGGGTCTGGGATTCCGGTGATCGCGCGTTAAGGTACTTCCAGATGTGCTAGGACGATGAAACTTCGCTGGAATATTGGAGACTCAACAACGTTTGCTTAGAAATTGCTACTTCCCAAATCCGATTATTCCTTAAAGTACCAATCTTGATCGCAAAGTAAAAAAAATACTTTTAAGCAATATATGCATTTTCATGATGCCCATCAGCCCATTAGCAGTTTTGCCTCAAGGGTTTTGCTTACAAATGAAGTTCCAGCTCCCTTAGAGTGCGCATCTCAACCTGAAAGTTGAAACTTACTTTTGATCAATCAAATCATCTTTACCCATGCAAGTGCCATATGAGCTTACAGCTCTTGTTTTCGTCCCTTTAAATTGAAACCTCTCCATATATGGATTCAGCAAGTCTTCTTACCCCTTGATCGAACATTGAACCAGCTTCAAATAAAACTTTTACTTTTAACAAATTGTCCGGTTTTGGCCGGATTCCGGGCGACTACTTGTCCGGGTAGAAGATCATTGTCATATACGGATTCAGCATGTCTTCTTACTCCTAGATGAACTATCTCATTGGCTTTTAAACCTATTTTTTCGTCCCTTAAATTGAAACCTCTCCATATATGGATTCAGCAAGTCTTCTTACCTCTTAATCGAACATTGAACCAGCTTCAAATAAAACTTTTACTTTTAACAAATTGTCCGGTTTTGGCCGGATTCTCGGCGATCTACTTGTCCTGTTAGAAGACGATTGTCATATACGGATTCAGCATGTCTTCTTACTCCTAGATGAACTATCTCATTGGCTTTTAAACCTATTTTTTGCGGCCCTTAAATTGAAGCCTCTCCATTTATGGATTCAGCAAGTCTTCTTACCCCTTAATCGAACATTGAACCAGCTTCAAAATAAAACTTTTACTTTTAACAAATTGTCCGGTTTTGACCGGATTCTGGGCGAACAACTTGTCCGGGTAGAAGACGATTGTCATATACGGATTCAGCATGTCTTCTTACTCCTAGATGAACTATCTCATTGGCTTTTAAACCTATTTTTTGCGGCCCTTAAATTGAAACCTCTCCCCACCCCTAAATATTGAGCTACAGGGCTAATCTACGAACTTGACCTGTACTTTGACCCAATGGATCCTCGTACCAAGTTTGACGAAAATATCTCTACCCCTTCGAGAGTTATCGTGCTGACAGACGGACAGACAGACAGTCAGACAGACAAACAGACGAACGGACAAGCTTTACGGAGTCACAGGTGTCCCTCCACCAGAATAAAATCCCAAAAAGGGTGAAAATATTCCAAAAGGCTGCTAAATGCGGAAAGGGAAAGGCAAAAGCTGAACAGAAAGGCAACTATTGACAAGACAGGCCTGTCAGTAAACCAGAACGGGCTTACGGCTAATCATTCGGTGTCTCTCTGTCCGTTGGTTCATTCCGACCTTTATGCAGGTAAAGAGACCTCACACATCGGGTCCTTAATTTGGTTTACTGGAGACGTTGGAATTCGATTGACTTCTTCAAGCCAGGTCTCGCGTCTGGTCGGATATATTTTCCTTGCAATTTATGTATTAGCTTCGAAGGTTCGGCGTAGTAAGTTACGAAGTTGACATGTTGAGTCATGTCGATATGTGAGAAAGCTTTCAAGCCTGTGGGAGTGTACTCCGAGATGGAAAAATTTAAACTTGTTTGTTATTTACTTGTTGAAATTTCATTCGTCCGTTTACGAAGGAGAAAATTAACCAGTCGTATGAGATGTCGTGAGAAAAATTGGGATTTCTTTAAAATATTAGAAATTGGCTGGTGCTTCTTGGCGACTCTTAACCACCGAGCCGCGGGCTAGGAGCATGCACAACAAGACCAAAGGTTTTGATTGGATCCCAAAAATTTAAGATTTGATGCCGACAATTAGGTATTGTAGAGATCCGGTCTTCGCCAGACTTTACTAATAAAATTTTGAAACAGTTTAAGGCAAATGGTAATCATTTGAGAAGACCAAGTTCAAATATGGATTTAGCACCTGTGTTTACCCCTACAGCCTGCATCATATCTACTTTTACGAAAGTCCCTGCCTTACTTCTGCCAAATTTCCGGTTTCGCCCAGATTCCGGGCTAACTACCTGTCCGGCGAGAAAATAATTTTCATATTCTGATTCACAGGGGCGTCGCAAGGGGGGGGGGTGCGGGGGGGTGCAGCAACCCCCCACCTTTTTGAGATTCGGAAAAATTTGGGGCCGGAGGCCCTAAATTTTAATAAAATTGTTCAGTTTTTTTCGATAGCAGAACTGTTTGATACATTTACGGGGATTCGGTAGTTCTGCAGAATCCTAAATAGGCTATCTGTACAAATCTCTTTGGTATAATGATCGGGATTCGGTGTAATTGCCAGTATTCGGTAGTTATCACGAATTTGGTGAGAGAATTTACTGAAATCATTTGGTAATTTTTCGATGCCAGAACTATTCGGTATATTTATGGAGATTCCGTAGTTACACAGAATCCCGAAGAAGCTATTGGTTCAAAATTATTCGGTATCATGATTGGGATTCGGTAATTTGTTCAGCATAATTTCCACGATTAGGAAGTTAACCACGAATCCTGACTTTGTTCCAGTTTCAACAAAAGTATACCGAATATGAATATTGTTCGGTAGTCTTTCGATACCAAAGCAGTTCGGTATAATTACCTGGATACGGTAGTTATACAAAATCCCGAACATGCTATCGGTCTAAACTTATTCGGTATAATAACTAGGATTCGATAATCTATTCGTTATAATTGCCAGGATTCGGAAGTTACTACGAACCTCGAAACTCAGAAGAGGTCGAGTGAAGCACTGGTCGCAGACAAAAGGGATGATCTATGATATCATCGATAGTCCTTACTTTTATTTTGAATCCCAAAAAGAACATATAATCATAAATATTTCGAAAATTCCGCCTGCAGCACTTTTCGTAATATTCTTTATTTTGTGGATGGGCGCGTCATTTGACGGGCGTTTTAAGCCAGTTTTAGGATTGAGATTTCTAAACATTAAAAGCTAGAATTTGGATGGAAATTAAATTCGGCAGGAAAAAGCAAAAAAAAAATTCGCCTGCGGCGCTCACTTTATGTGATTATGGGTAGTATATTGACTAGACTACAGTTGCTGCTGCTTCCGAAACGTCGCTCCATCCGGTTTCTAGAACTTGTTAGAGTCTCGGTATTTAATCAACGGTAAATGATAGAATTTGTAAGAGAAGCAGTTAAATTTAACCTACAGAAAAAAATGGATTTCGAAAATTTTTCTATTGGCTATTGGCTATTGGCTATATTGGCTTTTCTATTGGCTATAATAAATAGAAGCAGTTACTGCAATCATGCCCGTCAGTATATTCTCCATTTGGGAATAATTTAAAGCTCGAATTCTTAGTTCTAGGATTCGGTAAAACTTTTGAAAGATTCGGTACAATTTTGGCGCTGCACCCCCCCCCCCCCCCCACCGAAAATACACTTGCGACGCCCCTGCTGATTCAGCATGTCTCGTTACCCCGAAATCGACTATCTCATTAGCTTTTACAAAATCGCCCCTTACTTTGAAACCCCTCGTCCCCTCCCTTAAATATACAGCTATGGGTCGGGATCGACTAAAACCAGGAAGGGAAGGGAACGCGAGAAAAGCAGGAAGGCATACTAAAACCAGGAAGGGCATACTAAAACGAGGAAGGCTGTCGCCACAATTCGCCGCACCGTTCCCTTCCTCTGTTTAGTATTCTTCGAGGGGTTGGCAACTTTTCAAACCCGAAGTTCACCATCCCTTCCTCGTTTAGGTATCCTGACAGGGGTAGGCATTAAGATTAGTTAGGGGTCGGCAACTATCAAAATTTTAATTCACCTTTGAATTTCTTTTTCTGACGGTAGGCGCCTTAGTCCAGCGAGGGGTCTGCAACTAAGATATGTCAATTCCACCATTTCCTTCCTCCTATTAGTACCTTGAAAGTACTAAAACGAGGAAGGAAAATTATTCTTCTTTGAGGGGTCGGCAACTACCAATGGCGACTAAAATCCCCAGAGTCTAGCGAGGGGTTGGCAACTAAGATATTTCAAGTCCACCATTTCCTTCCTCGTTTTAGTACCTTGAAAGTACTAAAACGAGCAAGGAAATTACTCTTCTTTGATGGGTCGGAAACTAAAAGTCCAGCGAGGGGTCGGCAATTAAGAGGTACGAAAACGAGGAAGGAAGTTGGAAATTTTTAATTGGTCTTCTTTCAGGGGTCGGCAACTTGTTTAAATTCAAAGTTAACCATCCCTTCCTCGTCTTAGTATCCTGATATGGGTAGGCATTAAGTTCAGTGAGGGGTCGGCAACTATAAAAATTGTGATTCAGCTTTTCATTTCTCCTGCTGGCGGTAGGCGACTAAAATCCTCCGAGTCCAGCGAGGGGCCTGCTACTATAAAGATTCTAATTCACTTGTTCTTTTCTCCTTCTGACGGTAGGCGGCCAAATTCCTCCCAGTGCAGCGAGGGGTCGGCAGTTCAGATATTTCAAGTTCCCCATTTCCTTCCTCGTTTTAGTACCTTGAAAGTACTAAAACGAGGAAGGAAATGGTGGACTTGAAATATCTTAGTTGCCGACCCCTCACTGGACTCCGAGGATTTTAGTTGCCGACCCCTCAGAGAAGAGTAATTTCCTTCCTCGTTTTAGTACTTTCAAGGTACTAAAACAAGGAAGGAATTGGTGGACTTGACATATCTTAGTTGCCGTCTCCTCGCTGGATTCGGGGGATTAGTCGCCTACCGTCAGAAAAGAAATGAAAAGGTAAATTACAATTTTGATAGTTGCCGACCCCTCGCTGATCTCAATGCCTACCCCGTCAGGCTACTAAAACAAGGAACGGATGGTGAACTTTGGGTTTGAAAAGTTGCCAACCCCTCGAAAAATACTAAACAGAGGAACGGAACGGTGCTGGCGACAGCCTTCCTCGTTTTAGTATGCCCTTCCTGGTTTTAGTATGCCTTCCTGCTTTTCTCGCGTTCCCTTCTCTTCCTGGTTTTAGTCGATCCCCTATGGGGCCGATCTACGAAATCGACCTTTCCCTTGGTCCAAAGAATCCTCACACCAAGTTTCATCAAAATATTTCATTGCCTTCGAGAGTTATCATGCTGACAGAGGGACAACTTTTGCGAAGTCAGAGGTATCCCTCCACTTACGTTTAGAGATCCCAAATAGTAGAGAATAGTTTATGGCAAAACTACAACCCGTAGTAACGGTCTGGAATTTCCACTATTGTACGGATATGTTTCACCTTTGTTCAGCGTTATATATTTAATTTTTGTTTGTTGAATTATTCTTATTTATTATTTTTTTTTCTATTTACTTGTTTTCTTTTGTTGAGATGTGTTATAAAGAAATTGAATTGAAAACTGAAAAGTTGAGGAAAGACTGAAAATCCCCATCGTATATCAGCAACATTACATTGGTTACAACGGCTCTGATAGGTCTCTAGAACTCAGACTCATATAACTCATAACAATAGAGTCCTTTTCGCTGTTGAAACAACGATAGATACTGGAAGAGATTTCTCGCGTACGGACGGGGTCCCGTCAGTACCTCAACACGTCAGTTGACATAAACGTCAGTTCGCCACAGAATTCCGTCAGTACGCCAACATTTTCCGACAGTTCGCCTACACGTCAGTTTACCCTCAAAAATCCGTCAGTAGATCAACACGTCAGTTGACCAACACCTCAGTAGACCAACACGTCAGTTGACCAACACGTCAGTAGACCAACACGTCAGTAGACCTATACGTCAGTTCACCTAATCCTAAAATCCGACAGTTCATCTACACGTCAGTACACCAACCGTCAGTTCACCTACCGTCACTTCGCACAAGCGTCAGTTGGAAAAAACGTCAGTAGACATAAACGTCAGTTGGCATAAACGTCAGTTCGCATAAACGTCAGTTCACTGAAATTTTCCGACAGTTCACACACATATTGTTCTCGATGGGATAATTACGGAAGCTCGCCCAGGGGATTGATAAGAGAAGCCGACAATTTCCATTTCAATGTCAAATCTCGTCAATGTCTCGTCAAATCTGACAGTTTTGATTTACGTTACGAAAGAAAGAAGATGGTTGGAAGACACCAGGAAAGCGAATGAAGACACTCGGTTCTGATAAATGTATTTTGAAGAGAGCTAGTTTACAACTTCAAGAGAAAAATACCAATTGCTGGGCAACTAAAACACAAGAATATATTAAAAAAAGCTTCGATTATTAATTGTCAGGTATGAGTACGACACATTTCCAAATAGCACACGAATACAAATTTTCAAATGTATTTATACGTACAATCAGTGACTAGAAATTTAAGAACATGGACAATGAAAACACGGAACACAATTATCTTCAAAGAACGGAGGAATTAAGGATACGCACTAATTAGTATAGGTACAAAAAGAGTCTCTGCCGATCAAGTGTGGCCCGGCAAAGTGGGTTTGAGACCCTCACGTTTGAAGGGCATCGGCACATCCAGCGCATAGTCTATGCCCGCAAATGAAAGAATGATTCGACGACGAGAGGGACGCCGAGGACGAGATCGGCACTGAAAAAGGAGCTGATGCTAATGAGGTAGCAGACACTACAGTCGGGGTCGATACTGAAGAGGTTGAGGAGGCAGCCGACGAGGACGTAGTCAAGGCTGGGGACTGACTAGATGCTGGGGTCAATGCGACGAATGGTAGTTCAGACGAAGTTTCTGGTACATGAACCTGTACATGAACCCTCTATACACTTAATCCATGCAGCACATTTTAATCGGCATTGAGGCTTTAGTCTCGAAAAGGGCTTCCATGTTTACTATGACTGACGACCACGTAAGTCCCAAGAGGTTTCTTTCCGCCATCCCGTGTGGATTACACTTATAGTTGAGGCCTATCGCCGCTAAGTTTGTTTTATTCTGTCCCAGCTTCTGTCTTTTCGTCTTCCTCGACTAAAACTTAGGGGATTCGGTGAAATAGAAAGAAAAAATTTCCTTGTCGTGTTGTCTGACATGACATGGCGATCCTTCTTGCAGATCTGTTGCCAGAATGTTCATCAATTTTACACATCACAGGGAAGAACAAGCATAAGCATTAGATACCTTCTTGACAGGACCAGATCATATCAGGATTCTCTGGAGGGGGGTGGGGTGGGGGGCACGGAATTCCGGTGATCGCGAGTTCGGATACTTCCAGATGTGCTAAGGACGATAAAACTTGGCCGGCATATTAGTAACCTGACCAAATAGTCTTAAAACCCGACATTATGCTCTAGGAAGACTTCCGTCCATTTTTCGGGGAGTTGAGGGAGGGGGAATCCGGAAATGACTTCCGTAGGTTGCGAACAGATGGTCCGATTCAGTTGAAACCGGTGATACGAACCTAGATATGCAAAGAATGTGTCTGAACCCCATGCGGCCATGGGAGGCGGTGGGGGTGGGGTCGGAAACTTTGTGACATGCACAACAAGACCAAAGTACACACAATTAAATTACAATTAAAGTTCAGAAACAGATTAAGGCCAAATAGCTAATCATCTGAGAAAACCAAGTTCAGATATGGATTCAGCATGTGTGTTTACCCGTATAAGTTCCTTCCACTTCTGCCAATTTCCCGGTTTCGGCCGAACTCTAGAACTACTTGTCCGGCGAAAAAAGAAAGCTCAAAAACGAACTCAGGGTATCTTCTTTCCCCAATAATGAACATCTAATCAACTTCAAATAAAAATTTAACTTATAACAAATTTTCCGACTCCAGCAGGATTCCGGTCAAACTATATGTCCGGGTAAAATATGATTGTCACACACAGATTCAGCGTCTCTTCTTAGCCCTAAATCGGTTATCTAATCAGCTAGAAATAAAACTTTAACTTCTAACAATTTTCCGGTTTTGGCCGGATTTCGGGCGAACTACATGTCCGGGTAGAAAATTGTTTTCACATAAAAGTTCAGCATGTCTTCTTTCCCTAAATCGGACATCTGATCAACTCCAAATACAACTTTTAATGTTAACAAACTTTCCGGTTTGGGCCGGATTCCGGGCTAACTACTTGTCCGTCGAGAAAATGGTTTTCACCATCGTCTTCAGCATGTCTTCCTACCTCTAAATCGAACATGAACGAACAAACTTTCCGGTTTTGGCCCGATTCCGGGCGAACTACTTGTCCGATTACAAAATGGTTTTCACCATCGTGTTCAGCATTTCTTCTTACCCCATAATCGACTATCACATTAGCTGTTTCAAAATATTTTGTTTGCCCCTTAATTTGAACCCCCTCCCCCACCCCTAAATGTAGGGCTACAAAGCCCATTTACGAACTCGACTGGTCCGCCGACCCAACGAATCCTCACACCAAGTTTCATCAAAATATCTCATTCCCTTCGAGAGTTATCGTGCTTACAGACGGACGGACGGACAGACGGACGGACGGACAGACGGACAACTTTTGCGATGTCATAGGTATCCTTCCACTTACGTTTTGGGATCCCAAAAACTAAACGTAAGGTTCAATGGGATGCAAGCTTGGATAACCAGTACCAAGTTTATGCGGCCTAGATTTGTCATTTGTCGTCCGAACCGGATCCGACCAAGGTAGGAGGAGGATGAAGCTGGAACTGGAAATTTTCAGATATGCTCCGAATCGAGTTAAACTTGATGGACGGGAAGAGGAGATGTTAAAGACGCGAAGTTTATGGGTCCAAGTCGTAATCGGCAACAGTGGGGGGGGGGGGGAGTTGCAGAGGGAGTCCCAGAAATGTTGTGGCTCACATAGGGGTTAAACGAGTGGAGTTATTTGAATGAAACTTGGGAAGTAGAGTGATCCTATGCCTTACATCAAATATTTTAGAGTCCGGACCGGATCCGAGCTAGGTGAGGAGCGGGTAGCGGAATATCCGGAAAAAACGCACAAGAATTACTTTCTCGTTTATCACACCACCTACTCGTAACAAGTGCCATATGAGCTCGTTATGAGCTCGTAGCTCTTGTTTCAAGAAGATCTAGTGGAAGCACTGGCCAAGAGAGAAGTAATTCGTCCCTCACTGTTTCCGGTACCCTTTCGGCAAAGATTGAGATTCACTGGCACATTTTGTTCCTTCAACTTGGGATAGTTGTTAAGCCCTTAAAGGACCTGTCTTACCTATAATACTAAAGCAACCTACTTCCATAATAACTCCATATATTTCTAAACCCGAAGACCTCAATTTCGTACGCTGCATTCAAACCTCTCAAACAAAACCACGCTGATTTTCTCACTTGCCGTGTTTTTCTATCTTCAATGTGTATCACTCTGTCGACGGTTGTCTGCGAGACTTTTTTCCATCAGAAAAAACAGATATGTAAATTGTTTCCCTGTTTTTGCTATCAGTCAACGGGTCTCGGAAAAGGCTTAAAACAGCAAAAACCGTGGGTTATTTGTTGAAAGCACAGCCCAGTCTTTAAGTATTCAAATATTATAAGTTGAAGAGTAAATAGTGCGAGGGGTCCTTTAAATGCGTTTAATTTTACGTTTCACTGTATTTTCAGTTTCCGTATGACTAGCCCCTGTAAAAACCTTCGCAACAGCTTGTACTGATGGAATTACTTTGCATCTGTCCTTTCTTTAATGACTTTACCTGCCGCATCTGATTGCAAGCTCCCGGCCATTCTGAACCAATTTTATATGCGCAAATGTCGGCTTCCTTTTACTAATCCCCTGTGTTTTCGTCCCTCTGCTTAATTCCTTTCGGTGCCCTAGTCGACTTTGAACAAATAGCCCGATATGAATCTTTAGGCGGAGTGGCGGATTATGCAGGCGAACTGACGTTTATGCCAACTGACGTTTATGTCAACTGACGGTAGGCGAACTGACGTGTAGTGGAACTGACGTGTAGTGGAACTGACGTGTAGGTGAACTGACGTGTAGATGAACTGTCGGATTTTAGGATTAGGTGAACTGACGTATAGGTCTACTGACGTTTAGGTCTACTGACGTGTTGGTCTACTGACGTGTCGGTCAACTGACGTGTTAGTCTACTGACGTGTTGATCAACTGACGTGTTGGTCTACTGACGTGTTGGGGAACTGACGTGTAGCGCAACTGACGTGTGGGCGAACTGTCGGATTTTTGGTTTATGCGAACTGACGTGTTGCGGTAGTGACAGCGACCCGTACGGACTACTTGAAAAGGAGAATATTCTTCTCTTCCCTATTACGATTGAAAATAAAATTGCACCTGGCTTTAAATGTCTCTAATTCACTTTCCGCGGAAGAGCTCGGCTGTCTTCCCTATTTTTCGATCCTTGCGTGCCTTATGCTATTCTGCTGGAGAATAGAAAAATCGTTCCAGCATTGAAGGCAAAAAGCCAGAATTCGTGACGTCATGCGTAGTAACTACGGTAAGTAGGGTGAAACTCGCTCTGAATACACATTCAGCCCCAGCCGACTGAGATAATGCTGAGTCAGCTAGCGGCCCTTCTTAGCTTCTTCGGCGGCCCTTCTTCGCAACTACTGCCTGAAGAGCTAAATATTCCTTCAGCCCAAGCTGACTGCGAATCAGAGCAAAATAATACTGTGATTACCGGATTGCCTCTAAAGTTTTAACAAAACGACTGGAAGGTCTGATGGAGAAATTACTAGGGGAATATCAGCATGGTGGAATAAAAGGTAAAAAAGCCCAACATATACTAAGTGTAATAAGGGACCTGATCATGAGAAAGGATCAAGGACTGTTAATGAGACATGATATATGTCACCTGGCTGCTTTGCTAAGTGTGGACGTGGTGAAAGCGTATGATTCAGTAATACGAACAATTCTATGGCTCTTAATGACAGAAAAATTTGGCTTCCACGAAGAAGCAGTGAACAAGTTTAAACAACTTTATAAAAAAGTTGAGGTCGTGTTAAATGTCAACGGTGAACTTTCAAGACAAGTGAACATGGAAAGAGGACTGCGCCAAGGTGACCCTTCTTCCCCTTTCCTCTTTGAAATTTACATTGACCCACTTTTTAAGTACGTGGAATCGAGAATTAGTGGTATAAACATAATAGAAAATATTTTTTTGAAGTCAGCAGCTTTCGTAGACGATGGTATTTTTTTCACCGGGGAGGCAGGTGACATCGAGAAAGTGGTTGAAGGAATTGAGTGGTACGAGGAAAACTTTCACGTAAAAATACATCAAGCAAAAAGCAATATACTCCTGTTAAACCCAAACGCAGATTATCAGCAAGAACTGGATAAGTGTTGGTTAAAGAAGGTTGAAAAGACAAGAATCCTGGGAGTGCAAGTGAGCAGTGAAATGAACGGTGACACTGTATGGAAAGAAAACATTCAGAAATTTGAGGGAATTCTTAACGGAAAAGAAAGAACTTACATAAGAACAATTTTCGAACGAGTGACCTTTGTAAATACATACTGCTTACCATTGTTGTTTTATCTCGCACCAATTTTCAAACTGGAAGAAGGACATGCAAAGATTATTGAAAGAAAGTTGTGGAGATTCCTGTGGATAGGAAAGTTAGAAAAGTTAAGTATGAAAATGATGTATGTACCAAAAGAAAAAGGCGGATTGGGTGTTATTGATTTTAGATCAAAGTGCCTGGCTTTGTTCGTAAGAAACATTAGTGAATTAGTGATAAAGAACGAACCAAATACTCTGCTACTCCGAACGTGGTTACTGCCCGTCATTAATGAAGATCACGGGAAAGAAGTCACAGAATGGATCTCAGAGCTACCCCCCATGTTAAAGGATACGGTGAAAACTATACTAGATATACATAAGGCCGGTTTACTGAAGGATGACATAAAAGCGGAGGAAAGAAAGGCTGGGATCAAAAATTTAATAGAGAAAGAAGAAGAAGTGACTTTCGCAGCAAAACGGAATGAACCTCACGTTAATTATGACCTAGCTTTCAAAAACCTGTATGAAGTACCATGTGGAGTGGAGTGTCGTGAATTAATGTTCTCAGTGATACATGGAATCTTGCCATATCGGAACCGGGTAAGTAGGTTCATTCGGACGGAAAGTCCCGCGTGCCAGTTATGTGGAGTAGAAGTAGTGGACGGAATGGCACATGAGTTTTTAGAATGTGAGCGAAACGAGGAAGTTTTTGAGCGTTTGTTTGTTTTGTTTGAGAGAGAGGGAGTGCGAGCAGAATGTCTGGAGGAGAAAAAGAGAATTTTAAAATTAGATTTTGAAGTTGAAAAAGGGAGAAACCGTGAAAGAGCGATGTCTTTTGTGGTTATGTCCCTATGTGTGCATGTTTGGAAAATGCGAAAGAAAGGGAAAAGGATCCAAAAAGATAGGTTTGAAGGATGGTTTACGAATTTGGCAAGTGTGAATGAGGGAGTGAGTGCGTGGGAAAAGAAAATGGATTTGAAATGGTTGAACGAAATATGGACGGAAAAAGAAAATAGTTTAGGAATAAAGAAAGAAAAGGAAAAAGTAGACATCATGTTGATTTGATTGAAAAATGTTTGTTTTGTATTGGAAAAAGTAAAAATTTGAATTTTGATATTTTTTTTTTTTTTTTTTTTTTTTGAGGTTAGGTTTGTGCTCGAGCAGTCAGTACTTTGATGAGTTTTTCACTTGTTTGAATGTTAGAAATTTGGAACATCTTCTCCATTTTGTTTGTAAGGGAAGGTATTCCAAATGGAGGGAGGGGGTTGTTTATTTTTTGGTTTTGGGGCAAAGTATCTGTAGGGAAATGAAGAAATTTGTTGGAATATTTTATTTTAAATTGATTTAAGTGTTGTTTTCCACTGTAGAGAGATGCCCTATGGAGGAAGGGCGTCTCAAAACAGGAAGAGAGAAATTGTAAAGTATTGTGTCTTTATTTTGTTTTGTTTTTTTGTGCAGTTTATTTTGGATTTAACCTACAGATTTGGCTGCTTGAGTATTTAAAATATTAAGATTAATTGATAAAAAGGAATGGAAAAGTTTTTTAATATTAGGTAGGATATGATGGGAAAAGGTTTGTATAGGATATTGGGTAGTACCCTTAGAGAAAAAAAGTAAATTGTTAAAGTATTTTAGATTATATGAGAATGTTTGATAGGAAAAGGGAATGTTTGAAAATTTAAGTTTTTTTTTTTTTTTATTAGATTTTGGAAAATGTGAAAATAAAATTTATTTGTTATGATGAAAGTGTAAGTGACGTTAAAGTAGGGTAAACTGTTAGGTATGTTTGGTATTAACGTCACTGAGTTGGAGGTGGAGACGTAGCCACTGTTTTAGTTCAACCTAAAACAGGAAAAACGGAAAAAGAAGCTACGCGGGATTAAAAAAAAAAAAAAAAAGAGCAAAATAATACTAGGGAGCAACGCCAAGACATACGTTTTCCATGCTTCGCAAGCGGGCCGTGCTCGTAGTGCCACCCACTACGCTAGCGGCATTTAAAGCGGGACAAACTTGTGAGCTTAGATCTGGTAAAGCAAAGATGCGGTCTGCACACATCGAGGAAACAGGGGATGTAGTATCTTTTTTGTTGTCTTTAGAATACGAATTTATCGGAGCCAGCGCTGGTGCACTACTGATCGATTTCAGTTGGGACGTTATTTATTGCTAGTGGTGCTAGTGTCGCTCCTATTCGAGTGTGTTACTTTTTCAGTTCTTGGCGCTACTCCCTAGTGTTATTCTGCTCTGCTGCGAATCGTGCTTCACACTGCAAAATCAGATACGGTAGCCTACTTGAGCAAGAATCTTTAGTTGTTTTTCCGCAAGTTCATTTTCTAGCTTGAGCGGTTTGACCCTGAAGAGAACCCTTGCCAAGAAGGGCCGAAATGTAGCTCAAATAATATAAAGCTGACGTATCCGTTTTGCAGTGTCAAATATAAGCCTGAAGAGGACCCTTGCCAAGAAGATCCGAAATATAGATACGTTCGATAGTTGTCATGTTCACTGACTGGCGGTTTTGCGGTGTGATCAGTATCCCGTTACTTCGTTATGGAAACTGTCGTTTGAAACAAGACCAAAGGTTTCAATGGGATCCCAAAAATTTTAACGTTTATCAGACTTCTTGATCCAGACAATCGAATCCTGTACATTTCCAAGTCTTCGCTAGACCCCTTTAACATTTTTGCTATCCGTAATCAACCGCTTGAATATGTAGCCTACAACAAAAATGTTACCATTTTGAAGTTTTTTGCTTACGGGCAAACAACTAATCAGATGAGGAAACCAAGTTCAGATACGGATTCAACAAGCATGTTTATTCCAAAATCTCATATCTACTCGACCTCAAAAAGGTATTTTAGAATTGTGTTGTTGTTTTTCTACCAAATTCCTCGTTTTTAGCAGCATTCCCGGCGAACTGCATGCAGAGCAAAAGATCTGGCGACGCTTGCGTCAAGGAAATAAAGTTCAAAATTCGATAATTCCCCCGGGGAATCCCCCTCAAGACCCAGTTCCTAACCCCTGAATTTTGTTTGCAAGTGAGGAACCCCTCGCTTAGATCCGGTTGGTTCACCGAACACCTAGGACTGGCTCACACGCACCTAGCACCTGGGATTGGCTCACCAAGTGTCTAACCGCTCGAGTACTCCTTTAACGCGTACACCCAATTCCTAACCCCTCGCGTGCACCTGTGATTGGTTCACGAGTACCTGAGACCGGCTCACCCCACCCCTCCCCAAACAACTTTAGTACACCACTGAGTAACCCCTCACTTATCCAGTACGTCTTTTTTCCAGTGAGTAACCCCTCCCTTACCAAGTAAACCTTTTTTCAGTGAGCAACCCCTCACTCACCCAGTTCACCCTTCTTTCAGTGAGTAGCCCCTCGCGTACCCTAGCAGTCCCCTCATTGGTACACGATGAATCAACCCCCTGGCTTGGCTCAGCCAAGTGTCTTACCCCTCGAGTACTCCTTTAACGGGTACACCCAATTCCTAACTCATGCCTGCACCTGGTATTGGTTCACGAGTACTTGGGACCGGCTCACCCCATCCCCTCCCCAAACAACTTTATTGCACCCACTGAGCAGCCCCTCACTTATCCAGTACATCTTTTTCCAGTGAGCAACCCCTCCCTTACCAAGTAAACCTTTTTCAGTGAGCAACCCCTCACTTCTTCCTAAAATTCCTACTGCATTTCCTACAATCACACATAAGATGTCGCACACACTCTCGCTATCCACACATCGGGCAGAAGTAAGGACCAATTCTCCCAATCGGCCTACCCGTGTACCTCCTCCTATCTCCCGGCGGTAAAATATCAGCACGCATACTAATTAATAATTTCAATTCCTCCCTATCGAAACCCGCTATAAAATAAACACATTCACCCCATGTCTCTTTCGCCTCTGTATAAAACCTTAGAGACCCCCTTCGACCTTCGATTACGTCACTGAATAACAAACGATTGTCAGCCTTGTGCGCAGAGCTATAATCATTATAGCCGAAAACTGGTCGACAAATTTTTGTCCGGTTTTCACCGGATTCCGGGTGAACTACTTGTCCGGCAACAAAATAACTTTCATATTCCGATTCAGCATGTCTCCTTACCTCTAAATCAACTATCTCAATAGCTTTTAAAAAATATTTTTTTGCCCCTTAATTTGAAATCCCCTCCCCCACTCCTAAATGTAGAGCTAAACAGCCCATCTACGAACTTGACCTTACCCTTGACCCAAAGAATCCTCACACCAAGTTTCATCAAAATATCTCATTCCCTTCCACAATTACCGTGCTCACAGACAGACGGACAGACGGACATTTTTGCGACGTCATAGGTATCCCTCCACTTAGGTTTTGGGATCCCAAAAATTAGTTCCGCTGATAAAAAAGGTTATTTTCTTGTAGCCCTATGATGCGTTTCGAGCACGCCTGGCACCGTTGGAATTCGACGCCAACTATACGATCCAAGTCATCTCCGTGACGCGCGGTATGAAACGGGAAAGTCAGCCGACTACGACGAAATTCCTCACCCCTTCATGCCTGTCTCTGTATAATATGAGCTTCGATCGCTGTGGTAAGTCATAATTTCGCTTCACTGACAATGCCTCTTCCCGACAGCTTACTTTGTCCGAAAGTGAATCAGCTTATAGCGAGGCTTCACCTTCCAGATTTTTCTTCCGGATTCCAGACAGCCGTTTTCGTTGAGACGGATCTGGAAGGTGAAGCCAGGCCAAAAACTTTCTGGAAGTCCGGGGTGTTGGACACCCTAGATTCCGGATGTTTGGAAGGTGCGATAGAGGCAACCCGTTCGAGAGACACTACTAATATGCAAATGGGGGAAGAAAAGGGAAAGCGATTGACAGTTGTGGCTGAGATGCAAGAGAGAGAACAGCAAATTTAGCTGTCATCATTATCATGAAAATCTGGAAGGGTTGGCTTGACTATGCGGAAGCCCCGGACGTCTGGTAATCTGGAAGGTGAAGCCTGGCTTTACCAGATTTCCGAGAGACCAATCTACATCCTGAGTCCCATGAACTCATTGTGGGGATTCCAAAATGTAAGTGACGTGATACCTATGACTTCGTAAAGTTGTCCGTCCTCCCGTCTGTCTGTTAGCACGATAACTCTCGAAGGGATTGAGATATTTTGTTCAAACTTGGTGTGAGGGTCCTTTGTTCAAAGCACGGGTCAAGTTCGTAAATGGGCCCCATATCTATATAAATAGGGGTGGGGGAGGGGTTTCTAATTAAGGGGCGGAAAAAACATTTTTAAAGCTAGTAAGATAGTCGATTTGCGGCTAAGGAGACACGCTGAAACCGTAGAAGAAATTTAATTTCTCGCCGGACATCTAGTTCACCTATTGACCTATTTGACTTAGGGGTAAGGAGACATGCTGAATCCGAATATGAAAACTATTTCCTCGCCGGCCAAGTAGTTCGCCCAGAATCCTGCCGAAACCGGAGATTTAGCATCAGGTTTTAAAACCCAATGAAATAGTCAATCTAAGGTGAGGAGACATGCTGTTGTATCTTTCGACACACTAAAGACAAACAGAAGGGTTATGCGATCAGTTTAGTTGTATCCAAAGTCCGGAAACTTTTTTATAAGTTAAAGTTTTATTTGAAGTAGATTAGATGTTCTTTATAGGGATAAGGAGATGCGCTGAATTCGTTTCTGAATTTTCTTTTTTTGCTGAACAAGTAGCTCGCTCGGAATTCGGCCAAAATCGGAAATTTGGCAGAAGTAAAACAGGAAGTTTCGGTCGGTATCGTCAAAATAGATATGGCTTATAGATGTATATCGGAACTTGGTTTTCTCAGATGATTAGCCTGGCGAAGACTGGATCTGGCAAAGACAAGAGACCCAATTATCTGGATCAAATATTAGATTTTTGGGATCCCATCGAAACCTTTGGTCTTGTTGTTTTTGGGATCCCAAATTGTTAGTGACGGGGCACCTACGACTTCGTAAAGCTTGTCCGTTCGTCTGTTTGTCTTTCTGACTGTCTGTCTGTCCGTCTGTTAGCACGGTAACTCTCGAAGGGATTGAG
Source organism: Branchinecta sandiegonensis (assembly GCA_030848855.1). Lineage (NCBI taxonomy): Eukaryota > Metazoa > Arthropoda > Branchiopoda > Anostraca > Branchinectidae > Branchinecta > Branchinecta sandiegonensis. The sequence continues at coordinate 3,812,491 of JAUPMV010000020.1, forward strand.
ATATTTTTTTTCAAACTTGGTATGAGGATTCTTTGGATCAAAGTACAGGTAAAGTTCGTAGATGGACTCTGTACCTCCATATTTAGGGGTGGGGAGGGGGTTTCAAACTAAGTGCGAAATAAATATTTTTTTAAAGCTAATTAGATAGTCGATTGACATGCTGAATCCGAGTATGAAAGTTATTTTCTCACCGGACAAACAGTTCACCCGGAATCTGGCCAAAACCGGATAATTTGTTGAAAGTAAAAGTTTTATCTAAAGTTGACTAGAGGTTCGTTGTAGGGGTAATGAAACATGCTGAGTTCATTTTATTTTATTTTCTTGCCGGATAAATAATTCGACCGGAATCTAGCCGAAACCGGAAATGTGCGAGGAAGTTTTAAAACCCATTGAGATAGACAATATAGGGTGAGGAGACATGCTGAACCCAGATCTGAGATGTTTTATCTGAAGTTGACTAGAGGTTTGATGTAGATGTAATGAAACATGCTGAGTTCATTTTCTAATTTTATTTTCTTGCCGGACAAATAATTCGCCCGGAATCTAGCCGAAACCGGAAATCTGCGAGGAAGTTTCAAACCCATTGAGATAGTCGAATTAGGGTGAGGAGACATGCTGAATCCACATCTGAGACTTATTTTCACGACCGACAAGAAGTTTGCCCGGAATCCGGCCAATCCGGAAATTTGGTAGAAACAAAAATTCATTACTGATTCGACTAGGGTTCGTCCGGAAGTAAACCACTAGATGAATCCATCTCTGAACTTTATTTTCCCGTCAGATATGTAGTTGTGCCGAAATTACCGAAAGTATAAAATTTGGATCGACAGGTAATTCTGGGTTCGCCTCTCATTTTCACCATCTCTTTTCTTCTGCATGCAGTTTGCTCGGAATGCAGCTAAAACGAGGAAATTGGTCAAAGTAAGAGGCTTTTCTAAAATTTATTAGAGATGAGATATAGGGGTAAATATACATGCTGAACCCATATCTGCACTTTTTGGGAGGATCCCAAAACGTAAGTGGAGGGATACCTATGACATCGCAAAAAATGTCCGTCTGTCTGTAAGCGCGATGTCTGTCGAAGGCAATGAGATATTTTGATGAAACTTGGTGTGAGGATTCTTTGGGTCAAGGGTGAGGTCAAGTTCGTAGATTGGCTCTGTAGCTCTACATTTAGGGGTGGGGGAGGGGGTTTCAAATCAGGGGGCAACAAAAATATTTTTCAAAAGCTATTGAGATATTGACTTCTGCCCTATGTGTGGAGAAATGAACGAGGATATATGCCACCTTTTGTGTGATTGTAGAGAGTTCCTTGTGTGATTGTAGAGAGTTCTCCTCCTAAGGGAGGAGATTTTCGGGGTGGGGGGAACCGATAAGAAATGGATTATTAAAATGATGGGAAGTAAAGATTTTAAAGAAATAAGAAATATTGGGAAGTTCCTCAGGTTAGCTTTTAAACACCGGAAAGATTTCTTCTGATGGGGAAGTTGTGTTTTTAGTGTAATAAAGTATTGTGTTAGTGTGGATATGCGTATGTAAGACTGTTCACTTTTTGTTTCTTTTTGTTGCATGATGGCCGGATGGCTTTAATGTGCAAATAAATCATTCATTCATTCATTCATTCATTCATTCATATGGAGCAGTTCACGAGGAAGAAGAGAATTTAGCATTTTCCTCCTTTCCCTCATCAGTAAACAAGACCAAAGGTTTCGATGGGGTCCCAAAAATCTAATATTTGATCCAGACAATTAGGTCTTGCCTTCGCCAGGCCAATCATCAGAGAATACCAAGTTCAATGTTTACAACGGGTACGTCAGCTACGATTCTTCATCAGCGATATTTCGGTCCTTTTTGGCAAGGGTCCTCGTCAGGCTGTCAATCTTCTGGTTCAACTTCGGGGAAGGAAACAAACCTGTAATAATCAAAAATTATTACAGGTTTGTTTCGGACGGATTCCGGATGAATTATATGTCCGGGTAAAAAACGATCGTCATATGCAGACTCAGCGTCTCTTCTAACCCCTAAATCTGTCATCTAATCAACTTCAAATAAAACTTTTGCTTAAAAAAAAATTTCCGGTTTTGGCCGGATTCCAGGCGACATAGTTGTCCGTAAAGAAAATGCTTTTCACGTAAGTGTTCAGCATGTATTCTTACCCCTAAATCGAACATTTAATCAATTTCAAATGAAACTTTTACTTTAACCAACTTTCCGCTTGTTGCCAGAACTACTTGTCGGGCGAGAAAATGGTTTTCACCATCGTGTTCAGCATGTCTTCTTAAAGCATGTCTTCTTAAAGCGAGGCTTCACCTTCCAGATTTTTCTTCCGGATTCCAGACAGCCGTTTTCGTCGCGACGGATCTTGAAGGTGAAGCCAGGCCAAAAACTTTTGGAAGTCCGGGGTGTTGGACACCCTAGATTCCGGATGTCTGGAAGGTGCCATAGAGGCAACCCGTTCGAGAGACACTACAGATATGTGAATGGGGGAAGAAAAGCGAAAGCGATTGAAGCTTTTACTTTAACCAACTTTCCGCTTGTTGCCGGAACTACTTGTCCGGCGAGAAAATGGTTTTCACCATCGTGTTCAGCATGTCTTCTTACCCCATAATCGACAATCACATTGCTGTTTAAAAATATTTTGTTTGCCCCTTAATTTGATCTCCCTCCCCCACCCCTAAATGTTGGAGATTTCTTCCCCGAAGAATCTTCCCACCAAGTTTCATCAAAATATCTCATTCCCTTCGATGGTTATCGTGCTAACAGACGGACAGATGGACAACGTTTGTGATGTCATTATAGTTATCCCTCCACTTACGTTTTGGGATCCCAAAAAACCTTTCCTCCAAGAATAAAACTTTACGAAGTAGCAGATATTGCTTCATTTATGCTTTGGGATTTCAAGAACCGATGGTTTCTCAAAAATATGCTAACAAGGCATTTTTTTCAGCCCCACCTGTGCCGCGTAATCTGTCCCTCGAGGTTGTTGAGCGGAAAATATTCGCTCCCTTTGGTCCAATTAGAGATCGGTATTACCTCAAAGCCGTCTGGCTTCCTCCATGCCATGCTGTTGGAAGTAACAAGATCATTGAGTACCATGTGAAGCTGATTCAGAAGCCGAAACTCGGTGCCTCTTGGACCCTGCAGAACTTGGCCCCAGTTGAGATCGTCATTCCAGGGGTAGGTAGGCTAATTCTGTTCAGTTTTCAAAAGACGGCCTACAGTACTCACTAACAGCTGACGAAGGAGTTTCTCGCGGTTGACGCGATCAAAAGTCAGTCTTGAAAGGACACCTCGCACTGCATTGTGTTTCTGCTCAGATGTTCTGAGACAGTTGACCCTTTACAAGTAAGCTATCCTTACAGAAAATTACACACGGCTTCTGCTGTTTTTAGCCTCTTTCCATGTCCCTTGCCTTGGATGACAATCTTGGCAAAATTTGCATAACCAGTCTCCGGACAAATCGGAAACAACGTTCGGGCGCCTAGGTCACGTAAAGAGCACAAACGTGGCCAGCGTGATAATCGGGTTCTGGCAAAAAAAACAAAAAGACTGGACACCCTCCCGGACAGAGTCCCCCCGCCAAAACTCCCCGGTACCAACTCTCGGGAATATCATTCTCGAGATTCTTCACTTCATAAATGTATCTATCTTCTCCATTAGCCATGAACAGATTATCACGGGTCTACGCACCCCCCCCCCGCGGCAAAATCCCGTTGTACCAGACACCACCGGCGTACCCCCTCCCCCCCTGGAACCTCGTCTCATTGTTCAAATCCCAGTCAACTGAATACGACCACGAAATATGCCATACGCGCAAGCACTTGATCGCTTTTTCTCTGGCCTTGTCTAACCCCCTGATGTATCCTATCTTCTCCATTCGCAATATACTGATTATCACGGGTCTAGCCCCCCCCCCCCTCCGGCGACCAACCCCTCAACCCCGTTTATAAAGTGAAGAATCTCGGGAACGAGAATGGATGGAAATACTACTGAAGTAGAATTGGTTACTATCATATATGCTCATTTAAGGCCTACTCTAGCCCTTCCCAGGGAACTCCCACAGGGGAATCCCCGCGTTTCGTGGCACTCACAGCCTTCGGTTCAATTTCCGTAAACCGATCGTTTTTCCCGGTCTGTTGGTCCGGTGATCGCGAATTGCGGTACTTCCAGATGTGCTAGGACGATAAACTTTGCAGGCTTATTAGGGAGGGACCAAATTCACTTGGAAATTGTCACTTCCCGAATTCGACCATTCTGGGGAGTGTGGAAGGAGGGGGAATCCGAAAATCTTGTGATACGCACAACTCTGGAACGAGTAATCGGATTCGGATGGAACTTACTGGATGACAAGAGCACGTCTCCTAGATCTTCCATTTCCAGGCCTGATCAGTTGGAAGTTGGAAGGGGGACAAGAAATGTTGTGACAAGGAGATACGTATTAGACAGTGCAAAACGGATACGTCGGTCGGATTTTATTGGAGCTGTATTTCGGCCCTTCTTGGTCGATTTTTTTTTTCGCAGCTTGAGCCTGAAGAGGACCAAATTTGATAGTGCAAAGCGAATACGTCAGCTGAATTTTCTTAGAGCTATATTTCGGCCCTTCTTGGCAAGGGTCCTCTTCAGGCTCAAAGCCGCTCAAGTTCTAAATAAGAACTTGTGGGAAACCCAAGAAGAGGACCGTTGCCAATAAGGGCCAAAATGTAGCTCTAATAAAATTAGAGACTCGGGGTTGGGACGTGACTTGGGTGGTAAGAACTAGCAGAAGGTCTAGATGCATCATTCATAGAACCGGACCAGATCCGTGCACTGTAGGGAGTTGGATCCCATAAATCGTACTTAAATTGTGATACGCATAAATCTGGACCGAGTGATCTGATTCGGTTTGAACTTGGCCGATGGCAAGAGCAAACCAGTCCAAGATGTTCCATTCATAGGTCTGGGCAAGACGGCCACTGTGGAGGGAGTTGGGAAGGGTACCAGGAATCTTGTGGTACGCGAGTTAGGGAGGCTACTTGCAGATGGGCGGGGACGATGAAACTTGTCAGGCATACTAGGGACCCGACCAGATTGACTTCGGCTTTCCGGATCCGTCCATCCACGGGGGCGTGGAAGGAGGGGGGATCCGGAATCTTGTGACATACATGATCTTCGAAGTTATCCGATCCGGACGGAACTTGATAACTGACAAGAGCACACACCCTAGATATTCTGTTTCAAGGCTGGACTGGATCTGAAACTGTGGGGGTGGGGGGGGGAGTGGTTGAAGGACGGACACCGGAAATCTTGTTTCCAGAATCGTCCACTCTGACCGAATCGACTGATTTGGTGTCGTATGTTTGTCTCTGTCTAGTGAAGTGAAAGCTCACTAATTCATTAGTTTGTCAGCATTTTTCCCAATTTCTGTCGTGTGTAGACTACTTTCTTTTTATTTTCGTCTGTTTTGACTGATTTCCACTTGCTCCCCTTCAACCGCATTCACCATGTTCTCGTTGTTGTCCATCATTCGTGAAGTCATCAGGAAGTGACTCCCTCCATTCTCGCAGTTCCGTTCGATTCGTCCCCCCCCCCCGCCCGCCCCGGGAGGCTGCGAAAGTATCCCTTTATCGTCAATAAAGCCTCGAGTCAGGGGGTTAGAAAAGCTCAGAGGAAAGGAGATCAAGTACTTGATTGCTTGATTTGTTTAAAAAAGAAAAAAAGCAACTGGCGAATCCCCGAACTGCCAACATGCCAAAGGCTCTAAATATGGCAAGTTCAGGATCTCAATAAAAAACAAATACTTATCTAAGGAAGGAAAATTGTAGTTGCGTTTTTGCAGATAACATGTATCTGTTACCACGGCAACTGGATCTGCAATTAGTCGTTTTTGCAGTTACCGTGGTATCTGATATACGGTTGCTCTGCAAAAACGGCAATTGCCGAAATTACGCTTTTTCGAAGTCATCCCAAAGAAAAAACTGATATTCAGTAACATCATTAAGTGCCAAACTTCTTTCCCACCAATTTGACAAGAATTGATGAAAGTGAGATGACTTTTCAGATACCACGAACAGTTACCACGATAACTGGCCAGATATCACGATAACTGCAAAAACGACTTTAAACAGTGGTATCAGATACGATGGTATCTGCAAAAATGCAAGTTATTTCTCTGTGAAAAAAAAAATATTCTTTGAACGCTTCCGCGCGTCAGACGCGACAACAATCTTGGAAACGACGAAGAAACAAATAAGTCACAACAACTCTCGTGACTCGAAAGGATGATTCTCTTGATCTTGGTCTTAAGACCAGTCTCAAGACCGATGCCGACAATTTAATCTAATTTTAATTTATTTAATAATAAAGCAAAACATATCTCTCGTGGGCAGAGCCAAAATACGATGTTTTTGTAGTCATAAATAAACATAAAATAAGTTGTCAACAAATAATTTAAAAGAGAAAAAAAATAACAAGGCAGAAAAATGCTAAAGATCATTGTACTGCTTTACGAAGCTCGGCACAAAGCTTCTACTGTAGCGCATAGTGTTACAGTAGATTTGGGTCCGTTTGGGAACCTTTTCAGCCACTTCTCGGGGGGGGGGGGGGGGGAGGGACGAGATCTTACAGGAACAAAGGGTGGGGGAAGGAATGAACGGTACATGGGGTGCTGGAGAAGGGAAGAGCCAAAGTTGCGGCTTAGTTTTTTGCGGCGGGAAGAAAGGGATTCAATTTTAAATTCTTGGAGGTAAAAAGCAACCGAGATATTGGCATATAATTATGTAAATTTTATGTGCATTTATTGACAGAAATCAGCTTACTTTTCATTAATTTCCCTTAGTTAGGCTAGAAAAATAATTCCTCACTCAATCTACTAAAATAGACTTTCTTGATCTTAGTCTTCAGACCAGAGCTGAATTCTTGGTCTTGGTCTCAATCTTGGCTAAATCTTGGTCTTGGTCTTAATTCCGGTGCGAAATTCTTGATCTTGGCCTTGGTCTTGACGTTTTGGTGTTGTCGACATCACTGCGACATGACTTCGTAAAAGTTGTCCGTCTGTCAGCACGATAACTCTGGAAGGGGTTGAAATATATTGTCCAAACTTGGTGTGAGGATCCGCTGGATCGAAGTACAGGTCAAGTTCATAGATGGGCCCTGTAGCCCAATGTTGGGGGCGGGGTAGGGAGTTTTATACAAAGGGACGAAGAAGATATTTTTTCAAGCCGATGTGAAAGTCGATTTAGGGGCGAGGGGACATGCTGAATCCAGAACTGAACTTAATTTTCTCAACAGACAAATAGTTCGCCCGGAATCGGGGAAAACCGGAAAATTTCGTAAAAGTAAAAGTTCTATCTGAAGTTGAATAAACGTTCGATACAGGGGTACAGCGACATGCTGAATCTGTTTCTGAATTTTCCTTTTTGGCCAGACAAGTAGTTTGCCCGGAAGCCGAAAGTCTTATCTGAAGTTGATTGGAGGTTAAACTTTGTTCGATTAGAGCGTCGATTTATATAGATGTAATGATACATCCTGAATCTATATTTGAACTTTATGTTCCCGCCGGACAAGTAGACGACCGGAATCTGGCGAAAACCGGAAATTTCCTAGCAGTAAAGGTTATTCTGAAGTGGTGAAGGATAGGAGCAAGAATGCAAGCTGAATCCATCTGTGAACCTGAATTTTCTCGCTGGATAATTAGCTCATCCAGAATCCGGCAGAAACCAGAAATTTGTTAGAATTAAAAATATTGTTTAAGTCGATTGGACCTGTTAGCCCCTGTAATAAGGGGCTAATAACATATGTTGAATCCAAATATGACCTTTATTTTCTCACCGGACACATAGTTTAATTCTGGTTTATTACTATAAAAGTTTATTCTGAAGTGATGAAGTATAGGAAGTATAGGATAATTAGTAAAATGCCACAAAGCCTCTACAAAGTTCTTTTGAAACATTTAGGGTCGCACATTTGGGAATTGAATCCAAATATGACCTTTTATTTTCTCATCGGACACATAGTTTTATCTGAGTCCGGCCAAAAGCGGAAATTTCGAAGAAGTAGAATCAGATTCTGATGTCGATAAAATTTGGTTGGAGGAGGTAGATGTACCCTAAAAAGTGAATCAGGAAATAATGTTTATTCTCGCCTCGGATCTGGTAGAAATACGATTTTTTTTTTAATGAGCGGCCTCATTGTCTGATGTGCTGGAAAGTATGGCTTAGTTCCTGTTGTTCAGTGGTCTGTTAGAATGATATCAAATGTGCACGGGTTCGGCAAAGACTGAACATCTGCAAGACCTGATTGTCTGTATCAAAAAGATCGACAAATACTCCCCAGTTTCAAGGGTGATAGCGTGCGTTCACGTAAGGAATGTTTCGAATTCAGATTCGAAGGATGGAGATTTTGAAGAAGGAACTGACACGGAACTTTACCCCGATAAGACATTTGTCAGTTTTACTTTAATGAGGATTGTATTGCGTCTGCGTACGGAACGTTTCGGAGTCGGATAGATTGAGCGAGGTTTGAAGACGAAAAGAGGTCGAAACTGACCCGGAATTTGCATGTCCGAATCCGGGTAAATTTAGCCTGAGGTGAGGTCTATTTGGGGACTCACCAGGGAACAGAACTATCGTCTCGGGTTTAATTGGACCTCTCTGAAATTCAACCTTTACTCGATGCTTGACCTCGCACTGGTGCTAGCATCTGGTACAATAAGATCTACCTAGTCGTTGCTATCGGAACAGAACGAAAATATCATGAGTTTTCTCCTGCGAGTTACATAGAAGTGTATGTTCTAGAGACGAATGCCGTAACTTTTATTGACATTGGCCTACAGACTGTAGCAACATCAAGAATAAATAAGATAACATCGCGGTCGAGTGTGCCCAAGCGACTCGGCTCGTTGAACACAATTTACAAAGCCGGACGTTTTTTGTTTTGGAAAAAAAAAAAAATCTCCCGGAATTTCTTTAACCATATATTACAGAGACATCTGACTGTATTGATTATGTATGTTGATTGATACATATTGAAATATATGATTGGGTACGATGGGCTAATACACTTGGGAATTTGGAGAAAATATTTGGGAAGCTTAAAGGGGCTGTGTAGCGGTCCTTACTTCTGCCCAGTGTGTGGTTGTGAGGATGAGAATTTGTTTCATTTTATGTGCGAATGTGTGGATTTGAATGATTTGAGAGTTGAAATATTTGGGAGCGGGAGGGTAAGGATGATAGGTTGAAAAGTTTAAGGAAAAAGTCTGTTTGGGGTCAGGCAACTTGGAAGGTTCTTGCGGAAAGGTTGGAAGTACAGAGAAGAGTTTTTGTAGTTACGATTCATTAGAATATTTGTTTTTTATGGCCTTCGGGCTTTAAGTAGTTTATCATTTCGTACTGAAATACATGATGGACTATGATGGGCTAATACATGAAATCCTAGGTGACTAGGAGCAGACATACAATATACCTTCTTATAACTTTTTTTGAACAGGTATGTAATGCATATCCTCCTATGACCCACGGCCATTTATATTACGATAACTTCCACACAGAACGTTAGCGGCAGTCGCGGCAGGTCTGGATGATATAAGCCATACCAGCCTACAGAGAGGATGATATGAAGTCATATCAGCCTCCAGGGATGATTTGTGCTCGCAAATGTTATAACAGTTAACACACCTACATCTCAGTTGATATCGGAATGACAACCTCGATGACTATTTCGCCTTCGGCTCGGATTTTCAGTGACCTTCTCGGTGTTATTTTCCGAGACCAACTTCGATGTCTGAAGTTAACCTTCTTATATTTTGACATCGGAACCTCAGCTATGGAGGCCGTCTCCCTTTGAAATTGTATGAGATATAGGGAAAATGTCCCGAGCTATCAAGCTATTCGAAGCTGTGATTGAACTGGCCACTCATAAACTCTTGCCTGTCGTAGTTCCCATTAGTTACTTCGAAACGGCATTCTATTACTCCATTCAATCTTTCCGTTGAATAGAATGTTGACATTAGATATACCTCCAAAGGCTTGGCGAACGTGAGCCCCCCCCCCCCCCCCCCCCCGTACCGCTGGAGATGATGAGGGAGTAGGCTATTAAAACCGTCGTATGATCTAGAGAGCTTGCTTAGAATTTTTACGAAAGCAATCAACAGATCCATGGGAAATATTTATGTTTCATCATTTCCTTTGAAAGAAATCTCATGGAATAGTTCTGTGACATTGGCTTCAGCATATTGTCACACTTCACTGGTTCTGAAAGGCCGGATCAGGAGCAAAGGAAATAAGGTCAAATCACCTGCTTGATTGCTTTCAGAATGCAATCAAGACGACTATGAGTAGGCTACTTGTGGAAAATCATGTGGAGCCTTTTGTAAATACTTATACCTATTCCTTGAGCCCAAGCTGACTTTGAAACATATATTCAAATAATGTATACAATGGATACGTCAGCTACGATGCTTCACAGTGATATTTCGGCCCTTCTTGGCGAGGGTCCTCGTCAGCCTGTCAATGTTCAGGTTTGTTTATGATTACAGTTTTATTTCCTTCCCCGACGTTGACCCTGAAGATTGGCAGGCTGCCGAGGACCCTTGCCAAGAAGGGCCGAAATATCGCTGATGAAGCATCGTAGCTGACGTATCCGTTGTATACATTGTTTAAATACTTGTACCCTTGACTTCGTAAAGCTTTTCGGTCCGTCCGTCTGTAAGTTTGTTGCACGATAACTCTCGAAGGGGTTGAAATATTTTGTCCAAGCTCGGGTGTGATCTCAGAAATTATAAAACAGCAACACAATAAAAATACAAAAAAAATCTAAACAGTAGAAAGAAAAGTAAACACTAAACAGAACAAAATAAACAAAAATGTCTGTAAATATTAGTAAGCGCATCCCTATATTCCATACTCGCATTATTTTTGTTTTTCTCTCCCAACTTCGAAATTGCTATATTATGAATCTGGACCAAAATCATTCATGCATTCATTCATTCATTTATTTGTACTACATAGACTACATAACATAAATATAATGCGATAAACAAGACCCCCTGAAGCTATCTTACAACCTATATACTAACCTACACTGAAAATATTCACATTACAGTAGTTACATCACATTACAAGCATAATAGATACTAGCTTAGTTCTTTAGTTTGTTTTCCATTCTAGCTTAGTTCTTTAGTTTGTTTTCCCACAAGTTCGTTTTTCCAACTTGAGCGGCTTTGAGCCTGAAGAGAACCCTTGCCAAGAAGGGCCGAAATGTAGCTCTAATAAAATTCAGCTGACGTATCCGTTTTGCACTATCAAATACATCTGAATCGAGCCGAGTATTTGCTGGAAGTCAGTGCGTCTGGAGAAAGGCTTAAAACAGCCCAAGCCGTGGATAATTTGTTTAAAGCAGAGGCTAGTTTTACAGTATTGAGATAGTTTTGAATACCGGAACATAAACAGTAAATAGTGCGAGGTGTGCTTTACACTCTCGGTCCAGTCCAGATTAAAACCAGACAGTAGCTGCGTTTTTGCATTCCTGTGGACTGGAGCCGTAGCAGTTGGCTTGTGTGCTAATAAGGCGTTTTTGCACGCTTTTTGCCGTAGATTTTGGCCTGTGGGTTGGAACAGCAAAAACGCCTTATGAGCTGCTCAAACGGACAGTGGCGGGACTTTTACAGGAAGCGGGCTATTTTCGTTTGGCTAACTAAAAATGGCAAATTACTACTTTGGTGAAAGGTCTGGGGACTACTCTGGCAATCTAAAATAGAGCTTACTTCCTGGTTTTAAACTAGTGTGCTAACTAACCCAGTGTGCTCTTCTGGACACACCACAACCTACAGGTACAAAAAGTTGTGGACCCACTATACAAAAAAAAATTCTCCGAACAGAGAGTTGACAAGCAAACAGCAGTCATTCACAATACTGACATTTAACTTTGAAAAATTCATTTTTGTATTCCAGAATTTCCAGATACTCAGCATCCTCCATTTTTGAAAGGAACTACAGGCTAAGGCCAAGGAACAACGGCATCAAGAAAGCATCCTCCATTTTTGAAAGGAACCATAAGGCCAAGGAACAACGGCATCAAGAAGGCCTTTGGCCGTAGCCTGTGGATTTCGTTCTTTGGCCGTTGGACTGAGGAGTAAAAACATAAAAACATGGATCAGTCGTCTTATATCCCTGTATCGACAAGAATAACCGGATAAAAGTAACGCTAAAATTAGTGAATTTCCCGTTTTCGACGGACTCCGACGAGTCGTCCAGTTTCAAAACATCCGATTGGTACAGAGATAGAATTAACACGAAGCCTATTTAACTTCCAATTTCCCGAACGACTCCGTCCGTGGTATCGACCAGGCAGGTAAACAAGGCAGATGTTTCGGTCAGTTCACCATGTCAGTAAAGCCCACTATCGACACTCTTAACGACTAAAAAAAAAAATTGTAAGTAGACTGTTACCAAAATTACATTTTTTTGCCGGATTTCGGCCGAATTTCTGTTCGGCAGGAAGACAAAGTCAAAATATTTGTTCCATCGTGTTTTCCTACACCTATCTTTGATACTAACCAAGTTCAGACAAAACCCATATTTCTGTGAAAACTAACTGTCCAGCAAGGGAGTAAGTTCAGAAATGGATTTAACGTTATTCTTACCTCTATATCGAAGCTCTGATTGACTTCAAAAGCAGGAGTTTATTCAGGGGGAGGGGGGTTAGGGGGTTCGTTTCTTATAGGCTTTAACACCTGATCTATGTCTTTTTTAGTTTTTGGCCCGACCCGTGGGCAACCCCCCCCCCCCCCCCCGAAATAAATTCCTGAATACGGACGTGCTTCATAGTAAAGTTTTACTCCCACATAATTTTTGCTTTGGCCGGATATCGGGCAAACTACTTGTCCCTCGAGAAAATAAGATTCAGATATGGATTAGCATGATTCTTACTCTGAAGTTCTAATCAACCTCAGAGTAACCTTCTGCTTCTAACCCAATGTCCGGTTTCGGCCGGGTTCCGGTCGAACTACTTTTCAGGAGAAGAAATGAGCTACACTGTAAAAAAAAATCTTGCAGTATTTGCTACTGGGATTACTCTTGCCTTTATTGAGATAAGATTATCCCCTGATTCGGATTAATTTTATCCCAATAGAGATAAGATTAATCCCAGGAGTAAATACTGCATCCTTATTCGGACAAACTTTTTACAGTGTATTCAACGTGTCTCCTTGCATCAAAATCGACTATGGTAGCAGATCAAAATAAAACCGAATAAAAAAATTTCAAACCCACTCTCCATCCCTATAATTGTAAGTCTACGTATCCCTTCTACGACCTTGGTACATTGGCCCAAAGGATCCCCTAACCATGTTTGAACGAAGTATCTAAACCCCTTCGAGAGTTAATACAGACGGACGGACGAAAAACTTTACGAATGCTTAGACTACGTTTGGGATCCCAAAATGAAGAAAGTGGCACGAATCAGACATAAAACCGAGTATTGATGATTTTCTCGAAAACCAATATTGATTTTCCCAAAAAGCTATGGCGGGGAAAAACAATAATATAATAAAAAACAAGCCCACGAATTATAATCGAAATATTATAAACACCAATACCAAACCAACCACTTTATCTCCACTCTTTACGCCCACTATCGCTCCCGGTTCTCCCAAGCCTGCTTGAGAAACCTCGCGAACCGACAAAGGTCAACAAATTTGACTTCCGGATAGTTTACACTGTCATATATTTTGGCTCATTTCTGGGGACAGTTTGAATTAATTTCAGTTCCTATATTATATTACTGAGACACAGGTCTCTGCTCTTCTAAAGCGTTTTAATTATGTCGCTCCCGGTTCTCCCAAGCCTGCTTGAGAAACCTCGCGAACCGACAAAGGTCAACAAATTTGACTTCCGGATATTTCACACGGACATATATTTTGGCTCATTTCTGGGGACAATTTTAATTAATTTCAGTTCCTATATTATATTACTGAGACACAGGTCTCTGTTCCTCTAAAGCGTTTTAATTATGTAGTTAGTCTTCTTTGTTTTGTCTTCAGAAAGTGTGTTGAAAATGTAGTTAGTATTTGATTTATGTTTTTTTTGTACCATGGCCCGTTGGGCTTTCCATGTAAAATACGTACATACAGACATACATATGCAATCCGGATCTACGAATACCTCGGTTCACATTTGTGTTCTTAATTCCTTGCTTTTTCGACCTCTTCAAGTGTGAAACTGCTCTCACTCTCTCTCTAAGTGGAGTCCTTTTGTTCCCGGTTTAATTTTATTAGTTGTGGTTGTTGAGCAGCGGTAATAACAAAGACTCATTACTCTGAGGTATAGCATTCTGAGACATTCTTAGTTCTCTTTGCACTTTCGGCACCGGTTTCCACTTGTGATTTTCCGGTCCTTCGTCTCCAGACAAATTTGTGAAATGAACGAATGTTTTATTTTCCACCAAAATTTGTGATAGTAAAAAAATGTGTGGTAGTAAAAGTGGATTCAGTACCATCAAAACAAATTAAGCATATACAACTTCCATGGACAAGGCAGACTAATTTAAAAAAAAATAGATGTAAAACACAAATACCGAAAACGAGAGAAAAATATTCGAAACCCCCAAAAATTAGAAAAATAAAATACAAAATTAGAAAATAAGAAGACAAAGTAAAAATAACAAACATAAAAAATAGGATTCGAAATCGAAAACTCAAACAAATAAAAACTACATACTTAAAACTTAATAAAATAGTCTACAACCCATGAAGAACCAAGACCGAAGGTTTCGATGGGATCCCAAAAATTTAATATTTAATCCACACAATTGGTCTTGTAGATATCTGGTCTTCGCCAGACTCCTTGAACATTTTTACTATTAAAATTTAGAAACAGATTAAAGCCAATAGCTAATCGTCTGAGAAAACCAAGTATATATGGATTCAGTAGGTCTGTGTACCCCTATACGTCATATCTACTTTGACGAAATTGATCAAAGCTTCCTGCCCTACTTCTGCCAAATTGCCGGTTTCGGCCGGATTCCAGATGAACTACGTGTTCGGCAAAATACCTAAAGCTCAAAACGAATTTAGTATATCTCCTTACCACTAGGCTATATCGAACCTCTAATCAACCTCAGATTAAACCTTAACTTCTAACAAATTTTCAGGTTTCGGTCGGATTCCGGGCGAACCATTTGTCCGGCGAGAAAATAGTTTTCATATACAGATTCGTCATGCCTCCTTACTACTATATCGAACCTCCAATCAACTTGAGATAAAAACTTTTACTTAAAACACATTTTGCAGTTTCAGCCGGATTCCGGGCGAACTATATGTTCAGGTAGAAAATGGTTGTCATGTACGAATTCAGCATGTCTTCTTCCCCTAAATCGGACATCTCATCCTTCAAATAAAATTTATACTTTTAACGAATTTTCCGGTTTTGCCGGATTCCCGGTGAACTATTTGTCCGGCGAGAAAATTATATACGGATTTAGCATTTACCCCAAAATCAACTATCTCGTTAGCTGTTAAAAAGAATTGTTCGCCCCTTAATTTGATCCCCCCCCCTCCACCCCTAAATGTAAAAGCCCATCTACGAAGTCAACCTGCGCTGGACCCAAAGAATCCTCACACCAAGTTTTATCAAAATATCTCATTACATTCGAGAGTTATCCTCCTGGACGGACAGACGGACAACTTTTACGAAGTCATAGGTATCCCCCTACTTACCTTTTGGGATCCCAAAAACGCTAAATTTTGCTTCAGCTCTTGCAACTTCCATCTCAACTTGAATTTTCTTTATAATTTCAAGCTGGTATTTTTATACCATAAGACCATCAGAAAACGACATAGCCATCTATAAAAGTAAATAATATTAATAATGTGCATATCGTCACCGATTGAATTCCAAATTGGTTTTACCTGCCTATGACTTAGAAAGTTTGTCCATCCGTCTGTCTGTTAAGTTGATAAATCTTGAAAGACTTGAAGTAACCTGTTCAAATTTAGTTTGATGGTTCTTTCGGTCAAAGTACAGGTCCGGAAATACAAACCAGAAGCTTGAAGCACGCATTACTCTCAAACGAGCGATCTAATCTTGATGAAACTTGACAAGAGCACGTGTCCCAGATGTTTTGGCCGAGACCGGACTGAATCCGGGAACTGTGTGGATAGTTGGAGGAATGGAAATCTTGTATCACGCTTACGAGTGGAACGAGTTACCCTATTCGGATGGAACTTGACAGTTGGCAAGAGTACATATCCCATTTACACGTCCGCACTTGACCTGGTCATTGTGAGAGAGATGAAGGGGGGATATTGGATTTTGGTACGCGTATAACTCTCGAATGAGCGATTCCGTTGAGAACCTTAATAGCTGACAAGATCACGTGTCATAGATGTTTGTTGTCCAGGTCCGGAAAGGATTCTGATACTGTGGGGGAGCGAGAGGGGGTACCGGTGATATTCTGACACGCTTAGTGTCGGGAGATCGGGTCGGAACTTGGCGGAAGGACTATAAAATGCTATTCATTTACCGTTTATAGATCCGAACACTGTGGGGTGGGGGGGGAGGGGGACGGATTTTAGATTAGAATAGATTGAGATTATATTAAATTTCATTTTACACATGTATACAAAATATTTTGCAGCACCTGCTAAGAAAGCCCCAAAGGGCTTGGTTGGCCGCAGGTGGCAGTCTTATCTATTCTACATATTCTGGTAACATTATTTTTACATTATTCTACATGCCATTCATACACGGTTCATACATAGATAACAAACTTACAAAAAAAAAACAAGCTTACAAAAACACTCACGCATCATTACCATTCTTTTGCAAGAAAAGATCTCTTCGCTGTAGCCTTGAAGTATGCCAGAACTAAAAAATTCTGTTACATGTAGAACTCTCGAACGATTGATCCGATCTAGATGGTACTTGGTAGTTGTCAAGAACATAGTCATCCCTTGTTAAACCTTAAAGTTTAATTGAAAAAGGCTGAGATAGGACAATCTAGTTACCCATCACTTATTCACTTAGACCCGATGAAAATGCGTTGCTTCGTTCCTTCCCTATCCTTGAATATTCGATTTTCAAATAGTGTACTTTCCTTGTCGTATCTGTGGTACCTCTTGCTACCGCTACCGCTTGTACCTGTGTTGTGTGCTTGACGAATTTCTGAAAAGTAGTGTTCACAGAACGAACTCACCTTCACCCAAGCTCACCTTTGGCCATTGAAAAGCCACGTTTGCATTACGATTCAGGTTTTCCGCGTCATAGTAGACGGCCTCGTTGTGAGGACCGCCGTAGATATTCTGAATTATATCCTAGAGCATATAATGAAACAAACCCCTCGCACTATTTATTACCTTAAAAAATACCTTAAATTGCAGCTTGGAGCAATTGAAGGATTTTCCATCCTGTAGCATTGCTCATCGCTTCTTCGGAAATTGCCACGTGGATAACTTATGCTCTGGTCTGGGACTCCAGGGCATCCCATTCCAGTCTCCATGGCTTCTTGCTCCACTCTCTGTCAAGGGAGACTTTGAACTCTTCGATGGTCTTGCTGGATACGGTGTCTTCGCTTAGGGAGTTCCACAGATCAACAACCCGGTTGGTAAGAAAATGGTGGCGTTCCCTCTTCTGGGCGTTGAGCTTCGTGATTTTCATGGAATGACCTCTAGTTCGCTGTGCTGAATCGATGATGAAGAGGTCATGGATTGGATTGTTTCTGATGAGTTTATAGGTGTGAATCATGTCTCCCCTTTTTCTTCTGTAGGTCATGCTGCATAGGTTCAGGGTTCGCAATCTCATCTGATGATTACTCAACTTACAGTATTTTAAAATATTTGAATACTTTAAAACTAGGCTGTGCTTTCAACAAATAACCCACGGTTTTGGCTGTTTCCGAGACCCGTTGACTTACAGCGAAAACAGGGAACAAATTTACATAACCGGTTTTTCTGGTGGAAAAACTTCGAGCAAAAACTTCGCGCAGACAACCGTCGACAGTATGATACACATCGAAGGTAGCAAAACACGGCAAGTGAGAAAATCAGCTTGGTTGTGTTAGAGGGGTTAGAATATACCGTACGAAACTGAGGTCTCCGGGGTTTAGAAATATATGGAGTGATTATGGAAGAAGGCTGCGTTACTATTATAGGTAAGACAGGTCCTTTAACACAATTCAATGTACCCAGCTAAATGATACAAATAAGTTGGCTTTCCAGTCAAACTTTAACGTTATACTTACGTGTCCAGACCGGTCACTGAGCGGGGGGAGTTGGGAGGGGGGGGGGGTCCAAATTTCGTGGCACGCTTGAAGTGGGGCGGAACTTGGCGGACGGGAAGATCATTACAGCCCTAGATGTGCCATTAACAAATACAGACCGGATCCAACCACAGGAGAGTTTCTGAGGAAGGGGGAGGTGGGGTGCAGAACTTGGTTGGTGGACCATCCGACCTTGACGGCGCGCACATGCTGAGTATCCTCGTTAATGTATTGTGTTTGTTTTCTTTTCCATTTTATTTACTTTGGACCCTCTATTTCTTTTTCTAGTTTGGTTGATTTGATTCCCGCAAAAAAGTGAATACAAATTTCACATCAACCAATTGATTGAAACTGTAAACATCGAACTAAAGTCTCCTCTGATACGTTAGCAACGGATTTCAGTTATCCGCGTTTGAATAAAATAACCAAAGGTGGTCTAGTTTTTCCTGGAAATCCGTCAAGAACGCCTGATGAGTGCATAGCATTAGTGATATTAATATTTTTGCCTTCTTTTGTTTTTTCTGCTTCTAGCTTTGGTTTTGTTTTCTTGCAGAATCAGCATGGGTTAACGTTCGACCGGATTTTCACTGATGCCGAATACGTTCTGTACATATCTGCCATCTCGAATGGTGGTGAGGGAAAATCAGTATTCACATCCGTAGTAACCCCAGGTAAGAACTTTTTTTTTCGAATTATACTTTTATGCAGGGGACTCCTGTCTCCGGACAACAATTAAAATCGAAACACTGGATATTATTAGTGACCTATTTCGTAAAGCAACTATTGTTTTAGTTTCAAACAGCTGTGAAGTGGTGTGTCAATTGTTATCGTACGAGCGATTTACTATCGCGAAACAAAGGAGCAGCTCAAAATGTTACTGCTTAGCTGCTGAATTATCTGTTTTCGCTAGAATAAAATGTTTGACACCCTTTAACTCCCCACCCCACTTTCAAAGCTGGATCCTCAGTAAGGCCATATTAAAATTGTGATATTGAGGCTCATGAAAGAATTTGACGAAGAGCTACCAAGTTCGTACCAGATCTATGCGATCTTCCCTACGATGTGAGGTTAGCGCAGGATTTTTTACAACAGACTTGATTGAGACATCTAATTAATCAATGCAAGCTATGACGAATTGAAGTGACTGATTTTATAAAATTCAGCATTAACCGTCATCATGGAGTACACGGTTACAAGCTTCCAAATTAAAGGTTTCACAAGGATTATTATAAGTGGAGCTATGGTAACAGAATTGTTGATACTTGGAACAGATGCGGTTAATGCTGAATCTATCAATAGTTGTTGATTGGATTTTTAACTCTGATCTGTTCGGATATTGTGATGCGAGAGTCCTGTTTTTATGGCACTTGACCTTCGGCCAAATGCCATGTAGCGTCGCAATATCTGTCCGTCCGTCCGTCGGTCGGTCGGTCCGGGTTTTGTTAGTTCGGGCACTTCCACATAAGCTATGACGATGGAACTTGGCAGGTATGTCAGGGACCTGAAAAGACTAACTTGGAAATAGTCACTTTCCTGATCCGACCATCTTTGGGGGAGTGGAGGAAGGTGGAATCCGGAACCTTGACGTATTTGTAACTTTTGAGCGGTTGATCGGATCTTAATGAAATTTGATATTTGGAAAGACCCCGTGCCTCAGACGACCCACTTAAAATCCGGGCCGGATCCGGTGACTTTGGGGGGGGGGGGCTGGAGGAGGAACCGGTAATCTTAGAAACGCTTAGAGTGGAGGGGTCGGGATGAAACTTGGTGGGAAGAGCAAGCATGTTACAGCCCTAGGTACATCATTGACATAACCGGACCGGATTTGGGCACTGTGCGAGGAGTTGGGGGGGGGGGTGTACTAGGACGATGAAATTTCAGGTAGATCAGGAACCCGAACAGACTGACTTGAAATCCTCGTGGGGGGAGTGGACTCCTGAACGGGCGATGGGATTTGAATGAAACTTGGAAAGTGCAAAAAGTTATCGTCTCGGGTGTTCCATGTCAAGTCTTGAGCTGATCCGATACTTGTGGGGGCGGGGGGAGTTGAAGGGGGTCCCGGCTTTTTTGTGGAACGCCTGATGTGTGGAGGGATCGGGGGATGGTATTTGGTGGGAAAGCATAAGCCCTAGATACGTTCTTTATTGAACTAGATCATATCGGGGCTCTTTGGGGGGAGTTGGAAGGGGTTTCCTGGAATTCTGGTGATTGCCAGTCATGATACTTCCAGATATGCTAAGGATGATGAAACTTGGCAGGCATTTTTGTGACCCGACCAGACAGACTTAAGGACCCGACACAAAGCCTAGGAAGACTTTCGTACCGACGACCTAGATATGCAAAAACATGTCCGAGCCATGCGGCCATGGTTGGGGGAGTTGGAGCTTCCGGAAACTTTGTGACATGCGCTAAAACGAAACGAATGGGATGCAAGTTGGACAGTACCGAGTTTTTGCGTCCTAGATTTGCTATTTAGTGTCCGGACCGGATTCCCGGCAACGGTAGGAGGAGGATGGAGTGGGAACCTGAATGTTCAGTATGGTCAGATTCGAGACAAACTGAGGGACAGTTAGAACTAAATTCGGCCGCGGCTGGGGGAGTTTGAGGGGGGGGGTAGGCTACCGGAAATAGTGTGGCAAATGCAGGGATCAAACGAGTGGATCTAATTTTGGAAGATAGACAAGTCATTTGCTGTAAATGATCCGAGGCGATGCCGGAAATGCTCGGACTCGAATGAAACTAGACATCTTATTTCTAGGTCCAATCTTAGGGGGGTTTGAAGGGCATATTTTGTGACGATTTCATGTACTTTCTTGCACCACCTACTCGTAACAAGTGCCATATGAGCTGGTAGCTCTTGTTTTTTTGTTTTTTTTCTAGTATAGCCCTTGATGAGCAGATCAAAGTATTTGTCATCCGTTTTTTTTGTAGAAAAACTCCTTCATGAGACCTTTATGAAAGTTTCGAGGGGTTGACAACTTTAGTGGTAAGGTACACACTGAAAAAAAAAACAGGCGAATCCGAATACTCTTGATGGCTAACTCTTCTTGCCGATGCAAAATCGCCCTGACCGCCCTGTACCTAGCGGAAGAGCCGGAAGCGATATCACAGCTGCTCCCGAACATCGCCGTGATTGGTTAACACAGGATTGAGTTGTTGAGTTTAAGTCGTTAGTGCTACGTTTTCTCGTTCTTCCCGAGGAGCATTGGCGTGTTTTGGACTTAGTCATATAGTGTATTGCGAGACATGTAGGGCTTGTAAGCAATGATCGGCTGTTAGACCATAGTCATCTTCGGCGATGAGGGGTTTGCTCAGGCTACCTATTAATTGTTTCCGGTGTATGTGATGATAAGAAGGATTTGGTACCTTGTCTATCACGGAGAGAATTTGTAAGTAAGAATCAGTTGCTAGAGAGGATGAGGGGCTAGAAACTTGTGCAAATTCGTCTCCATGGTCGTCGTCTCCGCAATGGATATAAATGATAATGTAAAACAATGACGTAATTTCGCAATAATTAGTGCAGTTGCATCTATGATATTTTAATCCTGAAAAGTTACGGATAGCTTTATAATACCAACCTGGTTATAGAAGACAATGTTCCAAGTTTCCATCCGTCATGATGTCTACGACTGAAAAGGATAAAGTTCAACTGGCTGCAAAGTCAATTTAGTCCCTTCTTCCGATATTCTGTTGTTGTTGTGTTTTCAACGCTGAGGGATAGAGATCAAACGAGTGGATCTAAGTTTGGAAGGTAGACAAGGTATTTTCTGTAGATGATCGGGGGCGATGCCGGAAATGCTCAGACTCGAGTGAAACTAGATTTCCTATTTCTAGGTCCGATCTTAGGGGGGGTTTAAGGGCGTATTTTGTGACCCTTCTTCCGATATTCTGTTGTTGTTGTTGTTTATTCAACGCTGAGGTAGCCCAAGACCGAGGTAGCGAAGGTTAGCCTTCGATCATGTGATTATGGATTGTGTCATTAGTTTTCTTGAAGAAAAAAATCTTGTTGGAACATACCATTTAGAAATCTTCGATTGGTTGACAACTTCAGTCTTTAATCGATAGCGACGAAACAAAACCTAAGTGTTGTTCCCTTAACACTTTATTCGGCGAAGCCAAACAAAGGTTGCTTCAATACCCGGGCAACGTAGATGTGGTTGTTATTATTGTTATTGAAAACTTACATTCAGATCACAGTTTTCCCAGCATCGGGAACTTTCACCACCTGAAGCTTCATAGCTCCATTTTATCCTCTGGTACTAAAACATTCACATGATTTCGCAATGCAAGCTTTCAGATAGATATTTGCAAATCTTGACAGAAGTTGTGTCGCAGCTTCCCCTCAAATCAAGGACTGTATTTTTTGGTTATCTTTTTAGTAAATTTTAGTAATTGAAATATGTTTTTATTGCATTTGTTCTTTGTATTTCTTTATCCGCTGTTGTGTTCCACTTGGTGGATAACAAAAAAATACCAGACAAAAGCACCGTCTCCTTTCGTTTATTGACATTTGGTAATTAGAAACTTTAAACCTCTTTCGCTATGATAACAAAAGTTTTGTCATAGCAGATACTTTGTTTCCATTAGAAAGGTCTTTCACCCATGCACAACTTTTAGAACTAGCGGGACAATCAACGTTGTTTACGGTCTTCGCCATCAGGAAGGTAGAACGTGGGAATCTTACAGTTTGTTGAACTTTCTTGAGGAGGTTCTGATTGGTTCGGACTGCGACTGCGTTTGAGGTCATATTTTTAACTGCCTTGCACTGGCGTGATTTCTGATCCCCCCCCCCTCCCTGTCAGTTTCCTCCTTGTCACTAATACATTTATGCCATAATTATGTCCCACTCCTAGTTATGCATATATTTTCGACGGAGAATAAATATGCATCGTACAGAAAGATAGATAGTTTATCACAGCAAAGTGCCCATGGATCATGCTCAAAGTCATTTTTTTTTAAAGAAAACGTAGTTAAAGAAATGCTTTAAAAAATCTAAATGAGAGAATACATTTCCAAATATTAGGGGGAAGAATAGTAACTAAAACACGGGTATATTTCCAAAAGTTAGGTGACGTGAATAGTTAGAAGTGGGTAAAAATAAATTAAAATTAACGTCACTGAGGGATGGGGGAGTAGCCACAAAAAGTACGAAATCTGATTCTTAGTTATTAAATAATGTACAAATAAGTTAATTACAAAAGATGCTACGGAATTTGAAAAAAAGATTATTTTTTCAGGTTTTTATGGCACTTGCAGCCTCTGGCTCAAGTGCCATATACCGATCACAATTCCGTCTGTCGGTCTGTCGGTCGGTCCGAGTTTTTTGTCCCACTTATCCGAGTTAGGGTACTTCCAGATGTGCTAGGACAATGAAACTTGGCAGGCATATCAGGGACCCGACCAAACTGACCTGGAAATAATCAATTTCCCGATCCGACCATATGCGGGGGAGTGCGGGGCGCTGGAAACTTGAAAATTTAGGGCATTTTGTCACTTTTTTCCGAGTTAGGGTACTTCTAGATGAGCTAGGACAATGAAACTTGGCAGGAATATCAGGGACCCGACCAAACGAACCTGGAAATAATCAGTTTCCCGATCCGACCATATGCGGAGGAGTGGGGGCGCTCGAAATTTGAAAATTTAGGGCATTTTGTCACACTTTTTCGAGTTTGGGTACTTCCAGATGAGCTAGGACAATGAAACTTGGCAGGAATTTCAGGGACCTGACCAAAGTAACCTGGAAATAATAAGTTTCCCGATCCGACCATATGCGGGGGAGTTGGGGCGCTGGAAACTTGAAAATTTAGGGCATTTTGTCACACTTTTTCGAGTGAGGGTACTTCCAGATGAGCTAGGACAATGAAACTTGGCAGGAATATCAGGGACCCGACCAAACTAACCTGGAAATAATCAGTTTCCCCATCCGACCATATGCGGGGAAGTGGGGGCGCTGGAAACTTGAAAATTTAGGGCATTTTGTCACACTTTTTCGAGTTAGGGTACTTCCAGTTGTGCTAGGACCATGAAACTTGGCAGGCATATCAGAGACCCGACCTAAAAAAAATTAGGAATAATCAGTTTTCTGATCTGACCATTTTTTTTTGGGGGGGGGGGGGTGGAAGGCAGGGGAATCCGGGAAACTGAGAAGTGTGTAACTTTCGAACGGATGATCGGATTGTAATGAAACTTCATAACTGAAGAGAATATATATCTGCAATGTCCCGTTTAAAGTCTTGACCGGATTCGGTAGCCAGGGGGGAGTTGGGGGGGGGGAGACCGGAAATTTCAAGAAACGGTTAGAATGGAGGGATCGGAGTGAAACTTGCTGGGAAGAACAAGCATCTGCTCTAGATAAGTCCTTTAGACCATTGTACTGGATCCGGACACTTATGGGGGGGGAGGGGTCCCGGAATTCCGGTGATGGTGGTTTTGGGGATTTTCACGATGAAACTTGGCAGGCATATCAGGGACCCAATCAAACTGACTTCAAATAAAAATTTGTCGATCAGATAATGGTGGGGGAGTGGAGGGAGGGGAATCCGCAGGGGAATCCGGGAAATTGAGAAGTGTGTAACTTTCGAACGGATGATCGGATTGTAATGAAACTTCATAACTGAACAGAATATATATCTGTAATGTCCCGTTTAAAGTCTTGACCGGATTCGGTAGCCAGGGGGGAGTTGGGGGGGGGGGGAGACTGGAAATTTCAAGAAACGGTTAGAATGGAGGGATCGGAGTGAAACTTGCTGGGAAGACCAAGCATCTGCTCTAGATAAGTCCTTTAGACCATTGTACTGGATCCGGACACTTATGGGGGGGGGGGGGGTCCCGGAATTCCGGTGATGGTGGTTTTGGGGATTTCCACGATGAAACTTGGCAGGCATATCAGGGACCCAATCAAACTGACTTCAAAATAAAAATTTTGTCGATCAGATAATGGTGGGGGGAGTGGAAGGGAGGGGAATCCGAAATTTTCAGTCATGCGTAATTTTGGAATGGGTGATCGGATTCGAGTGAAATTTAAGAATTGAACAGAGGACATTTCTCCGATGATTTTTTTCATATCCGGACCGGATCCGGCAACTATTGGGGGGGGGGGGGGAATACGTGACCCGTTTAGAATGGAGGGACCGGGATGGAACTTTGTGGGAAGAACAAACAGATGCTCTAGGTAAGTCATTTGCTGAATCGGATTGGCTACGTGCACCGCGGGGGAGCTGGGGGTGGGGGGTGGACCGGAAATCTCGGGAAACGGTTAGAATGATGGTATCGGAGTGAAACTTGCTGGGAAGAACAAATATCTGGTCCATGTAAATCTTTTACATAATTTGACTGGATCCGGAAACTTGAGGGGGGGGGGAGGAGGGGTTTCCCGGAATTCCGTTTTTTGGGGGATTTTCACGACGAAACTTGGAAGGCATATCAGGGACCCGGTCAAACTGACTTGGAATAAAAAAAAATCCTCGATATGATAATCTTGGGGGGGGGGGGAGTTGAGGGAGGGGAATCCGGAATATTGAGTCATGCGTAACTTTGGAACGGGTGATCGGATTCGAGTGAAATTTAATAATTAAACAGAGGACATTTTTCTCTTGTGACCTTTTTCATTTCCGGACCGAATCCGGCAATAATTGGGGGGAGGGCGGAAAATACTTGACCCGCTTAGACTGGTGTGATCTGGATCGAACTTCGTGGGAATGACAAACAGATGCTCTGGATTAATCATTTACAGAACCGGATTGGCTCCGGTTATTGTGGGTGGAGTTGGAGGAGGGGGGGGGGGGTCTGGGATTCCGGTGATCGCGCGTTAAGGTACTTCCAGATGTGCTAGGACGATGAAACTTCGCTGGAATATTGGAGACTCAACAACATTTGCTTAGAAATTGCTACGTCCCAAATCCGATTATTCCTTAAAGTACCAATCTTGACTGCAAAGTAAAAAAAATACTTTTAAGCAATATATGCATTTTCGTGATGCCCATCAGCCCATTAGCAGTTTTGCCTCAAGGGTTTCGCTTACAAATGAAGTTCCAGCTCCCTTAGAGCGCGCATCTCAACCGCAAAGTCGAAACTTACTTTTGATCAATCAAATCATCTTGACCAATGCAAGTGCCATATGAGCTTACAGCTCTTGTTATGTTCCATTCCACTAACCTAATTCCCGACGGGGGCATTAGAGCCCGCAATGAGCTTTTGGGCATGGAGACACTTTATACTGCAAGACGGGTGATCCGGGGAATCACATAAAGCACAATTCACGGTATTTTGACATGGGGATTCTTTCGAGTTTGAGTGCCCACCTCCGCGTCGAGATTTTTGCACGAATTCGCGCAGCGGCTGGATAAAAACTTGAAGTCAGTGATGCGCAGGCGCTCGTAACCGAACGTGATGGGGAGGTCGTAGCTTGGTGCAAACTTTCTTATTTCAAACTGCAGTTTTAAGGTACGGGAAACGCAGTATTGTGTAGCATTGATGCGGCCATTAATTAAAGAACATAGCTGTTCGGGGGTCGCATCTTTCGGGACAAAGCGTATGAAGCCGTAGGAAAATGGACTTTTCAGTCTGGCGTCAACTGAGCTATGGGAACTCTGAAGTGCCTCCGTGAGCGAAGTAGCGGCTTGTTTGTCATCTAGCAAGACTCGCCACTCATTCTTCCGTGGCCTCAGTTCGACAGTCATATCGACTGAGCCCCCACAAGCCTGATCAATGAAACTTTTACGAGCGGCAGGGTCTTCGAGACCTTTTGGAGGTTGCTTTAGAATTACAGCGTACGTGGGTCTTGGGGCGGGTCCAGCTAGAGAACCGCTTGCACCTGTGACAGTTACTTTGCAAGGCTCAAAGGCAACAAAGCTATTAAAAGATGAGCAGAGTTCGTTGACATTCCTGGTCAATGTGGCTGTAACCTCACCTGATACAATGGGAACCTCGTCGGGCTCGAAGATAACGAATCTCGGGAACGAGGTCTGCTTTTCGTCACATAGTCTAAACACTTTAATCATGCCCAGAATATTATCCTGGAAGTCATTCCTTTTGGAAGGACGGGTTTTGGGATCCCAAAACGTAAGTGGAGGGATACCTAGTTGTCCGTCTGTCCGTCTGCCTGTCCGTCTGTAACACGATAACTCTCGAAGGGAACGAGATATTTCGATGTGGTATGAGGACCCTTTGGGTCAAGGGAGAGGTCGAGTTCGTAGATGGGCTCTATAGCTCAACGTTTAGGGGGGGGGGAGGGGTTTCAAATTCAGGGCCGGACAATTTTTTTTGAACAGCTAATGAGATAGTCGATCTAGAGGTAAGAAGACATGCTGAAGATGAATATCAAAACCATTTCCTCGCCGGACAAATAGTTCGCCCGGAATCCGGCCCGGAAAGTTTGTTAAAAGTAAATGTTTTAATGTAATGTTGATTAGAGATGCTGAACATTTATATGAAAATCATATACTTGACCGACAAGTAGGTCTCCCGGAATCCGTCCGAGACTGGAAAATGTGTAAAAAGTAAAAGTTATATCTGAAGTTTGATTCAGGTGTAAGAAGACATGTTGAATCCGTTTTTGACAATCATTTTCTACCCGGACATATAGTTCGCCCGGAATACGGCTGAAACCGGAAAATTTGTTAAAAGTGAAAGATTTATCTGAAGTTGATTAGATGTTCCATGTAGGGGTAAGGTGATACGTTGAATTCGTTTCTGTGCTTTAGTTTTTGCCGGACAGTTTTTGCTGTTTCGTCAAAGTAGATATGACTGATGGCCTTGGGGTAACTACACACATGGTGAATTCATATCTGAACTTGGTTTTCTCGGTTGATTAGCCATTG
Source organism: Branchinecta sandiegonensis (assembly GCA_030848855.1). Lineage (NCBI taxonomy): Eukaryota > Metazoa > Arthropoda > Branchiopoda > Anostraca > Branchinectidae > Branchinecta > Branchinecta sandiegonensis. The sequence goes on from JAUPMV010000020.1 coordinate 3,840,537, forward strand.
ACCTTCTTTTTGTTTCTAAATCTTAATAGTAAAAATGTTCAAAGAGTCTGGCGAAGACTGGATACCTATAAGATATCCGGATCATTTATCTGATGTGGTATTCGAGTTCAGCACGTAAAACCACATCAGAAATGTCTTTCCCATGAATTAAACACTAAGCCATGAGAAAATAAAACATTTCAGCTGAAAAATTAAAGAAGAAATAAAAAAGCCAGAAACACAAATTTTGCACCCGGCTAGGTTTCAACTATTGATAAGTTGTACAGTTTTTTTTTTCTCTCTGCAAGATGGTTTAAAGATTTCTGTTGCAATTTGTTTGCGGTTAAACCTTATATTGACTATGAGAACTCGAGACATTCTACAGTTTTGTATAGGCTATGCATTTCAGCAGGTTCTGATTGGTTGAATTAAACCGATATCCTCCCTCATTTGGGATGTTTCACCAGTTTGGAATTCTTGTCGTCCCGCAGAGCTCTCGGATTGCCTAGAAAATGTTCAAAAGAGACCAGAGAGAATCATTTTGGTAGATTATAACATATCATATGAAGAGGCTTTTATTAGGCTGGGCATTCCTGAATTGATTGACCGCAGAAATACCCTTTCAAAATGAACTGGAGCAAAGATGGCGTCTTGTCCCCAGATGAGCCGCCGTCTGTTCCCCCCTCCCCTACCGTCGTCCGTGCGTCGGTCCGAGAGTAACACTGGCAATCTTTTTTTTTTTTTTGCCATATCCTGCCCAACCGTCAACCCAGTTTTTAGACAGTTTTATCGCATTGTTTCAGGCCATTAGTTAATTTGTTGTTTGTTGTTGTATTGTCTTTGTAAATATTTCGCATGTTTTTAACTGCTTCGGCGCCCTCTTCTAGATCTGGTCTATTTGGTAAAAAAGTTGATTGATTGATATTAAGGTTCCATTTTTGGGATCCCAAAGTGACGGGACATCTATGACTTCGGAAAGTTGTCTGTTTGTCCGTCCGTCTGTCTGTTAGCAAGATAATTCTCGAAGGGATTGAGATATTTTGTCTAAACATGGTGTGAGGATGCTTTGGGTCAAAGTACAAGTCAAGTTCGTTGATGAGCCCGATAGCTGTATATTTAGGGGTGGGTAGGGCTTCCAGATTAAGGGGCGAACAAAATATTTCTGAAAAGCTATTTCTGAAAATCTAATGGAAAAGTTGATCTAAGGGTAAGGAGACAAGCTGATTCCGAATATGAAATCTATTTTCTCGCCGGACAAGTACCCGGAATCCGACAAAAAACAGAAAGTTTGTGAAAAGTAAAAGTTTAATCTGAAGTTGATTATAGGTTACATTTTGGGATAAGGAGACATGCTGATTCCGAATATGAAAATTATTTTCTCGCCGGACAAGTAGTTCGCCCGGAATCAGGGCAACACCGGAAATGTTTTTAAAAGTAAAAGTTTTATTTGAATTAAATGGTCGATTTACGGGTAAGGAGACATTCTGAATCCGTGTATGACAATTATTTTCTCACGGACGTATAATTCCCTCGGAATCCGGCTGAAACCGGAAAATTTGTTAAAAGTAAAAGTTTTATCTGAAGTTGATTAGAGGTTCGAGGAGACACGCTGAGTCGTTTTCGAGCATTAGTTTTTTGGCAGACAAGTAGTTCGCCCGGAATCCGGCCGAGACCGGAAATTTGGCAAAAGTAAGGAAGGAAGTTTTGATCAATTTCGTCAAAGTAGGTATGACGTAGGCTATATGGGTAAACACACATGCTGAATCCATATCCAAACTTGGTCTTCTCAGATTATTACCATTGGCCTTAACCTGTTTGTAAATTTTAATAGTAAAAAAAATATTCTTTGAGCCCAAGCTGACTTTGAAACATTTATTCAAACAATGTTTACAACGGGTACGTCAGCTACGATTCTTCATCAGCGATATTTCGGCCCTTTTTGGCAAGGGTCCTCGTCAGGCTGTCAATCCTCTGGTTCAACTTAGGGGAAGGAAACAAACCTGTAATCTTTACAGGTTTACAGGATTACAGGTTTGTTTCCTTCCCCTAAGTTGAACCAGAGGATTGACAGCCTGACGAGGACCCTTGCCAAAAAGGGCCGAAATATCGCTGATGAAGAATCGTAGCTGATGTACCCGTTGTAAACATTGTTTGAATAAATTAATAGTAAACATGTTAAACGAGTGTGGCGACGACCGGATATCTACAAGACCCAGTTGTTTGGATCTAGATATTACACTTTTGGGATCCCATCAAAACCTTTGGTCTTGTTTAAATCGACATGGGTTGATGATGGTGCTATGGATGTTCTGTTTCTTTTACTTCGGGTTTCTATCTCTGTCTCTCCTGTAGTCTTTTCTAATTCCATCCCCCCTTTTGGTCCGTTATCAGTAGGCTACGTTATATCATTTATGAATAGTGTGTTCCAGTTCTCTGACACGATTTCTGATATCCGTATTAAGCTTGGCATTTAGCCGAGGACTAGCCTATTATGACACAGCGTGACATTTTTCTGATCCTGTTGCGTGGAAATGAATGAGAGGGGTGAGCTCGTTGTAGGAAGGGCCTAAGGGAGCAGAAAAGTATGGTGTAATTATGAATATTGTGTTCGAAGATCATCATCTGATGGCCGAAGACGTGCAACAAAAAGAGAATTTCCACCGAGACAAGGATAATAGATATTATTGTCCTAATTTGAAGCCGTTAGTGGTGTCCCTGATGCCGGTGACGCTGATAAATATACTAATACTGACGAGAAGAAGGAAACCATCAAGCCATGCAGCTCTGTCGTGGCTTACAGCAGACTTTAAGCTCTCCACTTGCATAAACGGCTCCACAGCTCGCGTTTCTACTGAAACCGGTCTACTTGTCACTTCGTAGCATCTGTAAATCAAAATTTTCATCTAAGTGTCATAAACGAAGACTTAAAGTTTAACTGAAAAGCAAACTTATTTCTGTATCATTTAACTGAACCAACGACATTATTTGACTTGTGTTAAGGATTGTTTTGTATTTTCATTATTTACTCTAGTATGATGTTCAGAATAACTACGGCCGTCCTCACAATGGAAAATTCTACTATGACGCGGCAAATTTGAATATCATTACATACCCGGCTTTTCAGTGGCCAGTGATCAGCTCGTGGAAGGTAGCTCACTGTGTTAACACTTTATTTCTCGTAAATCGTTTTCGTCAATCGTATAACACAGGCACAAACGCGTAGAGGTACCACAATCCGGCAGGAAATTCACTTCCTTCTGGTTGTTAACTATAATACTTTCAACCCCTTTTCCCTATTCACTGTTCAGCGCTGCTGTGATTCTTATATTCCTTTCGGGAACCTAATGAATTGTCGAACACTAATGGCACATTTATGACTTCTTGATTTCAGCTTCTGAATAGTTTGTTGTTGCAATTTTTTCGGATATGATTTTTATTTTGTTAAGTTCCTTGTTGACATTTTTTTACTATCTTTGACAAAAGCGTTCATGCCCGAGCTCTTGACTCGTCTTGATATCGGCTCGCAAGAGAGAGTGGCTTTTTGAAGCAAGAGCTGAAGTTTAGCATTATAGTTTTTTGTATTATATGATTATACATTATCATGATAATATTTTAATTGTTGGAATTCATCTGAATATAGCCTACATCAGTACTAGTTCAGCCCCAGTTGACAGAGAATTGGGCTTGGGAAGAAAGTCGGCTAGGATATTCTTCAGCAATATTTCGGCCCTTCAAGGGCCCATAACGAAGTCTCCGAGAACAACTATCCTAGGACCGGAAAAAATGATGACAGCAAAATGTTGAAAAAAAAAGAACCATCGGAAGAGGGATGAAGTTTTAAGTTGTGGACATCGTGACGGATGAAAATCTGCAACATAATATTATACAACCTAATTAGTGCTTTAAAACTGTCATTAACTTTTCATAATCATGCTACTATACAGGTACTAATAACTGCTAAATTACGTCAATGTGTTACACTTTTATTTGTAGTAGTTGCATAAACACTGGTGACGGTTATAGACCATGGTAGACTCGGACCTCTATCTACCAATTTTTCCCTCTCCGTGATAGACATGTAAGCGAATTTTTGTTATCCTTGAATGCATGGGATACAAATTATAGGTAGCTACACCGTACAGCAGAGGTTGCAAACCACTCATCGCCGACGACGAATATGATTTTAGCCGATGGTTATTGACAAATCCCTCGCTTGTCTCACAACTTTTATCGGATTTTTTCAGTGTGTACCTTAACACTGAAGTTATTGTCCACTCGAAACTTCTAAAATGGGATATCTCAAGGAGGAATTCTTGTAAAAAAAACTGACGTCATAAAGTTTAATCAAGGACTGTAACTTAGCGTCGAAAAATTCCATTCATCTTATTTAAAAAGTTATTGTTCTTGTCGTAAGCCAACTTTCTGATAATCACCATTAGAATGGAGCAAGGAAGCTCGACTTCTTTGGCAAGGAAAAAACTTTTAAGCTCAGCAACCACAAGTGATACCATTCCAGTAACTCAATTTCAAGCGCAGAAACGGAATGATAAATTCGACATGAACCTAACAGAAATCTTTAACAGAAATGGCTAGTAACTTCAGAAAAGTAAGAAATGCTTTTTTTATGTTTTAGGTTTATTACGGAGGAGTAACAAACCTACGGACCAGGGAACTGCCGCACATCTTCATCACATTTAGGTTTTAGTCCAACTTCAGCTTGAAACTGGTGCCGGTCTCCATGCCTTCTAGAACTGATACTGGCAAAAACATGTTCCTCCAGATGTCCCGTTTAAAGTTTGGACAAGACCTGAAACCTGTAGTGAGAGTTGTAGAAGGTGGCCCGGGGGGGGGGGGGGGGGGCTGGAAATCTCGTGATACGCTTAGAGTGGAGGGATCCGGTTCCGGAATCCGGCTGAAACCGGAAAATTTGTTAAAAGTAAAAGTTTTATCTGAAGTTGATTAGAGGTTCGATGTGGGGTCAAGGAAACACGCTGAGTCGTTTTCAAGCATTAGTTTTTTGGCAGACAAGTAGTTCGCCCGGAATCCGGCCGAGACCGGAAATTTGGCAAAAGTAAGGAAGGAAGTTTTGATCAATTTCGTCAAAGTAGATATGACGTAGGCTATAAGGGGGAAACACACATGCTGAATCCATATCCAAACTTGGTCTTCTCAGATGATTACCATTACCCTTAATCTGTTTCTAAATTTTAATAGTAAAGAGGTTAAAGGGCTACAAGATCCAATTGTTTGGATATCTGTTTGTAAGTTTTAATAGTAAAAATGTTAGTAAAATAGTAAAATAGTTCAAAAAAATAGTAAAAATGTGTAAAAATGTGACACGCTTAAAGTGGAGGGATCGGGATTTGACTTGTGGGGAAGAACAAATAAAAGCTTTAGATACCTTATTTACAGAACCGGACCGGGTACAGGCATGTGGGGGAGTTGGAGGAAGGGTCTCGGAATTCCTGGGATCGCGAGTTAAGGTATTTCCAGATATGTGAAAATGGGCAAGCGTAGTAGGTACAAGACTAGATGAACTTAGAAATTTTCACTTTGCGGATCCGACCAACGGGGGGGGGAGTCGAGGGAGGGGACATCCAGAAACTTTAGCCGTGCGTAACTTTCGAACGAGTGGTCAGATCTGAATAATTGTTGGTAACAGGCAAGAGTATATGTTTCAGATTTTTCCGTTACAGCTTCGGACCGGCTCCGACAGCTACAGGGGTTGGGGGAAGGGGGCACCGGAGTTTTAAATTCCTGCTCTTTTTAACAACTTGGATCTTCCTGCTCAAAACTCTGTCGAGTACACGTGTATTTATGGCGGTATCGACGTGTCTCTGTTTACTTGACGCCGATGATATTTTGATTCTAAGTCGCACTTTTTTGGGAAGTGAGAGTACGTATTTGAAACTACCAAATGAATATCAGCAGATTGGACTGAGTTTTACTGTTGATAAAACCGTAGCAATTGCTTTCAATCTTAAGGGTAATTCAGACAAGCGACTTGAACTTTCTGAAACATCTGTTCCGCTTTCCGACAGTCTTGTTTACCTTGGGATGCCCATCGGAAAAAACATTAAAGAAACCATCAAGCCTGCCATTCAAAACCTCGCTAAAAAGATCCGGATCGCTTATGCTTCACTTGCTTCTGATATCCCACAACTTAGTCGGTTTCATCTTTCTAAAGTCTACAACTGTGCCCCATCTTCTTGCTATGACCACCATTTGGGAATTTTTTTCTGCTTCTAAGAAAAATTTGACCGGATCTGTTTGAAGTTTGCCAAGTATCTGCTGCATTTGCCTCCCTTGACCAGTAATTCTTTCTTGGCTCAGAAGTTTCAACTGGTTGTGCCTGATTTCAAATCTTCCGCTAGTAAACTGAGCCACCAGTGGTCTTCCAAGTGTAAAGTTTTGCTACCTTTGTTGTCTTTTTTCTTGTTGTTGTTTTTCTTTTTGTACTCCGTAACTAGTGCTACACGCCCTCCGTTGTTTCCCTTGACGCGTAATACATAAATTGATTAATTGATTGAGATCTGTGGCACGCTTAAAACAGAGGGATCAGCACGGGACTCTGGGGAAAGAATAAGCCGTAGATACATCTTTTGTAGAACCCGACCGGAGCCGGGCCTGTGGGGAGTTGGAGGGGGGGGGGTCCTGTAAATCTAATGACATGCGTAACACCTGGAAGAGTGATCTGATTCGATCTAACTTGACATATAGCAAAAGAACACGCCCTATTTGTTTCGTTAACAGGTAACTTCTGATTCAAATTATGGTCCTGACCAGATTGACTTGTAAATTGTCACTCTCTGGATGCGACCATCAAGAATGGGGCGGGGGGCATGTGACACGAATAATTTTCCAACAAGTTTTCCGATGTGAATGGAACTAGCAAATCACTTCGTGTATTGTGAAGGGTGTTGATGGTTCTGTCATGTGTTACGCCGACGACCTTTTCAACTTAGGTCGATCGATTTTGTGTCTTGAATCGAATTACCAAATAACTGAAAAGAATTATAAATGTATAGGTTCAAATATACTCTGTGGCAGACCCCATGCTAAGTGTCGATAATCTGGTCGCAAACCTTAATAATAGGGATAATGCACACCCTGGATGGGTATTCTTTTCTGATCAGTTTTGTTTGATTTTGTATCTAGGTTATTGTTGTTTTGTTTCTGTAGCCGCTGATTTCTTTCGTTTTTTTGCATACTCCATCTCTTTGTCCTTTGCGTTGTTGATGGGTAATAAAATATTTCATTCAGGAAGGAGTAACTGGCATGAACACTTATCACAGATGTTCCGTTTCAGGTCCGGACTGTCAAGATACGTTTTCGTGTTCCCCAAGGGCCCATGGGCCCATGATCATGTGTACCTCAATTTTTTTTTTACAAATGAATTCCTGGCGCCCTTATAGTGCGCATCACGTGCTTTAGTCCGCTCGATTAATTTTCATGGTCACCAAGAGCCCATCATCAGTTTGGTTTCACGGGTTTTGCTTATGAATGAGTTCCTATCACCATTAAAGTGCGCATCTCTACCGCACGATGAAAAGGTTCGGCCAAAGGATACATTATCGTGTTTCCCAAAGGCCTATGGTCGTTTGTCCTTGAAAATAAATTCCTAGCACCAATAAATATGTATCATCACCAAAACCTTAGCTAATCCACAAGCTATACCCATCCTTGCAAGTGCCATATGAGCGTTCTGCTCTTGTTCTTTTTCTCTCATTTTCGTCATATATAACAGGGACAGATAAGCATTGATTGAAATAACAACAATAACAGCTGGCGAACGCTATGCCAATGCCATGGACAGATATTTCTGGGCTCTCGAATATAATGAGTTGCGGGTTAGAATAAGGCTAAGACATCTACGGTCATTAGGAAAGTTGGATATAAAAGCAATATCCACCTCGACAAAATGTTTGTCTTTGCTCGGCAAAAAGGAAACCTGGCCTCTAAACATACACTAAGAAGAATAGGATGAATGAAAGAACACCGCTGAGTAAAAGTAAACGGTTCTGTTAGAAGAAGCTATAACAGTCAGCTTTCCTCGATCTCGGTTGATATTGGAATAACAGTCTCGACGGCCAATTAAAAACATCTAGACGAAAATTCATTCGTCCCATATTTCATGAAATATTTTAACTGGCTTAATTTGTATTTCATATTCTTTGTCCTTTGGTTTGCTTGCTATTCGTATTGTTCCTTTTTTTCAGTTTCAGCCTATGTTAACCAAATGGTACTACTTGGCCAAAATAAAATTCAGTAAGTGATTGATTAATTTCTGAGGACTGGTGGGGACAAGGTAAATACTCCGACTTCTTCGACCGTAGGCGTGTCGCTTACGTTTAAATTTTTTTAGGAGAGAATGCTACGAACCCGTTCCTTATTCCGGTCACTATAGTAACGGTGATTTTCTTCGTCGGTGTTCTCTGCGTCTGTACAGTTATGTTATGGTACAGATGCTATAGAAAATACAGGCTCAAGGAAGATAGGCGGAAATACTTTGAGGTAAGTGTACCGATATCGTTGTTCCCCTACATTTTACCTAGTATTTTGCGGGGGAAACAAATGGAGTAGGACGAGAAAAAGAATAACCAAGGCACCGGACACTTTTCGAGTTAAAGCTCCTCTCTACCTATTACAGTACCGGGAGTTTATCTGTAGTATAGAGTGCATAGAGATACGCCGAGGGAGGACTGGAATGAATAGATGTGTGTCGGAGTTAGTGATGGCGAGTAGTGAATGATGAGGTCATTTGGGTTCACCCACTGAAATACTCACCCACTAGTGAAGTTTTTAAAGAAAATAAATAAAGGAAGAAAAAAGCAGTTCTAATGAGATGTTGTTTACTACTGCTGACACATCTGGATTCGTAGTGGTTTTTCCACAACGGCTTTAGCTGCCTGTCGTTTTGCCTTGCCTGCCCCGTGTTACCACCGGTGTAAGGCCGGAGAGGCTTACCGCGCCAGACAAAATATAAATCACCCGTTCAATGATAAAGATTAGCAAAGAATCAACAAAAGAAGAAATCGTGGCGAAGCCTTGCAAAAGTTTTGGAAATTTTTCCGGAAAACATCATCCAAGGTGCATGTCAGGCTCTAAGACAGGGTGAAGGCACGCACTTCGTGCATGAATCGTGTGTCCTAGATATGTGAATGTAGACGACCCTGACAGTGAACGTCACATGCATGGCTTCTGGGGCCATAGTATTGTTGTGCGCGTGTTTTCCACGTTGTGTTAATGCGTATCCTTTTCATGATCAGATTGGTAATACTAAATAAATGAAAGGAAGTGATAAATCGCCAACCGTGACAACCCTGACTGGAGCACGCCTGTCATGGCGGAATGGCCTGCAGTATAAGAGACTGAAGTTATGGGGAGACTGTGCTAAGGCATGACGGAAGGGGTATGTCCAAGCTTGACAGAAACAAAATTTCCTCGTGTGTCGACTTTGTTCGTTTGATGTTTGATCAATATCTGCAGTCTCCTTATGGGACGTCACAAGGCATGATGAAAGGTATATGTCCAAGCTTGATAGAAACAAAACGTTGTCGGCTGTCACTCCGCTATTGTGATCTATGGTCGGTTCCTGCAACTTCCTTATGGGACGTCATCTGTAAATTGGCGGTAAATCTGGCCGGTGTGTAGGTGGTGGGGGGATTTGCAATGGCATTTGGAAGACGTGAAATATATAGCTCCGCCGTGACCTTCCCTAAGTTCTCCGGTGGTTTATTGACATACTTTTCCGGGAATAGTATTTTCCGAGACTCCCTTTTTGGGATCCCAAAACGTAAGTGGAGGGATACCTATGACATCGCAAAAGTTGTCCGTCTGTCTGTGAGCACGATAACTTTCGAAGGAAATGAGATATTTTGATGAAACTTGGTGTAAGGGTTCTTTGGGTCTAGAGTAAGGTCAAGTTCGTAGATGGGCTTTGTAGCCCTACATTAGGGGTGGGGTTCAAATTAAGGGGCAAACAATATTTTTAAACAGCTAATTCGATTATGGGGTAAAAAGACATGCTGAACACGATGGTGAAAAAACATTTTCTCGCCGGACAAGTAGTTCCTGTCCGGAAAGCTGGTTAAAAGTAAAAGTTTCATTTGAAGTTGATTAAATATTCGATTTAGGGGTAAGAAGATATTCTGAACACTTATGTGAAAAGCATTTTCTACCCCGACAAATAGTCCGCTCGGAATCCGGCCAAAACCGGAAAATTTGTTAAAAGCAAAAGTTTTATTTGAAGTTGATTAGGTGACAGATTTAGGGGTAAGAAAAGATGCTGAATCTGTATATGACAATCAATTTTGGGTAAAAAGAGATGATCGTTCTGCGTCAGAACTTCTTTCGTCTTTACTTTTTTTGCCAAGCCTGCAGTTCGATCGGATGACGAATACCGAAAATTGTGTTAGCAATCATCAAACTTTGCTCATTTTTACTCCGTTTAATTATTTCGACAAGAATCCGACGAATATCGAAAATTGGTATCAGCGAAAATAAAAGTTTAGTCCGACTGTTGTGATAGAAGAGGAGACGAAATGTTCATATATTCGTAGTCGTTACTCAACTCGCCAACGTTTGCGGACATGTTGAACGGATCCACAAGCTTTGTCCGGCCTGAATTCTTTTATAACCGGAATATTACGTTGCAACTCCGTCTTTTTCGGTTGCAAAAGTTGTCGATATCTGGATTTTTTTTCACCGCAGGAGTCCAACTGAGGCTGCAGCCAGAAGAACGAATCAACAATAAACTTTTGTTTAAACTGTTATAACTTTTGTCTTATTGTTCTCTTATGACCTTACCTAGAAGGGCCGAAATATCGCTATTTTATTTACCCATGACAAAGAAAGAAAAGTGAAAGAATGTGAATAGCCTGTGTATATAGCAAGGTAGGGGTAAATATTTCAAAAAAGGGTTGAGGTCGAGAGAAGTGAGGAAGGGCTACAGCATTATAGGTTGATGCGAGATATTTTCGAGAAAACCGACGCTTATTGATTTTGTGCCATTAAATATGATTCAAAGTCTGCTTGGGGGGGAGGAATATTGACCTTCCGTATCGATACTGCCCTCTGATCATCTACACTGTAAAAAATATAAACTCCCTTTTCAGATAACGTAATCTGCAGTATTTTGCACTCTAGTGTTTTAATTTTAGCTCTCCAAATTCGGAATAAAATCTCCGTATTCGGCGGTGCACAATTACTGAAGTCCAATGTAGGAGATACTTTCCACAGTTTAGTGCTCCGATTCCTTAGCTCTCCGTGGAGACCCTGAAGGAAAATATTCATTTCTGCAATTGAGCGAAGATTGCCGAAAAGACGATTTGGTTTTCCCACATGGCTTTTCTCTGTTTTCTTCACTTCCGGTCGGGAAAGCTGTAAAGATCTTACATTTTCCGTGCGGAAGTGATGAGGGTGCTAAAAGTTCTGGCCGGGATTCCATCCCTTGCCCGCCATATCCTTATTGTCTATTCGCGCACCATTGACCTTTTGCCGGATCCCGTCCCCCGGGGAATAGAAAAGTGCGCCCTGTCGAAAGCAGGGTTGCCACTTTTCTCTGACGGAACCTTCGACTTTTGGCCGCAAACACCTGTGACATTCGGGCGCCTACTTTTTACTCACTATTAATTGTCCTGTTCAGGCTGTAACTGAAGAAATGAACTTGCATTGAATGAACGTAATGATGTCATGTGATCGTATCTCTGTTATTTTACGTTATATCAGTTCACACTTCTAAAACTTAGAACTTTTGACATTTTCTGAGAACTTTTTACACCATAAAAGATAAAAACTGTTCCGTCAGACCGAAGAATTTTGACGCATTTATTAAATGTTATTTTCTCGTGAAACATAAGATTTAAAAGGGTCATAACAGAAAACTGGTCTGGTTCAGATGTTAGGTGTGATTTTCCACTGGCGACGAGGAAAGGGGAAGTTTTCAAGTGGATGGTTGCTGGGCTCGACGGAAGATTAAGGATGATGCAGTTTTCACAAAAATTTGTTTGAAACTTTGATCTGGATTTTCGATATCATGACGACAAACAAAACAAGACCAAAGGTTTCGATGGGATCCCAAAAATCTAATATTTGATCCAGACAATTAGGTCTTGTCTTCGCCAGATCCAGTCTTCGCCAGGCTAATCATCCGAGAAAACCAAGTTCAGATATACCTTTATAAGCCATATCTGTTTTGACGACACTGTCCGAAACTTCCTGCTTTACTTCTGCCAAATTTCCGGTTCGCCCGAATTCCGAGCGAACTAATTGTCAACGTATATCCTTATCTCTATAAAGAACATCTAATTTAAATTACAATTCAAATAAAACTTTAACTTATAAAAAAATTCTGGTTACAACCGGATTCCGGACGAATTAAATGTCCAGGTAAAAAATTGTCATATACATACTCAGCGTATCTTCTTACCCCTAAATCTGTCACCTAATCAACTTCGAACCTACTTTCCGTTTTTTGCCAGATTTTGGACCAACTACTTGTCTGGTGATCGGCCATCACATTAGCTGTTTAAAAATATTTTGTTTGCCCCTTAATTAAACCCCTCCCCCACCCCTAAATATAGGGCTACAAAGCCCATCTACGAACTTGACCTTACCCTTGACCCAAGAACCCGTACACAAGTTTCATCAAAATATCTCATTCCCTTCGAGAGTTATCGTGCTCACAGACAGACATAGAGACGGACAGACGGACAGACGGACAACTTTGCGATGTCATAGGTATCCCTTTACTTACGTTTTGGGATCCAAAAAGCCAGCAGATACTGTTTCGACTGTTCCTGACAATGCTTGTTATCCATAACATTTTATTCATAACGTTTGTCGCGACAACAGATAACATTCAAAGTGTTGTCTGTTGAAACCGCTCATACTTGTATTGTCTATTATGAAACTTCTGACAGGGTGAAGCTCAACTCAGTCGCCACCCATTGAGCTATTCACGCGATAATGACTTTGAGATTACAGCGACAAAACAGATATAGTGACGGGTTGTCCACAATTCCGTCCACTCTTGAATGTCCCCAAAGCCATTTTCGTAACGGGTCAGTAGCTTTTGGAGTTAAGGGATCGGGTTTAAAGCTTCTTCCCAATATCCCGAAAAGCACCACGAGGGCTGTAATCGATATATTCGACTATGTAATAAATCTATTTTTCCGCCAAAACCTGACTTGACTTATGGTCCATTTACACTGCGTAAAATCCGAGCGTATTTTTTGAAATCCGAGCGTATTTTACGTACGTTTTGAGCTTGAAAACATTTCTAGCAACACGGACGTGAGAAAACGGTCCGTTTTGTGTCTAAATACGTCCGTATTGCTAGAAATCTCTTCAAGCTCAAAACGTGCGTAAAATACGCTCGGATTTTATTCAGTGTGTAAACCCACCATGACGCCAAATTTTTTAGTACGTTAGATCTTACGATCCTCCTGTGCCACCAGAGGCACCCAGGGCATCCACGAATAGACGCCAGTCTTCCTTTTGGTGGGCTGCTGTCATGACATCTTCCCACTTAGGGTGCAGACTTCCGTGGAGACTCCCTCTGGTAGGTGCGGCGAATCGTGTTTCTCGGCCTTCCCCGTCGAACGTCTTTGTTTTGGTTCCCATACTCTATATGGCCAAGTCCAAAAATGCCAGTGAACCTGGGGAAGAACGAGAACGTCCCCGAACGATGACTCAAATCATGTGTCAACGAATCAACGGCTTTCGTTGGGGACAGCTGTGGTGACGCTTTTGGCTTGTCACTGGGCGCACTGCGATTCTTCATTGGCACGAAGGGGTAAGTGGGTCCTCCACTGGCAATCGTTAGTCCGTCGTAACCGTGTTCGTCCAGACCCGATGAAAAATGTGTAGTCTGCGTAGTTGTATGATAATTATACGAAAAAGTTGCATGTATTGATATGTAACAGTAAAGAAAACTATCATTTAACGTGCCTCAGACTGTGCCAATCTTAAGCAGCATCCTGTCTTGCTATAGTAGCATGCAGCAACACGGTGGCCTTGATGTAGAAGCATGTAGTAGCATCAGTTCGTACTGCATGCTACTTTTTCGTACAACTTCATACTACTATTTTGAGATGAATTTTTCATCGGGAAGCGCAAAAGTGGACGTTTACTACATGTTACGTTTACTTCCGACAGCTAACGATTGCAAGTGGAGGACCCACTTTAGTCATCAGGAGTATTCAGGATGTTGTTTGGCAACTCGGATTCGTCCGTCCAGAGCACGCGGCCCTAGTGTCGCCATCTTCTTGTTCTGATTAAAATTTGTTTTGTAACGTCATTACAACTCATGAGAACAAATGTAAATCATAATAATAATTCGTATATACATCAGTCATAAATAACTTCATAAATTTAACTTAGAAGGCCAAAAATCTCAGCTTAGGCTTCGTTAACCAAATTAGAAAATAAGGAACAAAACTCTTTGCGAACCTCTGGTGGGCATATATGATTGGCTGCAACTTTCCAGCCGCAGTGAGTAATAAGTAAGTAGTTTATTTATAACCCGCCATTTCGGAAAAGTGGAGTAAATGAAAGAAAATAAATAAAACACACAGAAAAAGACACTTAATTTTCAATCTTCGGCCAGGAAGCAGTAGATAACCTCGTGCGCAGGTTGGGCCCTGTTGTCCATGATTTTTGAAAGCGACAAGGAAACATCCAAAAGTAGCTACCTGGGAGGGGAACCTTTTTGCCAGCGTTTCTATGGATGGAGCGCTGAAGACGAGAGCGAATAATTTACGTAGTAGGCTCCCGCGTGAAATTGTGTTTCGTATGTATTTATGTTTTGTTTTGTATATGGCCAGTGGGATTGGATGTACACTTATTATTTACCGTATTTCTTTTCGAAACATGACGCTAAAAAGGGTCGAAACAGAAATATCCTTCGCATTGAACATAACAACATAGGGATGCGCAACCATATATGCGTTATCTGGTAACAACACTGTAAAAAAAAAAATCTTGCTGTATTTGCTACTGGAAATAATCTTGTCTCTAAAAAGATAATCTTATCTCTAATGCTGATTAATCTTATCTCAGTAGAGATAAGATTAATCCCAGAAGCAAATACTGCAGTTAACTTTAATCCTTACTCGGAGAAACTTTTTTACAGTGAACCTTTTGACAGTAAAGCCTTTATTTTGCAGACCTTGGAGAAGCTGGAGGATAGGCATGACGAATCCGTGTGTCTGGAGCAGAAGCAATCTACTGATGACTATGAAATTCCCTACAAAAACCTTCTCCTTGGGGAAATCATCGGTGAAGGAGCCTTTGGAACAGTTCGCAAAGCGCAAATCAGGTTCATGTCCCCTCTTTCTCTTGGACTGTGGAAGACGGTAGCAGTGAAGCAGCTTAAATGTAAGTACCGCGGCAGGATTGTTTTTGTGCGTGGGGATCATGTTTTAGTTGGTTCTTACTGACTGACTGATTTTATTCACGAAAAAGCAACTAGCGAATTCCCGAGCTGCCAACATGCCAAGGCGTTAAAGTTTATCTGAACAGGACTGAAATGGGACAATCTATATAGTTACCCATCACTTCACTGAAATAGGCTTGAAGACCAGATGAAAATGTGTTGCTTCGTTCCTCCGTTTTTCGAATAGTGGACGTTCCCTGTCAATTTGTAGTACCTCTATGCGCTTGTACCTGTGACGTATGCGAAAAAGATTTCTGTGTCCGCCCGCTTTGTTTTTGTGCATTTCAAATAGTTTCCCCCAAACATGGTCGGATCCAGGAACACAAGTTTTCCTAGGACATTGTGTCGGGTCCTTAAATCACCAATATGCCTGAAAAGTTTCATCGTCCTTAGAACATCGAGAACAATCCTATCTGACGGTCACCGGGATTCCTGGAAACATCCTCCAGATCCACCATAGCGCCCCGATACGATCTGGTTTTGTCAATTACTTATCTAGGGCTAATGCTTGTTCTTCCCACCAAGTTCCATCCCAATCCTTCGACTCTAAGCGTTTCACGAGATTTCCGGTGCCCCTCCTCCAATCCCCCCACAAGTATCGGATCCGATCAGGACTTAACATTTGAGACGGTAGCTCTCTCGACTTGCCAAGTTTCATTCAGTTCAGATAACCTGTTCAAAAGATATGCATGCCACTAGATTCCGGGTTCCCCATCTCTCCACTCCTCTCATGATGGTCGGATCGTAGAAACGACTGTTCTGAAGTCAGTCTGTTCGGGTCCCTGATAAGCCTTCCAAGTTTCATCGTCCAAGCGCATCAGGAAGTACCGAACTCGTGGGATCACCAGAATTCCGACCCCCCCCCCCCCCCCAACTCCCCCACAGTGCCCGAATCTGGTCCAGTTATGTCAACGATGTATCTAGGACTTGTGCTTGTTCTTCCCACCAAGTTCATCCCGATCCCTCTGCTTTAAGCGTTTCCCAAGATGTCCGGTCCCCCCCTTCAGCTCCCCCCAAAGTCACCGGATCCGGTCTGTATTTGAACTGGGTCGTCTGAGACTCGGGGTCTTTCCATATATCAAGTTTCATTAAGATCCGATCACCCGTTTAAAAGTTATAAATACCTCAAGATTCCGGATTATACAAATATGATCCGTATTCCCCCTCCCTCCATTCCCTCACGATGCTCGGATCGGGTAAGTGACTATTTCCAACTTCATCGTTTGGGGTCCCTGATATGCCTGCCAAGTTTCATCGTCCTAGATTATGTGGAAGTTCCCAAACTAGCAAAAACCCGGACTGACTGACAGACCGACGTACGGACGGACAGAAATCGCGATCGTTTTGCCGAAAGGCAAGTGCCATAAAAATCGTGGCTCTTCGCACCGACTCGTTTTTTTTTACCGACTGGCTAACAACATTGGGGGGGGGGGCGCCCCCCCCCCCCCCCCCAATACATGTCTCCCCTGGTGGTTTGATCCAACTATCGCAGAAACAGATTTCACTGAGTTGCGGAAACTCGCGCAGGTCTGTGTGATGCGGCGGTCATTTCACGCAGCCTGTTTATTCGCTTAGCCCATACATTGGTCGTTTTGTACTGTTAGGATTCCGGAGATCCTGTCACACTTCCCCTTTTGAAATTTCAATCACGTAGGCTACATCGCCATTATCCGGTCCTTTGACTTAGATCAATGCCGTTGATGAAAGAAGTTGGATTGGGTTTAGTTTGATTGGGGGGGGGGGGGGGGGTCGGCGGTGCGTTTTTCTGAAGGTGAGTTGTCCTATCTCCTGAGAACGTCCTTTGATTGGTTTCCACAGATCTTGTCAAGTGTTTGCTGGTTTTCTATGGGTCGTTGAAGCGTGAAATGTGACCGCCTAAACAAAGGATGAAGCAGAAGCTCTGTAGCAGAAGGACAATGTGGATAACTAGTTTTGAACAAATAGATATTACATAGATGGAATCTTCTGCAAGGGACTTGTGCCGTGACAAATGGTTTTCCGCTGTACAAATATTCAATATTTCACCTATGTCGTATATATCTAATCCCGTGACATGGGGAAGCGAACTGTTAGATGTATTTGCCTCCGGCGGGATAACTGTTCAGTTCCGAGAAGCTCCAATTGACCAGCTGTAAGAGGCTCTAACATTATCCCTGAATTATTAGAGAGCTCCCAATCAAAGTCGACGAGAGGCCATCCCAAGAAGCTCCATCTGACCAGCTGTGGCGCGAGTGGCAAAGTTTTCTCCGAACGGAGCGTACCACTCTGGACCAGCCTGTCAGAAAAAACGATCAATGCTTCTACCTTGACTGGCTTCAATAAACGCTTCGACGAAGACTGGAAACCTACTGAATGTCGGCTACACTAGAGTGCCAGTGAGCCAGTGTAACAACAACATCTACCAACCAACCACCGCATCTTATTTCGCTGGAAATACCATTTAAAGGACCCGTCGTACCTGTAATGCCAATGCAACCTACTCCCGTAAATGCATTCATTCATTCTTAAACCCGAAGACCCAAATTTCATATTTCACACTTTGAGCCTGCTAACGACACCTCACTAATCTTTGCACTTGCCACGATTCACTATTGCCCATGCCGACGAGTGTTCGCCGATCATGGTATTGAAACGTAAGCCGGTTGTCTGAATTTTGCCAAGTTTTTGCTAGAAGTCAATGGGTCTGAGAAGAGGCTTAAAACAGACAAAGCTCGTAGATAATTCGTTAAATGCAGAGCTTAGTTTCACAGTATTCAGACAGTTTTAAATATAAAGAGTAGGCTAAATAGTGTGAGATGTGCTTTAAGGTATTTAAAGGACCCCTCTTGCTTATTCTCCCTTTTATAATATACATAGCTCCCATATGGAATTATAAGCTTCTAAAATTCCCACCTTTCTCCATTGTTTCGTTTCGTAACTACGCCGAGTTTTCCCGTCATCCAACGAAAAGTTTGCCTGAATCTTCAACGTCCGGTGACAACTCTTTCACACATAAAGATGTGATAATCTTCTTTTATTACTTCTTTTATTTGCTTAGTTTTCACACTTTTTAACCAAGGCACGTTCAGTTTTCAAATGTTTTGCGCCCAGCCGCCGCGTCGGAGAGACGGAAGGTTGGATATAGTCGACAAGCGCTAACAAGAGAATCGCTAGTTTCAGGTGGAAAATAATGATATTTCCAAAAACTTTTTTTCTGATTCGTTTCATAGAGAAAAGATCATTGTGTTGTGCTCTAAGGTAATGATCCGCTCTGGCTGACTAGTGGTTTGCGAACTATGCTCAGTAGCTCAGTGGTAGAGACAGTGACCCAGAAAGCCAAAGGTCCTGAGTTCAAATCCCGGCTGAGGAGCTCTTTTGTCTTTCAGTTCACTATTTATAAAAGTTACCAGTAACTGTAGTGTTAGGACCTTGGCTCTCCTTAATCTACTTTCTTTACTGAAGATTCCGCGAAGGAGGACGACCGGGAACAGCTTATCAAAGAGATAGAAGTGATGAAGTCTGTGGGGCACCACCCTCACATCGTCAACCTGATTGGAGCTTGCACCTCCGGGCCAAAACTCTGTTTAGTAGTTGAACACTGCGCGGGAGGTGACCTTCTCACTTTTCTAAGAGACGTAAGTTTTCATTTATTTGTTTCTGGGATCCCAAAACGTTAGTGGAGCGATACCTATGATTTCGTAAAAGTTGTCCGTCTGTTAGCACGATAACTCTCGAAGGAGTTCTGATATTTGTATTGAATTTGGCATGAGGACTCTTTGGGTCGAAGTACAGGTCAAGTTTGAAGATGGGCTCTGTGTAGCCCTATATTTAGGGTGGGGGAGGGGTTTCAGAATAAAGGACAGAAAAAATATTGTTTAAAAGCTAATGAGATAGTTGACTTAGAGGTAAAGAGACATGCAAAATCTGAATATGAAAATAATTTTCTTGTCGGACAAATAGTTCACCCGGAATCCGGCCAAAAACCCGGGAAATTTGTGAAAAATAAAAGTTTAATCTGAAGTTGAATAGAGGGTCAATTTAGGGGTAAGGAGACATGCTGAACTGGCATGTGAAAATTATATTTTCGCCTGACAAGTAGTTCGCCCGGAATCCGGCCGAAACCGGAAAATGTGTTAGATTTTTATCTGAAGTTGATGAGAGGTTCGACGTAGTGGTAAGGAGGCATGCTGATTCCGTAAATGTAAATTATTTTCTCGCCGGGCGAATAGTTTGTCCGGAATCTGGTCAAAACCTGAAAATTCGTTACAAGTTTAAGTTTTATCTGAAGTTGATTAGATCAATCAATCAATCAATCATTTATTAGTACTAAAATATCCATTGGATAGCATAGGCCGACGACAAAGTTATCGTACACTACATGACAAAAGAGACAATTAGAATACGTATATATTGCCTGATAAGGCCCCCAGTTCAGAAATACCTGTGATTGATCCAAACGCAGTATTTGAAAAACTACAAAAACTTGATACTAGTAAAAGTAACTATCCGGGCGAGATACCGATCAAGCTGTTTGTTGAGTGTGCCAGTGAACTGACCCTTATTTGTACCGCAGTTTTTAATCAATGTTTTTTAGATGGTATTTTTCCAAATTGTTTACAAGGGCTTTTATTACCCCAATACCCAAGATCCGAAATGTTAAGACCGTGCATGATCTCAGGCCGATTTCGAAGACGCCAGTACTCTCGAAAGTGTTGGAAAGCTTTATTTTGGAGTCCCTTCTCAGTGATGTGGAAGATAAGTTGGACCCTGCGCAGTTTGGGTTTCGACAAGGGCATAGCACAACCCATTATTTAGTAAGATTACTGGATGCACTAATGAAACATCTAGAGAATGATAATTCGTATGCTGAAATTATTTTGGGTGATGTTATTAAGGCTTTCGACAGCATTAATCATCAAATTGCAGTTGAAGAAGCAAGAGCAATGGGGGCTCGTGAGTTCATTGTTCGGTTAGTTGCTAGTTTTCGAGACTGAGGTTTCCCTGTCTTCTCTTTTCGAACTTTTGAAAAAGGATTTGGATGAAGTCAAGTTGTCCGTTAGTATACCGAAAAGCATGGTAATGAGGGTTTCTTAAAACGGGAATTGCCGGCTGTTGAAGAAATTGGTCTGGAAATAAAATCCTCTGTTAATCTACTTGGGGTGAAAATAGACAATGACTTGAAGTGGAGAACACATGTTGATTCCATCATTGCAAGATCAGCCCCACTGTTAAAGTCTTTTGCCGTTCTCCGCCGATTTGCAATCCCTCCTCGAGTTTTAAAAACAATCTACTGTACATACATTCGTCCCTGCGTGGAATATGCGTGTCCTGTATGGCATTCCGGACTGACAGTAGAACAGACAGAAAGACTTGAGTCTATCCAGAAGAGGTCGTGCAAAGTGATGCTTGGTCCGGATTATGTTTCCTATGAGGATTCTCTGGTCAAGCTTCAGTTGCCGACCCTTGCGGATAGGAGGCATCAACTGACGATGAACTTTGGAAAAAATTGTTTAACTTCTGACCACCACCGGACTATTTTCCCAGACTTTGAAACTCCAGACCAGACCAGACTGAACACAAGGGGAAGACTAGCTAACACTGACAAGCCACGGCTTCTCCAACCCCCCATAAACTCAACCGAAAGGTATTTATCCTCGTTTGTGCCTTACTTTATTCGTAATTTTAACAGTCAAAATATCAATCAGTCGTGATTCGTAATTGAGTAGAGTAGAGTAGAATTTAATTTAAAAATGACTTTCACAGCAATGATGCCGAATTTGCATTTTTCGTCAACATATTATAAACGAAAACGTTGTCAATGGACATTTACAGCAAATTTGCAGATGTCAATATATACATATATATATATATATATACAATTTATGCACAACCAAATTATATAAATCCAGGTGGAACAAAACATATTCAGTTTTATTCGTGAGAATTAAAAAGTGTCACGAAAGATGGAACGAAGCTTTTCCTGTATCTTTCGTGAGTGCAAACTACTGGTGTTAATTTTGGGACTTTTTGGGATTTTTCCCGGGGGGGTCTACTTCTGGGAGGATCGTGAATGGGTGGGAAGAGATCACGGAACCTTGGGTCAGAAAACACTTGTGTTCCGTAACCATAGCAAAGTGTTTGTCTCCTTTCCTCAAGCGTAGTGAGCCTGAACTTTTTGAGAAGATACAAATAAGGGAGCTTTCCTTCCCGCCCAATAATGCGCAAAGCCCTTTTTTGGATACATTCTATCCGGTCTGAAAGATCTTTAGTAAGACCAAAATGCCATACCGGACAAGCATACTCGAGAACTGGGCGTATAAACGAAGTATAAAAGTGGAGCAAATCTGAAGGTGGGGATGAAAATTTAACCATGTGTTTTAGGAGGGATAGCGAGGGGAAAGATTGTTTAGTCATAGTTTCGACATGGGAGTCCCATTTAAGGTCGTTAGAAAGGGTAACACCCAACAGCTTTACCACCGAAAGAGTTACTTCTGGGGGAATGGGTTGGGAGAAATCAGGAACAGATTTTAGAAAGCTGATGGCCATAATATTTGACTTGTCAGTGTTGACGGTCATCATTGATTCTGCGGCTTCCTCTGTGATGTTTCCGAGTATCTCCATTGCTGAACTTTTTTCGTTTCGTCGGCAAACTTCTAGAACTGAGAGGTCATCGACGAATTTCCACTCATGTGATTCGGAAGCAAGGGAGTTGATCATAACTAGGAAAAGTAGGGGACCCAAAAGAGTACCTTGCGGTACTCCGCAGGTGGTGGGGAGTGGGTCAGAATAAATGTTATTATATTTTACAACTTGAAAACGATTAGAAATGAAAGAAGCTATCAAATTTACAAGAAACGGGTCAACTTTAAAATCTTCCAACAACTTTTTAATTAAAACAGAGTGGCTGATCAGGTCGAAGGCCTTTTTAAGGTCAATTAGCAGTAAGTTGAGCCAAGTGTCTGGCTTTTCTAAATTCTTGTAAATAGTATCTAGTAGACTGACTAGATAATGGGTGGTGGAAACACCTTTTAGGTTACCAAATTGTCTAGTATCTATTAAATCAGTGAGTTTACTTTTTAGCCAATTAGCGATGAAACTTTCGTACATCTTGGAAAATACAGATGTCGGTGTAATAGGACGCACTCCGGTGAAATCATCCTTTCCTCCTTTCTTTTTGATCGGAGTGATGTAACCAAGTTTCCATTGAGATGGGTAATGACCGGTTTTTGTTATTGAATTAAAAATACTAGAAAGGGGAAGTGTTAATTTATCTGGAAAGGCCTTGACAAGATCAATAGGAATATCACTGGGGCAAATACTACTTTTTTTTAATTTACGGATCTTCTCAAATACATCTGAACGGGAAATGGTGGGGGTATCTTCTTTATCGGGAATAGGAATGTAGAAATCACTGGGTAGAGGAGGAATTGTCTGGACAATAGAGGCCAAGTGGCGGTTAAGGTCATTGGCTGTCTTGAGTGGTGGCTCATCCAGGTGAAAGTCCAAATTCTTGACAGTCTTTCCACATAGTTGTTTGACCTTAGTGTACCATTGCTTAGGCTTTGAGTTGACTAATCCGTGAACTTATCCAAGTACCAAACTTTTCCAGGCCGGAATCTGTAATAGGGCGGTAAGTAACTTCCTTCACCGAGTACTTCGTCTTGAAGTTATCCAGGGGTTCCAGTTGAAGCATGAAGTGGTAACTCCCTCCAAGGGGTGGCAAAGGTGAGGGGCATTTATAGAAAAGTTTCAAGTTCGTGCAAATTACATCCAAAGATGATCCTCCTTTTGTTGTAGGGAAATCCACGATTTGTTTAAGTTTAAGTTCGTTACAGAGGTGATTCATGCGTAGTTCGTTGGCATCTCCAAACATAACGATTCGCGCGTTCGGATATTTGTTGTGACAAAATCTGCGCTGATTTGAAGCTTCTCTAAAAAATCACGGCGTGAGAGGGCATTTTGTCCGGGTGAGTAATAAAACGTACAAATAACTAAATTGGAAAAAGGTCTCGGGAGGTTTTTAGGTTTAGCTGAAATCCACATTATCTCGTCACAATCATTAAGACTGAATCATTAAGAATCATTATGTTGACGATCCGCAGCTAGCAGTTGTAAATGCTATTAAGGAAATAAATGAGTTATTATTATTATACAATTGGTTTGTCAAATTAATTAAAATAAAACACTAGATATACGGTAAAACACTAAAATACATTGTCGAACTTTAATAATTGTCTGTAGGCCTCTCGGTTATTTCTTTATGTTTTTGTAGCGTCGTTATAGTGTTGAATAAAATAAGGTACAAACGAGTGGAGATATCTTGTTGATGCCTTGACGGGTGGTTGTTTTAGCTTTTGCTTTCCAGCTTCTAGATTTGAGCGTGTCCTCGGACGATTCTCGGTGGATTCTTCGTATTCTGGGAGAATATGCCTATGCATTTCAGAATGGAGGCATTCGTACCCGAACTTCATCAGCGAATTATGTCGTCGTTCGGTTAAAGTTTCCAGTTTTAACAATGAAAGACTTTCATTGTACGACGTATATGCACTGCTGAGTATTATTTTACAAGCACGCTTCTGGAGTCTTTCAATCTTCGTTTCTTGGTCCTGAGTGAGTCCAGCGTGCCATACTTCGCTGCAGTATTCGAGTACTGGTCTTAAATATGTTTTGTATAGTGTGCAGAGCACTACATGTGAAAAACCAAAACGCTTTAGGTAAGCAAAAGATCTGAGGTGGATCACACCATTTGTTCGATATAGGGTTAAGGAGGTAGGCTTTTTTATTTTAACGGAAAAGTAGTTTGCTTAGAATCCGGCAGAAACCGGAAATTGGGCAGAAGTAAAGACAGCTGGAAGTTTTGATCAATTTCGTGAATGTATATTTGACGTATAGGGGTGAATACACACGCTGAATCCATATCTGAACTTATTTTTCTCAGATGATTAGTCATTGGCCTTGATCTGTTTTTAAATTTTAACAGTAAAAATTTTCAACGAGTCTGGTGAAGACCGGATATCTACAAGATTCAGTTGTCTAGATCAGATATGACATTTTTAGGATCCCATCGAAACCTTTGGTCTTGTTGTGGGAGCGGTGGATTTGAAAAGAGAGCAAATGTCAGATCATTTTTAAAATGACTGAAAACGTATAGGCCAGCTAGGATATTCTTTAGGGATATTTCTACCTTTCTTGAAAGGGAATAAGTAGTAGAGCTCCAGCGGCATTGAAACCCGACTCGCAAATAAATATCAGCGCCAATTCGCAGTCACCATATTCTCTCGCGAATACCCTTGATGACTAACTCTCCTTGCCGATGCAAAATCACCGAGTACCTAGCGGAAGAGCCAGAAGCGATGTCACCTCGGGTATCACAGCTGCTCCCGAAGATCGACGTGATTGTTTGACATAGGATTTGAATTGTTGAGTCTGAGTCATTAGTGAGACGTTTTCTCGTTCTTCCTGAGGATCACTGGCGTGTTTTGGACTTAGTCATACAGATTATACTCCTCGAGTAAAAATACGCCAGGGCTATACCCTCTACGGCTTCCTGATGAAAAATTTATCTCAAAATAGTAGTACGAAGTTGTACGAAAAAGTAGCATGCAGTACTAACTGATGCTACCACATGCTTCTACTTCAATTCTACCGTGTTACTGCATACTACTACTGCATGCTACTATTAGCAAGACTGGATGTACCATGGCAAGACATGATGCTTCTGGATACTACTACATAAGATTGGACCAGTCTGAGGCGCATTAAATGATAGTATTCTTTGCAATCACATAGTATAACATGCAACTTTTTACGTACAACTACCATACAACTACGCAGGCTACAAATTTTTCATCGAGTAGGGCGGCTAAACTCCTTGTTTCCTAACGATCTTCGCTTGACCTAACGGCCTTTTTAAAGGCCAAACATTAGTTTTAATTTTGTTTGTTTCCATGGGAGTGGAGGAAAAGGCGGGATCAGATATAAACAGAATGTCAGCTAGGATGTTCTTCAGCTATATTTCGGACCTTCTTGGCAAGGGTCCTTTTCAGGCTCTACACTGTCAGAAGTTTCACAACAGATAACACGAGGATGCGCGGTTTCAACAGACAATGCGTAACGGATAACGCTTCGGATGTTATCTGGGGTGTTTCAAAATGCTATGCAGAATAAATGTTACCATCAGGAAGAACAGAAAAAACGCCAAAAAGTATCTGCTGAGTTTTCCGACATCATGACGATAAGGAATAAAGTCAGTCAATGCTTTTTTGGCTTTTCCTAACAAAGCTTGTTATGCATAACATTTCATGCATAACGTTTGCAAACACAGCAGATAACATCCGAAGTGTTATCTGTTACGCATTATCTGTTGAAACCGCGCATCCTCGTCTTATCTGTTATGAAACTTATGACAGTGTAGCTGGAAGAAACGCACCTGCAATAAATAAATGGGAAGGATGAATGATGGCTGCAGGAATATTAATCGGTAGGCGGATTCCAGACAGGGCCGGATTATGGTCTATTTTCTTGTGTGTTTATGTGTTGTTTTTTTTCTTAATTTACTCCGCTTTTTGAAAATGGCGGGTCATAAATAAATTACTTACTTACTATATTTATCGCACTGTAAAAAGTATCTCCGAGCAAGGATTAAAGTTAACTGCAGTATTTGCTACTCGGATTATTCTTATCACTATTCCATATCAGTCTTACCTCTGTAGAGACAAGAATAATCCGAGTAGCAAATACTGCAGTTAACTTTAATCCTTACTCGGAGATACTTTTTACAGTGCAGTTGGGAAGTTCCAGTTCTTTTGTAAATACTGAACGAAACAAAAAACTCCTTTGGATAGGTTTGAACCAGCGACTTGGTTTCCAGGACCGGCGCCCTACCAACTTAGCCGAGGGTTTTGTAGGCTGCTACCATTGCAAGTGAGAAGAGATCCAGTGGGGATCGACTAAAACCAGGAAGGGAAGGGAACGCGAGAAAAGCAGGAAGGCATTCTAAAACCAGGAAGGGCATACTAAAGCGAGGAAGGAGTTCAAGCTAGGCCGCGAAAAAATGGAAAGCTGCACCGTTCCCTTCCTCTCTTTAGTGTTCTTTGAGGGGTCGGAAACTTTTCAAACTCAAAGTTCACCATCCCTTCCTCGTTTTAGTATCCTGACGTGGGTAGGCATTAAGTTCAGTGAGGGGTCAGCAACTATCAAGATTGTAATTCACCTTTTCATTTCTAGTTCAGACGGATACTAAAACGACGGATACTACAGGATACTAAAACGCGGAAGGCATAGTGAACTTTGAATTTGGAAAGTTGCCGACCCCTCAAAGAATACTAAACAGAGGAAGGGAACGGTGCGGCTCTCCAGTTTTGAATTCTGGCGACAACCTTCCTCGTTTTAGTATGCCCTTCCTGGTTTTAGTATGCCTTCCTGCTTTTCTCGCGTTCCCTTCCCTTCCTGGTTTTAGTCGATCCCGGTCCAGTAGATCTGTGATCTTGCTCGAGATAACGTCATGTAACCAGTTGACTCTTCTTCTCACGGGATTGAATATATCTCGATGATAAGATTCACATTTTTGAATGAATAATAATACAATGCAAAAATTAAGCCATTGGCCTCTACAGAGATAGTCTTAAAATACTTTTCATCGTAGATCTTTTTGGCATACACTTTTTTTTTTTTTTTTTAATAATTTGAGCAAAATGGCTTTTCCCCGAGCCTACAAATATAATTTGTCCATATATTTAGGCCTGATCTTTTTATATCTAAAAATATGTACAGATTCTGCTGACGGAATGCTGGAAAGCATTGATACATTCATTTAACGCTACTTCAGATTTGAGGGCGTTCCATGAGTCCATCACCTTGTTTCGGAAAGACCATCTGCCAAATTCTTTTTGGGGTCCCAAAACGTAAGTAGAGGGACTCCTGTGGCATCGCAAAGTTGTCCGTCTGTCCGTCTGTTAGCACGATAACTCCCGAAGGGTTTGAGATATTTTGATCAACTTAGCATGAGGACTCTTTAGGTCAAAGTACAGGCCAAGTTCGAAGGGGTAAGGAGACATGCTGAATTGGAATATGAAAATTTTTTTTCGCCGGACAAGTAGTTCACCCGGAATCCGGCGAAAACCGGAAAATTTGTGAAAAGTAAGTTTATTCTGAAGTTGATTAGAGGTTCAATTTAGGGGCAAGGAGACGTGCTGAGTCCGAATATGAAAACTATATTCTCGCCGGACAATTATTTCGGCCGGAATCCGGTCAAAACCGGAAAATTTGTTTAAAGTAAAATTCTGCGGGTAAGAAGACACGCTGCATTCGTATATGAGAATCATTTTCCCACCAGACGCATAGATCGCTCGGAATCCGGCTGAAACCGGAAAATCGGTTAAAAGTAAAAGTTTAATCTAAAGTTGATTAGAGGTTCGATGTAGGGCCAAGAAAACATGCTGAATTCGTTTTTGAGCTTAGTTTTTTGCCAGAAAAGTAGTTTGTCTGGAATCCGGCCGAAACCGGAAGTGGGTTAGAAGTAAGGAAGGAAGGAGATACGATGTAGGCTATAGGGTAAACTAGATGCTGGATCCATATTTGAATATTTGACAGCGCAAAATGGATATCTGAATATATCTGAACTTGGTAAAATTCAGCTGGCGTATCCGTTTTGCACTTTCAAATACTAACTTGGTCTTCTCGATTATTGCCATTGGCCTTAATCTTTTTTTAAATTTTAAAAGTAAAAATGTTTAAGAACATCGACCCAAGCACCAGCAAATCTCTATGGCGGTTTTTATCGACTTCATCACTGCCTTCGACTCAGTGGTGCAGGATGGAATCTGGAGAGCTATGACTAATGACGGCATACCAGACAAAATCGTCCGTCTCATCCAAGCATACTAGGGCCCGAATCCAGATTGGCGGAGAACTGTCATCACTTCTTGATATCGACTGCGGCGTACGCCAGGGCTGCGTACTATCGCCCATGCTCTTCAACTTCGTAATCGACCGGATTATGAGAAAGGCTATGCAGAACCATGCGGGCATCGAAGTCAGCCCCGAGTTCTCCGTTACTGACCTCGATTACGCTGATGACATCGGCCTGCTCTCAGACTCAGCAGCCCAGGCCCAAAGGATGCTGGATGATGTATCAAAGGAGGTGGAACCATTGGGGCTCAGAATCAGCTCTGAAAAAACAAAGTACATCTCCAACGAACCGTCGGATTCGGGAATCAAGCTGACCCAGTGTCCCATAGAGAAGGTTGACAAATTCAAATACCTTGGCTCACTCATCAACGTGACAGGAAGCATCAGCGAGGAAATCCTGGCCCGAATATCAGCTGCTAACGGCGTTTTCGCTCAGCTAAAAAAGGGTCGGTGGAATCGTAGAGGCATCAGTCGAAACACAAAGGTTAGAATTTACGAAGCCATGGTCAGATCCACCCTTCTTTACGGGTCGGAAACATGGCCAATAAAAGCTGCGGAGGCCCAATCCCTTAATAGTTGCGTTTTTGCAGATACCATGATATCTGTTACCGCGGTAACTGGATCTGCAATTAGTCGTTTTGCAGTTATCGTGGTATCTGATACACGGTGCTCTGCAAAAACGACTATTGCCCAAATTGCACTTTTCGAAGTCATCCCAAAAGAAAAACAGATATCCAGTTACATCACTAAGTGCTAAACTTCTTTCTCACCAATGTGACAAAATTTGATGAAACTGAGAAGACTTTTCAGATACCAAGACCAGTTACCACGGTCGGACCGTAGTATCTGAATATCTGATACCACGATTACTGGCCAGATACCACGATAACTGCAAAAACGCCTTTTGACCGTGGTATCAGATACCACGATAACTGCAAAAACGACTTTAGACCGTGGAATTAGATACCATGGTATCTGCAAAAACGCAAATAATGTGTTTGACCGTCGATGCCTCCGAAAAGTCCTGGGGAGTGACACCTCCGAGACCGTCTCAGTAACAACGAAATAAGGAGACGGTCCTCCCAAAAATACGATGCAGCCTCTTTAGCGAAGAAACGCCGATTGTCCTGGTTCGGCCACGTGAGCAGAAGAGAAGACTCCACCCTGGCGAAGAAAGCTCTGCTCGCCATCCCCATGCCCGGCTGGAAGAAACTCCGGGGAGGTCAGCGTAAAACGTGGCTGAGCACCCTCAAGGAAGACCTCGAACCCATCGGAGGCTTCCGCCGGCATGGGAGGAGATGGGATCCCTACTGGCTTCAAATCTCGATGCCATTCACAGAAGACCGAGATTCATGGCATGTCTTGGTCCGTCAGCTGCTGTCGCCAGAGAGAGCTGGACAGCTTGCCTCCTGACACAAGTACAAGTATCTCGATGAAGACGAAAAACAAAAATCAAAGAAGACATTAAAAATTTATAAAGCTTCAACTATACTTACTTAGACTTAGGTCTTCCCGCGCATGGTGGCGCATAAGGCGACAACTTCTGACCTCTACTTGACTCTATCTAGGGCAGCATTCCACTGCTCAGTCATCATGGTCTGACATGACATAAGGCGTATTCTCGTCCCCGCGTTTTTGTTTGTTCCAGGGACCAGGTATTCTCGCGAGTCCCCGCGGTTGGGAACGCTCCGATTTTCATCACTATCATCAAAAAGGACTCCCCTTCAGATTCAGAGGGGAATCAATTTTTGGTTGTGTTGGTGCAATGTAAAATTGATTAAAAACAATCAGTATAAACAAAACAAAAATAAAGTGGATCCAGACTAATTTCATGAACTGCATATTTATTTTAGAACAAAATCTATTTTGGAGGCATTCCCCGCGTTCTCGTTGTTTTCCGTAAGCGGAGTCCGCGTGGAGTGACTCCCTCTATTCTCGCCGTTCCTTTCGATTCCCCGAGGAGTCCTCGGGGACGGCGAGAATACGCCTTTAGCTTCCTTCGCGATGTTTCTGCAAGTGTGGAACGCTGCATACCCTTTGCACGCAAGCCAGAAGGTTTCCACCACTCCGCGTTGTTGGGAAGCCTGCCCTCAGTCATCTGCACTATGTGACCTCAGTATCCCCATCTTAAATACTCCTTTAGCCCAAGCTGACTGGGAAACATGTATTAAACAATGCCTAAAAACGAAAAGTCAGCGATGTTTCGGCCCTTCGTGGCAAGGGTCTGCGCCAGGCTGTTATAGCTGTTATTGTTTCATTGTCTAATATAAGCATAAACTGGTTACATGTCCGGATCAAAAAATCACAAAAATGCCATTGCTAATGATTCACAGGTGATTTTTGACACTCGTGGAGGGAATTTAAGAATCCCAACGTCACTCAATTGCTCGAAATTACTGCGATGAGCGATGAGCAAGGGGGTTGGAGACTCTGCCGTTAGCAACTGAAGGTTTTGAATGTAATCGAAGTTCTTCATAATATTATGATACTTAAGGTGGAAGGAAAATTACAGGTGCAAGAAATAGAGATTAAATTGGTTTAAGCAGAGACTGCGTATTTTGAGACCGTCTTTCAGGTCCATGATTATATGCGAGGCTCGGCAAGTGAAGTTCTAGACTTTTAATGAAATTGTAAAAAAATGGAAAATAATAATGGAAAAATATAACATTGTGATAAAAATTATCGTTATTTGTGGTTGAATTTGTTTGCTGTGTTGCGAGAGCAACACTTTGGTTTTGTCGTGCTTTTTTTGTTTTGTTTCCTAGTCCTCCGATTTCAGCTTCTTACTAGAAAGTGGTAAGGGTCTAACCTCTGCGGTTCTTACGGAAAGAGTGTCATACCATTATAACAACCATGCATTATATGGTTGTTATAATGGTATGAAGTTGGTATAAAATATAATCGTTTAATAGCTGATAGGTGGCGAGTCTGAAGGAAGAGGACGAGCAATAGTATAGTGATTGTGTTGAAGAAGGCATTGATTGGCAGACTGTATGTTAGATAAGCAGAGATGAGTTGAGCTGAGCAGAGTTCGGCGAGGGCGTCGGAGGAAAATGGACCTAAAGAAATAAACTTACTTTAGTTATACATATTGAATTCCTGTACCAACAAGTGTGCTGGTGAACGGCTAGATTAAAACTCCCCGAATCCAGCTCGAAAATCTTTCGAGGGAGAACTTCCTTTGGGTGATTGGGCCATCTATTGTTTCTACCCATTTCTGTTCTTGATTTCTGCTAAGTTTATCATTCCATTTTTTCACTTCGGATTGAGGGAGAGAAATGGTATCAGATGTGCCTCTTGAACTTCAACACTTCTCTCATTACTAAAGAAATTAGAGCTCATCCTTTGCTCCTTTCTAAGTGGTGATATTACAAAGTTGGCCCAACTTTTGAACAAACACACATAGATTTCTTTTTCAACAGCAATCTATGGATCTTGATGAGCTGATAAAAGTGTATGTCATCTGTTTTTTCGTACAAAAATTCCTTCATGAGATACAGCAGTTAGAAAGTTTAGAGGGGTTGACAACTTGAGCAGTAAGGTACGCGCTGAAACCAAAAATAGGCCTATCCCAATTGTGAGACATGTAGGGGACTTGCGAGCAACACTCGGCTGTTACACCATAACCATCTTCGGCGATGAGGGGCTAGCAACTTTTGCTAGTTGGTATACCTGTTAATCCTATTATTTGTTTCCGCGGAATTTGATCGTAAGAACATGGACTTGTAAGTAAGAATCGATTGCTAGAAGGGGTTCATGACGGGCTAGAAACTGGTGCAAATTGGTGCACATTTTATTTGATCTCTATAAATCTGAGGGTAAGAATATTAATCTCCATGGTCTATCACTGTAACTTAGAATTACAGTCTTTGAGGGGTTGGCAACTTCAGTGGTAGGGTACGCACTCAAAATCAGTCATGTGATGAGTAATTGATGAATTTACTAAATCTACATAATTTTGCATACCACTACTGGCATGTCTGTCGCTTTTGTGGCATTATTTTTTTCTACCGTTTCCAGTAAAATATTACCTTATTTTACCTTACCGTCTTATTCACAATATAGCAAAGACATGGTAGATGATAGTTTAGAGTTTTTGTTGTTTACGTCGTTTCTGAAGAAAAGAGTAACAGGATTGTTCTTTGCAGGTTTATTGCGAAATGACGTCTTCAGAGAATTACCATTATCGTTCAGCAAAAAGAAAAAATTATGGACTGCAGTACGCAGAACTGCTAATAGAAGAAGGTGAATATCATTTCATTGTTTTCTCGATACAGAATTTAATTTGCGTTTTTCGGTTAAAGTTTCGGTGTAGTTTCACTGTAGTTTGACATACTTTTGATTTAGTTATGAAAGCACAGTTTGTGAATGTACTGTAGTTTTTTGACATACTTTTGATTTAGTTAAGAAAGTACAGTATGTGAATGGACAAATAAAACGGTACAGGTAGGCTACTGTACTTTCATGACTAAAGCAAAAGTACCTCAAACTACAGTGAAACTACCCCCGAAAAAACGCACTTTCGACAGAATGGATAATTTAGCTGAAATCCGGTAAAAAAAAAAAATTTGGAGCCGAGCAGATTTAGCAAGGATATAACTGGCACGGAGGTAAAGAAGCCTGTTGAATCGAAAATGATACTAGCTTTTAGCTTGATTGGACAGTTCGGCTGGGATCGGGACAAAACCGAAAAGCGTCTTGAAAAGATTGATTGGAGTGTAAATAGGCACGCTGAATTAAACCTTCTCTCCTTTTTTCGTTGCACAACTTGAAACCACCGGAATTTCGTGAAAACCGGAAATGTGTACAGTTGTCTTGCTTAAGTGGATGTATGCAGGTATAGGGGAAGGAGATATGCTTAGTCTTCTATTTCAAGTGTTCTCGGCGGGTCGATAATCGATTATATTGATAATTCGAGCAGAGCTAAGTCAGTCGCAGGCTAAGTATCAGGGGATGGGAACCGTAAGTCTTTCCTTTCGTTTTCCCGGCACCACCGATATTAATGGGGAGAGTTTTCAGCTTTTTGGGATCCCAAAATGTAAGTGGAGGGATACACATGGGGGTCAGGGATCACAAAAGTTGTCCGTCTGTCAGCACGATAACTCTCGAAGGGAATGAGACGTTTTGATGAAACTTGGTGTGAGGATTCTTTGGGTCAAGGGGAAGGTCGCGTTCGTAGATGGGCTCCGTAGCCCTATGTTTAGGGGGTAGGGGAGGGGGTTCAAATTAAGGGGCAAACAAAATATTTTAAACAGCTAATGAGATAATCGATTAAGGGGTAAGAAGACATGCTGAACACGATGGTGGAAACTGTTTTCTCGCCGGATAAGTAGTTCAACCGGAATCCAGCCAAAACCAGAAAGTTTTTTAAAAGTAAATGCTCTATTTGAAGTTGATTAGATATTCAGTTTAGGGGTAAGAAGGCATGCTGAACGCTTATGTGAAAATTATTTTCTACCCGGACAAGTAGTTTGCCCGGAATCCGGACACAAAACCGGAAAACTTGTTAAAAGCAAAGGTTTTTATTTGAAGTGGATTAAATGTCCGATTTGGGGGTAAGAAGAAATGCTGAATCCGTATATGACAATAATTTTTGTCCAGACATATAGTTCGCCCGGAATCCGGCTGAAACCGGAAAATTTGTTTTGAGTTAAAGTTTTATTTGATAGGAGTAGCCTAAGGCGATACGCTGAATATTTTTTTGAGCTCTATTCTGGTTGGTAGTTTGTCTAAAAAGGAAACTGGGTGAAGGACCCAAAACCTCTTGGTCAAGTTTTATTTGATAGGAGTAGCCTAAGGCGATACGCTGAATATTTTTTTGAGCTCTATTCTTTTGCCGAACAAGTAGTTCGCCCAGAATTCGGACGAAACCGGAAATTTGGCAGATGTAAGGCAGGAGGTTTTGACCAGTTCTGTCTAAACAGATATGACTTATAGAGGTAAACACACATGCGGAATCATCTGAACTTGGTCTTTAACCTGTTTCTAAATTTTAATAGTAAAAATGTTCAGGGAGTCTGGCGAATGCGAAGACACGACCCCATTGTCTGGATCAAATACTAAAATTTTTGGGAACCCATCGAAACCCTTGGTCTTCTTCTGCTAGCTTAGAAAAAGTTTATCCGCAGCATCAAGGGGATCTGGCAAGTTGTATCCCTCGCAATCTTCCCATTCCTTGTCCGAAAGGGTACACGCATGAGGAACTTTGAGTATGCTACTTGAAATACTCCCTTCGAACTTAAGTTTTATCAGATTGAGTTAATATGTCCCAGAATGGAAAGCTAAAGAACATGTCGTAGAGAAATACCTTTGGACTACCTTTGGGACTTTTGCACCTTTCCAAGTTTCACATTATAAATCCCATCCGAATAAAAGTTATATTTTATACTTTTATCCTAAATTAAATAATCATTTCTTCTGTCCCCATTTTTCCCAACATTTTATGGACTAACGTATAATACGTAGGCTATCGTACGTATCTTACGCTCAGTACTAGCAAGAAAAATTAGCACCGACTATGAATACCCCGACAAAACTGAGTAGAGCTATTGCTGTGCTTTGGGTTGACGCCCGTCTTCTTCCCTCTTCGCCGCTGCACATATCTAAAAGAACGTAGCAGACTTGCATGGCCCGCCACTGCAACGCGTCCCGTGCGACGGTGCGACGCCACAATGTTAGACAACCGTTACTCTTGGCATTCCTTCCCCGGGGCTCTACTGCGATACCGCTTTCATGTAGAGCTAAAGAATTGTAATGTTCCGCGTTGATTCAATTCAGTTCAGTTCAATTCAATTCAGTTAATTTTCAAAAAATCGCTCACGGGCGAAGCCGAACATTGAATTTCTTCCGTCATGTATAACTTAACAATTAACAAGACCAATGGTTTCGATGGGATCCCAAAAATCTAATATTTGATCCAGATAATTGGGTCTTGTCTTCGCCAGATCCAGTCTTTGCCAGGCTAATCATCAGAGAAAAACAAGTTCAGATACACCTCTATACGTCATATCTATTTTGACGATACTGACCGAATCTTCCTGCTTTATTTCTGCAAAATTTCCGATTTCGTCCGAATACCGAGCGAACTACTAGTCCAGCAAAAAAAAAGAAAATTCAGAAACGAATCCGGCCGGACTCCTGGCGAACTAGTTCGCTAGACCCCTTTAACATTTTTGCTATTTATCCAGAAGAAGAATTAGCACGATATGGAGAAGACTGATTGCCAGTGTTTTCCTGCACCGCTTGAATATGTAGCCGCTTGAATATGTAGCCTGCAACAAAAATGTTACCATCTTGAAGTTTTTTGCTTACGGGCAACTTTAGTACACCCACTGAGTAACCCCTCACTTATCCAGTACATCTTTCTTCCAGTGAGTAACCCCTCCCCTACCAAGTACACCTTTTTTCAATGAGCAACCCCTCATTTACCCAGTTCACCCTTCTTTCAGTGAGTAGCCCCTCGCGTACCCTAGCAGTTCCTCTTTGGTACACCATGAATCAACCCCCCTCGCTTGGCTCACCCAAGTGTCTAACCCCTCGAGCACTCCTTTAACGGGTACACCCAATTCCTAACCCTTCGCGTGCACCTGGGATTGGTTCACGAGTACCTGGGACCGGCTGACCCCACCCTCTCCTCAAACAACTTTAGAACACCCACTGAGCAACCCCTCACTTATCCAGTACATCTTTTTCCAGTGAGCAACCCCTCCCTTAACAAGTACACCTTTTCAGTGAGCAATCCCTCACTTATTCCTACAATTCCTACTACATTTCCTACAATCACACATTAGATGTCGCAAACACTCTCGCTCTCCACACATCGGGCAGAAGTAAGGACCAATTCTCCCAATCGGTCTACCCGTGTACCTCCTCCTATCTCCCAGCGGTAAAATATCAGCACGCATACTAATTAATAATTTCAATTCCTCCCTATCGAAACCCGCTATAAAATAAACACATTCACCCCATGTCTCTTTCGCCTCGCCCCCTTCGACCTTCGATTACGTCACTGAATCAACAAATGATTGACGCCACGTGCGCAGAGCTATAATCGTTTGAGAATAAAGGGGTAGGACCGCTATAGCCGAAAACTGGTCGACAAGTTTTGTGTCCGGTTTTCACCGGATTGTTCACCGGGTGAACTACTTGTCCGGCAACAAAATAACTTTCATATTCGGATTCAGCGTGTCTCCTTACCCCTAAATCAACTATTTCAATAGCTTTTAAAAAATATTTGTTTTGCCCCTTAATTTGATACCCCCTCGCCCACCCCTAAATGTAGGGCTACAAAGCCCATCTATGAACTCGACCTTACTCTTGACCCAAAAATTCCTCACACCAAGTTTCATCAAAATATGTCATTCCCTTCGAGAGTTATCGTGCTTACAGACAGACGGACATTTTTGCGATGTCATAGGTATCCCTCCACTTACGTTTTGGGATCCCAAAAACAATTATAACTAATGTTATTCATTTGGTCAATGTACATGTAAGTACATTGATCCTAACCTCTGTTCGTTTGCATCGGGCAGGGCATCGGAAATCTGTTCGAACCTGCATGGTCGTATTACAGAGATCGGGAAAATAGAATAGAACAGAATTCATTGCACAAAATGCCCGAGGCCATGGCAGGTTCGGAGGTTCTTGTGCTTATTTGTTCGTGGTACTAGCAATAGATAATTTCCGAGTCATCTCAAGGGAAGTACCAATACCAATAGGTGGTCCAGGTGAACAAGCTTCGGCGATGGTGTACATGAGAGTCACCCAGGATTACTCTGCCTGCGGTTTGAGATCGGTGAAAATTAAATAGCAAAACTTGTGATTTCGCCGCATTCAAAGAAAGTCCAACATCTTCTTAATTCTGGGAAATCTTCTTATAACTTTTTTTCCAACCTTAATACAGTTACATCATCCGCGACGAATAGAAACACAAATAGAAAGTGCAGCAGAGCGATAAATTGCGCTGGGCTCATGGCGGCGTTACTATAAACAGTGTGTGGGGGGGGGGCCTTGATTAGTTCCGAAATATTGTTGGATTTGCTTCTGTTTTTGTTTTAAGAACTCAGCAACCTTTTATTACATCATAGCGATGAGAATTTGTGATTTTGCTGGTGTTTTGAAGAAACCCACCATTCTCTCAAGTACCAAAAAAGTCGTATATTACAACCGCGGTAGGAAATGCGATCGATAATTACCCAAACTGTTGTTACTCCGACTTCCAACAAAGTAGAACTTTAGTGCTTCCCGTGGCAACCCTGGCGACGCTGCTCTTCCGCTGGCGGAACCAACCAAGCAATCTGATTGGCTCTGCATAAGCTAAAATAGAACCCGGGTCTGTCCCCCTTGATACAGCTTATACAGCGCGCCCCGAGGAAAAGACCACCTATTTGAACAGTGGAAGCTGAAACTCAAAAAGGATGAAATGTTGCTGGAAAAAACTAAGTTGACTTATCCGTTTGGCATCATCGGAAATGAACAGCTTCTCTGATTTTCAATCAATCAATCAAATTCATTTCCAAATAGCTTAAAGCTAGATTAGGAATAAAATGAGCACGAAATACACATAAACGAAACAAATTAACTACTACACTTACAAGATATGAGCAGAAATAAACGATGGGATGAACTATGTAAAAATGTGGCAGAAGAATTAGCACGATATGGAGAAGACTGATTGCCAGTGTTTTCCTGCAGGCTGCTTGGTACAGTCATACATAAAGTCCTCGCAGAAAGCACCATGCACTGGAGCAAAGGCACATTACCCGCATACATATATATTGAACTGAAAATCTGAAATTAAAAATTTGCTTTTCAAACAGATCTGTATGGGGGTTGTCGTTACAGCTTTTTCTAAAAATGGCAATTAATACTCCGCTTAATACAGTCATCGACTTGACCAAGAGGTTTTGGGTCCTTCACCCAGTTTCCTTTTTAGACAAACTACCAACCAGAGCCTATTCGATCCGGTGAGGAGCCCCCTTATGGGGTACCAATCAGTACCAACGGTCTGTATAACTAGCAGGAACAAGACCAAAGGTTTCGATGGGATCCCAAAAATCTAATATTTGATCCAGACGATTGGGTCTTGTCTTCGCCCGATCCAGTCTTCGCTAGGCTAATCATCAGAGAAAACCAAGTTCAGATATGCCTCTCTAAGCCATATCTGTTTTGACGACACTGACCGAAACTTCCTGCTTTCCTTCTGCCAAATTTCCGGTTTCGGCCGAACTCCAAGTGAACTAATTGTCAGCGTATATCCTTATCTCTATAAAGAACATCTAATTTTAATTCTAATTCAAAAGAAACTTTAACTTATTAAAAAAAATCCGGTTACAACCGGATCCCGGACGAATTAAATGTACGGGTTAAAAACGATTGTCATATACATACTCAGCGTATATTCTTAAATCTGTCAGCTGATCATTTTCAGATAAAACTTTTGCTTTTAACCAATTTTCAATAGTATCAAAATCCCCCAAAATCCCGTACATTTCCCTTCTAAACGAGTTTGGTCTCGCATCTTTGTCAAACCGTAGGCACCAACTTTCTACCAAGTTTGGTGACCAACTACTGGAAGACCCCAACCATCGGCACATCCTTCCCCCTCCCCACATTCCCGACCGCATAAGGCCACAGAGAATGGTAGCACAACCAGTTCCTAAGATACAACCCATTCGGGCAATTCATGCGCGGTACGAAAGAAGTTTTGTCCCCTCCTTTGTGAGTTTTTTCAACGCGAAATTTCAAATTCTTTTCCTATTTTTTATGTTAATTACTGAGGTTTAGCGCATTAATTTGTTGCAATTCTTTTGGAACTTGCCGGACTCCTGGCGAACTAGTTCGCTAGACCCCTTTAACATTTTTGCTATTTATCCAGAAGAAGAATTAGCACGATATGGAGAAGACTGATTGCCAGTGTTTTCCTGCACCGCTTGAATATGTAGCCGCTTGAATATGTAGCCTGCAACAAAAATGTTACCATCTTGAAGTTTTTTGCTTACGGGCAACTTTAGTACACCCACTGAGTAACCCCTCACTTATCCAGTACATCTTTCTTCCAGTGAGTAACCCCTCCCCTACCAAGTACACCTTTTTTCAATGAGCAACCCCTCATTTACCCAGTTCACCCTTCTTTCAGTGAGTAGCCCCTCGCGTACCCTAGCAGTTCCTCTTTGGTACACCATGAATCAACCCCCCTCGCTTGGCTCACCCAAGTGTCTAACCCCTCGAGCACTCCTTTAACGGGTACACCCAATTCCTAACCCTTCGCGTGCACCTGGGATTGGTTCACGAGTACCTGGGACCGGCTGACCCCACCCTCTCCTCAAACAACTTTAGAACACCCACTGAGCAACCCCTCACTTATCCAGTACATCTTTTTCCAGTGAGCAACCCCTCCCTTAACAAGTACACCTTTTCAGTGAGCAATCCCTCACTTATTCCTACAATTCCTACTACATTTCCTACAATCACACATTAGATGTCGCAAACACTCTCGCTCTCCACACATCGGGCAGAAGTAAGGACCAATTCTCCCAATCGGTCTACCCGTGTACCTCCTCCTATCTCCCAGCGGTAAAATATCAGCACGCATACTAATTAATAATTTCAATTCCTCCCTATCGAAACCCGCTATAAAATAAACACATTCACCCCATGTCTCTTTCGCCTCGCCCCCTTCGACCTTCGATTACGTCACTGAATCAACAAATGATTGACGCCACGTGCGCAGAGCTATAATCGTTTGAGAATAAAGGGGTAGGACCGCTATAGCCGAAAACTGGTCGACAAGTTTTGTGTCCGGTTTTCACCGGATTGTTCACCGGGTGAACTACTTGTCCGGCAACAAAATAACTTTCATATTCGGATTCAGCGTGTCTCCTTACCCCTAAATCAACTATTTCAATAGCTTTTAAA
This sequence comes from Branchinecta sandiegonensis, assembly GCA_030848855.1. Lineage (NCBI taxonomy): Eukaryota > Metazoa > Arthropoda > Branchiopoda > Anostraca > Branchinectidae > Branchinecta > Branchinecta sandiegonensis. The sequence goes on from JAUPMV010000020.1 coordinate 3,880,759, forward strand.
AAATATTTGTTTTGCCCCTTAATTTGATACCCCCTCGCCCACCCCTAAATGTAGGGCTACAAAGCCCATCTATGAACTCGACCTTACTCTTGACCCAAAAATTCCTCACACCAAGTTTCATCAAAATATGTCATTCCCTTCGAGAGTTATCGTGCTTACAGACAGACGGACATTTTTGCGATGTCATAGGTATCCCTCCACTTACGTTTTGGGATCCCAAAAACAATTATAACTAATGTTATTCATTTGGTCAATGTACATGTAAGTACATTGATCCTAACCTCTGTTCGTTTGCATCGGGCAGGGCATCGGAAATCTGTTCGAACCTGCATGGTCGTATTACAGAGATCGGGAAAATAGAATAGAACAGAATTCATTGCACAAAATGCCCGAGGCCATGGCAGGTTCGGAGGTTCTTGTGCTTATTTGTTCGTGGTACTAGCAATAGATAATTTCCGAGTCATCTCAAGGGAAGTACCAATACCAATAGGTGGTCCAGGTGAACAAGCTTCGGCGATGGTGTACATGAGAGTCACCCAGGATTACTCTGCCTGCGGTTTGAGATCGGTGAAAATTAAATAGCAAAACTTGTGATTTCGCCGCATTCAAAGAAAGTCCAACATCTTCTTAATTCTGGGAAATCTTCTTATAACTTTTTTTCCAACCTTAATACAGTTACATCATCCGCGACGAATAGAAACACAAATAGAAAGTGCAGCAGAGCGATAAATTGCGCTGGGCTCATGGCGGCGTTACTATAAACAGTGTGTGGGGGGGGGCCTTGATTAGTTCCGAAATATTGTTGGATTTGCTTCTGTTTTTGTTTTAAGAACTCAGCAACCTTTTATTACATCATAGCGATGAGAATTTGTGATTTTGCTGGTGTTTTGAAGAAACCCACCATTCTCTCAAGTACCAAAAAAGTCGTATATTACAACCGCGGTAGGAAATGCGATCGATAATTACCCAAACTGTTGTTACTCCGACTTCCAACAAAGTAGAACTTTAGTGCTTCCCGTGGCAACCCTGGCGACGCTGCTCTTCCGCTGGCGGAACCAACCAAGCAATCTGATTGGCTCTGCATAAGCTAAAATAGAACCCGGGTCTGTCCCCCTTGATACAGCTTATACAGCGCGCCCCGAGGAAAAGACCACCTATTTGAACAGTGGAAGCTGAAACTCAAAAAGGATGAAATGTTGCTGGAAAAAACTAAGTTGACTTATCCGTTTGGCATCATCGGAAATGAACAGCTTCTCTGATTTTCAATCAATCAATCAAATTCATTTCCAAATAGCTTAAAGCTAGATTAGGAATAAAATGAGCACGAAATACACATAAACGAAACAAATTAACTACTACACTTACAAGATATGAGCAGAAATAAACGATGGGATGAACTATGTAAAAATGTGGCAGAAGAATTAGCACGATATGGAGAAGACTGATTGCCAGTGTTTTCCTGCAGGCTGCTTGGTACAGTCATACATAAAGTCCTCGCAGAAAGCACCATGCACTGGAGCAAAGGCACATTACCCGCAGACATATATATTGAACTGAAAATCTGAAATTAAAAATTTGCTTTTCAAACAGATCTGTATGGGGGTTGTCGTTACAGCTTTTTCTAAAAATGGCAATTAATACTCCGCTTAATACAGTCATCGACTTGACCAAGAGGTTTTGGGTCCTTCACCCAGTTTCCTTTTTAGACAAACTACCAACCAGAGCCTATTCGATCCGGTGAGGAGCCCCCTTATGGGGTACCAATCAGTACCAACGGTCTGTATAACTAGCAGGAACAAGACCAAAGGTTTCGATGGGATCCCAAAAATCTAATATTTGATCCAGACGATTGGGTCTTGTCTTCGCCCGATCCAGTCTTCGCTAGGCTAATCATCAGAGAAAACCAAGTTCAGATATGCCTCTCTAAGCCATATCTGTTTTGACGACACTGACCGAAACTTCCTGCTTTCCTTCTGCCAAATTTCCGGTTTCGGCCGAACTCCAAGTGAACTAATTGTCAGCGTATATCCTTATCTCTATAAAGAACATCTAATTTTAATTCTAATTCAAAAGAAACTTTAACTTATTAAAAAAAATCCGGTTACAACCGGATCCCGGACGAATTAAATGTACGGGTTAAAAACGATTGTCATATACATACTCAGCGTATATTCTTAAATCTGTCAGCTGATCATTTTCAGATAAAACTTTTGCTTTTAACCAATTTTCAATAGTATCAAAATCCCCCAAAATCCCGTACATTTCCCTTCTAAACGAGTTTGGTCTCGCATCTTTGTCAAACCGTAGGCACCAACTTTCTACCAAGTTTGGTGACCAACTACTGGAAGACCCCAACCATCGGCACATCCTTCCCCCTCCCCACATTCCCGACCGCATAAGGCCACAGAGAATGGTAGCACAACCAGTTCCTAAGATACAACCCATTCGGGCAATTCATGCGCGGTACGAAAGAAGTTTTGTCCCCTCCTTTGTGAGTTTTTTCAACGCGAAATTTCAAATTCTTTTCCTATTTTTTATGTTAATTACTGAGGTTTAGCGCATTAATTTGTTGCAATTCTTGTTTTTTTGTAATTATTGAACATTTGACTATGTAAAAGCGCAATTGTATATTGTTATGTTTGACGAGAGAACAAATATTCGGTTTTTTGTTAACACCGTAAGGAATGTTTCTCGAATAATAAAGATTGATTGATTGATTGATTTTCCGGTTTTTGCCGGATCACGGACGACCTACTTATCTGGCGAGAAAATGGTTTTCACCATCGTGTACAGCATGTCTTTTTACCTCATAATCGGATGTTTTCCCCTTAATTTGAACCCCCACCCCTAAATGTAGGGCTACAAAGCCCATCTACGAACTTGAACTTACCCTTGACCCAAAGAACCCTTACAACAAGTATCATCAAAATATCTCATTCCCTTCGAGAGTTATCGTGTTCACAGACAGACGGACAACTTTTGCGATGTCATAGGTATCCCACCACTTACGTTTTGGGATCCCAAAAAGCCAATGTGGTCGCACAAGCTTTAAAACTTCCACGGAAGTTTCCAGTGTCTGAAACTTTAGCGTTTTAGTTCATGTAGAACCGTTGCATTTTATGGCACTTGCACTTCGGCCAAGTGGCATATAGCGATCGCAATTTCTGTCCGTCTGTCGGTGGTTCGGGTTTGCTAGTTCCGGCACTTCCACATAAGCTAGGACGATAAAACTTGGCAGGCATAGAAGGGACCCCAAAAGATTAAGTTGGAAATTGTCACTTCCTCGATCCGAGCATCGTGGGGGGAGAGGGAATCCGGAATCTTGAGGTATTTATAACTTTTGAGCGGGTGATCGGATCTTAATGAAACTTGATGTTTGGAAAGACCCCGGATCTCAGACGACCCAGTCCAAATCCGGACCAGATCCGGCGACTTTGGGGGAGCTGGAGGGAACCAGAGATCTTAAGAAACGCTTCGAGTGGAGGGATCGGGATGAAACTTGGTGGGAAGAACAAGCACACGTCCTAGATACATCGTTGACATAACTGGACAGGTTCCGGGTACAGTGGGGAGTTGAGGAAGTCCGGAATTCTGGTGATCCTGCGAATGTGCTATGCTAGGACGATGAAACTTCGAAGGCATATCAGGGACCCGAACTTGAGAGTAGTCGTTTACCCGACACTACCATCATGTGGGAGTGGAGGATGGGGAACCCGGAATGTAGTGGCATGTACAGCTTTTGAACGGGTGATCGGAATTGAATGAAACTTGGCAGGTGGAAAGAGCTATCGTCTCGGATGTTCCGTGCCAAGCCCTGATCGGATCCGATTTGTGGGGGGATTGGAGGTTTGAAAAGATTGACGAAAAATATCGACGAAACAGCGCAATTGCTAAATTCGGATTTGAAGTTCTTTATCCATTAATGTTTACCTAGAACTTGAATGCTAATGTCAAATATCTTTTTCATATTTATCTTTCTCCCAGAAGACGAGGAAAAATCAGTGGATAAAATCGCCCGCGAAGATCTGAAAATACAACCGTTTGATCTTCTTTCCATCGCACGTCAAGTGACACTTGGAATGGTAAGACACTTCTGTTTGCTTCTTTTCAATGGGACGCTTAACGACGAGATGAGGAAGGGCTTAAAGCTTAGTGTTGATGGTTCACAGTCCTTGTTTGTATCTCTTGCATGTATCTCTCATCTCCCGTTAAGCAGGTTGTCACGTTAAGAGAAGTAAAGCTAGCGAGGAAACTTTGAACATCTGGTCCACCGCCAGGTTTGTCGCTCCAGAAGTAATAGCACCTCAACCCGATTATAGTTGAACCAAATGGGGCTGAGACTTGACAGTCTAATTACCCATCGCTTATTCACTTAAACGTGCTTGAAGACACACGATGAAATTGTGTGTCTTCATTGCTCCGCTATCCATATAATACTCTTGATGACGAACTCTTCTTACCGATGCAAAATCGCCCTGTACCTAGCGGATGAGCCGGAAGCGGTATCACAGCTGCTCCAAAACATTGCCATGATTGGTTAACACAGGATTGAGTCGTTGAGTTTGAGTCGTTAGTGCTACGTTTTCTCCTTCTTCCCGAGGATCACTGGCGTATTCTGGACTTAGTCAGAGTATTGATTTTCAATCGAGATTCTCTCGGATTTCTGGTCCCTCCATGTCCTTGTACCTCTACGTTCGAAATATTTAGCAACTACAATGGTAAACGATTGCTGAAAATAGTCTTTTTTGCGTTACACGCAATAGCGTGTTTTCTTCAGAAGGGACCTTGCAATGTGAATTTAAACATTTTCTGAGCTTCGCTTAAGCCGTTGAAATGCTTTCACCACGTTGGGATGAACTTAGAGCTCTAGAGCCCAAGATGAAGAAAAAAAAATCCGTAAGCAAAGTCAAAATAATTCAGTGTCTTCAGATCCAGGATAGAAAAATAAGCTTAAAGGCTAAAGGGCCTGACAATACGCCATTTTGCTGAAAACGGACTCCTCTCGGAATATTGTGAGATGAGCAACCTTCTCCTTCCAAAAAATGGAAAAAAAGCACATACATTCCTTTCCTTCAAGTTTTCTACTCGCAAGTGGTCAGAACTTTGCTCATCGCCTGGATGTGATTTGGCGACGCAGGGATTCTTAATTCCCGTCCAGAGTATCCTGAATGATCACTGAATAATTAGCAATGTAAAATCTGTCAGTTGACTAGATTTTGCGTTTGATCCGGAACTAGGCTTTAGCTTACGTTCTCTTGCTCTCGCCTGGCAACTAACTTAGTTTTTTTTATCAAGAACAAATAAGCCAAGTAGAACTTTCTCTTTGGTCCTATGCACCGGCTGTGGATACCCCGACAGAATTGAGCAGATGTAGAGCTACTTGCCGAGCTTTGAGTTGACGCCCGTCTACTTCCCTCTTAGTCGCTGCGCATTTGAGAGGAAAAGACCGTAGCATGCGTGTGCCTCTGCAGTGCGTCACACTGGAAGTCACAATGGCATTCGCAATCTGTTTATTCTCGATTTTTCTTCTCCGTGGCTGTACTGCGATGCGCTGTTTGAAGAGGTAACGAACACTCTATATGAGTAAGTCCAAAGCACGCTAGTGATCATCAGGAAGAACGAGAAAACGTCGCCCTACACTGTCTGAAGTTTCATAACAGATAACGCGAGGAATCCTGAGGATGCGCGGTTTCAACAGATAATGAGTAGCGATAACACTTGGATGTTGTCTGTTGTGTTTGAAAACGTTATGCATGAAATTTTATGCATAACAAGCTTTGCTAGGAAGAGCCAAAAAAGCATCTACTGACTTTATTCCTTATCGTCATGACGTCGGAAAACTGAGCAGATACTTTTTGCCTTTTTTTTCAGTTCTTCCTGATGGTAACGCTTCTTATGCATAACATTTTGAAACACACCAAATAACATCCGAAGTGTTATCTGTTACGCATTACCTGTCGAAACCGCGCATCCTCGCACTTTCAGAAGTTTCATAACAGATTGCGCATATCACTTTCAAGAATAACACTTTAAAAAAAAGTGTTATGACCAATTAAGTTTACACTATTTCGTGCCCAGATCTCCTACAACACCTTCAATAGGTAAAAATACTACACTGTCAGAAGTTACATACGACAACAGCAGGATGCGCGGTTTCAACAGATAACACTTTGGGATGTTATATGTTATGTTTCTTTCTTCCCCGTTAGTATTTTTACCAATTTAAGGTGTTTTGGAGATCTAGGCACGAAATAGTGTAAACTTAATTGGTTAAAACACTTTTTTTCTAAGTGAAAAGGTGTTGTTCTTGAAGCAATCTGTTATGAAACTTCTGACAGTGCGTGTTATCTGTTATTAAACTTCCAGCAGTGTAACGACTCAAACTGAACAACTCGAATCCTGTGTCAACCAAGCACGGCGATCGTTGGGGACAGATGTGGTGCCGCTTCCGGCTCTTCCGATAGGTACACGGTGAGTTTGCATCGGCAAGGAGAGTAGTCATCAAGAGTATTGTCATGCTCTGCGTAGCTACTATACCTCCACTCGTTTGCATCGGGAACCATCCGTATATCATTCGACTTCGCATGAGACGGAGGTTCAACTTCTTATTTGTTCTTGGCTTTATGTTGTTACTCCCTCTGGCGTTGGTTATCATTTGGGCTTCATTACATTACTATTCATCATCAGCAGGATTAATTGCCGCACAGTCTGTGTGTAGGCCTGTAACGACTTTATCGGTTAATATTACGAATGGGAAAATGTAAGTGCCTTGAAATTTGATTATTTTGTTCCGAAATAGAATCGTGATGAGAAATACAATAAAGCACGGGAGCATGACTACTGTTGAATAATCTGAAAGTCTCTAGAATCCAGCGACACAGAATTACATTTCTTGTTCACTGGCGCACTTCACACTTATGCCCATGGGAGTGCGTCATAAGTTCTTCGTTCATTCATTCATTCTATGACGAAAGCGCAGTTTACTGTATGTCACTTGCGTTTCAGGCATTTGAATTCAGTTCTTTAAAAGTGTAACTGAAAAGGCAGCTTATTTTTGGGATCCCAAAACGTAAGTGGAGGGATACATGTGACTTAGCAAAAGTTGCCGGTCCTTCCGTCCGCCTGTCAGCACGATAACTCTCGAAGGGAATGAGGTATTTTGATGAAACTTGGTGAGGATTCTTTGGGTCAAGGGAAACGTCGAGTTCGTATAGCTGTATATTTGAGGGGTTTCAAATTAGCTAACAAAGCTAATGAGATAGTCGATCTAGGGGTAAGGAGACATGCTGAATCCGAATATGAAAATTATTTTCTCGCCGGATAAGTAGTTCACTCGGAATCCGGCAAAACCGGAAAATTTGTAAAAATAAAAGTTTAATCTGAAGTTGATTAGAGGTTCGATGTAAGGATAGGGAAACATGCTGAATCCGAATATGAAAATTATTTTCTCGCGTGACAAGTAGATCGCCCGGAATCCGGCCAAAACCGGAAAATTTGTAAAAGTAAAAGATTTATTTGAATTTCATTAGGTGATCGATTTACGGGTAAGAAGAAACGCTGAATGCGTTTTTGAACTTCAGTTTTTGCAAGACAGTTCGCCCGGAATCCGACCGAGATGGGAAATTTGGCAGAAGTAAGGCAGGAACTTTTGTCAAAGTAGATATGACGCAGGCTACCGTAAACACACATGCTGAATCAGTATTTGAACTTGGTCTTCTCAGATGATTATCGTTTTTCCTCAATCTGTTTTATTAGTAAAGTCTTCAAGGAGTCTGGCGAAGACAGGATCTCTGCAAGACCCAATTTTTTGGGTCAAGCATTACATTTTTGGGATCCCATTGAAACCTTTGGCCTTGTTACGTCTGACATCTGAATACAACGAAATATTTCGACTCGTCTAAGGGATTTTGTATTTCTTCACCCGGGACTCGAGTATAACTTTCAGATTAAGCGCTGCTTGCACGACAGCACTAGCCGCCCAGACGCGGAGAGTTTGAATTTTCACAAAGGCCTGCATTTCCAGGGTTAAAGATGCTAAGCTCGAAAATGTCGAACGCCTTTAGAAAGTACGAAAATGATGTTAAGATATGTCTTGCTAGGAATCTGACATTTTGGTTTTATTTTTCGGCAATGTCTTACATTTTTAGTTGGTAAAAAATTTCAAGCGCAGAGGGACAAGCACATAGAGGTACCACAAATCCGAAAGAATAAGTTCATTTGATGGAATCGATGATCTGTGGATAACGGACAAACGAAGGAACGCATTTTTCAGGCCTATTTGAGCGAGTAAGATGTGTATAACTAGACTGTCGGATCTCAGCCCTGTTCGATTAGACTTTGAGAAAAGTCATACTAATATTTTTGCCTCGGCTGTTTAAGTATCATATTTTGGTTTTCGAAATTCCTTCTGGGTGTCCCTTTTTCTTTTGGCAATTCCGAACCGTCTTTGAGGTTTAGCCTACAAGATTACTTTTATTCATTTTTTTAAGTGGAGTTGCTACAATATAGAGATGTCTGATAACAATTAACACAGATACACATTCCCATGTTAAATGTTATGTGGAAATCGATAATATTTATGTTACGAACCTTGTAAGTGTTAATACAACCTCGAACCCCCGGATGAACACCAAGGTGTTAAATGTCGTCAAACCTCTGACAGTGTAGTTTCACAAAAATGCACAGATGCTTTCTCAGAATTAGATAAGACGTTGATAGTTTTAATTTTATAATTAGCGGTTCCATCTTGTTTGTTTTTTTTCATCTCGTCGTGTTTTCAGTGGTGATAAAGATGTCTGATTATAGTAGTAGTAGTAGTGGTTGTTTAATTTTACACTAAAAGCCTTGTGGCCATGATAAATTACATAAGCATCCTAAAGCAAAACAAATTTACGTATTATACAAAAAAGGTAAACCGAAAGCAGAATCCGGGCAAGACTATAGAAAGTGCTGCATGTGCGCAATCCCAGACATATCTTCCAAGATTTGTAATTCCTGTTTTTTTATTTGGACAACTCAGTTTTGAAGGATATTAATAAATAAACAAGTAAATACTCTCTTCCAGGAGTATTTATTCACCAGCATCCCGAGCCCTCATTCTAAGCGTGCCACAAGATTGTCGGTGCCCCCCCCCCCCCCCTCCGAATACCCCAACAGCTTTGAGGGATGTTAATAAGTAAAACAAAGACATGCTTCCTTCTAGGAGTGGAAAATCCTTATTTTGTCATAGAAAATCCCGTCGTGTTTTCAGTTGACAAAGCGACTGATGGTGCATTTACACACTGCGTAAAATACGCTCGTATTTCAAAATACGCTCGGATTTTACGCAGTGTGTAAACCCATCATGATTGTAATAGTAGTTATTTAATTTTACACTAAAGCCTTGTGGCCATGGTAAATTCCGGTGGTGGATTCCCGAAGCCCCTCAGACTCCCCCAATAGTTTTGAGGTGTACTAATACACTGTCAGAAGTTTCATAACAGATAACACGAGGATGCGCGGTTTCATCAGATAATGCGTAACAGATAACACTTCGGATGGTATCTGTTGTGTTTCCAAATGTTATGCATAATAAGCGTTACCATCAGGAAGAACCGAAAAAACGCCAAAAGGATCTGCCGAGTTTTACGATAAGGAATAAACCTAACATTTCATGCATAACGTTTTCAAACACAACAGATAACATCCGAAGTGTTATCTGTTACGAATTATCTGTTGATACCGCGCATCCTCGTGTTATCTGTTATTGAATTTCCGAAAGTGTAAATAAAATAAACAAATGCTTTTTTCCAGGAGTATTTATCCACCAGCAAAATCGTTCATCGAGATCTCGCCGCGCGGAATATCCTTCTGACAGAGAATCGAACTGTCAAAATCTCCGATTTCGGACTTAGTCGAGACGTCTACGAAAGGAATCTCTATCAGAAAAGTGGAGGTGGAAAGCTCCCTATCAAATGGCTCTCTCCAGAGTCTTTGATGCACCAGATCTACACTACAAAATCGGATATGTAAGTATGAACGTAATCTTGAATTGGAAGCGGGGAATGGACCAAGGGGGATTACGAGAAAGCTTTTATATTATGTCCAGGAGTAACATCTGAGCCTCGTTTTTGTTGCAATAGCGCTTCCGCATCGCTGCTGCAGCACTTCTTTGCTTTTGCACAATATGCGTTTTTGGATTCAATTTCTTCTTGGTTGAAGCGGCAGCGCTGCAGCATCTTGCAGGGAAGCACGGACTTGGTCGGTGAGCAAGTCCGTGATTCTTGAGAAGCGCTGCCTTCTTCCTTGGAAGCGCTGCAGTGCAAAAACGGATGTAGAAAGAATCAGTCCGGAATCGGCGGAGAAGTGGACCTGCATCATGCAACACAAACGAGGCTCTGGGGAGGGACGAGGTGTTTAATTGCCCACCCCCAGTTTTCCAAAGCAGCCTACCGTTTCATATGCCTACCATGAAAAGTCACAAAATCGGCAGGAAATCAATCAATCAATAATCAATCAGTAAATTTTATTACTCAGCACGAAACCATACAATACATAACACACTAAATAAAAAAGAAAGAAACACCCTCAAACACCGGTAAACTACATCTTTCGTAGTAGAAGTAGCTTCTGCCAAGTAGGCAGGAAATGAAGCAGTGGGTTAGCTGCAATAGCTACAAGACTGTTTTCTGATTTCAAAGCACGTACAACAAATCGAGATTTTGTCGCCCTCTCTATTTCAGCAATTGTGCAGCAATGATTACGCAGTAGCGCCTGGCTTATACTTGCTCTGAACTCCACTCGTGCTAGCCGTCGAAATATACGATTCGGACCGTTGTCGGCATTTGTCCGAAATGCCGACCGTTGACAAGTTGACCAGAAGCGATCCGAAATAGCTGCCCATTATTTATACATATTCTTTGGATACAATTCTAGAGCTTATTTTAAGTTCTTTAGTTACTTCTGTATTTCTGGTCTTAGCTGCCTGGGGGGGGGGGGACGCCATTGCTCACCGATAGATGTGTGGGGCCAGTGATCTAGGAGGTATGGCTGATACGGCCACTTCGATTGGTTCTTTTCTGGTGGGGTTGGGGTACTATCTGATATTCCATAGAGCTGGGCAATGGAAGATCCCACCGACGCCAGCGAAATTTTCTTTGACATTTTTGACGATTTTTCGATGTTCGGGTTATGGACCATTTTTAGATGAAATTCAAACGCTTTGATGTGATCGTTCATTTTAATTCTTGTTCATTAAAAAAAATGAGCGATATGAACGACTGCTTGAATCAAGCTGTCGTTTCGATTATTTCGTTCTTTTTTTCCATCTTGCTAGTTCATTCCATCTCAGAGTCTTCGGTGCAACGAATTTACGCTGTAAAATCGGATACGTGAGTAAGAATGTAATTTTGAATTTGAGGAATCGAGATTCCAATGCTTTCAGATGTGTAAGAGGTCGAGGGAGATTAGGAGGTCTGTCTGATCCAATCACTTTGTCTCGATCATTTCGTTTGTCCCCGTCCCGTGTTCCATAAGCACGTTCGAATTCTAATTTCTATGTATTTTACGGAGAGATGGAATTTTATTTGCTCCAGAATCGAATAAACTATGGCAAATCAGTGAAGAAAAACAAAACTCGGAGAAAAACTGAACACACGCCACTGCTAACAAAATACAACTCATCAAACAAAAAATATTTGTATGCTTGGCTAAGATTCGGATGCACTTTTTTTTGGGGGGGGGGCTGCTAATTGTTCAAGGTTCATAGAAACTACTTTAAATTTACGCCAAAAAGAGTAATTGGCTTTTGAGTCCGTGAAATAAACGTGGTATTTGGACCAAGAACTGAACTTTGTCCCCCCCCCCCCAAGTATCCCTTAAAATGCGCATCTTAACGAAAAAAATAAAAACATTATTTTGACCAAACGATAGATATTATATATATATATATATATATATTATTATATATACATGTTTTGGAAATATAAAACAGCTAGTGAGGTTCCTCAGGGTAGCCCTAGCCCATAGGGATAGACGCCTATAGGAGTTTAATATTTGTGTGTGTGGTGTTGTTCTTTTTGTTCTACATGTATTTGCCATGGCCGTTGGCTCTTAGCGCAAATAAAATTTTATCTTATCTTATCTTATCTCTTTATGATGCCCAAGGGCCATGATAATTTTTGCTTCAAGTGTATTGCTTACAAATGAATTCCTTAAAGTACAAAAAGCATTTAGTGTATTGAAATGGCGCCAATGCTAGTATTACCTTGACGGGCTAGCTCCTTAAACTGCCAAAAAAAACTCGCACACATGGCCCTAATAAAGCTGCTTTATTTGGAAACAAATTCAAGGTTCAAGGTTTTAATTTACACTTTTGTATTAAATGATAATATATAGAGGGTCAAGCTGGAGAGGCAAGGTCGATTGACGAAAACTCGGCACAATACAGAACAAACCTATTTGACATGATCTGGTTTGTTGATTTTATTTCCCATAGACGCGCTCGATTTCTCAGTTCTATATCGATTACATAGGAATGGGATGTTGTTTGTTCCACAAAATAATGAACCGTTGTAAACCATGAAGAAAAACAGAAAACGAAGAAAACAGAAAACACACTACTGCTAAAACAATACCCCTTTGCCAATGCAAGGGGTAACTTGAAAGGCTAACTCACCAATCGGATAAAACACGATTTAGAAAAAATCAAAAGAAATAGAAAACCGTGATTTTTGGGTTTTTTTTTATTGATCAGCTAATTATCCCTCTAGGATGATGTGCGAGGGATAAATATAAATTCGGATATTTCGGTTGCACTTCCGGCAAACCGTCCTCAACGAAAAAAAAAAAAAAAAACTAAATCATAAAATCCAACACAATACCAACAGAAAAACGATGCGGAACGATGCACATCATCCTAGAGGGATAATTAGCTGACCAATAAAAAATCTCGGTTTTCTATTTCTTTCGTAATGAATGGTCAGCTTGGCTTCAAACCTTATATTAGAAAAAATCTGGATGTAGGAAATATTTCCCGTAGACATGCACGTTCGATCTTTCGTTTCCGTATTTGCTACATACTTATGGGATTTTATTTGCTCCACGAACTAACGAACCATTGGGAATGCATAAGCAAAATAGAAAGCACGCCATGAGCTACTAAGAAAACAAAATTCATCCAAGAAAAATAAATACTCCTTTTTTATTTTTTAATTTATGTTAGGCTACCAAAAACTGTAACTGTGTCCTGCACAATTACCCCCTTCCATGTTTGCACGGTTTTCCTTGGAATTGTAGTGCCTCGGCACTGTTTTTCGGTGAACTAGCGTCTTTCTCTGAAATCTGTAGATCTTATTTTCTTTCGCTCCAGAATAGAATTTTGGAGTCCTGGAACCCTCTTCTGGATTTTCTCGCTGGGCAACACGTGCCGCTATCTCTTCCCATGTTGCTGAAATGGGTTGCTTTTCTGTAGGTTCGACCCAGCTTAGTTTTGAAAGTGATTAAGTTTAATTTGTTATGTATCATGAACCTAGTTTGCCGTATCTTAATCAACTAAATAATAAATGGATTGGAACACGATTAGGGGGGTAAACACACTATAGCTTCAGTCTCTTGGTTGATAGCCCTTAGTGGCCTAATTAGATTTCTATTTATTTACGACCTGCTTGTTGGGATCCCAAAACGTGAAAGTGAAAGTGATTAAGTTTAATTTGTTATGTATCATGAACCTAGTTTGCCGTATCTTAATCAACTAAATAATAAATGGATTGGAACACGATTAGGGGGGTAAACACACTATAGCTTCAGTCTCTTGGTTGATAGCCCTTAGTGGCCTCATTAGATTTCTATTTATTTACGACCTGCTTGTTGGGATCCCAAAACGTAAGTGGAGGGAAACCTATGACATCGCAAAAGTTGTCCGTCCGTCTGTCAGCACGATAACTCTCGAAGGGAATGAGATACTTTGATGAAACTTGGTGTGAGGATTCTTTGGGTCAAGGGAAAGGTCGGATTCGTAGATGGGCTCTTACATTTAAGGGTGCAGTGGAAGGGGATTTTAGTTAAGGGACAAACAAAATATTTTTAAACAGCTAGCGAGATAGTCGGTTAAGGGGTAAGAAGACATGCTGGACACGAAGACATTCTGGACACGATTATGAAAACCATTTTTCTCGCCGGACAAGTAGTTCGCCCGGAATCCAGCCAAAACCGGGAAATTTGTAAAAAGTTAAAGTTTTATTTGAAGTTTATTGATTTATTGATTTTGATTTAGTAAGGAGATACGCTTGAATTCGTTTTTGAGCTTTCTTGTTTTGCCGGACAAGCATTTCGCCCGGAATTCGGCCGAAACTGGAAATTTGGCAGAAGTAAGGCAGGAAGTTTCGATCAGTTTTGTCAAAATAGATATGACTTGTAGGGGTAAACACACATGCTGAATCATGCCATATCTGAACTTGGTTTTCTGAGATAATTAGCTATTTGCCCTTAATCTGTTTCTAAATTTTAATAGTAAACATGTTCGAGGAGTCTGGAGCGAAGACTGGATCTGTCGAAGGCTGGCTGTGGCTAAGACAAGACCCACTTGTCTGTATCAAATCGGCTTTAAGCCTAAAGATGACCCTTGTCAAGAAGGGCCGAAATAGAGCTCTAATAAAATTCAGCTGATGTATCCGTTTTGCACTGTCGAATATGATTCGCAGTCAGCTTGGGCTGAAGGAATATTTAATTGTATCAAATATTAACTTTTTGAGAACCCATCGAAACCTTTGGTCTTGTTAGTTACACCGGAGTACAAGACAACAAGGTAAAAGACAAAAGTTAAAAATCTAAACTAAACAAAATAAATAAACATGTTAGCGTTCTTTAAATACACTTTAAAACACACACTAAATACAAATAAAATTCTGACACATTTTCGACACAGTTTTGAAAACATGGGTTTCATTTAGTAGACTATAGGGAAGGGACTTAGCGGAACGAATTCTCCCCCCCCCCCCCAACCGCATGGATGATCAGATCCGGGAAAATGTTGAAGTGCCTAAACTACCAAAAGCTGGTCAGAACGACTGGCATTACGATCGCTATATGGCACTTTAGCTGAAGAGGCCATAAATGTAGATATAAATCTGATTGTGGATTATGTCGGCAGAAGAGAACGCGCAGAGATGGCTGCATGCACCGACTTTATGAATGAATGAATGAATGAAAAAAATGTATTACCCATTTTTATGGCACTTGTAGCCTCTGGCTCAAGTGCCATATACCGGTCACAATTCCGTCTGTCGGTCGGTCCGAGTTTTTTGTCCCACATATCCGAGTTAGGGTACTTCCAGATGTGCTAGGACAATGAAACTTTGCAGGCATATCAGGGACCCGACCAAACTAACCTGGAAATAATCAGTTTCCCGATCCGACCATATGCGGGGGAGTGCGGGGCGCTGGAAACTTGAAAATTTAGGGCATTTTGTCACTTTTTTCCGAGTTAGGGTATTTCTAGATGAGCTAGGACAATGAAACTTGGCAGAAATGTCAGGGACCCGACCAAACGAACCTGGAAATAATCAGTTTCCCGATCCGACCATATGCGGGGGAGTGGGGGCGCTCGAAACTTGAAAATTTAGGGCATTTTGTCACACTTTTTCGAGTTAGAGTACTTCCAGATGAGCTAGGACAAAGAAACTTGGCAGGAATATCAGGGACCTGACCAAAGTAACCTGGAAATTATAACTTTTCCGGGGGAGTAGGGGCGCGGGGGAGCGGGGGAGTAGGGGCGCTGGAAACTTGAAAATTTAGGGCATTTTGTCACACTTTTTCGAGTGAGGACATTTTTCTCTTGTGACCTTTTTCATTTCCGATCCGACCATATGCGGGGGAGTAGGGGCGCTGGAAACTTGAAAATTTAGGGCATTTTGTCACACTTTTTCGACAGAGGACATTTTTCTCTTGTGACCTTTTTCATTTCCGGACCGAATCCGGCAATTATTGGGGGGAGGGCGGAAAATACTTGACCCGCTTAGACTGGTGTGATCTGGATCGAACTTCGTGGGAATGACAAACAGATGCTCTGGATTAATCATTTACAGAACCGGATTGGCTCCGGTTATTGTGGGTGGAGTTGGAGGGGGGGGGGGGGGGGTCTGGGATTCCGGTGATCGCGCGTTAAGGTACTTTCAGATGTTCTAGGACGATGAAACTTCGCTGGAATATTGGAGACTCAACAACATTTGCTTAGAAATTGCTACGTCCCAAATCCGATTATTCCTTAAAGTACCAATCTTGACCGCAAAGTAAAAAAAATACTTTTAAGCAATATATGCATTTTCGTGATGCCCATCAGCCCATTAGCAGTTTTGCCTCAAGGGTTTTGCTTGCAAATGAAGTTCCAGCTCCCTTAGAGCGCGCATCTCAACCGCAAAGTCGAAACTTACTTTTGATCAATCAAATCATCTTGACCCATGCAAGTGCCATATGAGCTTACAGCTCTTGTTAAAGCAAAAGTCACAAACACAGACAAATGGAAACACGATTAAGGAGCAATTACACCATAGCTTCAAACTTCCAGCTGGTAGCATATTTACTGGCCTAATTGGACTACGGTAATATTGATTTGAATTAACAGATGATGGGGAAGGTAAGCTAAATGGAGAATAAGTAAAGGCGTGCAGACAGACTAATAGCGCATTCACTTTGGCATATGTTCACTTCAAACTGGCTCACCTTTCTTTATTTAACCTAGCCTACGCAGTTTTTCATTTGTCAAGTAGACATGGGAGAAGTATTTAAAGGAGTTGATTCAGGACCTTCTTTCAATATTGGCAACTCCAGCGAGTCTTTCCCTGTTCAAAGTCAAACCTTTGTATACGCGTGGTCATCGGTTGGCGCAAGCCTTAATGGACCCCTCTTGCTGATTCTGCCTTTTATATTATCCAGATCCCTTATTGAATTATAAGCTTTCGCAATCACCGCCTTTTGCCATTGTTTCGTTTTGTACCTACGACTTTTTAGCGCATGTTCGGCTTAGACGAGTTTTGCCAGTCACGCAACATAATCTTCAGCGAAAGCTTGAAGGTCGGTTGACAGCTCTTTCACACATAAGAACATGATAAGCTTCAAAGTGTTGTTTTTATGGCACTTGTCATTCGGCCAAATGCCATATTGCGATCGAATTTTCTGTTCGTCCGTCGGTCGGTCGGTCGGTGGTCCAGGTATTGCTAGTTCGGGCACTTCCTCATAAGCTAGGACGATGAAACTTGGCAGGCATATCAGGGACACGAAATGATTAACTGGGAAACAGTCACTTCCCCGATCCAGCCTTCGTGGGGGGAGTGGAGGGAGGGGGAGCCCGGATTCTTTAGGTATTTATAACTCTTGAACGGGTAAACGGATCTTAATGAAACTCGATATTTGGAAAGACCTCGTGTCTCAGACGACCCACTTCAAATCCGAACCTAATCCGGTGACTTTAGGGGGAAGCGGAAATCTTGGAAAATGCTTAGATTGGAGGGATCGGGATGAAACTTGGTGAGAAGAAAAGCACAAGTCCAAGATACTTCATTCACACACCCGTCTCGGATTCGGGCACAGTGGGGGGGAGGTTGGGGGGGGGGGGGAGATTCTGATGATCCAGCGAGGTCGGTACTTGCCGATGTACTAGGAAGATGAAACTCGGCAGGAATATGAGGGATCCTAATTGGCCAACTTGAGAATAGTCGTTCGCACGATCCGAACATATTGGGAGGAGTGGAAGGATGGGGAATCCGTAATCCAGTGGCATTTCTAACTTTCGAACGGGCGATCGGGTTTGAATGAAACTTGGCAAGTGGAAAGAGCTATTGTCTCAGATGTTCTATGTCAAGTCCGAACCGGATCCGATGCTTGGGGGGGGAGTTGGAAGGGGGCACCAGAATCTGTGTGAAACGCTTAGCGTCGAGGGATTGAGATGGAATTTGGTGGGAAGAACAAGCAGATGCATTACATACCTTCTTGACAGAACCAGGTCATATTGCTCGCTGGGAGGAGTTTGAGGGGGGTTCCCGGAACTCCGGTGATCGCGAGTTCGGATATTTCCAGATGTGCTAAGGACGATAAAACTTGGCCGGTGTGTTAGTAACCCGACCAAATAGTCTTACGAACCCGTCAAAATACTCTAGGAAGACTTCCGACTGTTTTTTGGGGACTTGAGGGAGGGGGAATCCGGAAACTACTGACTTCCGCAGGTTGCGAACAAATGGTCCGGTCCAAGTGAAACTTTATGGGTAATTCGAACTGATGACCGAGTATGCAACACGAATCCCATGCGGCCATGGTTGGGGAAATTTGGGGGGGGGGGGGGGGTCGGAAGCTTTATGACATGCACAAAAACCAAACGGATGGACCGAATGGGATGCAAGTTGGACAGTAGCCTACCAAGTTTATGCGGCCTAGATTTGTCATTTGGCGTCCGAACCGGATCCGACCAAGGTAGGAGGAAAAGCGGGAACCGGAAATTTAAAGATATGCTCCGATTCGAGTCAAACTTGATGGACGGGAAGAAGAGATGTTGAAGGTGCGAAGTTTATGTGTCCAATTCGTATTTGGCCACAGTGGGGAGAGTTGGAGGAGGAGTCCCGGAAATGTTGTCGCTCGCATATATAGGGGTCAAACGAATGGAGGGATTTGAATGAAACTTGGAAAGTAGAGAGATCGTATGCCTTAGATGACATATTTAGGATCCGGACCGGATCCGAGTAAGGTGGGGAGGGGTACCGGAATTTCCGGAAAAATGCTCAGAGTTACTTTCTCGTTTCTCACACCACCTACTCATAAATATTCCTTGAGTCCAAGCTGACTTTGAAACATTAAAAAAATGTATACAACGGATACGTCAGCTACGATGCTTCATCAGCCGTACATTATTTGAATATACCTACTCATAACAAGTGCCATATGAGCTCGTAGCTCTTGTTTTTGTTTTGAAAGACAAAGTTTTGTAAGGTAATCAGGTCTATATTCTGTTTGGACTTCTTTTATTTTGCTTGATTTTTTTCCACTTTTTAATCACTGCGCGTTGAGTTTTCAAATGTTGTGAGTCCAGCCGCCGCGTCAGAGAGCGGGAAGGCTTGCATAGAGTTGACAAGCGCTAACAGGAAAATCGCTCATTTCACGTGGAAAGTGATGGTATTTCGAAAAACGATATTCCTGAGACAATCCATCGTGAAAAGTTCATTTCTAGTAAGAGTTGTGCTTGAAAGGTACATGCGCATACAGTCCGATTTTCGCAGGGGCATTAAATTTCAGCCTTCCCTCCAGGATTTTGACGCTTCGCGTGCAGGTTTCCCTATGACGGGAATTTCGAATTCGGATTTTCGCATGCGAAACCTTATCGGACTGTGCATTTAACTTAAAAGATACCTCGCATCAAGCAGTGTTTCCGCGCCAAAATGCGAAGATAAACTGTCTGCTTTAAAGGACCTGTCTTCCCTATAACACTAACGCAACCTACTTCCATTATCACTCCGTATATTTCTAAACCCGGAGACCCCAATTTGGTACGGTACATTCTAACCCCTCTAACAAAACCATGCTGATTTCCGTGTTTTGCTACCTTCGGTGTATCGCGCTGTCGACGGTTGTCTGCGAGAGGTTTTTCCATTCGAAAAACCGGTTATGTAAATTATTCCCCTGTTTTCGCTACAAGTCAACGGGTCTCGGAAAAGGCTTAAAACAGCCAAAACCGTGGGTTATTTGTTGACAAAGCAGCCTAGTTTTAAAGTATTCAAATATTTTAAAATACTGTAAGTTGAAGAGTAAATAGTGCGAGGGGTCCTTTAAACTCCAGTCCTAGCTCAAGAAAGTACACACAGCTTCTGCTGTTTGTAGCCTCTCTCCAAGCCCTTTGGCTTGGACGAGAAAAGCGAAATTAGGAGTAACTCTTATTGACCAATAAGTTTCCGCTAGTGCCAGTTGGGGAGGATAGAGTATTCCTAGGAAATGAAGTATCTCGGGAATAAGCTTGGATGAAAAGATTGCGGAAGTAGATTGGGTTAGTATTATAAGTGCTTGTAGTAAGTATAGTAAGTATATAAGTAAGTATAAGTCCTTGAATTTCGGAACCCCTGATTTCAGTTGAAAGCATCAATCTGAAAACCGACCGGAACATTCTGTATGCATGAGCTTATGAAGAATAAATGCTACAGAATTATTTTGCGTCAAGAAATTTTTGGCAATAGACTCAATATCTTTCGTTATGTTGTTTTCAGGTTGTTTTGTCTTACAACAATAAGGCAGACAACAAAAATACAACCGCATAGAGGCATTGCAAATCACACGGAAATTCCATTGTTTGAAAATCGATTATTCGTGAATAGCAGAACAACGAAGTAACGCATTTTCAGCGGGTCTTCAAGCCAATTTAAGTGAGTAAGTGATGGGTAACTAGATCGTCCTATCCAAGCCCTTTTCGGTTAAACCTTTAAGGCTCAGTGAAGAGCTTGTCGTTCCAATGTCTCATCATGAGCATGCAATTGCTGCGATCCAGTTCGATTTACCCTGAAGAATAAACAGATCAGTTCCTTTGCATTAACTTCCATCCACTGCGAAAGCGTACTACCTATTACCAAGAACAAACAATCAGATAGAACCTGTGTCTTCCTATCTCTGTACTATGACTATGCGGAGTCAAGTATTTCCCCGTACCTTTTCCGCTGTGAACGAGCGGAGGTTACTAGCTTCGCGCCACATCACGTTTCACTACCTCTACAATTAGCTATATCGCTTTGAAACCACCTTGAAGAAAAGTAGAAGACAAAGCGGGTCAGCGCGCCGAATATGTCCTGTATTTTCTTTCTCTGCGATGAGTGACGGCGCGAAGACGGAAGTAGAGTAGACGGGTAAATAGCTACAGTAAATACCTCTAGGTCCGCTCAGTTTTGTCGGGGTATTCATAGTCGCTGCATGGTACCAAAGACAGAGGTTCTGTCTGAATATATGTTCTTGCTATTACGCGCTATGCCCTGACTAATATCGCCCAAAACTTTTGAAAATCTTCCATAATCCACCCTACCGTAGGTTCTACGAATGACGTCACGGATCCTAGCTTCTTGGCGTCGAGGCTGGAGTGAATTCTCCTGTTTTCGGCAAAAATATCGTGCTGCGGGTTTACCGGACCAATCACGTCAGAGAAATAGTACTTACCAGTCTAATGACGCTCCCGAGCGTGGTGATCATATAGTTACTGTTAGCAAGAATAAATAAGGGAAGAATTGAGAAGACTTGAATCATGGGACGTTGTTTTTTACCCGATTCTTAAGTAGCGGGGGTGGAGCCTATTCGGCTCCTGTCCCGACCACAGAGTAATTATTGGCGCTATTTCTTCTGATCGCCGTCCTTCGCGTCAAGAAAGTGCGCCGAATTCAAATTAAACAGAAAGACGCCGACATTTTGTCCTTCTCCCTCCAACAAATCGCAGCTACCACTAGTTTAAAAGACGAGATAAGGGGATATAGTACAGTGAGATGATAGAAGTCGTGCAATCCTACATTCAAGGATGACGAAAAAGGCAGAAAAGGGCCGATTTGGACTGAACACATAAAAGTTTAAAGAAGGAAGGGACATGCTTCCAAATGTTTTTACTTTAGGCTTAGAAAGTCAGTTAGAAAATCCGTCTCTGGAGAAGTGGGAAGAAAGATTTACTTTTTTTTTACACAAAAACATTCGTGTAATATCTATGGCAGATTCTTAGTGATGAAAAAAAGACTGTTAATAGGATAGATAGTGAAACATTTAGCCAGCTACCCGAGATAATGATATACATTTTGACCCAAATTAATAAGTTGTTATCTCAAATGTAGACGTTTTGAATGATACCATACAACTATCTGTTTCAGTAATCAGTTTAAATTTAAAATCAGGAAATCCATGAAGTCAACTGTTTTTCGCAACTAATCGAGAACTGTTAGGAACTGAATTTTGTGTACAGAGTACAACTTAAAAAAAAACATAACAACTAAATTAGGAAATCCTTCAAGCCAACTGTTTTTGGCAACTAATGGAGAGCTGTTAGGAACTGAATTTTGTGTACAGAGTACAACTTAAAAACAAAACATAACAACTCTTTGAGTACAGCTCGCCAGCTATGCCCAAATTCGACTTTGAATTATGTAAAAACATGATAATGAAAAAAAAAACGCTGACGAAAGGGCGGACTGTTAATAGCATAGACAGTGACAAATCTAGGCAGATGTAAAGTGCAACTATCCGAGATAATGATATACATTTTTGACCAAAAATAATAATTTGTTTGTTATCACAAAATGATACGTCTTGAAAGACATCTTATACTCAGCGTTCAGTTTTAGTTTAAAATTAGGACTTAATAGCCTACTGTTTTTCGCAACTACACGAGAGTACAACTTAAAAACAAGACATAGTAACTCATCGAGTACATTTCCACAGCTAAATATCTTAAATTGTCCAAGCTTAATACCTTTTCTAGAAGCGATTCTTTACAGTCCTGAGAAGACAAAAATAAAGTTCCTAATGTTCACATAGATCCTATTGAATCTGAACTAAATGCATGCAGGTTAGGTCTAACCTTCAACGTTCAAGTTGCTTAATTGCTCCCCTGAGTCATCAAATGCCGCATTCCCTTGGGCTTCACCGTCCTTGTGAAGGGTCGTGATAACATAAGCTTCATATTGCAAATCTGACCTGAGATTGAAAATTAGTTTCCATTCATATAATCCTCAGAATCAGCACTGTTTGAACTTCCCGCCTTTTCTGACTGCTTCATCACTTTTGCTCTGGAGGTAAGACTTAATACTGCAAGAGGCAACACGCGAAGCTCCACCCCCGATACATAAGATCGGACCAAAAGAGATCCAGGATTCTGACATCGAGGTTATGCGAGCTCTCAATTCTTCCCTTATTCTTGCTGTTAGTTCAGAGCAAAATAACACGAAAGAGTAGGTGGGTAGGTAGGTTTTTATGGCACTTGCAGCCTCTGGCTCAAGTGCCATATACCGATCACAATTCCGTCTGTCGGTCTGTCGGTCGGTCCGAGTTTTTTTGTCCCACATATCCGAGTTAGGGTACTTCCAGATGTGCTAGGACAATGAAACTTGGCAGGCATATCAGGGACCCGACCAAACTAACCTGGAAATAATCAGTTTCCCGATCCGACCATATGGGGGGGAGTGCGGGGCGCTGGAAACTTGCAAATTTAGGGCATTTTGTCACTTTTTTTCTGAGTTAGGGTACTTCTAGATGAGCTAGGACAATGAAACTTGGCAGGAATATCAGGGACCCGACCAAACGAACCTGGAAATAATCAGTTTCCCGATCCGACCATATGCGGGGGAGTGGGGGCGCTCGAAACTTGAAAATTTAGGGCATTTTGTCACACTTTTTCGAGTTAGGGTACTTCCAGATGAGCTAGGACAATGAAACTTGGCAGGAATATCAGGGACGTGACCAAAGTAACCTAGAAATAATAAGTTTCCCGATCCGACCATATGCGGGGGAGTTGGGGCGCTGGAAACTTGAAAATTTAGGGCATTTTGTCACACTTTTTCGAGTGAGGGTACTTCCAGATGAGCTAGGACAATGAAACTTGGCAGGAATATCACGGACCCGACCAAACTAACCTGGAAATAATCAGTTTCCCGATTCGACCATATGGGGGGGAGTGCGGGGCGCTGGAAACTTGAAAATTTAGGGCATTTTGTCACACTTTTTCGAGTTAGGGTACTTCCAGTTGTGCTAGGACCATGAAACTTGGCAGGCATATCAGAGACCCGACCAAACAAAATTAGGAATAATCAGTTTTCTAATCCGACCATTTGGGGGGGGGGGTGGAGGGCAGGGGAATCCGGGAAACTGAGAAGTGTGTAACTTTCGAACGGATGATCGGATTGTAATGAAACTTCATAACTGAAGAGAATATATATCTGTAATGTCCCGTTTAAAGTCTTGACCGGATTCGGTAGCCAGGGGGGAGTTGGGGGGGGGGGGGAGACCGGAAATCTCAAGAAACGGTTAGAATGGAGGGATCGGAGTGAAACTTGCTGGGAAGAACAAGCATCTGCTCTAGATAAGTCCTTTAGACCATTGTACTGGATCCGGACACTTATGGGGGGGGGGGGGCCGGAATTCCGGTGATGGTGGTTTTTTGGATTTCCACGATGAAACTTGGCAGGCATATCAGGGACCCAATCAAACTGACTTCAAAATAAAAATATTGTTGATCAGATAATGGTGGGGGAGTGGAGGGAGGGGAATCCGCAGGGGAATCCGGGAAATTGAGAAGTGTGTAACTTTCGAACGGATGATCGGATTGTAATGAAACTTCATAACTGAACAGAATATATATCTGTAATGTCCCGTTTAAAGTCTTGACCGGATTCGGTAGCCAGGGGGGAGTTGGGGGGGGGGAGACCGGAAATTTCAAGAAACGGTTAGAATGGAGGGATCGGAGTGAAACTTGCTGGGAAGAACAAGCATCTGCTCTAGATAAGTCCTTTAGGCCATTGTACTTGATCCGGACACTTATGGGGGGGGGGGGTCCCGGAATTCCGGTGATGGTGGTTTTGCGGACTTTCACGATGAAACTTGGCAGGCATATCAGGGACCCAATCAAACTGACTTCAAAATAAAAATTTTGTCGATCAGATAATGGTGGGGGGAGTGGAGGGAGGGGAATCCGAAATTTTCAGTCATGCGTAATTTTAGAATGGTTGATCGGATTCGAGTGAAATTTAAGAATTCAACAGAGGACATTTCTCCGATGATTTTTTTCATATCCGGACCGGATCCGGCAACTATTGGGGGGGGGGGGGGGAAATACGTGCCCCGTTTAGAATGGAGGGATCGGGATGGAACTTTGTGGGAAGAACAAACAGATGCTCTAGGTAAGTCATTTGCTGAATCGGATTGGCTACGTGCACCGTGGGGGAGCTGGGTGGGGTGGGGGGGGGGTGGACCGGAAATCTCGAGAAACGGTTAGAATGATGGTATCGGAGTGAAACTTGCTGGGAAGAACAAACATCTGGTCCATATAAATCTTTTACATAATTTGACTGGATCCGGACACTTGAGGGGGGGGGGGAGGAGGGGTATCCCGGAATTCCGTTTTTGGGGGATTTTCACGACGAAACTTGGAAGGCATATCAGGGACCCGGTCAAACTGACTTGGAATAAAAAAAAAATCCTCGATATGAAAATCTTGGGGGGGGGGAGTTGAGGGAGGGGAATCCGGAATATTGAGTCATGCGTAACTTTGGAACGGGTGATCGGATTCGAGTGAAATTTAATAATTAAACAGAGGACATTTTTCTCTTGTGACCTTTTTCATTTCCGGACCGAATCCGGCAATTATCGGGGGGAGGGCGGAAAATACTTGACCCGCTTAGACTGGTGTGATCTGGATCGAACTTCGTGGGAATGACAAACAGATGCTCTGGATTAATCATTTACAGAACAGGATTGGCTCCGGTTATTGTGGGTGGAGTTGGAGGAGGGGGAGGGGGGTCTGGGATTCCGGTGATCGCGCGTTAAGGTACTTCCAGATGTGCTAGGACGATGAAACTTCGCTGGAATATTGGAGACTCAACAACATTTGCTTAGAAATTGCTACTTCCCAAATCCGATTATTCCATAAAGTACCAATCTTGACCGCAAAGTAAAAAAAATACTTTTAAGCAATATATGCATTTTCGTGATGCCCATCAGCCCATTAGCAGTTTTGCCTCAAGGGTTTTGCTTACAAATGAAGTTCCAGCTCCCTTATAGCGCGCATCTCAACCGCAAAGTCGAAACTTACTCTTGATCAATCAAATCATCTTGACACATGCAAGTGCCATATGAGCTTACAGCTCTTGTTTTTATTTTTAGCCAAAACATTGAAAACAACATAAAATAACGTTACTAATATCTTATTGCAGCAAAAAGAAAGTCCTAAGGACTTGTGCTGCAATTTATTAATACTACCTGAATCTAAAAATAAATAGCTAAACACAACCACTTACAATTATCCACCTAGTCTATGTCTTAATAACAAACAGTTAAATGTGAACACTATACACAACAAGAATCCTTAATATTAACTCCTTACCAGTTTCAGCCCCACCCGAACAACTGTGAAAAAAAAAGAAAAAGAAGAAGAAAAAGACCACACCCCCTTCAACACGTATTAATTAAGTGGAAAGTTTTCAGAAAGTTTTCAGTTTCTTTTTAAACCCGTATAAAGTGGCAGACTCCCTGATACTAGCCGGCAGATTATTCCGAACAAAAGGCCCCAGATTACGAATCATATAAGATGATCTAACTGTTTTTCTTTTTTCAATAATTAAAAGCTGTGCATTTCTGGTGTCATAATTTTGGTGCTCCTTATTCATAGAAAAATAATCATGGAAATAACCGGGGCATATATGGTTCATGCTTTGAAACACAAAAATTGATGCCTGGTAATCACGAATATGACCAACGTTCAGAACATTGCACCGGGAAAAGCTGGCAATGGTTTTAGATTCAACCTCCTTTTCTATGTCCGCAGCCAAACGAATGCTTTTGTTTTGCAAAGTCTGGATCCTTAATTTTAAAAAAAATTGCTAGCCTAGTGAACACAACCGTATTCAACGTAAGTGTGAACAAGGGAAAAATAAATATTTTTCAAGATCTTAAATGGAAATGTTTTCCTTACCCGTCTTAGAATTCCTAGCCCCCTAGCCATTTTGCACCAATAATACTACAATATTTTTTCCAACTAATATTATTATCTAAATAAAACCCCAAATATCTCATTTCAAAAACATGTTTAATGGGTAAATCTCCGAAAAATGTCATTGTTATCATTGAGTACACATAGTAACCTACCTGTTCGACTAAAAATAATATAATGTATATATAATATAATATATACATAATGAGTAGACTTAAAAAGTGACACACTTTAATAGCGGCGATACTACCACCACTAGCGATAGAGAACGTCCCTACTAAAACTCAATCAGTTGTCCACCAGCACTGGCTCCAATAACATCACATTCTGAACACAGCAAAACAAGACCAAAGGTTTCGATGGGCTCCCAAAAATCTAACATTTGATTCAAACAGTTGGGTCATGTCTTCGCCATTCAGTCTTCCTCAGATTCCTTGAATATTTTTACTGTTAAAATGAAGTTCAAAAATTGATTCAGCATGTCTCCTTGCCCCGATACCGAATCTCTAATTAATTTCAGAAACAACTTTGAGCTTCAACCAAATTTCCAGTTTCAGCCGAATTCGTGATGAACCATTTGTCCAGCAAGAAAACCAAGTTCAAATTTGGATTCAGCGGACCTCCTTATCCCCTCAATGAATATCTTATTAGCTTATAAAACATACATGTTTTTACCGTAAATTCGAAACCCCTCCTCTGCCTCTAAAGATAGGACTAAAGGACCCATCTACGAACTTGACCTGTACTTTACCAGTGAATCCTCATTGAACAACATCCTCGCTTGAACAAATATTTCCTCGTTTGAACATTATAGATCAACCCATTCGACCTTCGATCACACTAGATCTCTCCGACGTCCATAGAATAAACAAATGAATGTCGACATCCACGCGCGCAGAGCTATACTAGTTTGAGAATAAAGGGGTAGGAACTGCTATAGCCGAAAATTGGCCAACAAATTTTGTGTCCGGTTTTTGCCGGATTCCGCGTGAATTAATTGTCCAGCAAGAAAATAACTTTCATATTCGGATTCAGCATGTCTCCTTACCCCTAAATCAGCTATCTCAATAGCTTTTAAAAAACATTTTTTTTTGCCCCACAATTTGAAACCCCCTCCCCCACCCCTAAATTTAGGGCTACAGAGCCCATCTAAGAACTTGACCTTACCCTTGACCCAAAGAATCCTCACACCAAGTTTCATCAAAATATCTCATTCCCTTCGGGAGGTATCGTGCTAAAAGACAGACGGACAACTTTTGCGATGTCATCGGTATCCCTCCACTTACGTTTTGGGATACCAAAAAAGATATAACCTCGCCTGTTTCCACGATATATGCAGACTTCATCTTAGCTTTACTAGGAATTTCGAAGCCCGCAAGTTTGTCTGGATTTAATGTCGCAAGCGTAATGGGCGTCGCTACGATATCGCCCGTTTGCGAAGGATGGAAAGAATAGGTCTTGGCGCTACTCCCTACTGTTATTTTGCTCTGCATTAGTTATTATTTCAAGAAGGCTGGAACGGTCAGTTTAGTAACTTTTCACGAGGTTGGAAGGGTGTAACATGATCTTTGGTAGCGTTCCGGCGACTTATTATTAGTTACGATCGTTACTATTCTTGTTATCATTGCCGTTCCCGAGCCCGCCGTATAAGTAAATTTGCTCCTCCCACTTATTATTTTTGTTCCATGACTGTTACGATCGTTACAATTTACTTATGATGGTCGCGAGCATCATAAGTGATAATAACTATCGGTTCTGCCGTAACTCCCGTCAGAGTGATGACGTATGTTCGCGTAGTTATTATTTTCGTTCCAGAGAGCGTGACAACTACGACAATAAGTCGCTTGCCCCTCCTCTTATCATCGTAACTTGTATTAACGTCACTTACACTTTCATCTTAAAACCTACTTTCTTTGTATACGATTTAGCTGTAACTTCTGTTTATTTCGGTTTGGTTCTGCTTTAAGCCTTGCATAACAATGTGGATTTATCGACAGAATAGGAAAAACTTTCTCGGGTGTATGAATATTCGCTTATCTGTAATCCCGGTTCACAGCGTTTCCTCAGTATTTGGGTTCCTGATAAAGACACATTTCCGGGGGAAAAAGCTTTATGCACGCTGCTTTCCTTATGAGAAAGGACCCTCATCAGGGAAGAATTTATCTGAACGGAACGGTCGTTTATTGGTACCGTGGCCCTGTGGTTGTGCTAAATAGTACTAAGAAGTTTTCCCTCTGGGCGGAATGGGCCTTCAAGGACCCTCTATTGTTTATTCTGCCTTTTACATTATCACTAGCTCCCTCATGGAATAATAAGCTTCTGAAGTCTCCGCCTTTCGCCATTGTTCTATTTTGCACCTATGAAGTTCAAGCGCTTTTTTTGGCAAGCCGTGTTTTGCCAGTCGCGCAACTCAAAATTCGCCGAGAGCTTCAAGGTACAGCTCTTTCACACATAAGGACTTGAGAAGCTTCCAGGTTTTGCTTTCATTTTGGAAGACATGGTAGACCAGCAGGTCTATCTTCTGTTTTGGACACCTATTCACCACGGCGTTAAGTTTTCAAATAGTTTGCGCCCACACTGTCAGAAGTTTCATAACAAATAGCGTATAACACTTTCAAGAATAACACCTTTTCACTTAGAAATAAAGTGTTATGACCAATTAAGTTTACACTATTTCGTGCCTAGATCTCCAACAACACCTTCAATTGGTAAAAATACTAACGGGAACGAAAGAAACATAATAGATAACATCCCAAAGTGTTATCTGTTGAAACCGCACATCCTTCTGTTGTCGTTAAGTAACTTCTGAGAGTGTAGTATTTTTACCTATGAAGGTGTTGTTGGAGATCTCGGCACGAAATAGTATAAACTTAATTGGTCATAACACTTTATTTCTAACTGAAAAGGTGTTATTCTTGAAAGTGTTAAGCGCAATCTGTTATGAAACTTCTGACAGTGCAGCAGCGGCAGCAGCTGTGTCGGAGAGCGGGAAGGCTCGATAAGAGTCGACAAGCGCTAATAAAAAAAAATCGCGAATTGACCTGGAAAGTAATGGTATTTTCGAAAAACGATGTTTCTGAGCCATTCATCATGAAAAGATAAAAAAAAAATTCACCAATTCTGAGGTGCTCAATGAGAATAAGATATCACGATTGAAAGTGTATGTCCGTCTGTCTGATAGCGTGATAACCCTCGAACGCCAGGGCATGGAGACTAATTCAGATTTTTCAGATTATATATTAACTTCCCGGACTTCCGCCTAAAGAAAGCCCTGTGCCCTATGGGAGCGAACATACAAATAAGGAGCTCATTCAATAATACTCCTTTTTAAACAAACATAAAAAGAAACATTTTTTTTTTTTAATTCATACATTACAAATACCAACTCTCAACTACTTTCACATGAAAATGACTCTTTTAGTTGTTTTTTAAAAGAGTAAAGGGTTGTTGCATTCCTAATACACAGAGGTATGTCATTCCATATCGCTACACCTACATGTCTTATTGAAATCGCCCCTCTTGAAGTATGCCTTCTTTGGTGAGACAACAAACTATTTGATGCTGAAGACGTCGGAAAACCATGATGTGACGATGATTCTTTAAAAAGATCCAGCTGTACAATTCCAGGAGGTGAAAGTGAGTCCCCACCGTGGGGACTCATTTGCATGGGGACTCGTCGTGTAGACGGACTATGTACTTTAGAGGGAATTATGGAAAGTGTTTTCTACACAACTTTCCAAGATAACCTACCATTCACGTCGTGGATTCGCTTTCCAGAACAATTCGCTTATTTTTCTGACACTAAGCCGCGCCGGAAACGAGAAAGTCTTCTTAAAGTCAGGCTCCCTGTTCTGAGGCAGGATCCCTGTTTTGATTTTCCTCAACGAACCCAGCTCCTATTTGGCAAAACAGCTTTACAAAGTGAAGCAAGTTTAGCCAAAGTCGCGAAAAAAGGTAGGCGCATTTTTTCCAGACGGACAGGATCCATAGCAAAACTAGAATGTGTTTACAAACGCGTTGTCGTTAAGCCATGCTTTGACAACGAGGCATTTTAACGACAGAGCTTTGTGCCGTTCGTTGTTGAATAAACCAAATTGCATCAAATCAAATCGTTTATTGATAAACCAACTTCGTAGCTTTTTTCAGCAGAATTACGCTAAGTTACGCAGTAATGAAATGAAATATATTACACCAACTATTCACTTTGTTAAAAATCTGTGTAGAAAAGGAAACGAACGAGTAAGAAATGACCAATGTACTCCCTATAATGTTTTATTTTTGTAGTGTTTTATTTTTTGCTTTTTGCTTTAAGATGGCACTTGTAATGTACCCGATAAAAATGACGGGTTTGGCAGTCTAACGATGTGAAAGTTCGTTTAGTAACAAAGTAGTCTATAAGTATAAGACTTGGCTGCAAAACAGTTTTAAAGGTAAACCACATTTCTTTTCTTCTTCTTTTAGGGATCCGAAAACGTAAGCGGAGGGATATCTATGACTTTCGCAAAAGTTTTCCGTTCCGCACGATAACTCTTCGAAGGGAACGAGATATTTTGATGAAAATTGGTGTGGGGACTCTTTGGCCAAGGGAGATGTCGAGTTCGTAGATGGGCTCTGTAGCTCAACATTTAGGGGTGGGGAGGGCTTTCACATTAAGGGGTGAACAAACTTTTTGTTTAAACAGCTAATGAAATTATTTAGGGGTAAGAAGACATGCTGAAAATGAATATGAAAAACCATTTTCTCGCTGGAATCCGGAATCGCCCGGAATCCGGCCAAAACCGGAAAGTTTATTAAAAGTAAAAGTTTTATATAAAGTTGATTGGATCTTCGATTTAGCGGTAAGAAGACATGATGAACACTTATGTGACATTCATTTTCTTGTCGGACAAGTAGTTCGCCTGGAATCCGTCCAAAACCGGAAAATTTGTTAGAAGTAAAAGTTTATTTGAAGGTGATTAGATGTTTGATTTATGTGTAAGACGACACGCTGAATCCGTTTTTGACAATCATTTCTACCCGGACATATAGTTCGCACGGAATCTGGCGGAAACCGGAAAATTTGTTAAAAATTAAAGTTTTTGCTGAAGTTGATTAGATGTTCGATAGAGGGGTAAGGAGATATGCTGAATTCGTTTTTGAGCTTAAGTTTTTGCAAGACAAGTAGTTCGCCCGGAATCCAGTCGAAACCGACGCTTTGGCAGAAGTAAGGTAGGAAGATTTGATCAGTTTCGTCATAGTACACATGACGTATAGCCTATAGGTAAATACACACATGCTGAATCCATATCTGAACTTGGTTTTCTCAGATGATAAGCCATTGGCCTTCTTCTGTTTCTAAATCTTAATAGTAAAAATGCTCAAGGAGTCTGGGGAAGACTGGATAACTACAAGATCCTTATGTTTGGATCAAATATTAAATTTTTGGGGTCCCATCAAAACTTTTGGTCTTGTCTCAGATGATTAGCCATTGGTCTTCTTCTGTTTCTAAAGCTTAATAGCAAAAATGTTCAAGGAGTCTGGCGAAGACTGGATAACTACAAGACCCTTATGTTTGGATCAGATATTAAATTTTCGGGGTCCCATCGAAGCTTTTGTTCTTGTTTGCGTAGGATACCAACACGAAGGAACATGTTGACATTTTCGCAATAAATGGGAAGATTATCTGCCTCACACAGTCTGCGAGATTCGGGGATCGAGGTCGAATAAGTTAGGCAGTAATCCTGGTGACCTGAACCACATGATCCTTATGGATGGCACTCCAAAGCCTATCAAGAGTCTTCTAGTTCTTCCGCCCTGGAGCTTGGAGATAACAGCTTCGAGAGAGGCTCTTCAGAAGTGGAATGTAAGATCAAAAGGATATCTGTCGGCAGGGCTACCGCGACAGACAAAAATAAATCAGCCGTTCTGCTTTCAATCATCGATCATCAAAAAAACAGAAATCGCGGCAGAGTCGCGCTGAAAATCTTGTGGAATTTTGCGATTTTTTTAGAAATCTCGTGTGTCATTTTATGTGAGAGTCATGTGAGTAATTTTGTCATAATAACAGAAGCAAAACCAAAGGTTTCGATGGGATCCTAATAAAATAATATTTGATCCAGAAAATTGCGTCTTGTAGAAATCCGGTCTTCGACAGACTCCTTGAATATTTTCGCCAGCAAAATTTAGAAACAGATTAATGCCAATGGCTACTCATCTGAAAAAAAGTTATGGGTTGGAGCTAGGTGGCTTCATAGTTCTGTTTTGGTTCATCTGACCTTACGATGGTCCGATATACTCCCCGCGCCGCTCGAGGCTACCCGATGGATACAGCCGTCAGGAGGGAAAAAAACGGAATGAATTGGTACCGTGCCAAAGGTGCGAAAAGAGTGTGTTACAAAACCTACAACAAGTGCATATTGGCCGGGTTCGCCACTGCCCAAAGTCACCTTAGTATAAACTATGACGTAAAGTCAAATTTCTCTCTCTATTATGTGAATCCCAATGTTTACTGTTTTATTTTATATTTTGAGTTAAACTTGTCTCGTAAAATGTTTAATGTTTTCATTCGTAACTTTTTGTCTATTATTTTGCTACTAAAAATTCGTTCAAAGTAACCCTGCCAGGTCGGAATGCAAGAACATTCGTTATTACGTTAACCTTAATATTTTGTTTAATTTTTGTGGCACTTGCCTTCCGGCCAAGTGCCGTATATCGATCACTTTTCCGTCGGTCGGTCTGTCGGTCGGTAGGTTAGTCCGGTGATCGCGAGATAGGGTACTTCCAGATGTACTAGGTCAATGAAACTTGGCAGGCATATTGGTGACCCGACCAAACTAACTTGGAAATAGTCATTTCCACGATCCGACCACCGTGGGGGAGTGGAGGAAGGGGGAATCGGATCTAAATGAAACTTGATATTTGGAAAGACCTCAGTTCTCAGATGTCACACTTCAAGTCCAGAACGGATCCGATGAATCCGGGGGGAGTTGGAGGAGGAGGGACCGGAAATCGTGTGACATGTTCAAAGTGGATGGATCGGGATGAAAATTGATGGGAAGAACAAGCAAAAGCCCTAGATACATAGTTGACAAGACCGGCCCGGATCCGAGCATTGGGGGGGGGGGGGGAGTTGGAGGGAGTGTTCTGGAATTCCGGTGATCCCGACTTAAGATGCTTACACATGTGCTAGGACAATGAAACTTGGCAGGCATATTAGGGACCCGACCAAACTAACTTGGAAATAGTCACTTCTCCGATCCGACCACCGTGGGGGAGTGGAGGAAGGGGGAATCCGGAATATTGACGTATTTACAACTTTTGAACGGGAGTCGTCTCTTAATGAAACTTGATATTTGGAAAGAGCTCGTGTCTCAGATGTCATTTCAAGTGCGGACAGGACCCGATCAGTCGGGGGGAGGGGGGGGAGCGGAAATTTGTGACACGCTTAGAAAATAGCGATTGGGATAAGACTTGGTGGGAAGAACAAGCGTAAGCCCTAGATACATCAGTGACAGTACCGGACCGGACTCGGTCAATCTGGGGGAGTTGGAGGTGGGTCCAGAATTCCGGTGGTCGCAGCTTAAGGTAGACTACTTCCAGATGTGCTAGGACGATGAAAATTGGCTTGAACATTAGAGACTTGACAAGATTGTCTTAGAAATTGTCACTTCCCATATCCGACCATCCCTTAAAGTACTCATCTTAACCGTAGAGTACAAAAAATACTTTTAAGCAAAACCTCCATTTTCATGATTCCAATGAGCCCATGATCATTTTTGCCTCAAGTAAAAATGACCCAGTGCAAAAAAAAAATTACCAAGTGATACATTCTCGTGATTTCCAAGGGTTCATCGTCATTCTTATTTACCAAGTCTTGCAAGTGCCATATGAGCTTCCAGCTCTTGTTATGTTTAATTTTTCTTTTTATTATCTGAAAAACGTTTAAATACTTTTAAAACCTTTTATCAATTATTTTGCTACTGTGCCATTCCTTCGTAAGTGGAATGTAAATAAATTATTCGCACCACGGTCTTGTCGTTCTTTTAAGTCCAGTTTGTTTCTCTTTTTTATTTAATTCTTTTCTGTTACTTTGTTCCACTTTTTCTATGTATAGAGGTGAGAAATGAAATATTCGTTCAATTTTTTTTATTATTATTACTTGATGAATGAATGAATTTATTCCCAATAAAGCCCAAGGGCCATGGCGGGAAACATAACACAGTAACAAAAAACAAAATATCATACACTCCGAAAACAAACCAAAGACCAACTTCTATAAAAATAGTTCACGGTGGGTCATAACTAGCTTTTGGAGCTAAAGCCTTTAGCTTCCCAGCTAAAGGCAAGTGGAAATCGCCCATATCCGGATTTTCTGTCCCATCCTCTATATCCCAGTAGGCCTAAGTCTTACCCGATTTTTTTAAGGTCTGAGAATATCAGAACCTGTTTGATCCAAAATCTGATGAACTCGATTTCCAGAGCTGTAATTTTGCCTGTTAACGGAGACTTTCAAAGTGAATAATAATTAAGATCAAAGCAAAAGGACTAATTCCTGTCCCGTCTAGGCCTAAGAGAAGGTCAAGACCTTCAGAAGACCACATTAAAAGGCCATGGATGGAATATCATTATGGGCAGAAAATTTCAGACCCTCTTTGGTCCAAAAACTCGATTTATGTTTTTGGTCGTGTAGGAGATTTTTAAAGTTGAATAAAATGTTCATAGCGTAAGAATTCCCGTCCTATCTCAGCCTAAGAGAAGCTCAGCCATTTAGTTATTTATTTATTAGATGCAAGTAGTATTAGTAAATGGCAGCATAAGTCCTTAGGCCATCTTTTTGCTGCAATAGGGGATTAATCATGTTATTTTATTTTATTTTCAATGTTTTGGTTAAAATAAAAACCTACCTACCTACCTACCTACCCTATTAGAAGAAAAAATAAAAAAAGCTATCGGTAGAGCAAATAGAAAAAAAAACATTGGGCGGAATCTAGTAAGGAGTCCTACCAGATGAAATAACCCTCCAGATTTTCGACAAAATTCGGGACTGGAACCTGGGCACTTAAAACCTATACCGATCCTCGCTATTACAGTTTTCCGATCTCGCCGGAGATAGTAACCACATTAGAAAGGCCAAAGGTTTAGCCGTTCGTGATATTTTTATTCACATTCTGGAGCGTGGCAGCGAGGACTAGGGGGAAGCTTCTTGAAGCATATCGAGCGTGTTCCACCCTTCTTACAATAGTAGCTATTAGATACTATTTTCGTTTCAACCTCGTGAAAAGCTACTAAGCTGACCATTCCATGCAACCTTCTCAGATTAGCAACTAATAGTAACTATTTGCTTACGACGATCGGGAACTTAGTAAGCGTGGTAACTACGATTAGCGGGTGGTACGATATTTTGCCGAAAGTGTAAAAATGCGTTCCAGCCGAGGGGTTGCGCACTGGTGCCTCATGGTGTACAAGGTTCCTGCCTTATGCCTGCCTCACGTGCCTCATGCCTGCCTCACGTGCCTCATGCCAGCCTTACGTGCCTCATTCCTGCCTTACTTGCCTCATGCCTGCCTCACATGCCTCACGTGCCTCATCGCCCGTTCTGGTGACACGTTTTGTAATTCTTGAAATGCCTCATGGTGTACAAGGTCCCTGCCTCACGTGCCTCATGCCTGCCTCACGTGCCTCATCTGCCTCTGCCTCGTGGTGTACACGAAATCGGCCAGTGCGCGACCCCTCGGTTCCAGCCTTGACACCATAAAGACAGGAGCTTTGAAGTCCTGCAATGCGTAGTTACTACGGTAAGTAGGGTGGAATGCGACCACTCTGGCCAGTAATGAAGGAAAGGAATACGCTGCGGTTTGTCAGGTGGTAGAGATCAACCATATGGAGTTAAGATCTACAAATGGTACATCAAGGTCTTATGAACGTTCTGCCTGCCAAATTTTCTCGCGGTCACTCAATCCGTCCACACTGTCAGAAGTTTCATACCAGACAACGCAAAGATGCGCAATTTCAGCAGACAACAACTCAGCAGACAACACCTGGGATGTAATCTGTTAACGTTATGCATCAAATGTCATGCATACCAAGCATTGCTGAAGAGCCCAAAAATGCCGAAAACGCATCTGCTGACTTTTTTGTTTGTCTTTCATGATGTCGGAAAATTCAGCAGATGTTTTTTCAGCAGTGTTGGGCTGTTCGGCAATGCTTGGCATGCATTACATTATCTGCATAACGTTAACAGGTTACGTCCTAAGTGTTGTCTGTTGAGTTGTTGTCTGTTGAAAATGCGCATCCTTGTGTTGTATGTTATGAAAATCCTGACAGTGCAGTATCCTACTTCCCCTTTCCTCACACTGGCTGGTTCAAGTCGTATAGACCTCACGACCCTTCTGCCCACCAAGCCTCCTCCCATTTCCTGCACATGTACGGAAATTAGGCGTATCATAAGGTTTCCGGACACCTTCAACTCCCCCAACAGTTGCCGGATTGCGCATCTAGGACATGTGCTCTTAACGGATTATATGTTTTGTGCATATGGGGTGGATGGTTCATGACTTCGGCTTGCACAAGTTTCGAGATTGTAATAATAATCGCCAGTACACTTTGAAAAGTGCCAGCCGAACTCATGTTCACGTAGGCATTTTGTTTTTGTTAAAGCTCAGGACTGTTTCAGCAAGGACATTGTCATGGTAATCGGGGACAATATTTAAAATACAACCAAATCGTCCCTTCCTCCTCCTCCGTACCACCCCACAGAAGGTCGAATCCGGGAAACGACCGATTTCCAAGTGAATGTAGTAAGGCGCATGACATCAGTATATGACTGACAAATTGCTCGTTGTCATCAAAGCAGAACTGAAACCTGACATTATTCCATTATTTCCATTCCCAATGATAAGCGCCACCACCATTCCACCACCACCACCTGTCCGTCCGTCCCGGTCGGTCCGGGCTTTGCTAGTCAGGCACTTCCACATAAGCTAGGACGATGAAACTCGGCAGGCGTATCAGGAACCCGAAATGATTAGGGTCTAAAGTCGCTTATTCTGTCATATGGGTAGGCCTCAAACTCCAGGTCACAGCATGCTCCAGTGAACATTTTTATTTGTGAAGGGTCTTTGAACAATGCGTTATTCTTGCAGATGCTTATTATGGTTTATTTTAAGACTGCTTTAATTTTACCCTACAAAAGCAATTAAATTTTGCGTCTGAGCAAACAAAAAAAATCTAGGATTGTGCCCCCCCCCCCTCCTGGGGTTTACTGAAATGGCGCCACTGATTCACAGTGCAGAGAGATTGAGACAGTAGCTGATCTGTCTTTTTGGGATCCCAAAACGTAAGTGGAGGTATACCTATGACATCGCAAAAGTTGTCCGTCTGTCCGTCCGTCCGTCTGTTAGCACGATCACTTTCGAAGGGGTTGAAATATTTTGTTCAAATTTGGCACAATGGCTCTTTGGGTCAAAGTATAGGTCAAGTTCGAAGACGGGCTTTGTAGCTCTATATTTAGGGGTGGGGCAGGGGTTTCAAATTAAGGGACGACAAAAAAATATTTTTAAAAGGTAATGATATAGTCTATTTAGGGGTAAGGAAACATGCTCAATCCGAATTCTGAAAATTATTTTCTTGCCGGACAATTGGTTCACCGGGAATCCGGCAAAAACCGGAAATTTTGGGAAAAGGAAAAGTTGTATCTGAAGTTGATTAGATGTTCGATTCAAGTGGAGAAATACATGCTGAATCCGAATACGAAAATTAATTTTCACGTGGGACAGCTAGTTCGCGCTGAATCCGGAAATTTAGCATGAAGTTTTAACATTGTCGATATAGAGTAAGGAGACATGCTGTTGCAACTTTCGAAAATACTAATGATAAACAAAAATTGTATGCGATTAGTATAGTTATCTCTAAATTCTCAACCGGAATTTACTGGGTCGAAAAGTCAGAATGCATCCGACAACTATCTGGTTACAGTTTAACAAAATTTGTTGACAAATCTTGACCATTTACCTGTCCCTACCCTATCCCTTTACTCACACATGCAAGCTCTGCGCGCGTAGGTGACGTCATATTGCTTAATCTATACTCCCAGAGGAATGGTGACTTCGCCTACGCGTATAAGTTAATTGGGTTTATTAGAAGACTGTTTAAACCTAGCGTACGTATTCTTTGGGTTTTGGATTGTCGGTTGGGGGGGGGGGGTCGAAGGGGTTGATATATCTTGTTGAGATTCGTAGAAGTGGCAAAGCACAGGCCAAGTCCGTAGATGGGTCCTTTAGCCTTATATTTAGAGGCAGAGGAGGGGGTTTCGAATTAAGGGTAAAAACAAATGTGTTTTATAAGCTATTGAGATATTCGTTTAAGGGGTAAGGAGAATCACTGAGTCCCCATCTGAACTTAGTTTTCTTGCCGGACAAATAATTCTCCAGGAATTCAGCCAAAACTGGAAATTTGGTTGGAGCTCAAAGTTGTTTCTGAAGTCGATTACATGTTCGGTATCGGATAAGTAAACATGCTGAATCGAATTTTGAACTTTACTTCAGTGACGGATAAGCTGGCAAAATTTGCAAAAACCTGGAAATTTGGATTGAAAGCTTCGGCTCTCAGCGTCACTAGATCTTTTGTTATGCATGCAGTTCGCCGGGAATGCTGCTAAAATACGAGGAATTTGGTAAAAAAAAAACAATTCTAAAAGACCTTTTTGAAAAAACAAAAAACTTCAAAACGGTAACATTTTTTTTTGTAGGCTACATATTCAAGCAGTTTATTATGGATAAATAGCAAAAATGTTAAATGGGTCTAGCGAAGACTCGAAAATATACAGATTCGATACAAGAAGTCTGATAAACATTACATTTTGGGATCCCATCAAACCTTTGGGTTTTTTTCCCGGAGTAAATGAACTGGAATGCAGAAAATGTATGCCTGTTGTGGGAACTTGGTACTGTTGTGACACGAGTGTCATTTACGTATAAGGGATTTAATGAACTTTGAAAATCACCAATTTTGCTTATTTTTTGCAGATGGTCTTTTGGTGTTCTACTTTGGGAAATCATAACACTAGGTGGCTCACCGTATCCGGGCATGACCGCAAACGAAGTAGTTAGTGCTGTCCTAAAAGGTTACCGGATGGAGAAGCCGGAAAATTGCGGAACGGAATTGTGAGTATATTTTTATCCTAGATTCCTGACGGTACAGTTCAATTCATTTATAGACAAAGAAGGTAAAACAAAAAATGTTAAAAAAGCGGGTCGCAATGCGGAAACAAGCTAGTATTGTTAAAAGATCCGAAAATAAATATACAGCGCTATACAAACTCACGGCATTCCACCACTCCAGCTCCACGGCATGCGGAATAAAGCAGAATGTTAAATTAACAATAAGACAAAAAAAAATCAATCAAGCGAACGTTCAAAATAAATGTCATCATGAACAATCTGATACGAGTGGGGCGAAAAAAAACGTCTGTAAATAGTATAGTATAGTATAGTTTTATTTAATTACAACAAACATAGATAAAAATCACGGACCAGTGCACATGCCTGGTGGCATACTTTAGCACTGACAATGTTGCACAACGAAAATAAAATAAAAAGCCGTCTTCTAACTACATTTTAACATCAACAAAAAGAGAACAAAAACAAAAGAAATTGCTCAACTACGCGTCGTAAATTTTTTTTTTTCAGTAATTTTAGAAACTGTCGCTTATTGCTACATTCTCGCACTGATAC
Source organism: Branchinecta sandiegonensis (assembly GCA_030848855.1). Lineage (NCBI taxonomy): Eukaryota > Metazoa > Arthropoda > Branchiopoda > Anostraca > Branchinectidae > Branchinecta > Branchinecta sandiegonensis. The sequence continues at coordinate 3,921,139 of JAUPMV010000020.1, forward strand.
TGGAATTGAGTTCCAGATTTTTGGCCCAGTGTGACGGATGCTGAAACTCGCTCTTGACGTAGGGCGAAATTCGCACGAAAAATCTGAACGATGAGTGGTTGAGTGGAACGATGAGTGGATGAAATGAATAATGATATGTAATAAATATAAAGACAAAAATAAATAAAATACCCAAGAGGGATATAAGTATAGTTTATTGTATAAACGAAGAAAAGTAGGACTCTTTGGGTCAAAGTACAGGTCAAGTCCGAAGATGGGCCTATATTTAAGGGCGGGGGTTCAAATTAAGGGACGAACAAAAATAATTTTAAAAGTCAAAAGTTTCGAAGTCAATCTTGTCAAGTGTCTAATTTTTAAGTCAGGTTTCATCGTCCTAGCACATCTGTAAGTACGTAAGTATTCCGGACCCCCCCCCCCCTCCAACTCCCCCCAGAGGAGCCGAATCCGGAACGGTTCTTTCACTGATGTATCTAGGGCTTATGCTTGTTATTCCCACCAAGTGTCATCCTTATCGCTGCACTCTAAGCGTGCCATGAAATTGCCCCCCCCCCCCCGACTCCCCACATCGATCGGATCTTGCCCGTACTTGAAATGGGGCGTCTGAGACATTAGTTCGTTCCGAATATCAAGTTTCATTAAGGTCCGACCCGTTCAAAAGTTGGACATACCTCAAGATTCCGGATACCCCTCCCTCCACTCCCCCCACGATGGTCACATCGGAGAAATGACTGTTCTTAAGTTGAAATTGTCGAGTCCTGATATGCACGCCAAGTTTCGTCGTCCTAGCACACGTGGAAGCATCTTACTCGGGATTACCAGATTTTCGGAACTCCACCTCCCCCCTCAGTGCTCGGATCGGGTCCAGTATTGTCAACTTTGTATCTAGGGATTGTGCTTGTTCTTCCACCAAGTCTCATCCCGATCCGTCCTCTCATAACATGTCACACGATCTCCGGTTCCCCCCTCCCCTCTCCAGCTTCCCCCAAAGTCGACGGATCCATTCCGGACTTGCACTGTGACATCTGAGGTCTTTGCAAATATCAAGATTCATTAAGATACGATTCCCCCTTCAAAAAGTTATACATACGTCAATATTCTGGATTCCCCCTCCGGCCACTCCCCCACGGTGGTCAGATCGGGGAGTGACTATTTCCAAGTTAGCTTGGTCGGGTCTCTAATATACCTGCCAAGTTTCATCGATCTAGCACTTCTGGAAGTAGGCCTATCCTAACTCGAGAACAGTGGCCTGACAGACCGACCGAAAAGTGATCGGTATACGGCACTTCAGCGAAGCTGCAAGTGCCATAACAACAACAGCAAGTAAACCGAACGAACTAAATGAAAGGCACGCAATTAACAGAATACACCCCTCCAACTATATTCACTTGGACGTTGTAGCAATTCCCGAAATTGGTTTTTGGGTTCAATTATGGGCCTACAATACCGTACCGGTTTGCACAAAAACATTCCGTTTCCACCGCGAGATCTGGACCAGGTAGGTACGGGGCAAATTTTAAATACTGCCTTCTAGGTTCATTATCATCAGCCAATTTATCCTAAAAATGGGCTGAGGTGAGAGGAGATGAGATTTAATTTTTCACCCTTCAAAAAGCATAAGGCACAAAGTCGGAGTAGATATAAGGGAAAAAATAAAACACACGAAACAGACAAATAATTCACGAAATGCACGAAATAAATTTAATAAACATAAATTCGCTGATTTATCTTGGTCTACCGATCGGGAGGTCGATCAGAGAGACCAGAGCCCTGTTGATCAAACATATTCGCAAAAAGATTGCTGCAGCTTATGGTTCCATTGTGGCGAATAAGTTGCGTTTCAACCGTCTTATTCTCGCCACGATTTAGAACTCGGTGGCCCTGCCTCACATTTTATACATCGCACCTTTCTGGTGAATGTTAACTAACACTGATTCCTGCTCCACCTCCCTCCTTGGACCCGAAATAGTAAAATCGTCACTACTTACATCATCACTGACCCACTTACAGCAGTTGGACAACTTATACAGAATTACAACAATAAGATTAAGCATCAATGGGAGAGCATTCTTCTACAATAGGATAGTTTTATAGATAGTATAATGTTGTCTTAGTCTCTATGTTGTGTCTGGTTTCCTCTTGTTCTAGTGTTTCCTTGTTATAGTGTTTCCTTCTTCTTTTCTTTCTTTATTCATACTCCGTCTTTGCCATGTGCTTTTTGATGGGTGAAAAATAAAATTATTATTATTATTATTAAAAAGAACATCAAGCTTTACAAATGCTGATGGTCCGTTTGCGTCGACGCAGCGCGAAGCTTACGTAGCCAAATCTGACGCGGCGCAAGAACAGAACCATGTTCTTAAAGCACAACTCTTACTAGAAATGATCTTTTCCCCATGAAACAGATCAGAAAAATGTTTTCCGAAGATACCATTGCTTTCCACCTGAAGTTAGCGATTTTCTTGTTAGAGCTTGTCGACTCTATCCAGCCCTCCTGCTCTCCGACGCGGCGGCTGGGCGCGAAATGTTTGAAAACTGAACGCTCCGTGGTTAAAAAGTTGGAAAACCAAGCAAAAGAAATCAAAATTAGAAGATTCTCAGATCCTTATATGTGAAAGAGTCATCAGCGGACATTGAAGATTCTGGCAAACTTTGCGTTGTGTGACGGGCAAAACTCGGTACATCCTAAAAAGATCTAAAAGTTCGTAGGCACAAAACAAAACAATGGAGAAATGTGGGGATTTTAGAAGTTTATAATCGTACAAGGAAGCTAGGTATATTATAAAAGACAGAATAAGTAAGAGGGGTCCTTTAAGCACACGGCTCACTATCTACTGTGTATATTCCGATAGTGACAACTATTCAAATACTGTAAGACAAGCTCTGCTGTTAACAAATTACCCACGGCTGTGGCTGTTTCAAGCCTTTTCCCAGGCCCATTGACTTCGAGCAAAAACGCGGCAAAATTGAAATAACCGTTTTTAACACCAATAGCACGATAAACACTCGTCGGCAGCATCATACGCATGGAAAAAAATGGCTTAAAGTTTAACCGAAAAGGGCTGGGATAGGACAATCTAGTTACCCATCACTTATTCACTTAAATTGGCTTGAAGACCCGCTGAAATCCGCCACTTCATTGTTCGCTATTCACGAATAATCGATTTCCAAATACGGGAATTTCCGTGTGATTTGTGGTACCTCTATGCACTTGTATTTTTGTTGTATGCCTTACGAGAAAGATTTAGGATTTTTTTTTGTTGAGGCATGAAGCAATCTTCATCAACATCACCACTGCCCACTTTAAAGTCTCGTTTGTGTTGAGATTAAAATTTCCGGCGTCATAGTAGAATTTACGCTGTGGGGACGGCCGCAGATATGCTGAAAGTCGTAACTAGAGCACATAGTGGAAAATAAAAAAAAAATCTTTTCAGAATCTAAATAATTCAGTGTATTCAATTAAATGACACAAAAAGAAGTTGGCTTTTCAGTTAAACTTTAAGAATGAATGAATGCTATTTACGGAAGTAGGCTGCGGTGGCGTAATAGGTACGGTACGACCGATCCTTTTGGAATCGCTTATCGACTTGGACATTGAAAACCCAACGAATATTTCATCTGTTTCTCCGCTATTCCCGAACAACGATTTGTTATGGCACTTTTCAGCTCCGCTCAAGTGCCATATACCGATCACTTTTCGGGCGGTCCGTCGGGCGGTCGACTGTTCTCGAGTTAGAGTACTTCGGGATGTGCTAGGGCGATGAAACTTCGCAGGCATGTCAGGGACCCGGCCAAACTAACTTGGGAATAGTCACTTCCGCTATCCGACCATCGGGGGGGGGGGGATTGGACGTAGGGGGAATTCGGAGTCTTGAGGTATGTATAACTTTGGAAAGGGTTATCGGATCTTAATGAAACTTGAGGTTTGGAAAGTCCTCGTTTCTCGGATGTCCCATTTCAAGTCCAGACCGGATCTGATGAATATGGGGGGGGGGGGGTCGAAGGGGTGAAACCGGAAATCTTGTGACACGCTTAGAGTGGAGCGATTGGGATGAAACTTTAGAGGGAAGAACAAGCACAAGCCCTCGATACATCAGTGATAGAACTGGACCGGATTCGGTCACTGAGGGGGAGTTAGAGGGGAGGTCCGGAATTCTGATGATCGCGAGTTATTTACTTACAGATGTGCTAGGACGATGAAACTTGGCTTGAATATTAGAGACTTAACAAGATTGGCTGAATAATAGTCAGTTCCCCGGTCCGACCATCGTGGGTGAGTGGATTGAGGGGGAATCCTGAATCTTGAGGTATGTATAACTTTCGAACGGGGGATCGGATGTTAATGAAACTTGATATTTCGAAAGACTTCCTGTCTTGCATATCCCATGAGTCCGGACCGGATCCGTTGAATGTGTGTGTGGGGGGGAGACCGGAAATCTTGTGACACGCTTTGAGTGGAGTGATTGGAATGAAACTTGGTGAGAAGAACAAGCACAAGCCTCAGTTACATCCGTGAAAGAACTGGACCGGAATCGGGCACTGGGGAGTTGGAGGGGGGTGCGAGATTTCGGTGATCGCGAGTTCAGGTACTTCCAGATGTGCTAGGACGACGAAACTTGGCTTTAACATTAGAGACATGACAAGTTTGGTTTAGAAATTGTCATATTTGATAGTGCAAAACGGTTACGTCAGCTGAATTCTCTTAGAGCTATTCGGCCCTTCTTGGCAAGGGTCCTCTTCAGGCTCAAAGCCGCTCAAGTTGGAAAATGAACTTGTGGGAAAACCCAAAGAAATTGTCACTTTCTAGATCCGACCTTCCCTTAAAGTAGGCTACTCGTCTTAACCGTGCTTGTAGTACTCGCTCTAATCCAAAAATACATTTTCATGATTCCGATGAGCCCACGATTGCTTAGAAATTAATTTCTAGCCCCCTAATGATCTTTGTGCCATAAGTGTTTTGCTTAATAATGAATTTCTAAAGCACCCTTAAAGTGCGAATCGTAAGCGAAAAGTCAAAAAATACTTTTTACCAAACGATATATGATTCTCGAGGGCTCATGATAATTTTTGCCTCAAGGGTTTTGCTTATAAGTGAATTCCTTGAAGTACAAACAATACTTGTCAGCAAAATAGACATTTTCATGATCTCGTTGAGCCTATTATTATTTGGCTTGAAGGGTTTTGTTTACTGATGAATTTCTAGCGCCCTTAAAGTGCGCATCATTACAGCCAAGCAAAAATAAAGTACTTTTTACCAAACGATAGATTCTCGCGATTTCCAAGGGCCCATGATTATTCTTATTTCAAGGGTTTTGCTTACAAATGATCACAACAAACCGACGAATTGGCAAATTTCTACTTTCATCCTTTAACCCAGCCTTGCAACTGCTATATGAGCTTCTAGCTCTTTTTTTTAGAAAGATCTTTCAAACTCGTGGTAGGTCAATGTAATTTCAATACTCCTTTTAAATATTACTTAAAGCTGAGTTTGAAACATATATTCAAAAAATGCATAAAACGGACACGTCAGCTACGATGCTTTAGTAGCGATATTTCGGCCCTTCTTGGCAAGGGTCTTCGTCAGGCTGTCAATCTTCAGGGTCGACGTCGGGGAAGGAAACAAACCTGCAAATACCTCTCACTTTTTTTACTATTTTACTTTCGAATACCACTGTAGGGAAAAAAACAGTCCTGAGATTGAATTTTTGACACGACCGCTGTTTTTTGCTGCACGATTGGTGCGATGATTTGGGGGTAATTTCAGGTAATAAGGATCCGCAACCGCATCAAATTGCCAGCTGTCAACAACAAAAAAACTTGCTAGGCTGCTAGTCCAGTGACTCTTATGAACTTAGTTTGCAGCCAGGCGTATAGCAGCATCTTTCATTTTCTGTCGTTCGCGATTTTACAGAAAAAAAGCAGCAACCTCGATGAAATTCAAATTCCGCGGTCCAGCTGTGAATTTGGTCATGTCGGGACGCCTTCCGTATTCTCAGCGTCACTGCGAGGGCTTGCTTTGGAAAATAAGGATCCCTGAACCGAGTCTACATAATTCGTCTAATCCAAACAAAAGATTCAAAGATATTCTAGATATTCAGTTCAACTTTAAATGCTTTAAATGCAAAACAGTTGCGGCTGTCGGTCGTTCGGTCTGTGTTTGCTTTCTGCCGCTTTGTGTTTGCGCTGAAACGTTCTTCGCCAGCCCTTCATGTGGGAAACCGAAAAGTTCGAAAAAGAAAACCTTGCCCGAACTCAAGAAATTGCGATGTCCCATTCTCGACGTCACAGAATTTGCCGGAAGTCAACTTGTTTATCTAGTAATGATCGAAGAAAGCTTGTTCTTAATATAATATATACAGATTGGTTGGGTCGTAAACTAAATATTCGGTGGCCACCATGTGTCTCAGTCTGAATTGAGATCATGTTTCCTTTTACGATCATGTGTCCTTTTCATGTTTCCTTTGTAGCTGATTTGTAACAGAAACTAAGCCAACATTCCAAACAAGACCAAAGGTTTCGATGGGATCCCAAAAATTTAATATTTGATCCAGACAATTTGGTCTTGTAGATATCTGATCTTCGCCAGACTCCTTGAACATTTTTACTATTAAGATTTTTAGAAACAGAACAAGGTCAGTGTTTAATCATCTGAGAAAACCAAGTTCCGATATGGATTCACCATGTGTATATTTACCCCTAGTCTATACGTCATATGTACTTTGACGAAAATGATCAAATCTTCCTGCCTAACTTCTGCCAAATACTCCGGTTTCGACCGGATTCAAGCGAACTACTTGTCCGGCAAAAACTGAAGCTCAAAAACGAATTCAGCGTATCACCTTACGCCTACATCGAACATCTAGTCAACTTCAGATAAAACTTTGACTTTTAACAAATTTTCCGGTTTCGGACGGATTCCAGGCGAACTGCTTGTCCGACAAGAAAAAGATTTTCATATAAATGTGCAGCATGTCTTCTTACCCCTGAATCGAACATCTAATCAACTCTATACAAAACTTTACTTTTAACAAACTTCCCGGTTTTGACCGGATTCCGGTCTAGCTACTTGTCCGGCGATAAAAATGGTTTTCATATTCACGTTCAGCATGTCTTCTTACCCCTAAATCGACTATCTCATTAGCTGTTTTAAAAATACTTGCTTGCCCCTTAATTTCAAACCCCTCCCCCACCCCTAAATATTGAGCTACATAGCCCATCTACGAACTCGACCTTTCCCTTGACCCAAAGAGTCCTCACACCAATTTTCATCAAAATCAGTCGTTCCCTTCGAGAGTTATCGTGCTTACAGACGGACAACTTTTGCGATGTCACAGGTCTACCTACGTTTTAGGATCCCAAAAACCTATCCCTGCTCTAAAAGTGGAAACATTCATAGAACGAGGAGGACATATTTCAGCAGACTTTTAGCTAATGACTATACATTTTCGAACACATAGCAAACTCAGATCAAACAACTTTCTTTATGAATGATTTTCCCCCACTTCTTTCGGAGAACTTACATCATTTTATTCTTCTCTGTAGAGCAAAATAGCACTAGGGAGTAGAATCAATACTATAAAAAAGTGACACACACTAGGATAGCAGCGTCACCATCACCGCTAGCGATAGAGAACGTCCCGACTGAAACTCAATCTGTCGTGCACCAGCGCAGGCTCCAAAAACTCTTATTCAAATAATGCATAAAACGAAATACGTCAGCTACTATGCTCTGGCAGCCATATTTCGGCCATTCTTGGCAAGGGTCCTCGCGTTGCAGGCTCGTTCATTCCCCAACGTTCACCCTGAAGTTCGACAGCCCGACGAGGACCCTTGCCAAGAAGGACCGAATTTCGCTGCCAAAAGCTGACGTATTTCGTTTTATGCATTATTTGAATATCTTTTTTTCCCAGTCAGCTTGGGCTCAAGGAGTATTTACCAAAAACTTCGTCTTCTGATGAAGAAAAGACACAACCGCCCCTATTTCCTCGATGTGTACAGATCGCATCTTAGCTTTAATAGAAATCTCCAAGTCCGCAAGTTTGTCTCGCTTTAAATGCCGCAAGCGTAGTGGGCGGCGTTACGAGTATGGCCCGATTGCGAGACATGGAAAGCTAGGTCTTGGCGCTACTCTCCTGTGTTATGTTGCTCTGCTTCTCTGTTGGTCGACGTGTTCCTAGCAACAATTCAAAACCTAATAGTATAGAAAAAAGCTTTTCTTGTGTCTTCCCTTGCAGTCGTTCGTAGGAAATGCCATACTCACATTTCAAGTTCTGCCGGGAACTACATAATCTCTTTAGGGATAGTGCGGCGCTCTGTTAAATCGGAAAGTGAATTGTGTCCCTGAAACTTTTTTTTTTTTACTTCAGACGAAAGTTAGATCGTCTTTTGGGGCATTTTCGGAGAGAGAAAATGCTCAGTTCGAATAAAAACTAGATCTACGTTGCCTGGGCAACAGGAATACAGTGTTGTGGAGCAACACTTGCCTTAGTTTATTCGTTATCAATCGAACGCGAACGCCTCGAAATTTTTAAAATCGGACGTCCCAAGTCAAACTGATGACGCATACCTTAATCACCCATTAACAAGGGGCCGAGCTAACGAGCTCGTATCCCTGCCTGCCCCCAGTGATCAAAATATACTGTCACAAAGTATTTTTAAAATTGAAGAACCTGAACCTGATCAGTGGCCATCGCTCATGTTGACAAAAACAATCAGAAGATTTGAAGAAGGGATTTAAAATATATATGGACTTTGCAGTCAGTTGAACTTATCCTTTTTCAACCGTGGACATCATGACGATGAAAACAGGAGCCAGACAGGAGTTTCCACCCCTCAATCCCAAGCGACATTCCCGTTTCCTTTTTATGGCACTTGCCTTCCGGCCAAGTGCCGTATACCGATAACTTCTCCGTTCGGTCTTTTCCGTCCGGTTTTCCATCCAGTGATCGCGAGTTACAGTGTACTTTCCAGATGTAGTAGGACGTTGAAACTTGGCAGGCACATTAGGGACCCGACCAAACTAACTTGGAAATTGTTACTTTCCGGGTTTCACCACCGTGGGAGAGTGGAGGGAGGAGGAATCCAGAATATTGACGTATGTATAACTTTTGGACGGGGTATCGGATGTTAATGAAACTTAATATTTGGAATAACTTCGTGTCTCAGATGTCACACTTCAAGCCGGGAACGGGTCCGGTGACTTTGGAGGGAGTTGGAGGGGGGGAAACGGAAATAGTGTGACATGTCCAGAGTGGACGGATCGGGATGAAACTTGGTGGGAAGAACAAGCACAAGACCTAGATACATAGTTGACAAAACCGGACCGGATCCGAGTACTGTGGGGGGAGTTGGAGGGAGGGTTCCGAAATTCGGGTGACCCCGAGTTAAGATGCTTCCACATGTGCCAGGACGATGAAACTTGGCAGGCATATCAGGGACTCGATCATTTTAACATTAGAACAGTCGTTTCTCCGATTTGACCATCGTGGGGGGAGTGTAGGGAGGGGGAATCCGGAATCTTGAGGTATGTCCAACTTTTGAACGGGTGATCGCATCTTAATGAAACTTGATATTCGGAAAGAACTCAGGTCTCAGATGTTCCATTTCAAGTGCGGACAGGATCCAATCAGTGTGTGGGGGGGGGATGGAGAACCGGAAATTTTGTGACACTTAGAGTGTAGCGATTGGGATGACACTTGGTGGGAAGAACAAGCATAAGCCTTAGAGACATCAGTGAGAGAACCGGACCGGTTTCGGGCACACTGGGGGTGGGGGGGGGGGGGGGGGGGGTTGGAAGGGGGGTCCGGAATTCCATGATCGCGATTTAAGGTACTTCCAGATGTGCTAGGATGATGAAACTTGGTTTGAAGTTGAACATTAGGGACTTGACAAAATTGGCTTGGAAATTGTCACTGCCCAGATCCGACCATCCCTTAAAGTACTCATCTTAACCACAAAGTACAAAAAAAAACTTTTAAGCAAAATATACATTTTCACTATCCCCATGAGCCCATGATCATTTTTGCCTCAAGTGTTTGGCTTAGAAATTAATTTCTAGCACCCTTAAAGTGCGCATTTTATCCGTGAAGTAAAAAAAAATACTTTTGAACAAACCACATATATTTATGATCCTGAGGGGCCAAGGATCATTTTTGCCTCAAAGGTTTTGACTACAGATGAATTTCTAGCGCCCTTAAAGTGCGCATCATCACATTCAAGTGCAAAAATAAAATACTTTTTTATTAAACGATAAGTTTTCGGGATTTCCAAGGTTCCATGATCATTCTTATCTCAAGGATTTTGCTCACAAATGATCACAACAAACCCACGAGTTAGGGAATTCCTACTTTCATCTCTTACCCAGCCTTGCAAGTGCCATATGAGCTTCTAGCTCTTGCTCCTTTTGCTGCACGAATATTGCGGATTGACTGATTTTCTTAATGTATTAGTTTTCATCGTCGCATTAATAAACTAACAAAAACACCTATCCCTCCTCTAAAATAGAAAACACTCTCGCTACGAAGGAAGACTTCTTTCAACACAAACAAACTTTTAGCTAATTAATAAACATTCTCTGACACATCGCAAACTCAGATTTCCCTCGCTCTTTCGGAGAACTTAATTTTAACATTACATATATGAACATCCTTGGTTTTTTTCTCTGTTAGGTGACTTGTACATATAATGCAATAATGGAAATCTAATGAAATAGAAAAAAGCTTTCGTTAGGCACGTGTCGTCCCGATGAAAAGTTTGTGGCCTGCGTAGCTGTATGGTAGTTGTACGAAAAAGTTGCATGTAATACTATGTAATAGCAAAGAATACTATCATTTAATGTACCTCAGACTGGTCCAGTCTTAAGTAGTAGTAGCCAGTAGCATCCTGTCTTGCCATTCAACATCCAGTCTTGCTAATAGTAGCATGTAGTAGCATCAGTTAGTAATGCATGCTACTTTTTCGTACAACTTCGCACTACTATTTTGACAACCCACTCTCGATTCTAGTGTACAGCAAATGCTGATTAATATTCTTTGAGCCCAAACTGACTTTGAAAATTTATTCAAACAATGTTTACAAAAAAAAATCACTTGTCCTTTCCTTCCGGCCAAGTTGGATAATTGTCTGCATGTCTGGGCTGTGCAAGTTCCGTACTTCGTAGATAAATATTCTTTGAGCCCAAGCTGACTTTGAAACCTTTATTCAAACAATGTTTACAATTTGTAAACATTGTTTGAATAAAAAGCAAGTGCTGCATGCCCTGCCGGTGCCGTCACTGGTTGCCACGTGTTAGATTATAAACTAAGCATGTTTAAAAGCGTTTGAAAGATGAATAGCCTAATGTGTGGCCGGCATCACTGATTTCAGTGGTGCTGGGAAAGGGTGTATAGCAGGTTCTGGAAAGTGGGTAACCCCTCGTCCCAGATGTTCTTAAAGGGCCTGTCTTACCCATTTAATAACGCAACCTACTTCCATAATCACTCCATATATTTCTAAACCCGGAGACCCCAATTTCCTACGGTACATTTTAACCCCTCTAACAGAACCATGCTGATTTTCTGACTTGTCGCGTTTTGCTACCTTCGATGCGTATCACGCCCACGTTGTCTGCGAGAAGTTTTTCCATCAGAAAAACTGGTTATGTAAATTGTTTCCCTGTTTTCGCTAGAAGTCATCGGGTCTTGGAAATGACTTAAAACAGCCAAAGCCGTGGGATATTTGTTGAAAGCACAGCATAGTTTTAAAACATTCAAATATTTTAAAATACTATAAGTTGAAGAGTAAATAGTGCGAGGGGTCCTTTAAGAAATGTCACACTCAAATTTCAGTTTCTTTAGGGATAGTGCGATCGGCAAGCCAATCTTGTCTCTGGAAACGTTTTTACTTCAGACAAAAGTTACATCGTCTTTTGGGGCATTTTAGGATGAACAAAGCGTTCAGTTGTTTGAATCGTAGACATCATGACGGATGATAACTTGCAAAAGATTTTTAATTACAATCATCTCTCCGTGATAGGCATTTAACCAAATTGTTCTTACGACCAAATAATATATGGACACCAACCAGCTAAAGTTGCAAACCACTCTTACTTCCATTCATTTTCTTGCTATAGGCCAACTGTTTTAGTGCCATAACGGGTAGCATACACTACAGATGTGCTCCTTTGAATACCTTTCCCTTTTTCCCCAAAAGCAGTGCCGTGATAAATTTTTTTCGTTCTCTTTCTTTTTTGAATGTGGGTTCACGTAATGTTTTCGATGCATCTTTCCAGTTTAAGTTTTGAAAGATTATAAATAAATATAATACTTCTTTATCTCCACCTTAACAATAAAACAGAAATCCTAAACGAAGAACGTGATGAATAATTACCTCAGTTGCCTTAATTCGCACTTTGGAGCAATTAAGGTCCAATGGATCTGTGTTGCTGCGTGGGTGATGATGGCTGACATCGATCTGTTGCTGGTCTGGGTATGGTAAGGTATAAGCAAGGCCGTATCCAGGGGGGGGGGCTAGGGGGTTGACCCTCATCATTTTTATAGGCTTTTCCCTCTGATCTATGTCTTTTGTGTACTTTCTTGTCCGACCCGCAGGCAAACCCCCCCCCCCCCGAAAAAAATTCCTGGATACGGGCCTGGGTATAAGGTTTGGTTAGCAATAAGGCTTAAGAATAAAAAAAAAAAAAAAAAAAATTATGATGGGGTGGCGTCCCCTGGGGTAAGGTGCAGGAAGGCAATTGATTAGTTTTTTTGGGCTTTTTGAGAGGTAAGGTTGTGTCTGAGAGTAGAGCAGTGACCACTCTGCGTATTGTGTTTCAAATGTAAAGATAGTGGTTCTCGGCGTCCAGGAATGGACTGTGTTTTGATTATGTGTGATTTATTTTCTTATTGGTTAATAAACCCATTGAACGTGAACTTGGGTCGTCCCAGCAGTATTTCCAGTCTTTACTTGACTACTCGTTGTCCATTGATTTCTTGAAAGCTTCCCGAATCATCCCCAGAGAATTCGACAAGCCTTTGAGCTTTTCAGGTAAATTAATTTCTCCTTTTGTCATTTGTTGTTTCGTCTTATAAAGTCGGTTTCTTTTATTGCAGGTACTTTCGATCGTTATGAGATCAGTGCAACAGTTTTGTAATTTTATAGGTACGCCATAATGCTGTCTTGCTGGGAGCAGCGACCCAGTGATCGGGCTTCCTTCGCTAGGCTGAAGGAAGAGCTTGAAAAATTAATGGAAGACAAGGGGAGTGAATACTTGACTCTCCAGTCTGACGTAATCTCACTTTGTCAGTTCGACGAATATCAAGATAGGAATACGAAGCTTGGCAATCGAGGAACTACAAGCTCATCGTCGGGGTAAGCTTTTTGCTATCCTAAAACGTTATTGGTGGAACCTATGACTTTGTAAAGTTTGTCCGTCCGTCTCACTGTTAGCATGATAACTCTCGAAGTGTTAAATATTTCGGTGGATATTGATGTTTGGGGTTTCCGTGTTAAAGTAGCCTACAGGATCGATGGATGACGGGAGATAGGGATGGAAGGGTTGTAGGCGAGATGGGAGATGGGCACCGCAGCCTATAAGCTGCATATAAGCATATATGGGTGGGAGCGGGTGGTTTAGATTAAGGAGTGATGATTTTTTAAAGTTAAATAAACTGTTAGTTTAGCGGTAAGAAAACATGCTGAAATCATATTCCATATTCCGGATTCCCCCTCCCTCCACTCCCCCCACGGTGCTCGGGTCGGGGAAGTGACTATTTCCAGTTTAGTATCGCGGGGTACAGGTCGGGTATCTAATATGCTTGCCAAGTTTCATCGTCCTATAGCACTTTTGGAAGTAACTCGAGAAGATTGGCCTGACGGACCGACAGGCAGACCGGAAAGTGATAGGTATATGGCACTATAAGTGCCATAAAAAACTCCCCGAAACGAACCCGGATTTCTTTGGAGCTAGAACTTCTTTTCCGGGTGGGTCACGTCGTCCAGTTTGCCCTTCAGAAAGGCAAACTCCTGATTGGCTGGTTGAAGCCTTATCATAATGATGGCTTTAACGGGTCAATTGCGGTGTCTGCCTTTTGACCGTGGGAAAGGGACCTGGACGTTGTAGTGGTTTATTTGGTTGGGTTCGAACTGTCAGCCAACATCTGTTGGGAAAGGCAGGAAAATAAATCTTGGAGAGGGAGGCCTGTTGTAAAACTATAAAATAAACTGGATGGATCTTACCTTATGTGCTGGCGGGAGGGGGGGTGTTCTTCAGAAGGGGAAGTACCCTTACCGTAACAATAAGACATAGATGGCACTTTACACGAGGGACTTGTACGGCGACCAATAAACCAGAAACAAAGTTTCTGGTACAAGTCCCTTGACTAAAGTGCCATCTCTGTCTTATTATTAATTTCCGTGACATGGGATGTGAATGGCCAGCTTCTACACTGTCAGAAGTTTCATAACAGATTGCGCATAACACTTTCAAGAATAACACCTTTTCAGTTAGAAATAAAGTGTTATGACCAATTAAGTTTACACTATTTCGTGCCTAGATCTCCAACAGCACCTGTAATTGGTAAAAATACTAACGGGAACGAAAGAAACATAACATATAACATCCCAAAGTGTTGTTTGTTGAAACGGCGCATCCTGCTGTTGTCGTTATGTAACTTCTGACAGTGTAGTATTTTTACCTATTGAAGGTGTTGTTCGAGATCTGGGCACGAAATAGTATAAACTTAATTGGTCATAACACTTTTTTTCTAAGTGAAAAGGTGTTATTCTTGAAAGTGTTATGCGCAATCTGTTATTAAACTTCTGACAGTGTACCAGAATATTGTAGTGGTTTGCCAACTCTGTTCACAAGCCCCTCGGTAGCTCAAATGGTTAGATCGCCTGCCTTGTAAGTAGAGGGTCCTGGGTTCAAATCCCGGCTGAGGAGCATTTTTGTCTTTTAGCTCACTACTTATAAAATCCTTACAGTAACGTACTCTAATCGGGTCTCAAGCCTATGTAAGCGAATAAGGGACAGGTAACTAGACTGTCGTATCCGAAGCCCGTTTTCAAGTATATTTTTAAGAAAATTAGTAGTAGCCTTATTCGAATAACAACGAAGTTGTTCGAATAAGATTATAAAACAGAAGTTGAAGGTTTCAGCTCTACTTTAATTGATTTTTTTTCAGGTATGGTGAGAACTCTGACATCTCTATGTGACAATCCTTCGTCGTTGTATCGCCCACGAAAACATTTGTTACTTCAGTGTTTGTGAGTTGATTTTATATCGTTATTGTATTACTTTTGTCGTCATTTTCTCTATCGCTACTGTGAAATGCCTTGGACAGACTACCTGACAATAACGGGTTATCAGATTGCATTATCGGCGTTCGGGAAACAATTTTCGACCTGTAAGTTACTGGAAATGTTTTCCCGATCTTTTCTTGATTGTTAAAGGACACCTGAACAATGAAACCATACTTGAACACACCATGGAGAATGCATTTACAGACATGACCACGGAGAGCATTCTTCTCCTGAGCGTGACATTTTCAAAATGGGAATGTTCGTTTCTGGAGGTTTGCACATGCATCGTCCAAGACAAAAAGCGCAGTTCATTCAACTCGCTGGCCGGATCGTATTGGAATTTCTTCTAGATATACATTTGGGCTGAACTGGTTAAAAAACATTCCAGAAGAAGGGTTGATTGTAGCCATTTGTTCATTTGTAAAATTGTTCGGTATTGAAATAAGGACAGATGCAAAATGGAGCAAAAATCATAGCTTGGAAACACTGTTTCGTATTTGGATTGTTTTTTTTGCAGGCAATGTTAACGGAGGTCGTACAGATAGGGATGATACTTGGTACTCTTCATTCAGGTGTCCTTTAAACTACCATATCTTTTATTTATTTCTAATTTTCATTTTTTTTTCTTTTTAAATCAGTTTCTTTCAGCTACGATTGGGCTTCAGCTACAAAAGGTGGCCCAATAATTAAAGTCAAAAGCTAGTAATGGTTCTACTTGTTTAAATATTCTTTGAGCCCAAGCTGACTTTGAAACATTTATTCAAACAATGTTTACAACGGGTACGTCAGCTACGATTCTTCATCAGCGATATTTCGGCCCTTTTTGGCAAGGGTCCTCGTCAGGCTGTCAATCCTCTGGTTCAACTTCGGGGAAGGAAACAAACCTGTAATCTTTACAGATCTTCACAGATCTTACAGATCTTGTAATCTTTACAGACCTGTAATCTTTACAGATTACAGGTTTGTTTCCTTCCCCGAAGTTGAACCAGAGGATTGACAGCCTGACGAGGACCCTTGCCAAAAAGGGCCGAAATGATGAAGAATCGTAGCTGACGTACCCGTTGTAAACATTGTTTGAATAAATGGTTCTACATGTCTCGAGGAGAAGACGGCAACAACGTGCCCGATGAAAAATTTATCTCAAAAGAGTACTACGACGTAGTACGAAAAAGTTGCATGCAGAACTAACGATGCTACTACATCCTTCTACTTCAAGGCTACCGTGTTACTGCATACTACTATATGGTACTATTAGCAAGACTGGATGTTACTATGGCAAGACAGGATGCTACTGGATACCACTACATAAGGTTGGACCAGTTTGAGGCACATTAAATGATAGTATTCTTTGCTATTACATAGTATTACATGCAACGTTTTCGTACTACTACCGTACTACTACGCAGGCTACACATTTTTTCATCGGGTGGTGTCTTACGTCAGTAGGCTGTAGCACCATCTGACTACACTGTAAAAAAAAATCTTGCAGAATTTTCTACTAGGATTAATCTTGTCTGTAAAATGATAATCTTATCTCTAATCGGATTAACCTTATCTCAGTAGAGATAAGATTATTCCAGGTAGCCACGTCACTGTAAAAAGTTTCTCCGAAAAAGGATGCAGTATTTGCTACTGGGATTAATCTTATCTCTATTGGGATAAAATTAATCTGAATTAGGGATAATCTTATCTCGATAAAGACAAGGTTAATCCCAGTAGCAAATACTGCAAGATTTTTTTTTTTATAGTGTACTGCAGTTAGTTCAATCCTTACTCGGAGAAACTATTTACAATGTAGACAGCAAATATCAGTGTTTAAGTAATTGTGTTCATATGTGTACGTGTTTGTGGCTCGAATTTTGTAGCTGTAGTTGAAATTTTCCACTCAAGTTATTCTCCGAGAAATCGTAGCGACTCTGTAGCTTTGTGGCGCTACTTTTGTGGCGTACGAAAAATGGTCTATTTTACGAATATTGGCGTCAGTGCAAACCCACAGTTAAAGCACAACTCTTCCTAGAAATGATCTTTTCCCTATAAAATGGATCAGAAAAGTTTTCGAAAATACTATTACTTTCCACCTGAAACTAGTGATTCTCTTGTTATGGTTTGTCGATTATATCCAGCCTTCCTGCTCTCCGACGCGGCGCGTGGGCGCAAAAGATTTGAAAACTGAACGTACCTTGGTTAAAAAG
The DNA here is from genome assembly GCA_030848855.1 of Branchinecta sandiegonensis. Lineage (NCBI taxonomy): Eukaryota > Metazoa > Arthropoda > Branchiopoda > Anostraca > Branchinectidae > Branchinecta > Branchinecta sandiegonensis. Next base: position 3,938,607 of record JAUPMV010000020.1, read on the forward strand.
TGGGAGAACTAAGCAAATAAGATAGTAATAAACAGAAGATTATCATATTCTTATGTGTGAAAGAGTTGTCAGCGGACAATGAAGATTCCGGCAAACTTTTTCGTTGGGTGACGGGAAAACTCGGCAAGGCCGAAAAAGTGCTAAAAATTCGTAGTTACGAAACGAAACAATGGAGAAAGGTGGGGATTTTAGAAGCTTATAGTTCCATATGGGAGCTAAGTGCAGTATAAAAGGCAGAATAAGCAAGAGGGGCCCTTTAAAGGAAAGCTCAGTCAGAAATAGAGTCTTGAAGGTTTCCGACTTCTTTACTGTCAGAAGTTTGACAGATAACACGTCGTTGCGCATCCTTGTGTTAATTGTTATGGCAATAGAATGTTTATTGAACAAGTATGTAAAGAATATCATCCCATGTCCACAGGTAGTTGTATTTTGTTAATTTTTACTGACTATGCCATGGTCGAGTATATTAAAGTAATATCTTTTTCGACAAAATGTTTGTGTTTGTTCGACAAAAATCAATGTGGCCTCTCAAAAGTAACTCTAACAAAAATAAGAGATTACCACAGAGTAAAAGCAAACGCACAGTTAAAGGACCTGTTGGAAAAACTTATAACAGTTAACTTTCCTCCATCTCGGTTGATACCGGAATAACAATCTCAATGTATGGAATGCTACTCTGTCAGAAGTTTCATAACAGATAACACAGCGTAACAATTAACACTTCGGATGTTGTCTGTTGTGTTTCGAAATGTTATGCGTAATAAGCGTTACCGTCAGGAAGAGCCGAAAAGCCGCCAAAAAGCATCTGCGGAATTTTCCGGGATCATAACGATAAAGAATAAAGTCAGCAGATGCTTTTTTGGCTCTTCTTAGCAAAGCTTTTTATGCTTAACATTTCATGCATAACGCTTTCAAACACAACAGATAACATCCCTAGTGTTATCTGTTACACATCGTCTGTTGAAACCACGCATCCTTTTGTTATCTTTATGAAACTTCTGACAGTGTACATGAGTGAACAGTCACTCATATCCGTTTTGTTGGGTGGTGCAACCCCTCTATAGACTTTGCACTGACACAATAGCGGAAACAGCTCCCGGCATTTGACGCTACAGTTCGGTTAGCAGGACTTCGGTTAGCAGGACAGGGGGGGGGGGGGGGAATTTCTAAATTCTGAATTTAGGCATTCGGTCAAATTTTCGCCGAAGGCGAAGATTCCGGTCAAAACGGCCATCGCGGCGAAGCCGTAATACCCGCCTTATAAAATCTTTTGTCCCCACATTTCCAAATTGGGTGATTTAACGTGTTTACTGGTTTTCATTCATTGTCGAATTTTTCTATAACTTTCAAACTTTGGTTCAGTCCGCATCGATTTCACCGCATTCGGTCCGTCCTTACGTAAATTCGGTGACTTAACGTCTTATTTGGTCCCATTCGTTGCCGAACTCGGTAATTCACCGGACTGTTCTCAAGTCCGTATCTGTTCTGTCGCATTCGGTCGGTCCATTTCAAAATCGGTTGATTAATAAGATTCACTTGGTTCTGATTCGTTACGAATTCGGTAATTCACCTGATTTTTGTCTAGTCGTATCTATTACCAAACTTGCCACACTCGGGTGTTTTATGTAGTTCTACCAAAAGTTTTATTTCGTGACGAAATTCGGTTGTTATACCGCTCCCGATCTGTTCCTTATTTTTTGTTCAGTTTTTCGGTAGTACGAATTCATTAGGCTATTTGGTTCACCCCCGTTATTGAGTTCAGTAATTTAAGTGGCATTTATTTAGCTATTATTCTTTAGTATTTAACGTTAGCTTCAGCTGGTTGCCATTCATTACTTAGCTTTTACTTCTAATGAGTGCAGTACTTCAGGAATTAGTAGGTCTCTTGACGTGAAAACTAGCCAACTTTTATTTGCTGTAAATTCAAAATAAATGTACTTTATATCTACTTTACCCTTGATGACCCCTTATTTTGCCAGACAGCTCTTTGAGTTATTCTTTGGACCGCAAAAAGGCACTTTGATCAGTGTGTTTCCACAAAATTTCTCCTGCGGCGCGTTTCGCAGTCTTCACTATTTACAAGAGGGTGCGTCACTTGGTTGGCGTTTGAGGCTAAGAATTTTGGGGGGCGTGAACCACCTTAAAAGCTAGAATTTGCATGGAAAGTATTTAAATGTCGCTAGAAAAAAGGCGGATTAAAAAAATTTCGCCTGCGGCGCTTTCATTTTCCTGGATACAGCCATTCGCGACGTTGTTGCTTTGCACCAACGGCGTTTTTTGTCGGCAAGCTTTCAAGTCCTATTGGTAGAACTGGATGTCCCCCAAAGGTAAATGGCTAGTTCCGGCGTATCCCTGAAAAAACAGAAGTGGTAGAGCGTGAAAACGCGCCCAGTTTTCTCTTTACACTTGATTTTTTACACACTATGCAACTTTTTACATTGTGGCTTCTTGGAAGCATCTCGCTGTGTTCTTAGAAGAAAAAAATTGGTAAAAATCAGGTACCGATTCGGTCACTTTTGCCAGGTTCAACCCCCCCCCCCCCCCAATGAAGAAAGGCTCGGGACGCCCCTGGATGAGGTTGCGCGGTTTCAACAAAGAACACTTAGGATGTTATCAGTTATGTTTTTCGAACGTTATGCATTCGAAAATACGCTTAAAGAACATGGCACCGCCGAAAAACACCTGCTCCCTTTTTTGTTTCTCATCACGACATCGTAAAAGTCAGCTGATGCTTTTCGGCTATTTTTCGACTCTTCCTGGCAATGCTTGCCATGCATAACGTTGGCAAAAATCATAACAGAAAACAACCAAAGTGGTATATATCGAAAACTGCGCATCCTTGTGTTATATGAATACTTCTGACAGTGTATTACTTTAGGTCACCCCCATCGAAGCCGCAAGTTTAAACCATTACTTGGGTACGACGCGATTTGCAAACACGGAGGGGTAAGATCAAAATAGACGTTAACAAGAAAAGCAGTCAAAAGGCAAAACATTTCGCTAGTATGTGAATAAAAATTCAGTATAAACAGGTAAAAATGCATTTCCATAGTTTGCTTTGAAGTTTTTATTTCATTCCTGACGAACTCTCGGCATTTTCAAGAAGAAAAGGTATGTAGCTGTACAAGTGTATGCAGTCTGACCAGCTGAACAAGTCATGAGCGGGTGAGATTGACCGAACTCACCTTTTGGGGACCCCGAAACGTAAGTGGAGGGATACCTACGACATCGCAATAGTTGTCCGTCCGTCCGTCCGTGTGTAAGCACGATAACTCTCCAAGGGAATGAGATATTTTGATGAAACTTGGTGGGAGGATCGTTTAGGGCAAGAGAAAGGTCGAGTTCGTAGATGGGCTCCGTAGCCCTATATTTAGGGGTGGGGGGGGGGGCAAATTAAGGGACAAACAAAATAGTTTTTAATAGCTAATGAGATAGTCGATTAAGGTGTAAGAAGACATGCTGAACACGAATATGAAAACCATTTTCTCGCCGGACAAGTAGTTCGCCCGGAATCCGGCCAAAACCGGAAAGTTTGTTAACAGTAAAAGTTTTATTTGAAATTGATTAAATGTTAGATTTAGGGGTAAGAAGACATGCTGAACACGAATATGAAAACCATTTTCTACCCGGACAAGTAGTTCGCCCGGAATCCGGCTGAAACTGAAAATGTGTAATAAGTTAAATTTTTAATTAAAGTTGATTAGATGTTGGATATAGGGATTAGGAGATATGGTGAATTCATTTTCATTTAAACGAAACCAAGAATAAAGTTGATCTAGACTAATTTCGTCAACTGCATATTTGTTTCTTGAACAAAATCCATTTTCGAAGCGTTCCCCGTGTTCTCGTTGTTTTCTGAACGTGGAATCCGCGTGAAATGACACCCTCTACTCTCACCGTTCCATTTGATTCCCCGGGGAGTCCTCGGAGAACGACGAGCATGCGCCTTAGAGAAAGCTGGAGCACCGGCCGTGTGACCCAGAGGTCGCAGGTGTAATCCCGCCCGAGTTTCTGGCAGTTGCTAGCGGTATTTTCTAGACCACAGAAAACCTGCAGTTTCTTATTGACCTACTAAAATTACTTCTCTGTAATATTCCAGCCACAATGCCGTGTAGATCCTAGTAGTCCTTCGACTATTATCAAGCTAGCAATTGTTAAATTATATTCCTTCAGTAAAAAATTAAGGTGCGAACCTCTACGGCGTTAAAATTTTGAAAACAATCGAATGGACGCGAAGCGCCCCGATTTTTCGTAAAAACAAATGGTTTTTTTTTTTTTCAAAAACAGTCGGTGAAATGACCAGCCCAGCCCAGTCGTTAAATACCTTGCCCCCCCCCCTCCAAAACGTTTTAGTTAGTAGCGCTTCTGTATGGCTCCATGGTATCATCTCTGTGTGATGGGTGCTGGTTGCAAGGGGGGGGGGGCTGAGACCGCTTGACAAGCGGTCTCGGACCTGGACCGCTGAGCCTGAAGTTATAGAAGGTCTGTTGGCACACGAACTATCACCGATGGTGACTCGACATTGGCTCTCCGCCCATTTTTCGAGTTTTGGTGATTTTCAAGGAAAAACTTGCCGACAGGCGACAAGTGACAAGGTCGACTGACAATATTCTAGATGACTAAGTCTAAAACACGTCAGTGCTCCTCAGGAAGAAAGAGTAAACGTCTGCGTAACGCTTCAAACTCAACAACTCAAACTGTGTCAAACACTCACGGCGATCTTCGGGAACAGCTGTGATACCAGAGTTGATACCGCTTCTGGCTCTTCCGCTAGGTACCCGGCGATTTTGCATCGGCAGTCATCAAGAGTATTGCCAGTTGGAGGAAGACATGCATACAAATACCACATTTGCTGAATTGGAGAAGGTCAGCTTGAACAAACTAAAAGACAAGCCATACTTTTGGTGACATACGAGATCTCTTCCCGCCTTCTTGAAAATCCGCGAACTGGAGAAAAGAGTTCAAAATCAGTCGGAGGGAAATCTTTTTCTTGGGATTTTCAAGTTCCCCGGTGAAAGGAAAAGCGCGCGATGTTTTAAGTCCAAATCGGTTCGTGGTAACAATTGGGACTAACATATGGTAATAATTGCTGACTGAAATTAGGTAGGATACATTATATTACTTTATCATTTTCATTCATCAAGGATCTTACTAAATCTGATCTGAGCCATATTGTAGCCTGCAACAGTCTAGATTGTTTTGTGATTACATTTTTGTTTGCACCAACACATGTAAAAAAAAAAAATTACGACAAACAAGTTGTAATTTTTTTTTTTCCCAGCATGCATCCAGCCACCCCCAAATCCTCAGTGCTTGGGCACAGCAGTTTTCTGGCATAATATCATCCCTAGCAAGATCCAGGCAACATCACTCTTGTGAGTCACAGGCAGGTCACAGACAGAGTCTGACTGCAAGCCCTATCCCAGTATCCCATTGCTGTCCCATTGTCCCAGCTATGCTATGATATTTTGGACTTGCGTATATAAAGACTAAATAACAAGGATTGCATCTGGAGCATCGAAATACATCCATCCTGACCAAATTAATTAATAATTGCGTTTTGCAGATACCATGGTATCTGATACCATGGTCTAAAGTCATTTTTGCAGTTATTGTGGTATCTGATACCACAGTCAAAAGGCATTTTTGTAGTTATCGAGGTATCAGATATTCAGATACTACGGTCCGACTGTGGTAAATGGTCGTGGTATCTGAAAAGTATTCTCACTTTCATCAAATTTTGTCAGATTGGTGAGAAAGAAGTTTAGCACCTAGTGATGTCACTGGATATCTATTTTTCTTTTGGGATGACTTTGAAAAGTGCAATTTTGGCAATAGTCGTTTTTGCAGAGCACCGTGTATCAGATACCACGATAACTGCAAAAACGACTAATTGCAGATCCAGTTACTGTGATAACAGATACCATGGTATCTGCAAAAATGCAACTAATATCAGCTGTCATCTAGTTACTTCTTTTCCTTCTTTAAAGAATTACCTGGGTCAAAACAAAGCCGGAAAGGTGCAATGTATGGAACAGAAAAACGCTGGGGAAAATAGCCATGCTCAAGCTATTTGGGTTAAACTGGTAGCTTCAATTAATCCGCAAAAGATGCAAAATAAAATTGGAAACCAAAGGTGGCGCAAAACATTTTGCCATGGTCAACAGGTGTTTAGAAGCAGTCTAGTACACTAGCCCCTTTTCAAGCATGGTGCTCAAATGTCTAGCACCATGCCTGGGTGCTAGACGTTCAAGCACTGTACCTTGGGTCTGCTTGGGTTTCATGCATGGTGCATGGATTTCAGTATACAGTGCATGCATGAAAAACACAGTTTCTGTCATCACAACTGAGCGCCCGCTCGGACAGGGTGGAAATTACTACCATGAATTAGAGAAATCAAAGACAATCCTTATCGAATTTTTCACAACAAAAACAAAAGGGCTCGACTGATGATGGAGGTGCGAAACCTAACAGCACCCTATCTATTTCCATGTAGAGTGCCCCAAGAGCCAATATTCTGGTTGGCTGCTAGGTAGAAAAAGCTGAGGCACAGGACACTTTGCATGCAAAATCCTTGACCATGTAGAAAAGGAAATGAGGTTTTCACACCTGCCATCAGCCAAGCAATGTTGTTTTTGTTATGAAAAATTTGATAAGGATTGTCTTTGATTTCTCTAATTCATGGTAGCAATTTCAGCCCTGTCCGAGCTGGTGCTCAGTTGTGATGACAGAAACTGTGTTTTTCATGCTTGCACTGTATACTGAAATCCATGCACCATGCATGAAATCCAAGGTACAGTGCTTGAATGTCTAGCACCCAGGCATGGTGCTAGACATTTGAGCACCGTGCCTGAAAAGGGGCTAGTGTACTAGACAGGTTTAGAAGAAAGTTATTTGGCAACACACCACCTTTTTCGATAAAAACGTAAAAAACGTTAGGTTGTAAATAACTAGACCTTTCAGTCAAGGACCTTTCAAACATTTGGTAAGTGTCGAGTCTGAAAGAAAGAGTGGGAAATTGCATGCATATATTTCATTTATGGGGAGTGATGCAAATAGCAAGGTATCCTGTATTTTACAAGTATTGTACTAGTTTAGGCTAACCCAACCTGATCGTAAATCCTGGTTTTGGACTTCTTGATGATCTCTTGCGAACAAAAGCTGGAGGACTGCATTTAAGCTGCAAATATAGCATTAGGCTACCAGCTAAGGAAGCAGATTATGAAGTTGACAATAAAGTCAGATAGGCTAGTTTTTATGGCACTTGCAGCCTCCGGGTCAAGTGCCATATCCCGTCTGTCGGTCAGCCGGGCAGTCTGTCACGCTATTGTGAGTTTGGGTAGTTCTGGATGTGCTAGGACAATAGTTGCGTTTTCGCAGATACCATGGTATCTGATACCACGGTCTAAAGTCGTTTTTGCAGTTATTGTGGTATCTGATACCACAATCAAAAGGCGTTTTTGCAGTTATTGTGGTATCTGGCCAGTTATCATGGTATCAGATATTCAGATACTACGGTCCGACCATGGTAACTGGTCGTGGTATCTGAAAAGTCATCTCACTTTCATCAAATTTTGTCAGATTGGTGAGAAAGAAGTTTAGCACTTAGTGATGTAACTGGATATCTGTTTCTCTTTTGGGATGACTTCGAAAAGTGCAATTTCGGCAATAGTCGTTTTTGCAGAGCACCGTGTATCAGATACCACGATAACTGATACCACGACACCAGATACCACGATAACTGCAAAAACGACTAATTGCAGGCCAGTTACCGTGGTAACAGATACCATTGTATCAGCAAAAACGCAACTAATGAAACTTGGCAGGCATATCAGGGACCCGACCAAACTAACTTGGATATAAACAGTTTCCCGCTCCGACCATCTGGGGGGAAGTGGAGGGGGGGGGGGGGGGGAGAATTCGGAAAATTGAGTAGTGCGTAACTTTCAAACAGGTGATCGGATTGGAATGAAACTTAATAACTTAATAGATGACATATCTCTGGGTGGGATAGCAGTGGAACTTGCTGGGAAGAACAGGCATCTGCTCTAGGTAAATCGTTTACACAATTGGACTGGATCCGGACACTTGGGGGGGGGGAGGATGGAGGAGGGTTTCCCGGAATTCCGGTGATGGCGGTTGGGGTGACTTTCAAGACGAAACTTGGCAGGCATATCAGAGACCCGATCAAACTAACTTGGAAATTTCCTCCGATCATCATGGAGGAGTGGAAGGAGGTGGAATCCGGAATATTTAGTTACGCGTAACTTTGGAACAGGTCATCAGATTCCAGTGAAATTTGATAATTGAACAGAGAGATCGGGATGGAACTTTGTATGAACAACAAACATATGCTCTAGATAAATCATTTACAGAACCGGATTCGCTCCGGGCTGTGGGGGGAGTTGGAGGGGGGACGGTACCGGAGTTCCAGTGATCGAGAGTCAAGGTACTTCCAGATGTGCTAGGATGATGAAAATTGGCTGGAATGCCAGAGATTCCCAAATCCGACTATTCGTTAATGTACCAATCTTGACTAAAAGGACTTTTAAGCAAAATATACATTTTCATGATCCCCATGAGCCCATGATCATTTTTGCCTCAAGGGTTTTGCTTACATATTCCTTCAGCCCAAGCTGACTGCGAATCATATTTGATGGTGCAAAACGGATACGTCAGCTGAATTTTATTGGAGCTATATTTCGGCCCTTCTTGGCAAGGGTCCTTTTCAGGCTCAAAACCACTCAAGTTGGAAAAAAGAACTTGTGGGAAACACTTGGATGTTTCCCAAAAGTTCGTTTTTCCAACTTGAGCGGTTTTGACACTTGGATGTTTCCCACAAGTGGTTTTGACACTTGGATGTTTCCCACAAGTGGTTTGAGCAGTTTTGACACTTGAATGTTTCCCACAAGTTCGTTTTTCCAACTTGAGCGGTTTTGAGCCTGAAGAGGACCCTTGCCAAGAAGGGCCGAAATATAGCTCCAAGAAAATTCAGCTGACGTATCCGTTTTGCACCATCAAATATGTTTTGCTTACAAATTAAGCTAGCTCCCTTAAAGTGGGCATCTTAGTACTTTTGATCAGACGATACATCTCAGCCCATGATCATTGTGCCACAAGGGGTATGCTTAAAAAATTATTTCTAGCAGCCTTAAAGTGCGCGTCTTAACCGAAAAGGGAAAAAAATACTTTTGACCCAAAGGTAGGCTATATATTAATGATCACCAAGGGTCGTTATCGTTTTTTCCTCGGGTTTTGCTTACAGATGAATTTCTACCGCCTTTAAAGTGTGCATTATTACAGCCAGTTAAAAAATAAAAAACTTTTTACTAAATGATACATTATCGTAATTTCCAAGTCCATGATCATTCTTATCTCAAGGGCTCTGCTTATAGATGATCAGAACAAACCTGTATTCTGTATTTCACCCTCTGAACCAGCCTTGCAAGTGCCCTGTGTGCTTTTTAGCTCTTGTTTTGTGATTATTGGATTTTTTTAAGCCAGATTGGCCTAGTTCAGAATGGGTTGTTTCATTTAGAAGATTTTTTCATTTGTAGAAGTCTTTTGTGTGGTTGCATGCATACCTAGAAGTCTAAAAACACCAGCTGGGCAAGTTAAAAATGTTGAAAGTCAAAATTTATCATATAGCTTAATAATCATATTGATCTCCACGTCCACCCTCTGAAAGATGTAAAGAGTAGGATTTTGAAGCGTATGGCTTATTTTTGTCTTGTTACTCAGCGACTGCGGGTTATCTGTGGAAACATGATCTAGAAATGTAGAACTAAATCTAGCCTTGAAATTGCTTCCAGGATATTTCGCAAAATTATCGGGGAATAGGATTGTCTATGAATACAGCAAAATGTGAAGTGCTGCTTTTTAATGATAATAGTGATTTATCCGTTGATAGTGTAGCTTTAGATGGTATTACAGTTAAGCCGTGTGAAAAATTGATGTACCTTGGCATTCAGATTGGTAAGACGCTGAAACAAACTAAAGCAGTGATTGTTGAGAATATGGAAAGCAAAATTCGTCGGTCTTAAGGTCAAACTGTTTCAACCCAGTTTCATCTAATCCGAACTCTATTAGCAAAATTATATAACAGTGTTGCGCTACCCCATATTCTATATATAGCTCCATTTTCTGAAACTTTAAATGATACGGACCGACTAAAAATTAAACGGATTTACTTTAAATTCGCAAAATACCTTCTTCGTCTCCCTCCTTGGACGCGCAATACCTACATGACCAAGAAATACGGTGACGTTGACCCGATTCGAAAGCTCGATGAGCTATGTGAACGAGTAAAATGCAGTAAGAGCAATGGGTTGTGGATTGTTGGCAATGGATTGTTTTTTGACATTTTCTGATTTATATGTGTGATTTTTTCCCTCTGTGACTTATTGTTTGTTTTTCTGTGTGATCTTTTTTCTGTACTTTTTCTACTTTCTTTTTTTTTATACTCCATCATTTTCTCCTTTCTGTACGATGGGTTAAAAATAAACATTACATTAGTTCTGGTACTAGGCACAGTTTGGATTAGAGGGAAAGTATGGCACACAAAAATGAAGTATATTCTACCTAAAGTCCCTTGCCCAGTGACAGATGAGGTGGGTGGCCCATTTGTAAATTATCTAATTGGTCAGTTACAAGCTGGATCGTGTTGTTGTTTAAAAATGTTTCGCAAATCAGCATTCCAAGATTTGTTCCATGCCTTCAATGTGAGTACTTAAGGTAGCCTACTCGATACTGGTTTGTTTGCAGTTCCGTTGTGTGTTGCTGGATTCTAAGACAGCTGTGCGAAGCCTATAGTGCCAGATCAGAGTTACCACCTGCTAGACTCAAACAGGCTCTCATCCGACTGCGAAAATCGGACTGTACGCATTTACCTTTTATACAGCCACATTTACCTTTAATACACACCACACGATACCGGATTCCCTGTCCCTCCGACCACCCTACCCCCGGAAACATCCCCCGGATGTTTTTAACGTTAATACCAGAGTAATAAAAATAATTCAAAGTTTTTTAACAGGTAGATCCCAGATTTTAAAGTATCGGAATGTTTACTGTGAACCAGAAGCGGTACTTTGTGGTGTGCCTCAGGGTACCATCTTAGGCCCAATTTTATTTTTAGTTATGATTAATGATATAGCTGATGATTTTGAAAATCGTTGGAGGTATTTTGATGATCTTACAATTGTTGAAGTTTGTTGTAGAGAGGATTCGAGTCAAGTTCAAGATATTGTGAGTAAAGTAAAAATGCAAGCTCTGAAATCTGATATGACTGTGAATGATAGTAAATCGTGCACCATGACAATTTCTTTTTTTAAGTCTTTCAGCCCTTCTTTTCTACCTGAAATTTCAAGATTCCTTGAGAGTAGAAAAAATTAAACTCCTATGGATAATCTTAACTCATGATTTAAAATGGGAAGCACAGACGACCAGCATGATAAAGCGAGGGAATGCCGGACTTTAGATGCTTAAGCTCATGTCCAGGCATGGGGCCCCCACTAAACACTTGTTCCGAATTTACATTTCATTTATCCGACCAAATTTAGAATGCCTGTTTGGCATTTTGGCCTCATGGTCGAACAGACCGCTAGAATTGAGAAGATTCAAGAAAGAGCTCTAATCATAGCGTCAAAGGTGGCCTAGAGGTCCTATGAAGAGTTACTAGGTAAATTCGAAATCACCTCTTTACATGACCGAAGGCTGAAACTCTGCATGGAGTTTGATGTCAAATTTCTGAATCACCCGATCCACAAAAATATTTTCCCTTCTGAGCAGCTGTCAAAAAGTCTCCCTCGCAAGGTAGCTACTACGGTTGAAAAGCTGCAGCCGATTAAATGTGCCCACCAGAGGTTTGCAAAGAGTTTTGTCCCTTCATTTTTAAAGTTGTATAACGAAGCATAAGCTGAGCTGCAAGTTTAAATTTATCATGTTATTTATGACCGTTGTAGCCGTATATGCGTAGGCCTATTATGTGTGTGTTCATTTATATCCACGACTATACCGAACAAATTTGGCGTGAGCCATGAGCAGTTTTTGGTGAATAAAATGAATTTATCTATCTATCTGACCGACCGACGAAAAAGCTATGAGTATATGGCACTTGAGGCGAAGGCTGCATACGCCATAAAAAGAGTTGAAAAAAAACACAGGTTGGATTGGTTTTAATAGGGACCGGACTGTGTCTTTCTGAATAAATATCTTATCATAATGTTTTTTCCCATCAATGAAAACATTTTTCATTGTTTCATAATCTGAAGCTTATCCCCAACATTGGCTCATAAGAAACCAGAGTTATGTGTGATGTGTTTAAACTGTGAAATTTGAATAAGCCTGTATCAGATATTCAAGCTTTTGGGCCCTAGCTTATTGATATCTTAGCTAGGCCTATGGTTGGAAAAGTGAATACTACCTCCTCATGAAGAGACAAAACAAACGAAGCTAATTCAAAAGACAGAATGGTGCTTCCGGGAATTCTACTTGTGGGTCTTACTTTTACTTTTACTTGTAACGGGACCAGACGATTGCCGCCTCACCCGGCGTCCATGAGTTGCCGAACGATGGTGTCCCAGTTGCCTTTGTCTTGCGCCAGCTCCTGGGCGAAATCTAGCCAGCAGTTGTCCCATCTTCTGCCGAAGTGGCGGAAACTGCCTACAGGCTCAAGGTCCTTTTTGACGGTCGTCCACCAATTCTTGAGTTGACCACCCTGTCTCCTTCGCCAAGAGGGAAGGGGTTCTGCTAGGAGAACTTGTTTGACTAGGCGGAAAACGCAGACATGAACTAACTGTCAGATTTGGACTGAAATGTCTTGACTCACCCTTCCACCGTCGACTACTGCCAGACTTCGAAAACCCTATTGTTGACGGACCGAGGACAAGGCGTCGAGAAAAGACAAAGAGTTGTCAACTGATATCGTCTTACCCGGCGACTAGTACTCAACGTTACATCAAGTCATTCGTTCCGTACTTTACTGATTATTTTAACCAAGCAACGCTAAATGAAGAATTCTGACATATTTTATTTTAGTAGTTACACACATTTGCGTTGAAATATTTAGTGTGGTATGATTTATGTATTGACTCGTGTATTTGACGTACCTGCGCTAGCTAACGCTATTTTGGTAAAATAAAGCATTCATTCATTCATTCATTCATTTGGGCGCCGGAGGATTGGACCACCTCTCATTGAACGTTTTATGGGAGTTCGATTCACCATCAGTTCCCCAGGCCGACGGTCCCTCCTCCTTTATCCTGGCTTGGGACAGGCTGCTAGATGCAGGCGGAGTTGTGGGTCGAGTGTGTGTACGAACTTCTATTTCCGCGACTTTCGGAAATGTGTTGGACATAAACATGCCACAAGTAAATGTATTTTGTCTCAAATAGTTATCTTGTTTTAGATATCTTCAATGGCTCAAGGAGGATATGGGTTTGGAACCCCAAGTTCCTCTCCACAAACACCTCGACTGTTCAGTCCACAAGCAACTTTCCAGCAAGGACAGTCCTTCTACTCTCAGACACCACCACAGACACAAACGCAGACTCAGCATTCCTACTACTCGGCCGTTCCTACGCTCGGGTCTACCACGTTGATACCAGCACCCCGAGACGTGATGGAATTAGCTGGGAGAAATGTAGATAAGAGCATCCAGAATGATAGCTCTGGATCGAAACTTCTTGATCAGCTTAAGGTGACAAGAGAAGGTAAACTCGTTGATTTTCTTGCAGATTTGCCCTTTTTCAAGGATTTACATTGTAAAGAATTCTAAGTAACATGTTCAATCAGTCAACCAATAATTTTATTAACCCAAATAAAAGATGGCACGAAACGTGTCCATATGGAGTATTTGAAAAACAGTAAAGGAAGAAGAAAGAAAAAGATCAGACTAGACTAAACAACTAAAAAACGCACTATAATATTTTATTTATTTATTTTTAAAACCCGCCGAGAAGATATAATAGCGGAGTACAAACAATAGTTGCGTTTTTTTCCTTTCCTCCGTAGGTCGGCTAACCTACCTACTTGCCACTATTGGCCGTTTTTTCGTCTCGCCGGTCGGTTTGACTGAGCTCTAAAAACGGCTTATAAGAAAAAATGGCGTCTTCCAGTAGCAGGCGCCTATCTCTCCGATGAGAATTTTGAATTTCTCGCCGTGCCAAGAGCGTAGGTCGGTTGGATGGAGCTCAGACCTCAGTCCACAGGTCGGTTAACCGACCGACGAACGGCGACGAAAAAACAGCTTATAAGGATTTAGGTCGGTTAACCGAAGAAAGAAAACGGCTTAAATGAAAAAGAACAAAAAACTGAACAAACACTGGATGACTTTGGATGGCTCCGTTCTAAAGGAGAGACAAACTCGGCACGGCATTGGTAGACAGCCACAAATGGATCGTTAAGATCGTACAGTCGCGTAACTTTGTGCTTACGAGCCCATGGGGAGTGATCGAGTAGATACTTAGCATACTTATAAAACAATTTACGCATTTTCCTTAAATCAGCTATGCTAAATAGCTTCCAGAAAGGACGTAGGACTAGAATATGAGGGATTGCGTAAGCGTTGTAAAGTCTAGCCAAAATATTTCTACTATAACGGGTTTTTAGCACTAATGAATAGAACATAAGCTGCTCTAGCCTTCGCGCCGAGATGTCCAAGTAGTCCAGCACGGGTACTTTTCAGGTCCGTACCAAGTGGTAGACCGAGATAAGTTAGGGACGGATACTAGAGTCACCCAAAGAAATTGTAGTGTCATCGGAACCTGGTTGATTACAATTAAATTTGATACATTCACTCTACTCGAATTGAATTTTAAACCGATATCCTTATACTCCCCACTTAAACTAGCAAAATTCTTCTTTGTCGAAGCCAGAGTTCTACTCAAAATAGAAATATCATCAGCATAATTCAATAGCGGCAGTTGCAGACCCTGAAAAATAAAACTTGTTTCAACTTTCTTCTGGACATTGACCACACTATTGTTAAATAGCGGGGGTGAGGTTATAGGAAGTTCTTCCCACCAAGCAGATCGACTGGATCATGCCGTTATTTTGCTTGTTAGGATAGTAGAAAGAAAAATTACACGCGGTGTACCTCAAGGCTCGATCCTAGGGCCACTACTTTTCCTGATTTATGTTTCCGAAATAAAAGAATTTGGTACTAATTGCATACTTATAACATATGCCGAGGACACAGTAATGCTGTTCAAATCGTATACAGTAGATGGATTGTTTGCTATGATGGAGGTGGCTCTGACTAGTTTGTCTGAATATTTGCGGAAAAATCATCTCTCATTAAACATCTCGAAAACAAAATACATGATTTTCTCAAATTTGCAGCACTTTGAAACGAATAAGATACTTTCGTTCGGGGATGTGGTTATTGAAAGGGTAACAAGTTTCAAGTATTTGGGAATGATTATTGATGAAATGATTGCATGGAAAGATCATGTGAGAGCTCTTTCTATTAAAATGTCACGTGGAGCAGGTGTTCTGAGCAGACTAAAACACTTTGTTCCACAACAAGCGCTCAAAACTTTATACTACACCCTCATTTCATCACATCTGGAGTATGGATGTTCTCTTTGGTCCAATTCATTTAAATATAACATACACAAAATCCAAGTAATCCAAAACCGTGCGATAAAAACATTATTCTTAAATAAATATTCAACAATTGAATCCTTGCTAACGTTTTGAATGTTTACAAAATGTCGAAGTTTCAGGTAGCAACTTTATTTTATTCATGGATTAATTCATTAGCACCGTTGGGAATAACAGAACTAAATATGTTTCATGTGACCTCGGAGTACCATTCATACCCAACTACTTCTTCTGAGAGAGATATACTCCTGTCAGAAATACGCCATCCTCATCGAGGAGCTCTTTCGTTACGACATGTTGGCGTAGAAATATGGAACGTGTTGCCGTGCTGAGTAAAAGAATCAGTGTCTGTGAGCGCTTTCCAGAAAAAGATGAAAAAACATCTTCTTGATTCTTGAAAGTTAGTGTTATTTATTTAGTTTTCTTGTTCTCTTTTCAAAATGGATTTGTTGTCGCGTCTGACGCGGATAGGGTTGTCACAACTCACAGGTGATTTTCGTAAGAGATGAAATTTGTCTTCTTTACAGGTATTAATTCGTTTGAGTTCTTGAACTGGCCGTTTAGAGCCTTTGGCATGTTGTCAGTTCTGGGATTTGTCTGTTGATTTCTTTTCGTTTTAACAAATAAAGCAAACCAAAGGTAATGAGTTTTCATTTCAGGATGCCCCACTCACAGCGGCCTGTCTCCCGCCGACTACCCTCAGGCCCAACCCAACTGCCAATCTTTACTGCGTCAGACTGGAGTTCCTAAAAGAGTACCCCTACCTCAAGAACTCGTGGAGCAATTTGCCCACGTTGAAGCTAACTGCTTGATGGGACTGTTTCCTGAAATTGGAAGAGCTTGGTTGACGGTTGATAGTAACATCTACCTTTGGGTCTACCAGGATGGGTAAGTATGTTAAAGCCTCCCTGACTCCTTGTCCTGCTAGTTTTGATAGACGACAATTGAATAAATGAATATATTTAAAAACCAATTGGGTACTTATCTTCATTTAACTAATACACTCTTTAAAAATTGACATATTTTAAGTATCTTAGCTTTGTTTTCTATTTCAGGAACATCGGGGGACTTGATAGTATACCCATTAAGAAAATGTCTCCTAGGGTCTGAGAGTTGCTCGCATTCAACCAGAAAAGGCTTATCCTAGCCTTCACGCTTTACCTTGTGGAATCTCCAGATTCTCGTTGCACATTTTTTCTTTTGACATAAAGAATGAAATCAAAGAATTCTCATGTAATTTCCTTTTATTTTCCTCTTAAAGGATACCTGGCACTACATAGTGTTTCTGCTAAGATGCTCAGAGATAGTTGATTACTTTGTAAATTATTAGATTATTGATTAGATAAAGAAACGAGTTTGTGAAATTTAATGCCTAATAACAGGAACTCGGTGGAGAGCGAAACCACCGCAGCAGCGTCTAACGACTGTGCTAATCTTTTTTTGAATCTGTATGTTTTCTAAAAAAATTATATACTTCCCGAACAAATTTTAGGTTTTAAAATGGCCCATATCCGAAACCTGGAGCCCAAAACTCAAAGTAAACAGAGCGTACTGCGAAAGGCGCCGCAGGTGAAAATTTTGCAATTCTTTATGACCAGAGTGCCTTTTTGGATCACATAAAAGTAAGGGCCACAGATCAGCTCGTAGTGTTTCGTCACGATACATTTCAAACAGTGTGAGACATTTAACTAAAAAATGAATATGACGGTGCTTCAGCTCACCCCTTTTGAAATAGAATGACCATCCGAAACAAAACTGAAACAGGGTAGCCTTTGCTGCAACCCACGTTAAACACAGATTTAAAACTTAGTTATTGTTTTTCAGAATAAACAAGCTGGGGTTAAGTGGAAAAACCACTGAGTGTTTGCTGACCCGCTTTCCTTCCTGTAACCCCCTCCCCTTTTGTAACCCTTCGGGGTGGTGCCCCCAATTGAATTTCCATGGGGCCCCTCAGCTATCCAGAAGAAAAAAAAACATGAAGTAATACTGGACGCCGTGTCACGAAGATAATAGTTGTGTTTTTGCTGATACCACGGTATCTGTTACCACGGTAACTGGATCTGCAATTAGTCGTTTTTGCAGTTATCGTGGTATCTGATACACGGTGCTCTGCAAAAACGACTATTGCCAAAATTGCACTTTTCGAAGTCATCCCAAAAGAAAAACAGATATCCAGTTACATCGCTAAGTGCTAAACTTCTTTGTCACCAATCTGACAAATGAATGAATGAATGAATGAATGAATGAATGAATTTTATTATTACTTTTATCAATAATGTGATAAAAGTGAAAAGACTTTTCAGATACTACGGCCAGTTACCACGGTCGGACCGTAGTATTTGAATATCTGATACCACGATTACTGGCCAGATACCACGGTATCTGAATATCTGATACCACGATTACTGGCCAGATACCACGATAACTGCAAAAACGCCTTTTGACCGTGGTATCAGATACAACGATAACTGCAAAAACGACTTTAGACCGTGGTATCAGATACCATGTTATCTGCAAAAACGCAACTAATGTCTCTCTTCATGTCCAGAGTTCAGACACACAACTAATCCATGCTCGAACGCGCCTTGAAGACATTTGATCCTCGAAGAATGGGTCATTATCTCGGATTAAAGGGGTTCATTTTTTAGGAGAGACACTGGTCAACTGATATGGCGCAACCAGATTTCACAATTCTGATTTTTTTTTTCAGGCTATTTTTCTGTTTCTCCTGGGTAGCTCTGGGCCCCCTTGGAAGGCAAGGGGGGTGGGGGTAGGCATCTGCCCCCACAAATGACGCCTCTGATTCTGGTGTAATTTCCTTCTTTTCCCCTTAAACTTTAACCGAAACGGGCTGGGATATCACAATCTAGTTACACTTCACTTATTCACTAAAATTGGCTTGAAGACCCGCCTGAAATTCGTTAGTTTGTTGTTCCGCTGATAATGGATTTTCAAATAGTGGAATTTCCGTGTGATTTGTGGTACCTCTATGCGCTTGTATTTTTGTTGCATTCCTTACGAGAAATATCTGTGTTTTTTTTGTTCAGGCACTAAGCAATCTTCACCAATCTCACCACTGCCTACTGAAAAGCCGCGTTTTTTGTTGAGATTAAAATTTCCCGCGTCAAAGTAGAAATTTTGTTGGGGGGGGGCGCCCGCAGATATTCTGAACGTCTTAACTAGAGTAGACAGTGGAAAATAAAAAAAAATCCCTTTGCAGAATCCAAATAATTCAGTATATCCAGCTAAATGACACAAAAATAAGTTGGCTTTTCAGTTAAACTTTAAAGGATACCTCGCACTACATAGTGTTTCTGCTAAGATGCTTTGAGATAGTTGATCACGTTAAAAATTATTATATTACGCATTGCTTCGGCGGTGTTTAGCGTCTTTCCATATCCCTTGACTTTCGTGGCAAACTTTGCATAATCGGTCTTCTGACCATATTTTCACCCGATAGCGAAAATTCTATGTTTTTGCACCTACCTTAACAGCCTTATTTGATTAATCTATTTATTTCTATTTCCTTAGGTCTGACCTTGCATATTACGATGGACTGAGTGAAGCCATATTGAGCGCTGGCATAGCCAAGCCAAAGCCAAACGTCTTTCAGGAGCAGATTGAGTACATCCTCATCTTGACGACCACAGTTGAAATCGTACTACTTGGCCTCACATTTTCAGGTAAATATTGCCTTATTTCTTATTTTTCTAAAAGGGAGTTTTCTATTTCATTCTAATCCACTGCACTTCCGAAATAGTAGCCTACCATCCGTTTCTGTCCGCGTATTCGTGTTTCGTACGTTTTTTTTTTTTAAAGAAATCTGTTTCAAATTCTTCTTGAGTATTATTATTATTATTAGTATTATTTATTTGAATTTTTCAAAACTGAAGAGTAGTGTATAAAAGGAACAATAACATGTCAATCAAACTCACACACACTTACATACTAATAAACAGCTGACCGTTAAAGATAAATTAGCCTACCCTATTTACCTGTATGCGTATGCGAGGTTGTGAATTCCACTAGCAGATATTTTGTCGGTTTCTCTGTTGGTGATGGGTGATTTGACTGTGGCTGTGGACTCGCGTATTAGTTGCATTTTTGCAGATACCATGGTAACTGGATTTGCATTTTGTCGTTTTGACGTGGACGATGTCTGATACTGCGGTTGCCAAAAACAAAAATTGCCAAATTTGCGCTTTTAAAAGTCATCCCAAAAGAAATACTAATATCCATCCAAATCACAAATGCCAAACTGCTTACCCACCAATTTGACAAAAAACCAGGCTCCTGTGTTGGTGATGATGAAAAGTGAGATGAATTTTTCAGATACCACGATTAGTTACCACCGTTCGACCTTGGTATCTGAATATCAGTTACCACGGTAACTGCAAAAACGCTCTTTAATTGTGGTGTCAGATGCCACGGTAACTGCGAAAAGACTTTAGACGGTGGTATACCATGCTATCTGCAAAAAGTTTATATGTCTCAATGAGGTCTCCCTAATGGAGACACGTATACCAAGGTAGGGAGTTTAAAGGTCCCCTCTTGCTTATTCTGCCTTTTATAGTATACATATCTCCCTTATGGAATTATAAGCTTCTAAAATCCACACCTTTCTCCACGGTTTCGTTTTGTACCTACGAATTTTTAGCGCTTTCTCGACCGTGCCGAGTTTCTCCGGTTACAGAACGCAAAGCTTGCCAGAATCTTGAACGTCCGCTGGCAACTCTTTCACACACAAGGATATGAGAATCTTCTATTTTTGACTTCTTTATTTGCTTCTTTATTTTCTTGGTTTCCTACTTTCTAACCATGGTGCGGTAAGTTTTCAAATGTTTTGTGCCCAGCTACCGTGTCGGAGAGCAGGAAGGCTGGATAGAGTCGACAAGCGCTAACAAGGAAATCGCTAAATTTTGATGGAAAGTAATAGCTTCCAAATGCTTCCAAAATAGATTTTGTCCGAAAAAAAAATATGCAGTTGACGAAATTAGTCTGGATCCACTTTTTTTTTGTTTTTTTTTTGTTCTGATTGTTTTTAATTAATTTTACATTGCACCAACACCGGCAAAAATTGATTCCCCTCCGAATCGGAAAGGGAGTCCTCTTTGGTGATGGTGATGATAATCGGAGCTTTCCCCGCTCGTGAGAATACGGGGAGTGAGTCCCCGGTAAAACAAAAACGCGGGGACTCCTCAAGTGGAGTCCTCGGGGAACGGCGAGAATACGCCTTATATGATAAAGAGGTCCCTGCCTATCACAACAAGACTTTCATTCATAATACATGGTTATCAATTTGTGAAATCATCAACAAGGAGTTAGCAAGAGCATGACTGGTAAGTTGACCCTACTTTGTATCACATTAGATTTAATTGGACCTTGTCTTCTTCAGGTAGCAAATTGTAATAATAAAAAATTACCTATAAACATTCTACAAACTGTCTGAATTTGCCTATAGGCTCCATGTTCAGTCCAGGCATCATTTTAAGTCTTCGTCAGAACTAGCCATTTTCTGAGAACGCAACGCACAAGCCTTCACGGTCTGAAAGGTCCGACGTAAAGCTGCTTTCACATTGACGCGTCGTTGCGTATGCGTTTATCTTGCGTTGCGTATAGGTTGCGCAGCGTATCTTTCACACCTGCGCGAGAAGCTTTCACGCTGGATGCTCATTTACATTTTCCTTTCTCGGTTTCTTCTGCTGTGTTTTAATTTCTTCCACTAGTAGCAAGTTTTTCTTCATCATCAGCATGTTTTTCTAGTTTTTTTCAAAATCTTCCATTTTCGACAAATCTGATGCGTACGCGTCGACGCAACGCAAGAATGGAACTTGGTTCTATTCTTGCGTTGCGTTTTCTTTATCTGCGTAAGCTCTGCGTTGCGTCGACGCAAGCGCAACGCAAGGCGCGTAGCTCAGTATGAAAGGCAAACGCGTCAGTGTGAAAGCAGCTTAAGACAGACGCAACGCTGACTCTACGCAAGCGCAACGCAAGTGTCTTGCGTTCTCAGTGTGAAAGCCGCATTCAGTTTTCAAATATTATTAGTCCCCCCGCCGCGTCGGAGAGCAAGAAGGCTGGATAGGGTCGACAAGCGCTAACAAGAAAATCGCTAATTTGCGTAATAGTTTATTTACGTTAAGTTACGTAATAGTTTTTTCGAAAAACTTATTTCTCAGCTATTTCATCCTGGAAAGATCATTTCTGGTTAGAGTTGTGCTTTAAGGCAATTGGTAATATATAGTACGAAACAAGATCCCCAGAAGCTATCTTGTTGGGGGATCCACTACATATACACAAAATTACACCTGTCACTAATCACGCATAATGAATCAAGTATAGATAAGTACAAATAATTTTTGAGAGAAAGAAATGGAAGGAAAAAGAGAGAGAGATGAAAATAGATTTCAGAGGAGGGGAATTAATACAAATATGGGGCAATACTGATTAGTTGAAGTTGATTGGAGGAGACGCCGGTAAATACAAAGATAAAGCGGCGGATTAGATGGCATAGAATTTTGTAGAGCGACAGAACGGCAAATAGGGAATATTTGAGTAGCTGTGGATGAGTACCATCCTAAGGACATTTGCTGTCTTTCGGTCTCAAACCATAGTGACTATAGCATTGCAAATCCTTCCATCTTTCCAAGTACAGCTGACGACTTTCAACTTCCAACATTGAAGTCCCAGTCCAGTTAGAGTCGTTTCATCAACCTCGGTTGTCCCACTCATAGTCAGTTGTCGATCAGTTGTGCAAAGTTATCGTCCTTTGTCTAAGCCCTTCACGTTTCTGCTCTTGACCATTTTTCTGCTTTCCATTTAGGGAAATGGTATTGTAGGTCCGATTAATCCTTTTTTTTGGGGACCCCAAAACGTAAGTGGAGGGATACCCATGACATCGCAGAAATTGTCCGTCTGTCAGCACGATAACTCTCGAAGGGAATGAGAGATTTTGATGAAAATTGGTGTGAGGATTCTTCGAGTCAAGGGAAAGGTCGAGCTCGTAGGTGGGACCGATAGCTGCATATTTAGGGGAGGGAGGGGTTTCAAATTAAGGGGCGAAAAAACAATTTTTTAAAAGCTAGTCGATTAAGGGATAACACGACTTGCTGAACACGAAAATCAAAACCATTTTCTCGCCGGACAAGTAGTTCACCCGGAATCCGGCCAAAACCGGAAAGTTTGTTAAAAGTAAAAGTTTTCTATGAATTTCATAAAGAAAATTTGTTGAAAGTAAAGGTTTTCTATGAATTTCATTAGATGTTCGATTTACGGGTAAGAAGACATGCTGAATTCGTGTATGACGATCATTTTCTACCTGGACACATAGTTCGCCATGAATCCGGCTGAAATCGGGAAGTTTGTTAAAAGTTGAAGTTTTATCTGAAGTTGATTAGAGGTTCGACAGAGGGGTGAGGAGATACACTGAATCCGTTTTTGAACTTCAATTTTGTGCAAGACAAGTAGTTCGCCCGGAATCCGGCTGAAACCGGAAATTTGGCAGAAGTGAGGCAGGAACTTTCGTCAAAGTAGATATGACTCAGGCTATAGGGGTAAACACACATGCTGAATCCATATTTGAACTTGGTCTTCTCAGATGATTACCATTTGCCTTAATCTGTTTCTAAATTTTATTAGCAAATTTAGTATTAGCTTATTTAGGTAAAACGTCAGTGGCGGGATACCTATGACATCGTAAACTTTGTCCGTCCGTCTGTTAGCACGATAACTGATAGATAGATAGATAAATCTTTCTATTCGCCTAATACTTATCATTGCTCACGCCAAATTTGTTTCGCATAGTCATGGATACAACTTATGAGCACACACACTAATCATAATAGTCCTACGCATATAGGGCTACAACGGTCATAAATAACATTATGAATTTAAACTAGCAGCTCAACTTATGCTTCGTTATACCGAGCGTTATTCAACTTTAAAGGATACCTGAACAATGAAACCATACTTGAACACACCATGGGGAATGCTTTTGCACACATGGCCACGGAGAGCATTCTTCTCCTGAGCGTGACATTTTCAAAATAGGGGTCTTCGTTTCTGGAGGTTTGCACATGCAGACCCCAAGACAAAAAGCGCAATTCATTCAAATCTTGTACAGCGCTAGCCGGATCGTATTGGAATTTCTTCTAGATATGCGTTTGGGCTTAACTGGTTAAAAATATTCCAGAAGAAGGGTTGATTGGAGAGATTTGTTCATTTCTAAAATTGTTCGATACTGAAGTAAGGACAGATGCAAAATGGAGCAAAAATCATAGCTTGGAAACAGTATTTCGCATTTGGATTGGGTTTTCTGCAGGCAATGTTAACGGAAGTCATACAGATAGGGATGATACTTGGTACTCTTCATTCAGGTGTCCTTTAAGAGTACTGGTTTGTATCGACGGCTGGAAGATGAGTGTTCTAGGTAATCTAAATGTGAGAATGCTTCCAGTTGACCCATTTTAAAGTTTAACCAAATAGGTTAAACTTTAAACTTTTTTTTTTTTTCATTCAGGTGTCCTTTAAAAATGAAGGGACACAACTCTTTGCAATCCTCTGGTGGACACATTTAATTGGCTGCAACTTTTCAACCGCAGTAGCTACCTTGCGAGGGAGCCTTTTTGTCAGCTCCTTCTGTCGAAGGGGTTGAGATAGTTGGGGGTCCCAACTGTGTCTTGTAGGCTACTCCAGGCAAAGTGCAACATGCAAGGTCCGTAGTGCCTGAACCGAAAGTCATGTTTTGTCCATACACTGATATCTAGAGCGTGTTCCACCCTTGTACCAATAGTTACTATTTAGTTACTATTTCCGTTCCATCCTTACGAAAAGTTACTACGCCGACCGTTCCAGCCTTCTCGAAATAGTAACTAATGGTTACTATTTGCTTACCATGCTCGGGAGCGTGGTAAGCGTAGTAACTACGCATCTCTGCAACGTGATTGGTCGGATTCGCCCATGGCATGATATCCCGCTGGAAAATAGAAAAATCGTTCCAGCCTTGACGGAAAAAAGCCAGAATTCGTGACGTCAGGCGTAGTAACTACGATAAGTAGGATGGAACACGCTGCTAATGAACATTCTTCCTTTTACCCTGAGGTGAGTAAATGCCAAGATACCTTTCTGCCCTTTTTGCTC
Organism: Branchinecta sandiegonensis; assembly: GCA_030848855.1. Taxonomy (NCBI): domain Eukaryota; kingdom Metazoa; phylum Arthropoda; class Branchiopoda; order Anostraca; family Branchinectidae; genus Branchinecta; species Branchinecta sandiegonensis. The sequence continues at coordinate 3,963,348 of JAUPMV010000020.1, forward strand.
ATAAAGTATTCTCGGCCTCCTAATAATCCCCCATTCATAATCGGTTGCCGTAGGATAAAGCCTAGCACGGAGACTGAAGAGGAAATTATTTGCTACGATATTGTCGTAATAACCGGCTGTCATGACGCTCTTCCCCTAGTGAAGAATGTACTGTGACAGGAAGAAATATTTCCAAGACTGGCTGGGGCAGAAAATTTCATTTTGTTCCCGAGCCACTGTTTACGCTACTGACCGACGGGGTTAATTGTAGTTGCGTTTTTGCAGATACCACCAGGGGCGTCACGACTGGGGGGGGGGGGGGGGTAGGGGGCCCCCCGCCCCCCCCCCCCCCAATGCTGTCGGCCAGTCGGTAAAGAATAACCGAGTCGGCGCAATTTTTCGTCAAAACAGTTGGTTTTTCTGAAAATTGGTCGAATTTTCGTCAATATAGTCGTTTTTAATGGCACTTGCCCTTCGGCCACGTGCCATATAGCGATCGCAATTTCTGTCCGTCCGTCGGTCTGTCGGTCTGTCTGTCGATCGGTCGGTCTGTCTGTCCCGGTTTTGCTAGTTCGGGCACTTCCAGATAAGCTAGGACGATGAAACTTGGCAGGCATATCAGGGACCGGACCAGATTAAATTAGAAATAGTCACTTCCCCAATCCGACCATCTGGAGGGGGGGGAGTGGGGGGAGGGGGAATAAGGAAAAACTAGGAAAAATGAGGTATTTTTAACTGACGAACGGGTGATTGGATCTTAATGAAACTTGATATATGGAAGTACCTCGAGTCTCAGAGGTCCCAGTTTAAATCCGGACCGGATCCGGTGACATTGGGGGGAGCTGAAGGGGGAAACCGGAAATCTTGGAAAACGCTTAGATCGGAGAGATCGGGATGAAACTTGGTGTAAAGAACAAGCACAAGTCCTAGATACGGGATTGACATAATCGGATCGGATCCGCTCACTTTGGGGGTGTTTGGAGGGGGGGGGGGGCTAGTTTCTGGTGATTCCGCGAGTTCGGTGCTTCCTGATGGGCTAGGACGATAAAAATTGGCAGGCACGTCGTGGACCCGAACATATTTACTTGAGAATAGTCGTTTCCCCTATCCGACTATCGGGGGGGGGGGGGGGGGGCAGAGGGAAGGTGAATCCGGAAAAATTAGATGTTCTTAACTTACGAACGGGTGATCAGATCTCTATGAAACTTGACATGTAGAAAGACTTCGTGTCTCAGACATCCCAGTTTAAATCCGGACCGGATCCCGTGACATTGGGGGGAGCTGGAGGGGGGAATCGGAAATCTTGGGAAACGCTTAGGGTGGAGAGATCGAGACGAAACTTGGTGGAAAGAACAAGCACAAGCCCTAGATACATGATTGACATAACCGGACCAGATCCGTTCACTGTGGAAGAGTTATGGGGGGGGGGGGATCCGAGTTTCTAGTGATCCCACAGTTCGGTACTTCCTGATGTGCTAGGACGATGAAACTTGTCAGGCTTGTGAGGTACCCGAACAGATTGACTTGAGAATGTCGCCTCCCCGATCCGACCATCGTGGGGGAGTGTAGGGATGGCGAATCCGGAATCTAGTGGCAAGGTCAGCTATTGAACGGGTTATCGGATTTAAATGAAACTTGATATTTAGAAAGACCTCGTGCCTCAGATGTCCCATTCTAAATCCGGACTGGATCCGGGTAACATCGGGTGGAGCTGGAGGGGGAAACCGGCAAGCACAAGCACAAGTTCTAGATACGTCATTGGCATAATAGTACGGAATTCGGGCACAATGGGGGAGTTGGGGGGGGGGGCGGATTTCTAGTGATCGTGCGAGTTCGGTACTTCCTGATGTGCTAGGACGATGATAGGCACGTCAGGGACCCGAACATATTGACTTGAAAATAGTCGTTTTGTCGATCCGACCATCTTGGGAAGAGTGGAGGGATGGCGAATCCGGAATCTAGTGGCATGGGCAGCTATTGTACGGGTGATCGGATTTAAATGAAACTTGATATTTAGAAAGACCTCGTGCCCCAGACGTCCCATCTTAAATTCGGACCGGATCCGGTGACAATTGGAGGAGTTGGAGGGGGGGACCGGAAATCTTTGGAAACGCTTATAGTCGAGGGATCGGGATGAAAACTTGGTGGGAAGAACAATCACGAGTTCTAGATATGTCATGGACATAATAGGACGGGATTCGGGCACTCTGGTGGAGTGGGGGGGGGTCCGGATTTCTAGTAAGCGCCCGAGTTCGGTACTTCCTGATGTGCTAGGACGATGAAACTTGGTAGGCTTGTCAGGGACCCGAGTAAATTTACATGAGAAGAGTCGTTTCCTAGATCTGACCACCGTGGGAGGAGTGGAGGCATTGGGAATCCGCGATGAAGTGGCACGGGCAGTTTTTGAATGGGTGATTGGATTTGAATAAAACTTGGCAAGTGGAAAGAGCTATCGTCTCAGATGTTCCGTGTCAGGTCCGGGGGGTAGTGGAGGAAGAGGGAATCCGGAATCTTGAGGTATTTAGAACTTCCAACGGGTGACCGGATCTTAATGAAACTTGATGTTTGTAAAGACGCCGAGTCTCAGACGACCCAGTTCAAATCCGGATCGGATCCGGTGACTTTGGCGGGAGCCGCAGAAGGGAACCGGAAATCTTGGGAAACGCTTAGAGTGGAGGGATCGGGATGAAACTTTGTGGGAAGAACAAGCGCAAGTCTGATACATCGTTGACATAAGCGGACCAAATTCGGACACTGTGGGGGAGTTGGGGGGGGGGGGGGGGGAGGGGGGGCTTAATTCTCGCGACCCCGCAAGTTTGGAACTTCCTGATTTTCTAGGACGATAAAACTTGGAAGACGTTTCGGGGACCCGAATAGACTGACTTGAGAATAGTCCTTTCCCCGATCGCACCACCAGGGGGGTTGCGAGAGGGTTTTGACATGCACATAAGGGTCAAACAAGTGGAGTGATTTGAACGAAATTTGGAAGGTACAGAGATCATATGACCTTAATGACATATTGTTCGAACCGAATCCGAACACGGAGTGGGGGGGGGGGAGATTTACCGGAAGTTCCCCAAAAAATGCTCGGATCGAGTGAAAGATAGGTGGTAAGAGAAAATGCTTCAGGTGATACAGTTAGGAGTCCAGACCAGATTCGGCCGCGGTATCTGGGAAGTTGGAAGGGGGTACCGGAAATCTTGGGCACGTCTAGGGACATAGCGAGTGAATTTCTTGGGTTGAAACTTGGAAGGTTGGCGATGGCTTGGAGTTGACGGACTTGAGTGAAACTCGATATCCTAATTCTACACTGTAAAAAAAAAAATCTTGCAGTATTTGCTACCCGGATTATTCTGATCTTTATTGAGATAAGATTACCCCTAATTCGGATTAATCTTATCCAGCAGAAAATACTGCATCCTTATTCGGAGAAACTTTTTACAGTGTAGGTCCGAACTGAATTTTTGGATGGCGGGTTTTGTAAAGTTCTCTTTTACTTTCTTGTACCGCCTACTCGTAACAAGTGCCATATGAGCTAGTAGCTCTTGTTCTGAAAATCAGTGGATTTTTCTGGAAATCCGTCGATTTTTTTTCAAAAATGTCATTTTTATTGTTGAAAACGGTCGTTTTTTCTGCAAAAAAAGTCGGTAAAAATTACCAGCCAGTCGGTATATCGCTCGCCCCCCCACCAAACATTTTGGCTAGTGACGCCTCTGGATACCACGGTATCTGATACCATGGTTTAAAGTCGCTTTCGCAGTTACCGTGGTATCTGATCCCACGGTCAAATGGTATTTGTGTAGTTACCTTGGTATCTGGCCAGGTACCATGGTATCTGATATTCAGATACCACGGTCCGACCCTGGTAACTGATCTTGGTATATTGAAAATTCGTCTCACTTTCATCATCAACAGACAGATTGGTAGGAAGGATGTTTTGTCACCCTAGATGTCAGTGGACATCAGTATTTCTTTTTGGATGATTTCTTGAAGCGCAAATCCGGCAATTGTCATTTTTGCAGAGCAACCGTCGTATCAGATACCACGGTAACTGCAAAAACGGCTAATTGCATATCCAGTTACCTCGGTAACCTGTTACCACGGTATCTTCAAAAACGGAACTAGTGACATTCAAGCCATGGATTTTCCTAAGCATGAATGAAGTTAGCATGTAGGCATGTATATAGGCTAGGGTTCGCGCTGTCAAAGTCGGATAGCTCTTCCAAACCCATCCAGCTCCCCAGAAGCAACTGATAGTCCTGTCCGTAAATTCTGTCTCGGCATCTCCACCTCTAACTCCCTCCACAGTCTTCGACTCCGTCCGGGAAGCGCAGCGGAATATCTGGGACTGGGACTGGGACCTTGTCAGTTATCAAGTTCCGTCCGAGTCGGATCAGTCCGTCGACAGCAATGCATCTCAGAAGATTCCCGCACTCCCCCCGCAGTGTCTGGATCTACTACGAACTTGTGAATATGACATTCGAGGCCCTTACAGCTCCCCGAAGCGTAAGATAGTTCTGTCCGCCAAGTTTCATCTTGGTCTTTGCACCCCTAACTCCCCCCTCCCCACAGTGACCGACTCCGACCCGGAAGTGCAGCGTAAAATCTAGGATATTTGACCTTACCAGGCATCAAGTTCTATCCTAATCGAAATCTTCGTTCGAAAGTAATGCATCTCAGAAGATTCCCGCACTCCCCTCAGTTTCCGGATCTACTACGAACTTGTAAATAGGTTTTCTTTTTTAAGTTTCTTCTTGATCTATCCACGACTACCCCCTAGCCCACCCCCTACAGTGGCCGACTCTAGTCCGGAACTGTAGCTGAACATCTGAGATATGTGACATTGTCAGGTGTCAAGTTCAATCCATGTCACAAGATTCTTGGGATCCCTGCTCGAACTCCCTCGCAGTGGGTGACGAATTTACTCTGACCTCCTAATAATCCCCAATTCGTAATCGGTTGCTGTAGGATAAACCCTAGCACGCAGCCGGAAGAGGGAATTATTTTTCTCAAAATTGTCGTAATAACGGCTCTTTATGAGGCTGTTTCCCTGGTGAGGAATTCAGCGGTACCGGAATTAATATTCCAGGAGCGACTGAGGCAGAAAAAAGTCACTTTGTTCCCTAGCCACTGTTTACGCTATCGACCGACAACTACTTTTATTTCAGCAATACCGCCATATAAACAAAGATAACAAACAAAAGCTGACAGCTGATATGGCACTTGCAGTGGTAGTTAGCATGTATATCAACTAAGGTTCGCGCTGTTAAGCTTCAGCTCCTAGCCGCCAAGTTCCGTCCCGATTTTTCCACCTCTCACACACACCCCACAGTGGCTGACTATGAGACAACTGTAGCTCAACGTCTAGGATATGTGAGCTTGTCAGGTATCAAGTTCCGTACGAATCGGGCACCCGTTCGAGAGTAATGCTTGTTAGAAGATTTACGGGGTCCCCATTCGAAGTAGCCGGTGACCGAATGTACTACGAACTTATAAACATGAAATCTAGGACTGTTTTCTTGCCAACTGCCATGTTTCAGGCGAATCAGATCCCTCGTTCACAGCTAATTGTTTTACAAGATCCCGAGATCCCCTCCATCTCACCAGCAGTGTCTGGATCCGGTCCGGATCTATAAGTGGTACAACTAGGGCATATAATTGTCCTTACGCTCTAGTCCGGACGATCTAGTCCGGATAAGAAACAGAACATCTGTTACATATGCTGTTGCCATTGATAAGTTTCTTCGAGATCGGATAAATTGTTTTTCTTTCTTTCTTTTATTTTCTAAAAAAAAAAAATTATTCTCATTTTGCTCTAGTAAATTAGGTCAAGTACATATAGCTGGTGGGACGTCAAATACTCGACACGACCTATCAATACCTCATTTATTATGTCTAGTACTAATAGCCAACCCCACCTTAAATACTCTGCCAAGTTAAGTACGAATAGTGGCTAGGGAGTCAAATACTCGACCAACCAATCCTTCTTTAATAGCTCGAGTATTTAGCCGTCACCACCATGAATACTTGACCTCCTCTTAGAAACATTTTGTCGAGTACGGAGAGCGGTCAGCGCGTCAAGTACTTGACCTACCAATCCTGCTTCAATAGGTCGAGTATTTTTAGCCGTGTTAGCCGTTAAGACTCGTTTGTTGATTATGGGTGCCGCAAGAATCCAGAACTCCCCTCACTCCGTTCCTCCTAGATGGTCGGATCCAGGAATTGACAATTTCCGATTCAACCTGGTCAGTTCCCCGATACAAACTTCATCGTTCTTGCACATCTGGAAGTACCCTAACTTGCTTGCCATAAGATTTCCGGGGACCCCCGTCCAACTATCTCAACAGTGCCCGGATCCGGCCCGGTACTAAAAATAAAAGGCTAACACATTGTGTTTATGATTGTCATTCGTGCGAGGATCCGTCCCGATTAGTCGGCTCTGAGCGTTTGACAAGTTGAGCGTTTGAATAAATGTTTCGAAGTCAGCTTGGACTCGGAGAATATTTAAGATTTACCCTCCAGTTCTCTCTAATAGTTTCCAGAGTGAAATGGAGCATCTGGGACATGTGCTCTTGCCAAACGACAAGTTTCTTCTAGATCTGGTTACTCGTTCGGAAGTTATGCGTGCCATAAGACTCCGGATTCTTCCTCACTCCACTCCTGCTTGGATGGTTGGATCCGGGAAGTGACAGTTTCGAACTCAATCTGGTCAGATCCCTAATACGCCTGACAAATTTAGTCGTCCTAGCCCATCAGCAAGTGCCCTAACTCGCTTGCCGCAAGATTCCGGTATCTCCATCCAGCTCCCACCACCACAGCCGGATTTGATCTCCACCGGAAGTCAAACATCAGTGACATGTGTTCTTGCCAGCTACCAAGTTTTGTAGTCTCATCCAGATTGGATATCTCATTCGAAAGTTTTTCCATGCAAGATTCCGGGTTTCCCCTCTCTCTACTCTCCTAGTGGATGGTCGATAAGTTACAGTTTTAAATTAATGTGGTCAGGTCCCTAATACGCCTGACAAGTTTCATAGTCCGAACCCGTCTGGAAGTACCCTAACTCGCGATCACCGGACCGACCGACGTACGGACTGACGTTGAGCTGGCTGCAAGTGCCAGAAAAATAAACAAAAAAAATGACAAAAAAAGATGAAAATGCAGAAAATTCTTGTTAAAAAGCTGTTACAAGTAGAGACTTCCACACAGGCAAGCATGGAATTCTGTCTTGTTACAGCTTTCACAAGCTCCATCTCCGTAATTGAGAGACGGCAAAATGAGGTATCGACTAAAAAGAGGCACGGCACGGTAAGACATAGAGTAGGAGGCATGGGTACTAAAAAGAGGCACGAAAACTAAAAGGGTCCTTTCAGGCTTCAGAGTGAGGGGCAGGAACAATGTAACGTGCTTTCTTTTAGGCTCTAGAGTTACGAACTCTCACTTGTCTACTTCTACTACTTGCTAATCTCTTTTATTGCTCGTGCCTCCTACGCCATGCCGTGCCGTGCCTCTTTTTAGTCGATCCCGCAAAATGATGTCGATTTCGCCTTGTGGCGGATTTCTTGATTTGAGGCATTCCTGGAGACAAACCGGGGCAATATATAACAACGCTCGGACACAGTGTATAGCTTATTTTAGCATCGCTCAGACATTTGGCGGTGAGAAAAGCCGGGAACTACTGTGACAGGAATTGATATTTCCAGGACCGGTTGGAGCAGAAGAAATTCACGTTATCCCCGAGCCACTGTTTACGCTACCGACTGACGGGGCATTCATAATGACTGTCCAGGCCACGGAGTCGGGAAGAATTTTCCTGGGAGCAAGGGATGGATGTCTTTACGAGGTTACGTATACGGTAAGTCATTTAGATATTCCTTAAAGGACCCGTCATACCTATAATGCCAGTAACCTAGTTCAGTAACTGCATTCATTAATTCTTAAACTCGGAGACCCAAATTTATTTTGTTAAATTCTGAACCCGCTAACGACACCTCACTAATCGTCCCACTTGCCACGGTTCACTAGTTTCCATTCCCATTATGCTCCCGACGAGTGTTCGAGTATCGTGCCATTGATGCGTAAAACCGGTTTTCTGAATTTTGCCAATTTCTTGCTGTCAATGTGTCTGGCAAAACGCTCAAAACAGCTAAAGCGGTGGAACAGCAGTTACAAGCTGTAGCAGTAGAACAGTATTCAGATAGTTTTGAATATTGGAACATGAACAGTAAATAGTACGAGGTTGGCTTAAATATAAGATGAGGCACAATTCTGTTGGTCGTTCCCACTGAGCTCCGCAACAACAGTATTGGACATATCTTGATTGTCTGGCCTAGAAGGAGAAGACTCTTGCAGGTTGCTAGCTAAACTACGACGTTGTTTGAATAACCTTACAGTAGGCTATGGCCGTCGTCATGTATGTTGTCATGAATGTAAAATTAATGTAAAGTGATTTTTTTTTTTTTTTACTGCCCCCACAGGCCCATTCGGGCTTTCCTGCAGTCAGAAATATCAGCTATAAAGGATGTTAAGAGGGTTACGAAAGGTGTGTTCATATAGTTTAGCATTCAAAAGTTGGTTTTTGTAATAAACAGGTGATGTTAGGCACCGAAACCAGAGGTTTTCCTAGGCTATAACCATTACGATTATTGGAGATCCCATGCATAATTATCTTGGGATGGTGCTGCTACGTTTTGTAGTAATTACCTGATGACTCCAGACTGAGCCTAGAAACTAATTTTCACTACTTAAAGTACATATGATGACCATTAAGGACCACATACTACAAACACTGACGTGTGTTCCTTAAAGTACATATGAAAACCATCGTATACCCACATAATAAACGATGGTATATACCCAGAAAACTTACCCATTATTAATCGCTTACTTTGGTAAGCAATATACATTAATCTCGTAAACCATATTTGGATACGACTAGTTAACCTGTTTCCCTTGAAGGTTTTGGTCCTGACATCCGACCCAGGGAAACCTTTTTTGCTTACAACAGATGTATTATAAGGTATCGGCAAGGTTGACTATCCAGTGTCAATAAACCAATTATTTTGGAATTCATACAAAACACGAATGATTTGGGAATAACAATTTTATATTTACGATTGTGGTCACTGCACCAGGCGGTTTGGGTGTGGTTAGTTAGTGTGGCTGGGGACTTAGACGCCCTCGGCGCAGCGCTTCGCGCTGCACCTCGCCAGTTTAGCATTTAAAGGTTGTTTTTTGTAATAAACAGTATTAAACTAAAAAAAAAAAAAATCAGTCAGGAAATATATGTGTGGGACTGGAATTCTTTTTTTTTTTGCCGAAGGACAGCCCTCGAAGCTGAAATCACAAGTTGCTATGTAATGTAGAACGTTTGATGCCTTAAATCTTGTCTCGTATTGACGATGTCCTACAGCAAAGGGTGAATATGAATGAAGCACAATCTAAAGATTGCAGTAATTGGAAGAAAGTTGAGGTTTGGATACCGTCTTTCAATTGGAAGAACTTCAAAGTCAGCTATACCTTGTGGAATGACAAGTGCTTCTACCAGACCCTAACTAGGGATTGGTTTAAATTGCTGGAGCCATGCTCCAGGTTGAGCTCGCTTTCGTGGACACATTCGGATTTGGTGGAATTCATTGAAGCAGGGGAAAAGTTTGAATACAGTAGATAGATAGATAGATATTTTTATTGATCGAACTCGTAGCGCTGACATAAATACGTCGACAACTACATTTCATGTGTTAAAATACTTGAATATATAGCCTACAATTATTACATAAAAGAAAATAAATCACTTGGAATTTGTTTTTGTTCATTTCCTCAGTAGAATATGGTACAAAGGAATTCGAGTACCGGTTAGTGCGACATTTAACTGGCACCAGGAGATTTTGGTGCCGCGTCCGTCTTGTCGCCGGTGCTATGTCGATATTCTGGTTCTCAATGTCGATATTCTGGTTCTCACCGGGTTGATCGTTCTGCCTTCCATTGAAAATTGAAAACTTGGTTTTTCTAAAGGAAAAACAATTCAAGTGGTGGGTGGATATTTGGTAGATATTCTATCCGCTTTATTGTCCGGCCGGATTGATAGCTTTGCCGGAATCTGCCGAAACTCCGTTCTGGTCGAATTGGTTAGCGTGCTGAATTCGCAAGCGAAGGGTCGCTGGTTCGAGTCTCGTGGTGCCGACCGTTTGGTTTAGGGCGAGGGTTAGTGGAGTTTCCCCTTAAGACAAGCCTCCCGGTCGAGAGCATAGTATCATTAGATCATCACCTGCGCTACGCGAACCTTAACTGGTTTGCATGCGAAAGTTTGCTTTTTTTTTGCTTGCCGAATTTTGACGTAGGCTACTCCGGCTGTTGAGAAAATCGCGAAATACCCCTTAACTCGTCATATAAGGAACACGTGGACTAAAGAAAGTATATTGAAGATAATTTCGTAAACCAGAGAGCACAAGACATCAGAAGAAAAACAGACGAAAATGGTGTTATTTTCGTCTGTTTTTCTTCTTATTTCTTGTGCCGAGAAAGTATGTGGGTCGCGTTTGAAGTTTACCAAACGGAAACGACGTCATCTTTGGTGTGGGAGGGACTGCATTTTCTAGGTTTCTCGTGGATATCGCCTTATTGACAACATAGCCTTTTGTCGAGGGGTTGCCCACTCTCGACTTCATTGTACAGCAAGTGCCCGGTGCCAGCCCGATGCCGGCCGATTGCGACGAGTTAGAACATCAAAATCAGCATGTTCAGAAGCATTTGAAAGATGAATTGCCTAATTAAAGTTTAACCGAAATGGACTGAAATAGGAAAATCCAGTTACCCATCCCTAATTCACTTAAAGAGCTTGAAGACCCGATTAGAATGTGTTACTTCGTTGCTCCGCTACTCACGAAAAATCGATTTCCGAATAGTGGACTTTCCCTGTCGGATATTTGGTACCTCTATGCACTTGAATTGTGTTGTATGCTGGACGGAAAAGATTTACGAAATGTTTGTGTTCAGGCACTAAGGAGTCTTCACCAAGCTCATCACTGCCCACTGAAAAGCCGCGTTTGTGTTGAGATTCAAGTTTTCCGCGTAATAGTAGAATTTGCGCTGTGGGGACAGCCGTAGATATTCTGAGCGTAACTACTAGAGCAAATAGTTGAAAATCCACAAATCCCTTAGCATATTCCAAACATTTCAGTGTATTCAACTAAATGATAAAAAATAAGTTGGCTTTTCAGTTAAGCTTTAATGGCACGGCACCGCTTGTTTCGGCCTGTGCCAGCCCTTGCCGGGAAGTATTGAATAGCAGGTGCCGGGGAGTGGGTAACCCTTCGCGTTTTGTTCGCTGTCTAGAATGCTGACCTTCTCATTGTGTATGCACCTTGCTCTGCAGACAAGATTTATTTTCCGTTTGAGTAAAATAAATTGCAGAAACCAGACGGTGACTCCCAATCCCGAGATTGCCGGGTCCCAGCTGTTATGTTAGTCGAATTCTATGCAGTAAGCCAATGCTTGTTGAGTTACAGGACTGATATAGTCTTCGGATGGCGTTCGGATTTCTTAAATTTAAAAGGAGTTCAGTATTGAAGAAACAAGCATAAACCTTTTGGTTTCTAGGTCCGACCCTAGGGTGGTTGAAGAGGGTATTTTGTGGCGTTCTCATCTACTTTCTTGCACCACCTACTCGTAACAAGTGCCATATGAGCTCTTAGTTCTTGTTTAAGGTAATTCCGCCTCTTGGAAATGGCTGGTCGTAGATAAATTAATTACTTACTTTTTTTTAATTCACCTTCGTGTGTTCGGGTCTCGCTGTTGACAAAATTTGCCGAAGTTCAATTTCCGGGAGTAAGTCTAGGTCCGCCTCCTAACCTATTGAGTAATTTTTTAGACCTGGCTTCTTTTCTGCTCTTAGAGGTTCTTTAATCTTCGAGCAACGGTCCTTTTTTCACGAACTAGGCCAGTTTCTTTGACCTCATATTGAATGACGCTCCTCGACTACTTCCGTTGTTTGATTCTCTCTTTTTAGGGGCTGACATTCTCGGGAAAGCGGCAATTGTAGCATTTGAAAATGCCCTTTTTAAAGTTTAACTGAAAAGCCAATTTATTTGGATTCAAGGATTCAACAACTTTACTAACAAAAATTCATTCCGGCTTGACGACCGGTTACAAACAAAGCACATACGTGCTTGAAAAACGTAACCAGTACACATTTACTACCATATTATCTTACTACTCAAACCTTCACTAAAATACACTAAAAATTAATTAATTAATTTGTCAATTAGTCCTCCCTCGTCTTCCAAACCCTCCACTCACCAACTACCCTCAAGGAGATGTTTCTTTAACCGATTTTTAAATTGCGGTACACTTTCCGCTTCTCGAATTGAGTCTGGAAAACTATTCCAGACCACGGTACCTGAATGCCTTGCAACATGGCTAGAACGAACCGTACTTCTTGGCTCACTTACCAGGTCTCCAGCATGCCTCTTAGCATGTCCGTCATAAAATGAGTTAAAACGAACAAAAATAGTAAAAACATCAGGCGCGAAACCATTCAGACTCTGAAACACAAAAATACCAATTTGGAAATCTCTTGTGTATCAGATGATACTTGTGTATCACTCAGCTGAATACACTGCATTATTTGGATTGTGTTCACTTTTTGCTATAGTATGACGTTCAGCATATCTACGTCCGTCCTCACAACGCAAAATTCTATATGACGCGGAAAATCTGAATCTCAATACAAACGCGGCTTTTCAGTGGCCGTGGTGAGCTAGGTGATCATTGCTCACTGCGTGAACATTTTATTTTCGCAAATCGATTTTGTCAAACATAAACACAGGTACAAGCGCATAGAGGTACCACAAATCCGAGAGGGAAATTCCACAATATCAGAATTGATTATTTGTTATCGGAGCAAGGAAGTAACCCATTTTCATCGGGTCTTCATGCCTCATTAAGTGAATATGTGATGGGTAAGTAGATTGTCCTACCTCAGCTCTTTTCAGTTAAACTTTAAAGTCTAACAGAAAAGGGCCGAGATCCGACAGTCTACTTACGCATCACTTGTTCAATGAAATAGGCCTGTAAACCGGATAAAAATGTGTTACTTCGGTTGTCCGCTATCCATAGATAACCGATTTCATCGAATGAACTTTTTCTTTTGGATTTATGGTACCTCCTCTATTCGCCTGCACATCTATGCTTGAAATGTTAAGCAAATAAAAAGGTAAAACATTGCCGAGAAAGCACAAGAAATCCGAAGAAAACAGACGAAAATGGGGTTTTAGAGGCCCTTCTTTAGCGCTGACGGAAAATTTAGAGGAAAAATGCCAAAAAGTGGATAAGAATTCGGTAACAAATCAGAACCAGATGAATCTGATTAAGCACCGAATTATGAAATGGACTGACCGAATGCGATAGAACAGATACGGACTTGAGACAAGTCCGGTTAAATGCCGAATTCGGTAACGAATGAGACCAAACACCTTAAATCACCGAATTTACGAAGGGACGGAGCGAATGCGGTGAAATCGGTGCGGACTGTAAGAAAAGTTGGATGAATTACCAGATTCTGTAAAGAATTTGAACCAATATACACACACACAATTAAGAAGATTTTACAAAGCAGGCATCACGGCTTCGCCGCGATACCCGTTTCGACCGGAGTTTTGCCTTCGGCGCCTATCCCAGCCCTTTTCAGTAAAGCTTTAAGGCTTTGGCCCCGACATCCGACCCAGGAAAACCATTTTAACAAGTATTTATTGTTTTGAGATTATTGGCTTTCACAAGAAATACCATTTCTCTGCCTTAACCGAAACCAAAATTCATTCCTGATAACTGAGAGGAAGCCTAACCATTTTGGGAAAAGCACATGAAAACTTAGAAATGTGGTTACTGCTCGAGACGGTTTGGGTTAAACGGTTTAGGTTTACGGTTAGACTTTAATGAAATCCAGCAAACTAACCTGAACCTGTCTTTGCAGTCGGACAGTGGATGGTTCAGTCGCCGGTGTAAGAAGATCAATCACAGTCGCAGCACGCTCTCCTACCTCTTACCGTCATTTATCAATTCTGCTTTCTACGAAGAAGAACCAATTTTACAAATTGCGATTGATGAGTCCCGGAAGCTTCTCTACACGAGGTCTGAGAAAGATACGCTCACGCTTTTTGACCTTGGAGAGGACGATTCGTCGGTCACTCGTGTAGCGGCGATGAGCTTGCAGAATATCGCGGATTCTGCGCATAATATTATCAGGTAAGTAATTAATGGTTCACTGAAAAACTTATCGTTCCAGTTTCCCACCCCGCCCATGCGGGAATATTCCAGATGTCAGAATGTTCCAAGATGTGAATATTCACTAGAGAAAACGTCAACGTCACTACTATGTACATCTCGTCATCGGGTCATCGACCACATAATGTTTTTCATGAATTTTTCAGGCCCAGTTCGAAATTTTGTCTAAATTTTGTGTGTTTATACTGTTATTTTTCTTGTGTCGTTTGTAGTTGTTCTCTTTCTCCGCTACCACCTTGTGTATTTGGCGGGTTACAAATAAAATATATAGATGTTCCTTCTTCTTCTTGCGCCGTCAAATGTAACAAAATATACATGCCGCCTGAAATCGACCGAGAGAAAATGAAAGTAACCTGATTAGATTTTCGATCGGATTTCAGGTTAATTTCTTCCATGGATGGGCCGGAATTTACGGTCGGCCGGGGATGCAGTTGCTGAATTCCAATCCAGTTCTCTGGAGAGAACAAGACCAAAGGTTCCGATGGGATCCCAAATACATGTCTAGCTAATGGTCATGGTTATATGCCTCTATAAGCCATATCTATTTTGACGATACTGACCGAAATTTCCTGCTTCACTTCTGCCAAATTTCCGCTTTCGGCCGAATTCGAGCGAACTAATTGTCCAGCAAAAAAAGAAAATTCAGAAACGAATGTATATCCTTATTTCTATAAAGAATATCTAATCAACTTTAAATAAAACTACAGCCGGATTCCGGAAGAATTATATGTCCGGGTAAAAAATATTTGTCACATACAGACTCTTCTTGCGCGTCTCTTCTTACCCCCAAATCTGTCATCTAATCAACTTCAGATAAAACTTTTGCTTTTAAAAAACTTTCCGGTTTTGGCCGGATTCCGGACGAACTAGTTGTCCGGATAGAGAATGCTATTCATATAAGTGTTCAGCATGTCTTCTTACCCCCAAAATCGAACATTTAATCAACTTCAAATGAAACTTCTACTTTTAACCAACTTTCCGGTTTTTGCCCGATTCCAGACGAACTACTTGTCTGGTGAGAAAATGCTTTTCACCATCGTGTTCAGCATGTCTTCGTACCCCTAAATCAAACATCTAATCAACTTCAAAAAATCTTTTACTTTTAACAGACTTTCCGGTTTTGGCCGGATTCTGGGCTAACTACTTGTCCAGCGAAAAAATGGTTTTCATCATCGTGTTCAACATATCTTCTTACCCCTAAATCGAACATTTTATCAACTTCAAATAAAACTTTTACTTTTAACAAACTTTCCGGTTTTGGCCGGATTCCGGGCGAAATAGTTGACCGATGACAAAATTGTTTTCACCACCTTTTCAGCATGTCTTCTTACCCCACAGTCGAACATCTAATCAACTTTCCGGGCGAACTACTTGTCGGATGACAAAATAATTTTCACCATCGTGTTCACATTTCTTCTTACCCCATAATCGACTATCACATTATCTGTTTAAAAATATTTCATTTGTCCCTTAATTTAAACCCCTTCCCCCACCCCTATATGTAGGGCTACAAAGCCCATCTACGAACTTGACCTTACCCTTGACCCAAAGAATCCTCACACCAAGTTTCATCAAAATATCTCATTCCCTTCGAGAGATATCGGGCTTAAAGACGGACGGACGGACGGACAACTTTTGCGATATTATAGGTATCCCTCCACTTACGTTTTGGGATCCCAAAGAGAAACAGAGCTCCTAAATACTTATGACCCACTTTTCAGTTATATAGGAGTAATAGAAAACAAAAAAGGAACGAATGAAAACATTAAACAAAACGGAATAAACAATCATGTGTACGTTCTTTAGATACACGGTAAAAACATACTAAATACACATAAAAGTAAAAAAAAATGTGTAAAATCCACACACACTACCTGTTACGCCCAATCTTGGCTAATATTACCCACAAACGCTGTGTCTGATTGGTTTGTATAGTCCGCGCCTTCGACGGAACCAATCACAAACAAGGGGAGAGACGGGGCTTAATCGTGAAAAGATTCTCCATGGGTCCCATGTGGTCCAGCTCCCTGCTACATTAACAAACCAAGTAAAGGAAATAAAAATGGCCCATAGATGCCTCCAAATTGGGAGGCTGTGTAAAATTGGGTTCGCTGCCAGGAGAGAAGACCTCCGACTGCCATACCTTAAAGGACCTGTCTTACCTATGAAACTAACGCAACCTACTTCCATAATCACTTCATATATTTCTAAACCCGGTGACCCCAATTTCGGACGGTATATTCTAACCCCTCTAACAAAACCACGCTTATTTTCCCACTTGCCATGTTTTGCTACCTTCGATGTGTATCAAGCTGTCGACGGTTGTCTGGGAGAAGTTTTTCCATCAGAAAAACCGGTTATGTAAATTGTTTCCCTGTTTTCGCTATAAGTCAACGGGTCTCGGAGAAGACTTAAAACAGCCAAAACCGTGGGTTATTTGTTGAAAGCACAGAGCCTAGTTTTTAAGTACTCAAGTATTTTAATATACTGTAAGTTGAAGAGTAAATAGTGCGAGGGGTCCCTTTAAGCTCAGCAAAGTACAGCAGTGACTCTAGACAAATGCAGACTCGAGTTCTTTCGACCAGGAAAACGAACCTCGGGAAAAACAAGAAACGTCACTTAAACGAACCCTCAAATCGATTCAAATTATGTGTAAACCAATCAACAACGTTTGCCGTGGCGTTTTTGGCACCATTGGGCACACGGCGATTCTTCATCGGCAGGAAAAGTTAGTCATCAAGAGTACATAGGAGTGTATTTGCGCTAGAATAGGGTTCCCACCGGACCCTGTTTAAAGTTTAACTGAAAAGCCAACTTATTTTTAACTCAATAAACTGCATTTTTTGGACTGTGTTAAGGTTTTTTTTTTTCACTATTTGCTCTAGAATGACGTTCAGAATATCTACCGTCGTCCTCACAGCGTAAATTTCTAGTATGACGCAGAAAAATTTGATATCAATACATACGCGGCGTTTCAGTGGCCAGTGATCAGCTTTCTTAAGGTACCTCACTGTGCAACACTTTTTGTTTTCGTAAATCGTTTTTGTCGAGCATACAGCATAGATACAAGCGCATATCGCATACAAATCAGAGAAGGAAATTCCACTATTTGAAAATCGATTATTCGTGAATAACGGAGCAATAAAGTAACGCATTTTTGCCGTGTTTTCAAGCTTCTTTAAGTGAATAAGTGATGTCACTTATTTGTGATATGTCAGGCGAATGTGGTTTACGAAATTATTTTTAACGAGTGATGGGTAACTAGACTGTCCTATCTAAGCCCTTCTCAGTTAAACTTTAAGGATTAGGAAATTACACAGACTGGCGAGTCCAGGCCTTCTGCTTTACTCTAAAGAATTTTTCTATTCCAGCACCGTGGATCGGACATGCTTCCGACCTCTAGCGGGGATATCAGTGATCGAATCCGCTGAATCAGCTGAGCTAAACCTCTTAGCCGTCACCAGCACCGGTGTCCGCTTGTTCTTCACCTGTCTTCCCTTCAACACCATAATCGGTGCCCCAACCAGCTACCCGGTGCAGCGGTATTCTGGCTTAACCATGGTCCATGTCCGTTTGCCTCCCGGGTTCTCTGCTGGGTCGACAGCGCAGAGGCCAAACAAGGTTCATACCAGCTACTACAAAAAAGGTAGGTTGATTTATGTATTTTGTTAATATTTTAATCCTCTTCTAGCTTTAACCTATTTGGTAAGATAGAGAGGGAGAGAGAAATCGGTATATTTAGAAACTATCATAGCATAACTAAATTCAGTTTTTTACAAATTATAAATAACAAACACATGCTACGATTCAGCATTGAAAAGCGAAGTAAAAAAGGGCACAAACGAGTTCCCGCAACGAGCAGTGCGGACTTTAGGGGGTAGAAGTTTATTCGAGTTCGATTATTTTGAGGGGCTGTTTCCGGTAGCAACGACCGGTGGCTCGTATTATAAATTTGATTGGTGGATTTTATTGATTAATTTACTTTCGCGAGTTATGCTAGAAACCAATTCCATAAATTCCCTTTTGAATTAATGAGTGAATGTTAGGTTATTTGCCCATAACATCCTTGTGGAAATTTTAGGCCAAAAATCGACCCAGACAAAATTAAACGGAGGTTTGAACATATTCCGGCCCGATTTCAGGTTAGTTTCTTACTCGGATCGACCGGAATTTCCGGCCGAGGAAGAAACTAATCTGAAATCGGGTCGAAATTTGTTTCATTTTGCCTGGGTCGAATTCAGGCGTGAATTTCCATACGGGAATTAGTGGTAAAACAAAAACTGTAACGATGATGTTGATGATGAAATTTTGTTTATGCACGTAAGAAGAGGAAAATAGCGCAGTACAGACAAATAAAAGGAAAAAAATACACTGAGCTTTCAATAATGTAGTAGATGTACAAGATCAACAAGTAAACATTAAAAAAAAAAAGAAGGCACTAATCGGGTCTAAAAAACCTTCTTCCTAGATGGAATGCGGAGAAAGGGCCAAGGGCAGAAACGTGAAGGTCCTCGGCAATGGAAGATAACTTTGCACAAGGGTCAGAGGAAAAGTTGTAGTTATACGGGAATTCCTATAACGTTTATTTGGCGAACTCAAATTTTACTTTTCTTTCAGTAAGTAAGTAAGTAAGGTCATTAGACAAAAACTTACTAGCGATCTAATTTGATTGTCTTTACAAAAAATCGTTAGTTGTGTATTCCGAAAATGCTCCAACTCTCGAGGGGTTGCCCACTCTCGATTTTAGTGTACAGCAAGTGCCGCATGCCGGATTCGGCTGACACTAGCCGGATCCGGTTCCCACCGGCAATAACATGAAATAAGCATAGTTAGAAGAGCGATTCGCCTTATATAGCCGGTGTCCTGCACCGCTGGTTTCGGCCGGTTCCGGGAAGGGAGATACAGCATGTGTCGGGGTAACACCGCCAAATCTTCAAATAATTCTGGGGCTCGAGATTATTTGTTGAAGATAACCGAAGAATTTGAAAGAAGGAACAGCCTTTGCTCTTTCAGTCAGGAGTGTCATTTCAGAGGGGGGGGGAGTATAAACATGTAATTTTTCTGTTTCTCTCTCTTCGTTCTTTTTCTGTCTTTTTTTGTTTTCTTTCTTTCTCGTTCCTTGTTTCCCTTATTTTTCTCTCTCTTTTTCATTTAAAATTGAAACCATTGGTTATTTTTTTCGTCTCCTCCCTTTTTCTTTACCTAGGGTATTCAGTAAGTTGATTCTGTTTGTTGTTTAATTAATAACGGTTATTTCCCTGCCCTAGCCAATCACTCCTTTTGTGCTTTCCTGACAGGAATGTTAATTGTGTATAATTATTATTATTATTTATTTGAATCCTTCAAAACTGAAGAGTAATGTATAAAAAGGAACAACAACATATCAGTCAAACTCACACACACTTACATACTAATAAACAGCTGACAGTTAAAGACAAATTAGCCTACTAACTATACAACTAAGTACATGGAAAAACTAATCAGGGCGCTTTTTTGGTCTTTAAAAATAGTCCAATGAAACAATCCTGGAGTTCTTTTCAGTAGAGGTCGTTGTTTACCTTGTTAGTTAGGCAGAATTTCCTTTTTGATGTTGCTGATTAAATTTCGTGTCAAAGCCCTGCGATCGCGACACATTATTTTATGCTTTATTTATTTTATGCGTGGATGTGAAGAGCTAGAGGGGTTAAGGGAGGGAATTTTTAAGGGGGGATTACATGGGAGGGAGTGGTTGTTGCAAATTATGCAGAGTAAATCTTTTTGACAGGGTTCCTCAGAGTGGCCAGTTACGGGGAAAGGAAAGGTGGTGTATAGTGTGATGTTGTAGTGTGTTACTTTCTTTCTGTATTTATGTTAATTCTATTTGGTTTTCATATGGTATCTGACTGGATGTTTTTGGATAGGAAAAGTAACAGTTAAAATCCAATTCAAAAGAAAAATCCGCAATGAAAATCCTGGTAGCTTTTAAGTAAACAAAAAGTATTGATTTTAATTTTTTTTTTTTTTTTCAGGTACTGCTGTCATGTCATCTGCTACCACCGAAGACAGCGACTCCCTCTGGGTAGTCTCGAACGACCTTTTCCCATTTTCTCCGAGTCTGACGGAAGGTGTCAGCATTGAGCAGTTAGACGGCCGAGCGTGGGCGCTGGTTGAGGACAAGTCCCGCCGCCCCGACGTCTGTGGCCCTAGAGTTGAGCCACCCTCGGTTGTCATCCAGCACGCCGTTCCGCCGACCAACTTCGTGCTTCTGACAAATCAGGTATGATAGATAGATAGATGTTTAAAGGACCCCTCGCACTGTTTACTATTCCGCTTACACGCACGCTCATCACATATTGACAAAAATACCCGCGACAAGTCTTCTATACATATATGTTCTATAGATGTAGCTGGTGCTTTTGACAATATAACGCATTCTCAGGCCCTATTTTCTCTCATTACTTCTGGCGTGAATCTTTCTGTTGTCTATCTGTTAAAATTTTGGTATGGTCATTCTTCAGTAAGGTTCAAATGGCAAGGTAGCTTGTCAGAGATTATTCCTGTCCGAACTGGTGTTCGCCAAGGGGTAGTCTTATCTCCCTACATCTTTAAATCGGCCATATCTTCTTGTCTCGATTCTTTGCATCCTGCTTACTTCTATCAAGACTATGCCTTCAGCTACATAGCCTACGCGGACGATTTGCTCTTAGTAAGCCGTAGCCGATCCACACTCACAAAAAATGCAAGTAAGCTGTCGTCGGAACTTCTCAAAATTGGCCTTGAAGTTAACCTGTCAAAATGTGAGTACCTGCATTTCAACCCTTCGTCAAACGGTTCGAATGCATCAGAACGTTCATCGTCAAATCAACAGACTCTCTACGGTGGCTCGACATAACATTCCAATCTTCGTTGTCAAAATTTTGCTCTTCGGTTGTTCAAGAAGTTTATAAGTCAACCCGTAGCGCCTATGGGCGCATCGTCCCCAACCGGGGGCGCTATAATCGTAGAGCTTTGGGAAATTTGTACAGCACCGTCTGCGCTCCTTCTATACTATTTCGTTCTGGCGTCACTCATGTTCTACGAAAGAAGGAGATTAAAATAATGGGATCATGTTATTTAAATATGCAAAGCACCTTCTCTACTTGCCGAAATTATGTCATAACCATACATTGACGGAGAAATTCGAAATTCAAGATGCAAGTGTTACCCTTTTGGATGTTTCCTCATCGCTTTTAAAAATCATGGACAACAGGGCCCAACCAGCGCACGACGTCGTCCACTGTTTCCTGACCGAAGATTAAAAATTAAGTGTCTCCTTCTGTGTGTTTACGTGATTTGTTTATTTTCTTTATTTTCTTCATTTACTCCGCCTTTTCAAAATGGCGGGTGATAAATAAATTACTTACTTACTTACTTACTATTTTAAAATATTTGAATACTTTAAAACTAGGCTGTGCTTTCAACAAATAACCCACGGTTTAGGCTGTTTTAAGCCTTTTCTGAGACCCCTTTGACTTACAGCGAAAACAGGGAAAAAATTTACGTAACCGGAGTTTTTCTGATGGAAACTTCTCGCACACAACCGTCGACAGCGTGATACACATCGAAGGTAGCAAATCACGGCAAGTGAGAAAATCAGCGTGCTTTTCTTAGAGGGGTTAGAATGTACCATACGAAATTGGGGTCTCCGGGTTTAGAAATATATGGAGTGGTTATGGATGTAGGTTGTGTTAGTATTATAGATAAGATATGTCCTTCAGTGAAGCCCTTGGGCCGTGAAGAAAAAACGAACAAAAACAGTACAACCTTTACATTCGTTCACTGAGCAAAGCTGAAATTCGAAAATCTAGTTATCCCAAAAACCAGTGAAAATGGAAAATGCCTTACTCCACTGCTGCTTACCAGTCAAGCACGAGATTTAAAGGTTCACTGAAAAACGCTTAAATATGAAAATTCTTAAAGGACCCCTCTTGCTTATTCTGCCTTTCATAATATACTTAGCTCCCATATGGTATTATAAGCTTCTAAAATCCCCACCTTTCTCCGTTGTTTCGTTTCGTAACTACGAATTTTTAGCGCTTTTCGGCCTTTCCGAGTTTTCCCGTCACCCAACGAAAAGTTTGCCGGAATCTTCATTGTCCGCTGATAACTCTTTCACGCATGAGGATGTGATAATCTCCTGTTTATTACTTCTTTTATTTGCTTAGTTTTCGCACTTTTTAACCAAGGCACGTTCAGTTTTCAAATCTTTTGCGCCCAGCCGCCGAGTCGGAGAACAGGAAGGCTGGATATAATCGATATGCGCTAACAAGAGAATCACTATTTTCAGGTCTAAAGTAATAGTGTTTTCGAAAACGTTTGTTCTGATCCATCTTATAGAGAAAAGATCATTTCTAGTAAGAGTTGTGCTTTAAGTAGTTCGAAAACCCGATGAAACGGAATTGGAATTGCTCGAATATTCCAGAATGAAAGACTTTCATTGATGTGAAAAATGTTTCAGTTCATGGTAGCTCTACCTAAAATATTTAGCAACAACAACAGCATCAAATTGCCCTACAAAATATTTTATCTTTACCAGGCCAACCAATAAAGGAAACCGAGAATTTTCGGAACTTGTTTTGGAGCCAGGGATAAGACAGTGGGCCAGTTGTGGCCAGAGTTTTAGGTCAGTTCTTGGATTACTCCACAACAATAATAATAAAAAAGCGATAATAAAAATAAAAGAAAGCGTCAGAATACGCGGTGTTTAGGTTGAGAGCGTGCTACATACAACCTCACGAAAAGTTATTACGCTGACCGTTCCAACCTTATCGAAATATTAACTAGTAGTAACTATTTGCTTACCATGCTCAGGAGCGTGGTAAGCGTGGTAACTACGGATCTCTACCATGATTGGCTGGATTACCCCGTGGAGTGATATTTTTACCGAAAATTTAAAAATGCGTTCCAGCCTTGACGCTAAGAAGCCAAAATTCGTGACGTCGTGTGTATTAACTGCGGTAAGGAAGATGGAACACGCTTTAAGTAACGGTATCATCGTCAGCCTATACAGACCTAACTGGCGGAGCTGATCTCCAATTCATAAGCTCCCTACAATGGGCGGTTGGGAGCCAGCCATTCTTTGATTTACTCCGCTTTCTCAAAATGGCGCGTTATAAATAAATTAATTACTCACTCACTTCTTACATCCGTCCTGTCACCTTACCCAGATTGAAGCTGGGTGGACTTGGCTTGCCTTACAGGGTTACGCCACTCACCCTCGTGACCCGCCACAAACCAAATCATAGGCACCGTCAAGACTTGAACCTGTGACCCTTAGCTTACGAGGTCAGCGTGCTAACCATTCAGCCAAGACGAGCTGTTTGTGGTGGGACACTGGGAAGATGTCGGGAGTAAGTTTATTCGTCTTCCGACTGGTCGCCTTTGCGCTCTTCCATCCCGTCGCCCTCCACCAAAGAATACCTTTCGCTTGGAGCTTGCATCCGTTTATTTCGAGACAGTTGTTGTCTATATCGAAACTGGTCCGTTCCTCGCATGATCGGGGCATTAGCAAAGGCCAACGAATGTGTGTTCATCTCCAGCAGCGATTCCGTGCCCATGCTTTCACTTCGAACTCGAAAACACTTCCGGAAAAGATACGCTAGAACGCCCAACTTGCATACACTCCCATTTGACAAAGCTGCCCCCCCTCTCCCCAACGAACTTATGAATTTCCGCAGTGTGAATCAGTGTTGTGCCGTGTAATGTTTTACGAGAAGGTAGAAGCGATCCAATCAGATCAGATCAGATCCAATCAGAATGGCATTCAATTCAATTCAGTTTATTTTCAAAAATTTGCTCACGGACAAAGCCGAACATTGAATTTCTTCCGTCATGTATAACTTAACAATTAAAAACAACTATAACTAATGTTATTCATTTGGTCAATGTACATGTATGTCGGTCATGAGAACAGGGTACTGGCTGCAACTTTGGAACAGGCTAGGCAGCAGCTCGTACCGGTCTTCGCCTAATAGGTAGATATTCAGGGGGAAGAATTTCTCGTAGACCAGGGCTCTCCAACGTTTCAGACCGAAACTGAAACATATCTTTTTTCGGCGCTGTGCTAACAATTCTAAATCAAATTTTCAACAATTCAACATATGGGACTTTAGGGGACTTCGAGGCCACAAGAAGGGCTCTATACTGCACCCGTTCGAGTAGATCCGACTGATCACGGGTCAACCCGAAATGCCAAACCTGGCAACATTATTCAAGGGTTGGACGAACAAAAGTAAACAAGATTACCAACAGATGGTCAGTGGGTACTCCATAGCTGACCAGGAGTTTAAGTGACCGGATTGCCATATTACCTTTTTTAAGCATGCTATCTACTTGCTCATTCCATTTTAGATCATGAGTGATGTGTATTCCAAGCAGCTTGATATCAGCAACCTGTTGGGACTTAGGTGGACGGGAAAAACTGTGGTTCTGTTTTTAAAAAATTTATAGTTAAGACGACAGATTTGTCCATGTTGACTACCACGTCATCCACAACAGCCTCCTCACAGATGTCTTCAATGATGACTTTTTGGGAGCTACCTCCCTGCTTGATCATTCTATCTTATAAAATCTTATCTTAACGGAAGTGACCTGAAAGTTGCAGTCGGTAGGTCCCCGGAATGACGCTTGCAATTTCAAGCGGACGTTCACTGTTCAAATCTCTTCCTTTCTCGTGTATCCTACACTCTAGCAAAATTCCGCGCTTGAACAAAACTCATTAAAACACAGCACAGCCAGTCTCTGCACATTTCGGAATCTCATTCAGTTGCTGTGGGGACCTAGTAGGGCTTTGTCACTTTATCTAAGTGGAGGTGAGAAGAGATTCCGCAGACCCCAGGTTTAATCGGCTCTTCTTAAGTTTCCCGGAATGACCCCGTGCCGTTTTCAAGCGGACGTTCAATCGCCAAATCCCCTCCCCTTTATATCTCGTTGATCTTTAATCTCCTAAAATGTTCGAAAGGGGATTGCAGCTAGACAGTTACTTTGTTTATCCTTGAAGGTGCTTCGTTCTGAGATATTTAATCTGGTGGAAGTGGCTGCCGGCGGTGAAGCTAGTTGCCAACTGACGGAATTTTTTTTTTCAAAGTCAACTGAAGGTCAAGTCAACTTCCCTCAATCTGGGAATTTGATTACCTCCTTAAAGGACCTGTCTTACCTATAATACTAACGCAACCTACTTCCATAATCATTCCATATATTACCTGGAGACCCCAATTTCGTACGGTACATACTAACCCCTCTGACAGTACCACATTGATTTTCTCACTTGCCGTGTTTTGCTACCTTCGATGTGTACCACGATGTCGACGGTTGTCTGCGAGAAGTTTTTCCATCAGAAAAACCGGTTATATAAAATTGTTTTCCTGTTTTCGCTATAAGTCAACGGGTCTCGGAAAAGGCTTAAAACAGCCAAAACCGTGGGCTATTTGTTGAAAGCGTAGCCTATAGTTTTAAAGTACCCAAATATTTTAAAATACTGCAAGTTGAAGAGTAAATAGTGCGTGTGATCCTTTAATCCCGAAAGCCACTTGAAAACGTTCATGATTCTTGGCGTTTTCCCTCGGGGCTTCTCGCAGGGATCATGTTCAAGTGGCTTCGGCTCTAGTGCCATAGCCAAGGCCATCGTCTGTTCTGTCTGTCTAGTCGTTCTATCCAGGCTTTGTAGTTCGGCCACTTCCACGTAAACTAAGAGGATGAAACTTCGTACGCGTTTAAGTACCCGACCCAATGCTATGGAGACCTTCGTTTCCCGGCTCCGATAGTCCGTGGAGTTGGGAGGGGAGTTCAGGACCTTTTGGCTTGCATAAGTTGCGAAGGGGTCATACGATGCGACTGGAGTGTGGTAAGAGGAGATAAATTAAATTTATTTGTGCGAACCTCGTTCGGACACGCCGAGGGAGGGGGGGGGATTCTGAAAAGCTACGAAATGTTTGAGCAATTAGGATGAAGCTTTGAGGTTGCAAAAGGCAGATGCCGTTTTGGAGTTTGTGCCGGATCCGACCTCGGCGGAGAATCTGTAGGAGGGAATTGGATATTTCCCGGAAATGATCCGATTCGAGTGAAATTTGATCCGTGGTAAGGGTAGTTGCCGGCGTGTGGCAGTTGGCCGCAACGAGGAGTTGGAAGAGGGGTTCCGGATTTTTTTTTTTTTTGACACGTAAGAGATGAGACGGGTTCAGTGATTGGAATAAAACTTGGACGGTACAAAGATAATTTCCTCAGGATTGGGTGCTTTGTGATCTCGGACAGATCCGACCTCGATGGGAAATATAGTTTTCAACACGAACTGGTAATCTGATTTGATTGATACTTGATGAGTGATAGGAGCAGATGCTCTAGATGTGCCATTGCCGCATCTGGGTGCAATGGGGCTGCATAGGGACCAAATGGGCGATAAGATGATATTTTGGCGGTAGACTGGTCATATGCCCTAGAAATGTTATTTTGGGGTCCGGGTCGTTACCGAGTGGAGCTGGAGGGTCTTCCGAATACTTCCCGAAAAGGCCAGAAAACGATTACTGATAGCCAAAGATAATGTGTTGTCCCCGGATGGCCCATCTGTTCCCCGCTCCCCTCCCGTCTTCAGTGCGTCGGTCCGAGAGGAATACTGGCAATCAGTTTTCTCCATATCCTGCTAATTCTTCTGCCCAATTTTTACGTAGTTTCATCTCATCATTTATTTCTGGTCATATCTTGTAAGTGTATTAGTTAATTTGTTTCGTGTCTTTGTATTTCGTAAATATTTTATTCCTATTCTAGCTTTAAGCTATTTGGATATCAAACTTGATTGATTGATTGACGCATTGACAAATAAATTGCGGGCGTTCAAAAGCTACTGTTGATGAGATGCTACCCACCCATTTTCTCAGGGAAATAGATATTTTTTATGCGAGGATATCAGCTATTACTCCGGACGGATACGGAGAAGACACTTGCCAAGAAGGGTCGAAATATAGCTCTAAAAAAATTCAGCTGACGCATCCGTTTTGCACTATCAATATGATTCGCAGTCAGCTTAGGGTGAAGGAATGTTTAGGACGTGCTAATGATGTTCGAAATCCCGACAAGAATCCCGATTTAAGACCACCGTGACTGAATGGTCTTTCGAGATCCAGTCTGTTTGAAATATTCTTTACCAATATGGAAATCCAAGAGTTCAGCTTGCACCATTTACCATATCTGCCTTATCAGCTTGTAGCTCATGTTTCGTTAGCCCTATGCAGGTTAAGGCGAAACCGCTTTCTTTGAATCGCTCAGTTAGGGTTACATCCCCGGTGCAATCACTGCCGGTGGGGGGGGAGGGGTGTGATGGCTGGCGCCGCCGTCGAGTTTTTAAGACACGATTGTACTGGAAATCATCTTTTCACAGTGAAATGGCTCAGAAACATCCTTTTTCGTGAATCTCCTACTTTCCACGCTCTCCGACGTGGTGGTTGGTCGCAAAGCATTTGAAAACTGAACGTGCCGTGGTAACCGAGTAAAACAGAAGATAGACCAGATAGCCATCGAAGTCTTCCAAAATGGAAATCAACACTTTTAAGCTTCTCATGTCCTTAATGTGTGAAAGAGTCGTCGGCGGACGTTGAAGCTTGCGGCGAACTTTACGCTGCATTTCTGGCAAAACTCGGCTCGTTCGAGAAAACGCTGAAAAGTCTCGTAGGTACAAAAGTAAACAATGGAGGAAAGCGGGGTTTTCAGAAGCTTCTATTTCCTTAAAGGACCCCTCGCACTATTTACTCTTTAACTTACAGTATTTTAAAATATTTGAATACTTTAAAACTAGGCTGTGGTTTCAACAAATAACCAACGGTTTTTGCTGTTTTAAGCCTTTTCCGAGACCCGTTGACTTATAGCGAAAACATGGAAACAATTTACATAACCGGTTTTTGTGATGGAAAAATTTCCCGCAGACAACCGTCGACAGCGTGATACGCGCGAAGGTAGCAAAACACGGCAAGTGAGAAGATCGGCGTGGTTTTGTTAGAGGGGTTAGAATGTACCGCACGAAATTGGTGTCTCCGGGTTAAGAAATATATTGAGTGATTATGGAAGTAGGTTGCGTTAGTATTATAGGAAAGAAAGGTTCTTTAAAAGAGGTAGGGATAATTTAAAAGACATACTAAACAAGAGGGGTCCTTTAAGGTCCAAGTCAATGAAGCAATGTATTTGTAAATGCTCCTTGAGCCCAAGCTGAGTGGGAGACATGTATTCAAACAACGGCTAAAACGGATACGTCAGCTACGGTGCTTTGGCAGCGATATTTCGGCCCTTCTTGGCAAGGATCCTCGTCAAGCTGTTGAACGTCGGGACAACGTCAGGAGGAGAAAGGAACCTGCAAGAAGGGCCGAAATATCGCTGCAAAAAGAATCGTATAATAGCCGACCTATCCGTTTTTAGCCATTGTTTGAACACATTTATTCCATTACATTATATGTATCATATTTGAAAACATTACAAGATACTATGAATATACTCTACTCATTTGGCAGATCATGTTAAGGTTTAATTTCAAGGTTTTAATTACACTTCTCAATAAAATGATAGTAAATAGAGGGTCAAACCGGGACACAAGGTCGATTGACAAAAACCCGGTACAATATAGAACAAATCTGTTTCACAGATAACTAATCAGATAAATAAATATTAATAATTCCGTGACTCACCACTAGACGGGAACCCGCCCTACAAACCCACCGACACTCGGCAAGATGAACCAGAAACCCACAAAAAAATACCCAGTGCGCAAGCGAGGGTAACCGATGGCCGGCAACTTTGGAAAACCAACCAAAATTTATAACTAACATCGCAATATATACACATACCAGATCAACTGCCCGGAATGACACTCTGGCATTCGCTTCTCATTTGGTGTACAGCCTGCAGGAGTTGGTTTTGCATGGCCTATACGATTAAGGAGCATTACAAAATTGATAATTGCTTTCCGTCTTATTATACTAAACGACTAGAATTCTTGATCTAAAATCATCTGGCTAGCAGAGTAACGTCGACTCTACGAAACAAATTAAAACGGTGAAATGCAACCTTCCTTCTCAGCCTCCCAGAAAACTGTTTCATTTCAGTCCATCTGATGGTCTCAGTAAAAAAAAAATACTTGTCCGTATTGCGGACATTTTCGTAGAAATTCGGAAATATTGTGCCTTTTTGGCTGGTTTCGACCACGGATATGTGGGGGGGGGGGGGAGGGGGCTGAGAATAACCGCAACTCGGTGATCCAGGAAAGATCGAGAAATAAAAAATTTACAGGTGGTTTAAAATGACAAAGAAAACTCACTTCCGAAGGTGCTTCATGATTTAGTTCCCATTATGACGGATAGGCTTGGAGCTCTTCCAATGATCCTGTTATCGAGTGTTCTACTTGAATATTATTTATGTCGACTGTTTCTGCGTACCTTTTCGAAAATAGAGACCGCTAAAGCTTGGTGCCCATAAAACGTCGATTCGCATTCGCCTAGACGAATTACGCATCGCTCGCGGAAAAGTTCGCTCCGGGCCATTTCAACTACAAGTCGAATTTTGTTCGCGTCGTACCGTGGAAACGACTCGCATTCTGTGAGCACCAAGCTTAAGACCGCCGACCTGTAAAATTGCGAATATACACCCTTCATAAAAATCCTTCCGGCTTAGTTCTTTTTTGGGGATCCCAAAACGTAAGTATAGGGATACCCATGACTTCGTAAAAGTTGTCCGTCCGTCCGCCTGTATGTCTGTGTGTCTGTCCGTCTGTCAGCATGGTAACTCTCGAAGGGAATGAGATATTTTGATGAAACTTGGTATGAGGACTCTTTAGGTCAAGGGAGAGGTCGAGTTCGTAGATGGGCTCTGTAGCTCAAATTAAGCTTCAAATTAAGGGGCGAACAAATTTAGGGGGGATAGTCGGAAAGTCGATGTAGGGGTAAGAAGACATGCTGAACATTCACATCAAAATCACTTGTTCGTCGGACAAGTAGTTCGCGCGGAATCCGGCCGAAACCGGAAAATTTGTAAAAGTAAAAGTTTTACCTGAAGTTGATTAGATGTCCTATTAGGGGTAGGAAGACATGCTGAATCCGCTTTGGACATTTTCTACCCGGACATATAGTTCGCCAGCAATCCGGCTGAAACCGGAAAATTTATTAAAAGTTTAAGTTTTATCTGAAGTTGGTTAGATGTTCGATATAGGGGTAAGGTGATACGCTGAATTCGTTTTTAAGCTTTAGTTTTTGACGGACAAGTAGTTCACCCGGAATCCGGTTGAAACCGGAGATTTTGCAGAAGTAAGGCAGGAAGATCTGATCAGTTTCGTAAAAGTAGATTTGACGGATAGCCTAGGGGTACATATACACATGATGCATCAGTATATGAACTAAGTTTTCACAGATTAGCCATTGGCCTTCTTCTGTTTCTAAATCTTAATAGTAAAATTGTTCAAGGAGTCTGGAGTCTATCTACAAGACCCATTTGTCTGGCTCAGATATTGAATTTTTTTGATCCCATCGAAACCTTTGGTCTTGTTGCCTCTAGATGCGCTAATATAAAACTAAGCAACGAAATGTAACCTCTTGGTGTACGTTTAACCAGGATTGTTTGGCCATTCAATTCCTATTGGGCCTGGCCATGTTTTAAACTGTTCTAAATGGCAAAATGCCTGTGCCTCGAATCTATGTGTGCTGTACGCGACTCTGTTCTGTCAAACTTCATCAAGTTCGTCAATTCTGGTTTTCGACTTCAGTGCTGACGCAGCTGATGCCTGATCGCTTATTCCTCCTTGAGATAACTTATACCAGTATCTAACTTGTGATTATTAGACAGGTTTTAAGGTAAGAACGCGAGAAAAAGCGGTAGAATGAGTGATGGTTTTTATCAATTGTTTTGATAGAGTGATGTTTTCATCAGTTGTATTATAGAGTGATGTAAATTGGGGGAATGAGGCAATGAGCCATTTGCGGCCTGAGTTTCGGCTGGAGTGTCTGGCCTACCCCACAGAATAATTAAATAAATAAAAACTTTTTATTGGGATTTTTTCTATAGCGCATCTACTGGCAATTCGCCATTGGATTTGATGAAGGGCGTGTGCAGATGGATTCGTTCTTGTAATTCCCTGTACCGTTATTTGTTCCTTTGTTGGCAATTCCATATCTGTTTTGGAGTTGCTTTCAACCGGAATAATTCTTGGGATGGGTTTTGCGGACAGATCAATTAAGTTCTCAACTTCTCTTGGCTTAAAAGCGTGAAGACTGTGCACCCCTGTTGTGATGGTGTTCAAGGGTCTCGACAGATGTGCAGAATGGTTTGCCCCAAGACCTAAAGAAGACTATAGTTGCGTTTTTGATCGAAGTTTGAAGTTACCTTCAAACTCGAAGGTCTCTTTTAAAAGCACAACTCGAACTAGAAATGATCTTTTCACTATGAAATGGCTCAGAAAAAATACTTTTTCGAAAATATCATTACTTTCCACCTGGACTCAGTGGTTTTCTTGTTAGCGCTTGTCGACTCTGCCCAGCCCTCCTGCTCTCTGACGGCTCTGGGCGCAAAACATTTGAAAAATGACTGCGCCGTGGTTAAAAAGTGGGGAAACTAAGCAAATAAAAGATGTAAAAAAACAGAAGATTCTTACATCATTAAGTGTGAAAGAGTTGTCAACGGACGGTGAAGATTCCGGCAAATTTTGTGTTGTGTGACGCGCAAAACTCGGCACGACCGAAAAAGTGCTAAAATTCGTAGGGACAAAACGGAAAAATGAAGAAAGGTAGGGATTTTAGAAGCTTGTAAGTCCATAAGGGAGCTAGGTATGTTATAAAAGGCAGAATATGCAAGAGGAGTCCTTTAAAGCTTAACGGAAAGCCAACATATTTTTGTGTCATTTAATTGAGTACATTGAATAATTTGGATTCTGCTAAGGGATTTTTTTATTTTCCACTATCAGCTCTAGTTATGACGTTCAGAATATCTGTGGCCGTCCCCACAACATAAATTCTACTATGACAAGAGAAATTTTCTCAACACAAACGCGGCTTTTCAGTGGGCAGTGGTGAGCTTGGTGAAGACTGCTTAGTGCCTGATTTTTTTTTTTTTTTTTTATAAATCTTTCTGGTAAAGTATGCAACACAGATACAAGCGCATAGAGGTACCACAAATTACACGGAAATTCCACTATTTGAAAAACGACTATTCGTGAATAGCGGAATAATGAAGTAACGCATTTTCATCGGGTCTTCAAGGCAATTTAAGTGAATAAGTGACGGGTAACTAGATTTTCCTATCCCAGCCCTTTTCAGTTAAACTTTAAATACCGTTTTTGTTCGCCCGTCACTGTTTCTTTGTCGTTCAAATCGTCGAACATTGTGAGCTAGCAAGTCCGAAGTTTGCCAGAGGCGTTGGTGAAACGGGGACCGGTCAAGGATCGCTGGAGTCGTAAAAACATTAATGCCTTTTCGCCAGATCATCACTTTCATATAGAAAAGTTGAGATTTTTTCAACTTTATGATGATAGTGAAGAAAATCCGTCCGGGAAATTCTTATCGTGTGCTGGCACTTTAATTAAGCAAAAACGCAACTTACATTATTGAGGGAAGGCTTGGGTTTTCATATTGGCGTTGTACAAAGCCGTCGTGATTATTTCTAAGAGTGTGATTAGTTAAGAGGAGGATATCCAGTAACAAGTGGCAAAAGCGGCTGTGGCGACACTCCGAATTCTGGCTTGTAGCCTTTTAAAGGCTTGGAAAAAGTGGGGAAGGACTAAAAAGAGGCACGACGTGGCGCAGGAGGCACGAGTAATAAAAAGAGATTAGCAAGTAGTAGAAGTAGAGAAGTAAATGAGAGTTCGTAACTCCAGAGCCTGACAGAAGGCACGTCAGAGCATTGTTCCTGCCCCTCACTCAGAAGCCTGAAAGGGCCCTTTTGGTTTTCGTGCCTCTTTTTAGTTCTTGTGCATCCTACACTCTACCGTGCCTCGTTTTGGTCGATCCCGTTTAAAAGCGGATTTTCGGATACTTCAACCCTCGCACCAAGATTAGATATTGCTTTACGTCTCATTCCATCAAAAGATTCAGTATTATTTACTAAGAACATCTGACTGGCAGAGTAACGTCTTTACAATGAAAACTCTGAAAAATAATTGAACAGTAATTCAAAACAAGTTTGCTTATTTTCTTTCTTTTGTAATCCTCTTCTCGTGGATCGACATCAACTCTATGAGCGTGTTCCACCCTTCTAACAATAGTTACTATTAGTTACCATTTCTGTTTCATCCTCACGAAAATTTACTACGCTGACCGTTCCAACCTTCTCGAAATCGAGCGTGGTAAGCGTAGTAACCACGGATCTCTGTCACGTGATTGGTCGGATTCACCCTTGGCATG
Source organism: Branchinecta sandiegonensis (assembly GCA_030848855.1). NCBI lineage: Eukaryota > Metazoa > Arthropoda > Branchiopoda > Anostraca > Branchinectidae > Branchinecta > Branchinecta sandiegonensis. The sequence goes on from JAUPMV010000020.1 coordinate 3,996,980, forward strand.
ATATTCCGCTGGAAAATAGAAAAATCGTTCCAGCCTTGACGACAAAAGGGCAGAATTTGTGACGTCATGCGTGGTAACTACGGTAAGTAGGATGGAACACGCTCTATACAATCTGTTTAACTGTGCTCTTCAGGAACTGAAAGGCAAACCCCTAAATAATTTAAATGATTCAGATGTTCAGATCTCAAATAATCTAAATTATTCTCTCATGATTCGCCTTTGTTTTTGTGAGAAATCTGTGTCTGGAAGGGTTGGCTTAACTGTGCGGAAGGTTGGCTTAACTGTGCGGAAGGGTTGGCTTAACTGTGTCTGGAAGGGTTGGCTTAACTGTGTCTGGAAGGCAGAGGTGCTGCGAGTCCGGTGCTCCGCGAGTCCGAGACGAGACCGAGACCGAAGTGACGCTCACGAGTATAGACGAGTCCGAGTCCGTGACAAAATAGTTCGAGACGAGACCGAGTCCGCGAAAACTGTGTCTCGAGACCGAGTCACGCCCCGAGTCCTAACAACTATAAGCTATAATCTTCAAATACGGAGTAATTATAAAAAAAAATCATCAATGAGTGTTACACTTTAGAAAAAAGGGCAAAACTAGACCCCAAAACCCACAGGTGTACTAAACCGGAAACTGCTATTCAGCGCTCACAGTAGTGATTGCTCCAAGGAACACTTCACTAAAATGTGACGTCCTGTCAAAAGTATTTTGTGTACTTTGCAGTTAAGATGTCCACTTTAGAAAGCTTAGGATTCATTTACAAACAAAACCCTTAAGTTCTCAGTTAAAGTGGTTACCAAGATACATATAGATCCTCCATTGTAATCTTTTTACAAGAGTTCCTTTGGCCCCTTCCCAATAACAACTTATCGATCCGATCTTATGCGAAACATCTGAGACAATTTAGTTTCATTTAGATCCCAGCACCTGTTTGAAAATAATTCAAGCCCTTTCCTCCACTTCCACCACGAGAGGAGTAGACTATTCTGATTTGCCTACCCAGTTTCATCTTCCTAGCATATCTGGAAGTTGGCGGACTGCGAATATCATCCAACACCAATACTAAAGGAATAGAGAGAGCAAAAATAATTGTTAGATAACATGCTATTCTTAGAAACTTTACGGTTTAATATTTTCAACTGAGGAGTTGAGGGTTTCAGTACCAGCATGACAAATTAAAAATCTCGTAACTAAGGGAGTGTTGATAAGATAAGATAAGATAATCTGTATTTGAAAGCCGTATGGCCATATACAGTAACAATCAACATACATAAATACAACCAGCATTCATTCACCACTACTAAAATTTCTACGGCGCACTTGCTCTATCTCTTTCCTCAATCTTACTAAACTCTAAAGCCCTTCCAACAAAATTCCCTACTGCGATAATATACCTCGGCGACCTTGATTTCAAGATCCCAGGGAGAAAGCCATCATTCCCCTTTTCAAAGATACTTCCCCTCAAATGTGAGAGGCTACGACACCGCAGGAGAATGTGGCCAAGCCCATACTCACCTTCCCCACATTTATTCAACAACTGTTAGAATTTCCCAACTGAAATAACAAAACAAACCTTAAAACGAGGTTTGTGCCTCCGAAATGGGATTTACGTGTCCTGTTAAAAGCAAAATTACTTAGTTTGTGATTCCTGGCAAGATGACGATTAAAATTTGATGTTATACCAAGGGTCTCTGTGATTAACTTACCACAGAATTTCATTTTCACAATTTTCACAGATCACTCATTTTCACAACTGTGATTTTTTAAAAGTCTGTACAACCTTGTTACCTCTGGTTCCCAATTTTAATCCTTAGACCTCCAAGGTATTACTTGACATAATCCTACTAGCAAATGTTACGACATAGCCATCCCTTGGCCAATCTCTTGAATTGGTCCCCGGAGACGTCAATTTCATTTTGATTTTGCTGGTCCGAGACGTCTCTTAGACTCGGGTGACTCGGACAGATTTCGAGACGAGACGAGTCCGAGTCCTCCTCCACAAAGGACGAGTCCGAGTCCCAGAAAAAGGCGTCTCTAGACCGTCCAGAGTCCGAGTCCACCACCTCTGCTGGAAGGGTTGGCTTAACTGTGCGAAACTCTTGGGGACATGACAACAAAAATTGTTCGCAACATTCTGCCAGATTTCCAGCCGGCAGCTGAAAATAAACACCCCACTCGAGGATCAAATTCGGGGAAGCGAAAGTTACCCCTCCTGCAAACTGCAGTGTTCGGTATGACCGTTCATTCGTCCCATACTTTTGCAAAAAATTTTTAACAGTGAATTGACTTAAATTGTGACCTCAACTATCTTTGACGTGCCAGTGCTATTCGTTTTTGGATAATTATGGCTAATTAATAAACTTGATTTGATTTGAAATGAATAACAACACTAATAAATTGATAATACACTCTAAGCTAAGAACCTTGTTGTATGCTCCATTGCAAAACTTAGTTAATGCCCCAAATTGTTAAAACTCAGAAAACATTCGTCTTTCATCATCTTTTCCATTCACATTTCATTAAATTCACGCTCCCTTCTTTATCCACTCAGTTCGTCGCAACGAACCACACTGTTATCTTCACCACCGCAGAGAGAACGAAAGTAAGGACCGCGCTTCCCTTTTGTCGTACCGATACATTTTCCTTTACCCCAAGCAGAAAACCGTCATCAAACATATCGTCCGATTGTCGCTTACTGTAACGGTATTTGCAGGGTTGCCACATCATCCCGAAGCTCCGCCCTCTGGAAGTCCTGCGCCATGTTTTAGTCGAATCCGGTGGCGCCGATTCCGAGTCCGTGCGGACTTTCTTTGTCATCCTGAAGGAAGATCAGGCGTCAGCCGTTGCTCTCATTCTTGCCTGCTCTGACCACGAACAGGATAGACAGGTAGCTGATTGGGCGACGCAAGCCTTCCTGCTCTATGGAGGGGAAATCAAGAGTACCCCTACTGGTGCGTCACCACTTTTCCCACAGTCGCCAATGACAGGAATAGAGTCGCCTGTGATAGGTAAGCTTTGTAGATAGTCCTTCAGCCCAAGCTAACTGCGAATCATATTTGACGGTGCAAAACGGATAAGTCAGCTACATTTTACTAGAGCTATACTTCGGCCTTCTTGGCAAGGGTCCTCAGCCCAAGCTGACTGCGAATCATTTTTGATGGTGCAAAACGGATACGTCAACTGAATTTATTGGAGCTATATTTCGGCCCTTCTTGGCAAGGTTCCTCTTCAGGCTCAAAACCGCTCAAGTTGGAAAACGAACTTGTAAGGTGACTCCCTTATAAAGCTACTGCGCTAAATAGGATCCCTGAACCAACATGGAGGTCGTAAACGGTTTTGTCAATTTGAACTTTTAGAAACCATTACGCTGTTATCCTTAAACACCGGTGTTTCCCAAAAGTTCGTTTTCCAACTCGAGCGGTTATGAGCCTGAAGAGGACCCTTGCCAAGAAGTGCCGAAATATAGCTCCAGTAAAATCACCTGACGTATCCGTTTTGCACCATCAAAAAAGGGTCCTCTTCAGGCTCAGCCGCTTAAGCTGGAAAATGAACTTGTGGGAAAACAGTTAAAGATTCTTCTTTAAATATCTGATTGTATGAACTTCTGTGATTTCGTTGTGAAAACGGCTGCTGTTTTTGCTGTTCGATTGGGTCGCCGAAAGGGTAGAGATTCTTCTGCATTTTGGTTTTGGAGTAAAGAAAAGCTGCCCCCCCATTTCCCATCCCGATGAAAAATTTATCTCAAAATAGTAGTACGAAAAAGTTGCATGCAGTTCTAACGATGCTACTACATGCTTCTAACTCAAGGCTACCGTGTTACTGTGTTACCGTGTTACTATATGGTACTATTAGCAAGACTGGATGTTACTATGGCAAGACAGGATGCTACTGGATACTGCTACATAAGATTGGACCAGTCTGAGGCACATTAAATGATAGTATTTTTTGCTATTACATAGTATTTCATTCAACGTTTTCGTACTACTACCATACTACTACGCAGGCTACAAATTTTTCATCGGGATCGATGTTGGATTTTAAAGTTAAACTGAATTATACTGATAATACACTGAATTATTTTGACTTATAATAATAATAATAATAATATATTTTCAAATTGAATGGCAGGCCGTTAAGCCTCTACAAAATTCTTAATTTTATGTAAGGGATTTTGTATTTTTTCAACCGGGGCTCTAGTAAAACGTTCAGAATGTACGCTGCTTGCACGTCAACCCAAAATTCACCCAGAAGTGGAGAATTTGAATTTCAAAAAAAGCCTGCATTTCCATGTGTCACGGACGCTAAGCTCGGAAAATTGTAAGAAGTAACTCCTTTAAATGGAGTAGGGAAGTGATGATAAGATATGTCTTTTGTTGTATGTGTTATTTTTCGGCAACGGCTTACTTTGTATTTGCTACCACACATCCGGAAGAATACGTTCGTTCGATTAAGTCGGTTGTCTATGGATAGCGGACAAACAAAAGGCGTATTCTCGCCGTTCCCCTAGGACTCCTCGGGAAACCGAAGGGAACGGCGAGAATAGAGGGAGTCACTCCACGCGGAGTCCGCGTACAAAAACAGAGAGAACACGGTGAATGCTTCCAAAATGAATTTTGTTCGAAAAAAAAATATGCAGTTGACGAAAGTAGTCTGGTGCAACTTTATTTTTGGTTTTGTTTATTCTGGTTGTTTCTAAATAATTTAACATTGCACCAACACCATCAAAAATTGATTCCCCTCCGAATCTGAAAGGGAGTGCTTTTTTATGATGGTGATGATAATCGGAGCATTCCCCGTCCGTGCTGACTCGCGAGAATACGGGGAGTGAGTCCCCGGGACAAACAAAAACGCGGGGCTCCTCAAGTGGAGTCCTCGAGGAACGGCGAGATTACGCCTGAAGTAACACATTTTTGTCCGATTTTCAGGCCTATTCAGGTAATAAGTGAGGTGTAATTAGACTGTCGGATCTCAGCTCTATCCGGCTAAACTTTAAGGGAGGTGCTGCCCAACTCTCGTGTGAAATTTTCTCTTGATTTTAAAGGACACGTGAACCATGAAACCATACTTGAACACACCATGGAGAATGCATTTACAGACATGACCACGGAGAGCATTCTTCTCCTGAGCGTGACGTTTTCAAAATAGGGATGTTCTTTTCCGGAGGTTTGCACATGCAGACAAAAAGCGCAGTTCATTCAAATCTTGTACAGCGCTGGCCGGATCGTATCGGACTTTCTTCTAGATATACGTTTGGGCTTAACTGGTTAAAAAATATTCTAGAAGAAGGGTTGATTGGAGACATTTGTTCATTTCTAAAATTGTTCGGTACTGAAATAAGGACAGATGCAAAATGGAGCAAAAATCATAGCTATCATAGCTTGGAAACACTATTTCGTGTTTGGATTGGGTTTTCTGCAGGCAATGTTAACGGAAGTGATACAGATAGGGATGATACTTGGTACTCTTCATTCAGGTGTCCTTTAAACTTCCCGCTACTAATCTATGATTCCCGTAAGTTTAAAGACACGTGAATGTTGAAGTTGCTTTGTCTGAACTTCTTATTGTTGTCATTTCACATTCAAAGTTGAGAGTTCTGCATTGATGCTTTCATGGAACTTGTAATGGCAAATCTGTCGTGGGGTTTGTTTGTTCTTTGTAAGTTTCGTCTTAATCCATCAGTCTTTTCAGCACTTCACCTAAAGAAGCCACTCTCCCTCAAAGCTATCGGTAGTTAAGTCGCCCAGAAGTTCAGATGGAGCACTCTCGCCCCCCCCCCCCCCCCCGATATAATCTTGATCGGAGGTCGGATTTGAAAGCTCAGAAAAGATGTTTCCGCGTTCTTCTGTATGGCCCACAAATCTGTTTCAGCGACCTTGTCCCGAATTTGAAATACAGCTGTCGAGGTGATATTCGGAGCGTGTTCCACCCTACTTACCATAGTTACTACGCATGACGTCACGAATTTCTGCTTCTTGGCGTCAAGGCTGGAATGCATTTTTAAATTTTCGGTAAAATACCACTCCACGGGGTAATCCAGCCAATCACTTTACAGAGATCCGTAGTTACGACGCTTATTACGCCCCGGGCATGGTAAGGAAATAGCTACTGTTAGTTACTATTTCGAGAAGGTTGGAACGGCCAGTGTAGTAACTTTTTGTGAGGTTGGAACGGAAAAAGTAACTAATAGTTACTATTGTTAGAAGGGTGGAACACGCTGTCGATTTTGTGGCTCAGATTTGGCGGGAAATCCGAATTTAGCAGCAAATCAGCAGCAAATTAAAGTCTACATAACAAAATTAGCTACTTTATCAAGTCAGCTTGGCCTGAAGGAATATCTACTTTATCAAGCATATTAACTGAAGGTGCCTCTTGTCTAGAATTCTAAGGACCTCAGCACAAGTTCTAATTTTGCGCGACAACACTCAATAATTTGTGGCACACAATATTGTGCCGTGGAAAAACGCCTATGAAGTTCATTCGCCATAGTCGTGGCTACTTATGGTGCATTTACACACTGCGTAAAATCCGAGTATATTTGAAATCCGAGCGTATTTTACGCCCGTATTTGGGCTTGAAAAGATCTCTAGCAGTACGGACGTATTTGAGAAATCGGTCCGTTTTGTATCTAAATACGTCCGTATTGCTAGAAATCTTTCAAGCTCAAATACGTGCGTAAAATACGCTCGGATTTTACGCAGTGTGTAAACCCACTATTAATTTTGATGTGAAATTTGAATGGGTCACGTAGCGATTCTTGCCGTTCGATGAGTAAAAAAATAACCAAACGGGAAAACTGCAACCTGAACTTCATCCTTTTGCTCCTAGGGATAAACAGCATGGATGGAACCGTTAATTGAGTGGAATAATATCCATCCGACTAGTCTTTTAATATGCCCAGCCGTGCTGCCTCTCGTACTTTTACTTCGAGGTCGATATACTTTTAGTTCTTCAGAATTCCCAGTAATCCTTTAGTTCCGTTTCACCTCACTGACTGAAGAGATCAAAATTGGTTGCAGTGAGGTCGCACTTCCCCTGTTTCCCCGTTTCGGGTCGAACCCATAAAAGTGACTTCCTAACTTTTGTTCTACTAGGTTTAGGACGTCCGTCTTTCGGCTCGCCACAGCAAAGTCCACAGCTCGGATACCCCAGTGTTAGCACACCAGTTCATGGTAAGTAACATAATATGAGTAGTAAAAGAGAAAAAAAAGAGGTTTTCGGATTTTTTGTCTTGATTAGAAAAAAAATCATTAAATTGTAAATAGACACAGAATAATTGTTATGATATCACAGATTTGTACGTATACACACATTTTTAAACACGCACATTTTATTATTCGTTATTTTTATTTTTATTTGCATGTCTTTGAATCCGCATCGCTTTTCCGCAGTTTACTTACTTGTCGTTTTGTGGTTTGTTGGATCCGCAACGTTTTTATGACACTTGCCGTCCGGCCAAGTGCCATATACCGATAACTTTTCGGACGGTCGGTCAGTACGGTGATCGCGAGTTAGGGTACTTCCAGATGTGCTAGGACGATGAAACTTGGCAGGCATATTAAGGACCAGACCAAACTAACTTAGAAATAGTCACTTCCCCGATCCGACCATCGGGGGGGGGGGGGGTGGAGGAAGGGGGAATCCGGAATGTTGAGGTATTTATAACTTTGGAACAGGTAATCGGATCTTAATGAACCTTGATATTCGAAATGACCCCGTGTCTCGTATGTCCTATTTCACGTCCGGACAGGATCCAGTGAATGTGGGGGGGGGGCGGGTCGGAGGGGAAACCGGCAATCTTGTGACACGCCTAGAGTGAGGCGATCATGATGAAACTTTTTTGCAAGAACAAGCACAAGCCCTTGATACATCACTGACAGAACCGGACCGGATTTGGGCACTGTGGGGGAGTTGGATGGGGGGGGGGCGGAATTCCGATGATGCGGAGTTAAGGTACTTCCAGGTGTGCTAGGACGATGAAACCTGGCAGGCGTACCAGAGATCCGATCAGATTATCTCCCCAATCCGACCATCGTTGGGGGGGTAGAAGGAGGAGGAAACTTGAATCTTGAGGTATCTATAACTTTCGAACGGGTGATCGGAAATTCCACTATTAGAAAATCGATTATTCGTGAATAGTGAAACAACGACGTAACGCATTTTCAGCGGGTCTTCAAGCCAATTTTAGTGAATAAGTGATGGGTAACTAGATTGTTCTATCCCAGCCCTTATCGGTTAAACTTTAAAGTGCGCATCATCAAGCCAAGTGCAAAAATAAAATACTTTGTACCAAACGGAACATTCTCCTAATTTTCCAGTGCCAATGGTCATTCTTATCCCAACGGCTTTGCTTAGAAATGATCAGAACAAACCCACGAATTGGGAAATTCCACCTTAATCCTCTGACCCAGCCTTGCAAGTGCCATATGAGCTTATATAGCGTTTGTTCTGTTGGTGTTGTTGTGGATCTTATAATTTGGTTTGTTTTTGCGGAGGATGGTTTGCCGGAAGTGCAACCGAAGTATCCGCAATTATATTTATCCCTCGCATATCATCGTGGAGGGATAACTATCCGATCAAGAAAAAAAAATCTCGTTTTTGATTTCTTAGATGGACGTTCGAATGATGATACGGCTATGCGGACATGCGATTCATATTCCTCGTCTTAAGGAGTCCGTGTAAGATGCCTCTTTTTTCTTTTCTTGTTGCTTTGTAAGCTAATATATATAAAAAAAACAAGAAATATTAGATTCGCAGAAATAACGGATTTATGTTGGGGGGGGGGGCCTCGGCTCCACTCGGTAACTTTTGTTCTTTGAAATCATCATTCAGTACCACTTAGACTCTCAAAAAAGCTTTTCCCACGAGGATGTTTACAAGTGTATTCGCCAACAGCCTTAAAGCACAACTCTTACTAGAAATGAACTTTTCCCTATATAATGGATCAGAATAAACGTTTTGGAAAATACCATTACTTTCCACCTGAAACTAGCGATTCTCTTGTTAGCGCTTGTCGAACATATCCAGCCTTCCTGCTCTCCGACGCGGCGGCTGGGCGCAAAAGATTCGAAAACTGAACGTACCTTGGTTAAACAGTGGGAAAACTAAGCAAATAAAAGAAGTAATACACAGAAAATTATCACATCCTTTGTTTGAAAGAGTTTTCAGCGGACAATGAAGATTCCGGCAAACTTTTCGTTGGCTGACGGGAAAACTCGACAAGGCCGAAAAAGCGCTAAAAATTCGTAGTTACGAAACGAAACAATGGAGAAAGGTGGGGATTTTAGAAGCTTATAATTCCACATGGGAGCTAAGTATATTATAAAAGGCAGAATAAGCAAGAAGGGTCCTTTAACAAAAATGAGGTTAATACTGAATCGATTAATAGTTTCAAGTAAATTAATGATGATATATTTAGCACTGCTTATTTCGACCATTCCCAGTTTCTCATATTATGGCTATACTAAAATAACTTTTGTTGGGAGGTTGTTTACGATATTCCTTACATTTAATCCATGAATGTATATTTTAACAAACAGTGAATAATAGAACCGAACTACTCCATTTTGTTAGCCAGAAAAAGTAATCGCGAATCATTAAAAAAAATACACAGGAGGTATTTTGAAAGACTTTCACCGTTTTCGTTCTTCATTTTGCGACTTTGAGGGAAGCAAAAGATGAAATTCCTTCGACCGGAAAGATCATTTTGACTAATGTGTGTATGCCTTGTCCCTCGTAATTCATAGTAATGTAATATTTTTTTTATCGTTATTATTTATTCCTTCAAAACAAGTGTTAAAATCGGAAACAAAATGTATCTATCATTTCACAGATAACCATGTCAGAGCTTATAAACATGATAAATGACCAACGCCACAGGGATATTGGTAGGTCTACTCTGTAAAAAAAAAATCTTGCATTATTTGCTACTGGGATTAATCTGGTCTCTAAAAGATAATCTTATCTCTAATTCGGATTAATCTTATCTTAGTAGAGATAAGATTAATCCCATCAGTAAATACTGCAGTTAACTTTAACCCGTACCCGGAGAAACTTTTTACAGCGTACTTATAGAAAAAAGAGAGTGAACAAAAAGTAAAGGTTACCACGGCAACTTTTTCCGAAAAATAGGAAGTTTTTTCGATTGAGAAGGATATTATCAATTTCTTTACCCTTTGGCCTCTTTCTATTCGAATGTTCGATTGTTCGGTTCAGAAGTAAGTTACTAGTTGAAATAGGGAAATCGAGAAGAGATTTAGAGAAGCTGCAAGGTGTGACGTTTAAAAGACGCGGCCGAATTGTAGCAGATCAGCGCATAACTTCCGTGTTTATTCTCGGGTTAGACATTCTACAGTGTAGGACTCTACACTCTCAGGAGTTCCATAACATTGAACCCAGTCCTTCGCGACATCCTGCCCCCCAACTTTACAACAGAACGGGAGAGGCCTCAAAGACAAGCTTCCGAACCAGTCCCTACCCTTCAACCAGTGTTTTGCCGACACGTGAGATACAACAATAGCTTTGTCCCCTCCTTTGTTTCCCTATGTAACAGAAATTAGTAGTTTATTATTTTACCCCTCGTTGTCTACTTCCCCAATCGTTACTTTTTATATTGTTTGTTCACAGTATTTATATGAAATTCGACCACTTTCTCGTATATGTTGACAATTTTGGTTAGTTTTTAATGTATGTTGACTTTACCACCTGCTATTCGGCTAGTCCGTAATTAGTGTTGAAATAAAGCTGAATGGATTTGATTGATTGATTGATTTAAACAGGAAACACGAGGATGCGCGGTTTTAACATATAATGCGTAACAGATAACACTTCGGATGTTATATGTTGTGTTTGAAGACATTATGCATGAAATGTCATGCATAACAAGCTTTGTTAGGAAGAGCCAAAAAGCATCTACTGACTTTATTCATTATCGTCATGATGTCGGAAAACTCAGCAGATACGTTTTGGCGGCTTTTCGGTTCTTCCTGATGGTAACGCTTATTATGCATAACATTTTGAAACACAACAGATAACATCCTTCGTGTTATCTGTTACGCATTACCTGTTAAAACCGCGCATCCTCGTGTTACATGTTATGAAACTTATGACAGTGTAGGCGGGATCTCTCGGAACGCTATCGAAGTGAGTGAGTCGTTGAATGTGAAGTTGCGTCTGTGTGTCATCTCAATCACCCCGGAGACATTGTAATGGACTTCTTTCACGTATCCACTGGAAGCCTCCATTAGGCTTGGTATCGTCTTCCATACCTCTCTCAACTTCAAAGGGAATTAGCTCCGTTTGACATTGTATGGTCATATTCCCTAGCTACATCAAGTGGGGTTGGATATGAATAGTTTCTGGGAGTGACGTATGCGGGATTATCTTTTTGTCTCTTAGGCTTTGCACCGGCTGTCATATCAACGCCCCAGCCACTGTCTGAAGTAGATACAGCGTCTATGGTTCCCGTGGAAAGCTTTTTCTCTGGGAAACATGACGGCCTCTACATCTATCTGGGTCGAGTTCTAAGACCTATTTGGATCAAGCAATTGATCTCGGAGAAAAAAGTTGGAAGTACATCCATGGTGAGATTTTTTTTTATAGGCACCCTCCGTACTTCTAATATTAATTCACTCTTACTTCCCTAATCGTTATCATCCCTGTTGCTGATATTTCAGATTTCATATCGGCTAGCTGTATTTACCGTTTCGTGAAGGGTCCCAGATGAAAAATTCTTTGGCTGTGTAGTTGTATGGTAGTTGTTCGAAAAAGTTGCATGTAGGTAAAAGTTGATATGTAGGTAATATGGAATACTTTGATTCAACATGCCTCCGACTTGGTTAATCTTAAGTAGTAGTATCCGATAGCATCCAATCTTCTTGTACTAGCATCCAGTTTGCTAGTAGTAGCATGCAGTGACAACAGTTACTACTGCATGCTACTTTTTCGTAGAACTCCATACGACTAATTCTCGAAAAATTTTCATCGGGTCCGGCTCTCGATTGCGGCTAGTGGCAAGTCCTTTGTTGGGAAGACTGATTACTCGACTTACTTACTTGACCTATACCTCCTGCCGGGCGTCGCTCAACGTAGAGGAGTTGTCATTCTCCTCCAACTGGTACGATCAGCAGGTAGCTGTGCGTTGTGGGCGCCTATGTTTGCCAACTTTAGGCGTATCCTCGCCGTCCCCGGAGGACTCCTCGGGGAATCGAAGGGAACGGCGAGAATAGAGGGAGTCACTCCACGCGGACTCCACGCACAGAAACAGCGAGAATACGGGGAATGCTTCCAAAATGTATTTTGTTCGAAAAAAAATATGCAGTTGACCAAATTAAGTCTGGATCCACTTTATTTTTGGTTTTATTTATTCTGATTGTTTTTTTATTAATTCTACATTGCACCAACACCAGCAAAAATTGATTCCCCTCCAAATCTGAAAGGGAGTCCTTTTTGATGATGGTGATAATAATTGGAGCATTCACCGTCCGTGGGGAATAACGAGAATACGGGGAGTGAGTCCCCAGGACAAACAACAACGCGGGGAATCCTCAAGTGGAGTCCTCGGGGGACGGCGAGAAGACGCCTTGTAAGTATTTTGAGAGACAATCGGACCATCGCTCTTTTGTTCTGCCGCGGGGTCGTTTCCAGCAAGCTTCTGCGGGGTTGAAACCCAGCACTACTTTTGCAGGTAGATGTGGTGGCATTGTGATGAGGTGGGTGTACAATCGTAGGGTGCACCTGAGCTCTTTGGACGAAAAACAGTATCTGTTGAGCTGTCTGCAGTAATTTGTCGTTTGTGTGAAGTCGAACTATCTCGGGCCGTCGATCCTGCTAAGACTCATTCCGGAGGCCGGGAAGAGTCACGACAGTTAACACAAGGATGCGCAGTTTCAACAGACAACACTTGTGATGTAATCCGTTGTGACTGAAATGTTACGCATAGTAAACATTGCCAGAGAGAGCCGAAAATCATTTTTTTTTTTTGTCGTCATTTGAGGTCGTTGGGTCAAAGTTGAAAAGAACTTGTGTCAGAGGATGACTGTGGCAGTTTGTCAACCGATCGTGTGTTAACTGTAATCTTTGTAAGCAAAACCCTTGAGTTACGAATGATTATATCCCCTTGGGGATCATGAAAATGTGCCGTTTAGTCGAAAGTTTCTTTTGCACTTGCGGTGATGATGTGCGCTTTAAGGGGACTATGAATTCCTTTGTACGCACAACCCGTGAGGAACAAACGATCATAAGCCCCTGGAAATCTTTGGCCTTTCTAAATATCAAGTTTCATAAGGATCCGATCACCCGTTCGAAAGTTATACATACATTAAGATTCCGGATTCCCCCCTCTCTCCCCACGATGGTCGAACCGGAGAAACGACTGTTTTCAGTAAAAGTGGTCGAGTCCCTGATACGCATGCCAAGTTTCATCTTACTTGTACTTGTAGTTGGAGCGGGACCAGACGATTGCCGCCTCACCCGAAGTCCATGAGTTGCCGAACGGTAGTGTCCCAGTTGCCCCTATCTTGCGCCAGCTCCTGGGCATAGCCAGCAGTTGTCCCATCTTAGTTAGACAACCAATAGTCTGTTTACTGTCGACGTTTCTTCTCCAGGGCTCTTCTGCGATGAGTTGTTTGTAGAGGGAACGAATTGTGATATTCCGCGTAGCTCCTATACACCGCTCGTTTACATCGGGCAGGGCATCGGGAATCCATTTAACTCCGCATGGTCGTATTACAGAGATCGAGACGAATGTTCTACTTCTTATTTATTCTTGTGGACATGTACTTAAGTAGTACTTCAAGTACTGCATTTTGAGAGAACTTTACATCTTCAAATGGAGCTCCCGTAATCTAGTAGTATTCTTACGAAGATACAATTTACTTCACGAAGGCTTCACTTTTCTGAAGGCTTTGGATAAATGCTGCCAAAAGAGCATTTCAACGTGGAAGTCGGTGCTTATTTGTCCTCGATTCCTCTACTGTACTCCACTTCTGCCCGATGTCAGTCGAGAACCCGTTATACAACAATGTCGCAACTAACCCAGTCCTTCCTACGGCCTTATTTCATTTCCACCAGGAAATGCTTACGCAACAATTATTTTTAGTCTTTCCCGAATCAGGAAATCTAATTACTTCGATGTCACGAAAAGTATCGCTCTTTCAGATCGACTCCTCGCTTTCCACGGATGAAATTACCTTCATCATTTCAAAGCTAACGAGTCTCCACGACTTCATAGAAAGGAACTCATTGGTTACGTCGGCGTCATTGCCAGATAAGTAAGTCCCTTAATTTTTTTTATAAGTAGTGAACTGAAAGACAAAACTGCTCCTCAGCCGGGATTTTAACCCAGGACCCTCTGCTTACAAGGCAGGCGCTCTAACCATTTGAGCTACCGAGGGGCTTGTGAACAGAGTTCGCAAACCACTACAATAGTCTATAATAGTAAATTATATTCGAAAAAAATTGTTTCTGGTTTATTGGTCACGGTACAAGTCCCTTGTGGAAAGTGCCATCTGTGTCTTATTATCTCTTAATTTTATCAGTAATGACTCGGCTACCTATCATTTGACAAGACGTCCCCCTATAAGTTAGTCACTTGACAATAGTTGCGTTTTTGCAGATACCATGGAATCTCATCCTGTCAGAAGTTTCTTAAGAGATGACACAAGGATGCGCGGTTTCAACAAATACCACTTAAGATTTCAGCTCTCATGTTTTTCAAACGTTTTGCATACAAGAAGAGCTGAAACACCGCCGAAAAAATATCTGCTGACTTTTTTGTATGTCATCATGATATCGGAAAAGTCAGCAAATGGTTTTTCGGCCTGGCAATGCTTGTTATGCATAACGTTTTAATGAGTAACGTTTGAAAAACATAACAGCTAACATCCTAAGTATTATCTGTATTAAATGGTACCCATTAAATGCGCATCCTTGTGTTATCTGTTATGAAACTCATGACAATGCGGTAACTGGATTTGCATTTTGTCGTTTTTGCAGTTGTCATGTTGTTGCTTTGGTTGCTTGCACATCCTTTTTTTGTCGTTTCTGGGATCCCAAACGTAAGTGGAGGGATACCTATGACATCGCAAAAGTTGTCCGTCTGTCTGTCTGTCTGTCTGTGAGCTCGGTAACTCTCAAAAGGAACGAGATATTTTGATGAAACTTGGTGTAAGGATTCTTCGGGTCAAGGGTAAGGCCAAGTTCGTAGATGGGCTTTGTTATGGTGAAAACCTTTTTCTCGCCGGACAAGTAGTTCGTCTGGAATCCGGCAAAAACCGGAAAATGTGTTAAAAGCAAAAGTTTATTTGAAGGATGATAGATTGGGGGGCAAGAAGAGACGCTGAGTCTGAATATGACAATCATTTTTTACCCGGACATATAATTCATCCGGAATCCGGTTGTAACCGGATTTTTTTTATAAGTTAAAAGTTTTATTTGAAGTTGATTAGATGTTCTTTATAGAGAGATAAGGATATACGCTGAATTCGTTTCTGAATATTCTCTTTTTGCTTGACAATTAGTTAGTTCGGAATTGGGCCGAAAACGGAAATTTGGCAGAAGTAAAGCAGGAATTTTCGGTCAGATCTTCAAAATAGATATGGCCTATAGAGGTTTATCTGAACTTGGTCTTCTCTGAGGATTATCCAATTGTCTGGATCAGATATTAGATTTTTGGGATCCCATCGAAACCTTTGGTCTTGTTGCAGTTGCCACTGTGTCTGATACTACGGTTGCTTTGCGAAAACGGCAATTGCCAAATTTGCGCTATTAGAAGTTAGCCCCTGAAATATTTTCTTTCACATCTTATGTACCAACTTCTTTCCCACCCATTTGTTGGATTGGATCTGATCAACTACGATCACTTACCACGGTCGGGAACATGGTATCTGAATATTAAATACAACCACTGCTAAATCACAACTAATTGAGAGATTCTGCCCTATCCGACAAAAACGGATATTTTTACACGATCATCAAAGGACGTAAGAAAATAATTTAACATTAGGAGATATAGTTTCATTTTTTAGACTAAATTATAGACGTTTTGCAACCTTTCTGACCCTGCAAATTGCTGGAAACGTTGATCAGACCTATTTTTGTTTAAATAACCACATTTTTGCCAAAAAAAAGTTTCCTTGGAAATGACAGCTTGATTGGATCCGACTCTTTTGTTTGCATAATCACATTTTTGCAGAAAAAGATTTAATGGAAATGACAGCTTGAAAGATTCAGTTTGAACATAGAAACGGAGTCTTGCGTCCTATTGGTCGGTTATGACACGTCATGATTCAGTAACCAAGCAATAGGAAGCAAGATTTGTTTATTTAGTAAAGTTTGCAGCCTTCAAGCTCTCATTTCTGATTAAACTTTTCTACAAATCTTAGATTATATAATTAAGAAATACCCAGAAGAACTTTCCCTCCCCGATGCAAATGAGAGGAGGGTAGGAGCTACGTGGAACATCACAGTTTGTTACCCTTACAAACAGCTATATCGCTGTAAAGCCAGGGTTGCCACATCAAAAATGTTTGGAGAGTGACTTTAGGCCCAAAACGGAGAGTGAACTGGGAGTGAAATTTATTTTCATGAATGTTCACTTTTGGTCAGAATCGCTTCTGTGAAAATGACACATCTTAATTTTACTTTCATGAAAAATCCCTGCTGCAAAAATGAAACATTTGGTCATTTTACTGAAATAGAGTGATTTTTATGTCCTACGTAGGACAAGAGTGAGAAAAACAGAATAGAGTGACAATTCAAACAATCGTGCGATTTGTGGCCACCCTGTGTAAAGCCCGAAGAAGAAAGTTCCAAAGTAAAAGCCGATTGGTCGTCTGGACGCGCTGCTGAGCGGGTCAGCGCGCTTCCTGTGCTCATTTCTCTGATATTCGCAAGTGCGAAGGGAGAAGTAGACAGGTAGCAACTCAAAACCCAGCAAATACATATCTCAAGTCAGTCTTGTCGGGGTATCTATAGTCGCTGCAGGGGACCAAAGATGGAGGTTTTATTAGGAGGTTTAGGTATTCGTTCATGGTGCTAGACAAGTTTGGCAAGTTGTCAGAGGAAAGTCCACTAAAAGACAAGTTTTTATTGACAAATTGAATTTGCCAAGTCCAGAATTTATTTACATAAGAAATAGAAGGTTGTCTGTTAGGAATAGAGTTGTGCTCGTTTGCTGTCGTGGAGGTCATTCCATACTCGTTTGTAAGACGTAATGCCGCCGGACATTGTTTTCAGGAACACGAACTTGAATCCTCCTTTATGGATCGGGTCAGCCTCCTACAAACAGTTGACTGTTGAATACCCTATGCCAAATAAAGGTACCCTGACCCAATAAAATATTGATTTGAGTGAAGCTCAGAAATCAACCAATTATATCAATAAATATTCAATTTTTATTTAATTCGTGATATTACACATCACAGAATAAAATTACATTAACACTGGACTTGTATTTACTAAATATATACAATCATTTTATCCATTCGGTGGCTCGGTGCAGTAGCACAGTCGACGGAAAAGTCGGTAGAAATTACTTCAGAATTCCATCCCGGGACAGTTCTGTACGCTCTATTTGACGCCACAGAACTGCAAGAGCCTTCCGCAGCAATAGAGAGTGACGACACAATTTGATCATATAGGCTATTTACCTGGACCCGATGACTTGCACAGCTACAGTGAACATCCTGGCACTCAACTGCATCCTGGAGAATACTGATATCAGATAGAAACCTTTCTGATAGAGAGTGATATGCCTGCCTCACAGACATGTCACTCCACTTAGGGGCTGACCTCTTCTGTGGGGGTACCTCACAAACTTGCACGGTGCTGGAACCTCCTCCAGTTACGTTAAGGACGAGCTCAACGGGGCTATACGGGGCCTGCTCCGCTACACATAATTATGTGTAGAGGAGCAGGTCAGGGTTAGGGTACCTAAAGGCATCCAGCGTTAGGAAAAGGGTACGCTAAACGCTAGCTGTACCCGGCGTTTGGCATAGGGTATCGAGGAATCAAAGTTTTGTGCAGACTGGTATGGATGGCTCTTCCGGGTCTTGTCTGTGCTTACAAACATACCCAGGCGCACTGTTAGGAGTTTGGCAACATAGATGCGCAACACAGATCCTTGTGTTAAAATGTGAAAAAAATACCACTATACTCATGTTTCGACTGTTTTAAGCGTTATAGAACGGTCAAAAGTACAGAAAGATGTTATCGCTGTAAAGATGGAGTTGTGGTCGGGTCTTATCAAAATGAATCACGGCGGTAAGAAGGTATACATATATGTTAAGTATTAAATGTTAAGTACATGCGGATCTGGTCGGGATCGACTAAAACGAGGCACGGCACGGCACGACATAGTATAGGAGGCACAAGTACTAAAAAGAGGCACGAAAACTAAAAGGTCCCTTTCCACCGTGCCTTCTTTTAGGCTCTGGAATCACGGACTAGCACTTACTTCTCTACGTCTACTTGCTAATCTCTTTTTTTGGCACTTGCAGCTTCGCTCAAGTGCCATATACCAATCACTTTTCGGTCTGTCGGTCTGTCTGTCAGGCCACTCATCTCGAGTTAGGGTACTTCCAGAAGTACTAGGACTATGAAACTTTGCAGGCATATTAGGGACCCTACCAAACTAACCTGGAAATAGTCACTTCCCCGAGTCGACCACCGTGGGGGGAGTGGAGGGAGGGGGAATCCGGAATATTGACGTATTATTGACTTTTGAACGAAGAATCGGATCTTAATGAAAATTGATATTTGGAAAGACCTCTTGCCTCGGATGTCACACTTCAAGTCCGGAATGGATCCGGTGACTTTGGGGGAGTTCGAGGGGGGGAACCGGAAATCGTTTGCCATGTTCAGATTGGATGGGTCGGGATGAAACTTGGTGGGAAGAAGAAGCACAAGCCCCGGATACATAGTTGACAAGACCGGATCGGATCCGAGCACTGTGGGGGGAGTTCGAGGGAGGGTTCCGGAATTCCGGTGATCCCGAGTTAAGTTGCTTACACATGTCCTAGAACGATGAAACTTGGCAGGTATGTCAGGGACGCGACAGTTTTAACTTAAGAACAGTCGTTTCTCCGATTTGACCATCGTGGGGGGAGTGGAGCGAGGGTAAATCTGGAATCTTGAGACATGTCCAACTTTTGAACGGGTGATAGGATCTTAATGAAACTTGATATCCGGAAAGAACTCATGTCTCAGATTTCCCATTTCAATTGCGGACAGGATCCGATCAATGTGGGGAGCCGGGGGGGGGGGGGACCGGAAATTTGTGACACGCTTAGTATTCAAGTATTTATTTACGTACTAAAATTGTATAACACTGGACAACTTGGTCTATTGGCCTAGAAGGAAAATAATCTTGTGTAGGCCTAGCTAAACTACAACTTAAAGATTAAAGGAAATGAAACACAACCGAAAAAGACACATAAAGAGGAAAAAGAACAAAAAAGAAGAAGAAAAAAAGAAAAAGAGAGAAAAAAAAGAAAAAAAAAAAAAAAAGAGGAAGATTTATTGAGAGAAAATGAGTAAGTGTGTACGGGTGTTCTTGAAAAAAGTGTTGATCTGTTGATTGGTGTAGATGTGTGGGTATACTGTTCCATAGTTTAATGCTTTTGTATATGGCAGAATTTCGGTAGGCAGTTGTCAGTCTTAAAGGAAGAATAAATTGATGGAGAGTAGAACGTAGGGAACGATTTTTGTGTACAGTACGGCACGGTACGTAATAATTTTGGAGAGAAGCAGGTAATTTATCGAGTGAAGCAGAGTGGGCCAGGCGAAGAGTCTGAGCGGTGATTATCTCGCTGAGGGGTTTGATGCCCGTGTCATTATATAGTTGATCTGTTGGGTACAGTTTAGGAAGGCGAAATGTTGCTTTGACACAACGGTTTTGTGCGGTCATTATAGGCTATAAGTAAGATTTATACGTATTTCCCCAAGCTTGACAGCAGTACATGAGGTATGGTACCACAAAAGCGTTGTATAACATTAACATGATGTCTGGAGCAAGGACCTGATTCGCTCTGTGCAGCATTGAGGACTGCCTGGAGACCATTGACGCCAGATGCGATATCTGCTGGCGAAACGATAATTTCTCATCGAGTATCACTCCCAAGAACCTTGTGGAATGTAGAAACGGCAGTGCACATCCATCAGTATAAATTGTGAACTCCGGGTGTGAACAGCTACGACAACTCTTAAAATCAACTATGCCGTTTTTTTGTGCGTTGATTTTCATCCCGTTGGTGGAGCACCAGCTTTCAATCCGGTCGATAACTGTTTGGGACTTGGTCGCGAGTTCCGTATACGAATCAGCCACAACAAAAGCGTTGCTGTCATCAGCGTAAAGGACCATTCGAGCTTCAGATCCGACTGTACTAACAAGGTCATTTATGTAAAGGATGAACAAAAGCGGACCAAGTACTGAGCCTTGGGGCACACCTGATGCAACACGGGTTAACGATGATTTATTTCCATTTACTTCAACATATTGGTTTCGGTCACTGAGGTAAGATTTGAACCACGCGTGTGGTACTCCAAAGATACCAAATCGATGCAGTTTCTGAAGAAGTATATCGTGACAAACCAAGTCGAAAGCTTTGCAGAAGTCCAGAAATATCCCCAAAACCTTCTTGCCGCATTGAAGGTTCTCCAGCACAAATTCAACGGAGTTTAAGATAGCGTGGATAGTGGAGTGCTTGGAACGGAAGCCAAATTGCTGGGTTGAAAGCAGCGGACTTCCATCACTTCTTGTATGGGCTTCGAGGAAAGAATAAACACGATTATAAACAGCTCTTTCAAGAAGCTTGGAAATTGTCGGCAGAATGGATATTGGACGGTAATTGGTTATCAGAGCTGGGTCTCCTTTTTTAAGTAAAGGTATAATTTTTGCTGTCTTAAATGACTTAGGAAATACACCTTGGGCCAGTGACAGATTAAATATATGAGTTAATGGTGATAACAGGTGGTCGGAAGAACTTTTTAGGAGTGTGTTAGAAATACCAGAATTGTCTATACACATTTTATTGGGAAGACGGTGAATTAAGATGTGTATTTCTTTTTCTGTACACGGTGCTAGAAAAAGATTTGATTTGCAATCGTTTTGTGGCGAGGTTTTTGGCGGAGGTGTATCTGTGGGGATTGGCAATGTATTGAATACAGCATTAAATGCATCTGGACGACTTTCAGACTGTATAATTGATCCATCACCATTTTTTAGATTAGTTGGTATGGTCGAAGTGGATTTCTTACGACTGATTACATCTTTAATCACCGACCAAACTTTACGAATGTTGTTTTTACATTCATCAATCCTTCGGGTCACATACTGTTTTTTTGCGTAACGGATTGTCGATGTCAGGACGTTTTTATATGCCTTATACTCGTGTTGGGCTCGCTGTGACCGAGAACGGCAAGCAATCAGATATAGTTTGTTTTTACGGATGGTAGCCTTTATCAATCCATGAGACATCCAAGGTTTTTTTGGTATGTTCTTTGTTTTCATTTTTGTAAGTGGGAAATTGGATTCAGCCAGATTTGTTAGTCTTCTAAGGAATAAATCAGTAGCCTCGTCAGTGTCATTTGACGAAATGACAGATGACCAATCATTTGTTTTCAGGCATGAAACGAAGCGACATATATTTTGGTTCGAGTATACCCTTGTGCACCGATCACTCGAAGGACCTTTAGACGTCAGGTTTGCTTTCCAAGGTACACTGCAAAATGTCGGAAAATGGTCCGATACGTCTGTAAATACAATGCCCGATGAAAAATTTGAATGATTCAGTGGGGGAATGAAGATGTTGTCAATCAATGTGGCAGACTGTTTAGTAGGACAGTACCGAGTAGGAAAGTAAACAGTTGGTAGTAATCCAGAACTGAAGAGGGAATCAAGGAATTCCGCGCAATGTGGGTTAGTATCAATATGCAGGAGATTAATGTTGAAATCTCCCATAAGGCATATATTCTTACTTCGGCCAAAATTTTGAATTGTTAATAAAAGTTTTTCAATATTTTCAATAAAACTACTTAGTGGGAATGGGGGTGGTTTATATACCAGACATATGAAATCAAATGGTGAGGAGTCACAGCCCACCTCAACTACAATACAGTAAACTTTTCTTTGGTTTTCTACCGAACTACCAAGGATAGCTTCGAGATCAGGCCTTCTTGCGAATGAATACCGCTTGTGAATAAATAGAGAAATGCCTCCAGAGCACTTTGTAACATGGCGAGGGACGTGGACAGCACGAAAATCTGGGAGCGAAAATTGCGAGGATGGCTCGTTCGGGGACATCCAAGTTTCAGTAAAACCAACAATACCAAATGGAGATTCACCATGTTCAGGAGAAACTAGATCTACCAAACTATCCCATTTACAATGCACTCCCTGGACATTATGACAATAAACGTTAAACGTATCTTGCGAATTAATATGAGGTAGGATTTGTTGAGTATACTCGTCAAGTCTGTAATAAGCACAAGAAGCAGAGTGAGCTGCTTGTAGGAAAGGATCATCTGGTCCTGTATCATCATGTGTGGGTTTAAAACGAACACTGTCTAACAGAGAACTAGATAGAAAAGAAAAAGGATCAGCGGTGGAAGTAGGCATAATACCACGAACAAATACACAAAGCACGTGCAGATAGTTAGGCTACGCAGATACACTAGCAACGCCATTCCTTTCACTGGCAGCGCAGAACGAGTCAATGTCTGCTACACTAGCAACGCCATTCCTTTCACTGGCAGCGTAGAACGAGTCAATGTCTGCTTTCGAGAATATCTTGTGAGAACCACCCTGTTCGTTTCTTACAAAGACAGTGCCGTCGATGGTCCAAGCTTTTTTCAGACCGAAACGGGACTTAGCATAAGCCAAGAGTTCAAGCCGCGGTTTGGTTAGACACTCAGTGACGGAGACCTTAGAGCCAGCTAGGTCCTTTTTGTGCTTCAGAACTAAGCTTCGGAGCTTCAGGTTGGAGAACGTAACTATGACGGGTCGAGGTGTGCCACTTGGTTTCTTGCCTAGACGGCGCGCACTAATGATATCTTCAGAAGAAATTGGAAGTCCAGGAAGGTGCGACCCACACAGCTGTAGAAACTTGTTTTCAGTGTTTTCATTGCCACTTGAATCTTCATCTAGACGGAAGACCATAATCTGGTTGCCTAGGGCACTCTGGGCTGCGGTGTCAGTCTGTGAGTGGATTTGATGGTCAATTCCTTTCATTGTCTTGTCGAGAGAAGCATTGGAAACTTCGATGGCGGATACTGACTGCTCGACTGCTCTCAAACGCGAGTCCATGTTTGCTAGTCGGTCGTTGACCAGTTTTTCTAGGTCCATTGAAATACTGTTGTATATTTCAGTCTTGATGGATTCCAGTTTATCCTCACTGAGTCCCACGTTCAGTCCCGCTAGCGCCGTGTCAACCTTTTCCGCAACTGTCACATCAAGTGATTTCTCAAACTTTTCGAAACGTTCCAGCCACATCCTATTTTTACTTTTGAGGGAGTTCATTTCGTTGGTCACAATTATCAATTGTTCTTGAATTGTTTCAGTTCCGCTGAACTTAATTTCGGACTGCGATCGGGTCTCTCTCACTGTTGGACCCTAAACTGCTGCCTTTTACTCATCGTGATCCGAATCGGCGAAAAACGCAGAAGAATGTAGACAGATCAAACGTAATCCTACTTTCGACTCAGACAGGTGGCAACGCTGTCAGAGGAACGCGCAATATTCAAAACCAGAGTGTAGAGTGTAGCGATTGGGATGACACTTGGTGGGAAGAACAAATGTAAGCCCTAGACACACCAGTAACAGAACCGGACCGGATTCGGGCACTGAGGGTAGTTCGAGGGTGGTCCGGAATTCCAGTGATACGCGATTTAAGGTACTTCCAGATGTGCTAGGACGGTGAAACTTGGCTTCAACATTAGAGACTTGACAAGATTGGCTTAGAAATTGTCACTTTCCAGATCCGACCATCCCTTACAGTATTCTCTTCACCGCAAAGTGCAAAAAATACTTTTAAGCAAAATCTACATTTTCAGGATCCCCATGAGCCCATGATCATTTTTGCCTCAGGGGTTTTGCTTAGAAATGACTTTCTAGCACCCTTAAAGTGCGCATCTTAACCAAAGAAGCCCGTGCCGTGCCTGTTTTTAGTCGACCCCGATCTGGTCTAGTTTGAGCACATGGTGCGTATCTGTGCGTTAAGTGTTGAAAACTATTGACAGTGGTCTTCCATGGCCAGATCAAACCAACGTTAGTCTACCTTTGTCTCAGACATCGTGGTCTTGCCTAATTTCTTAAGGCCCACTTAAAAAAAAAAAATTTTTATGGCACTTGGCGCTCAAGTGCCATTCACCGATCAATTTTCGGTCGGTCCATTCTTTTCGAGTTCGGGTACTTCCACAAGTGCAAGGACGACGAAACTTGACAGGCGTATCGGGGACCCCACCAAACTAACTTGGAAATAGTCACTTCCCCTATCCGACCACCGTGGGGGGAGTGGAGTGATGGGGAATCCGGAATCTTGAGGAATGTATAACTTTCGAATGAGTGATCAGATCTTGATGAAACTTTATATTTGGAAAGATCTCGTGTCTCAGATGTCCCATTTCAAGTCCGAACCGTATCCGATGAATGTGGGGGGGGGGGGGAGTCGAAGGGGGACTTGGAATCCTGTGATACGCTCCCTTAAAGTGCGTATCTTAACCGCAAAGTGAAAACAAAACTTTTGACCAAACGATACATTTCATGATACCCGAGGGCCCATGGTCTTTATGCCACAAGGCTTTTGCTTAAAAATGAATTTCTAGCACCCTTAAAGTGCGCATCTTAACCGAAAAATAAAAAAATAGTTTTGACCGAACGATGTAACGATGGTATGGCCCATGATCATTTTTGCAAAAATAAAAATACTTTTTACCAAACTAAACATATATAAGGTTTGAAGCCAAGCTGACCATTCATTCATAGTTCAATGAAAGTTTTTTTTCGAAGTGTTTGTAAAATATTATGGATCTTTGGAGTTGGCCGTTCACTGGGTGAAATCTTCTGCGCTTTCCAGGACGGATGATTATACACACAAGCAGTAAATTGTAAATAGACACTTTGAACACGCCCATTTTATCTTTCCTTATTTTACATTTTGCATGTCGTTCAGTCCGCATTGTTTCTTCTGGTTTTTAATTAAATGTCGTTTTATTGTTTGTTGGTTCTGCATCATTTTCCTGCTCTTAATGTGGTGGATTTTATTATTTAGTTTTGTTTTTCGCTGAGGACGGTTTGCCGGAGGTGACACCAAAATATCCGAAATTTTATTTATCCCTCGCACACCATCTTAGAGGAGTAAGTAGTTGATCCAGACAAGAAAACCAAGTTCAGATATACCTCTATACCATATCTGTTTTGACGATACTGACCAAAACTTCCTGCTTTACTTCTGCCAAATTTCGGTTTCGACCGAATTCTGAGCGAACTAATTGTCCAGAAAAACAGAAAATTCCGAAACGAATTCAGCGTATATCCTTATCTCTAAAAAGAACATCCAATCAACTGCAAATAAAACTTTAACATGTAAAAAAATACCGGTTACAACCGGATTCCGGACGAATTACATGTCCGGGTAAAAAATGGTCATATACAGACTCAGAGTCTCTTCTTACCCTTAGATCTGTCATCTAATCAACTTCAGATAAAACCTTTGCTTTAACACATTTTCCGGTTTTGGCCGGATTCCGGGCGAACTAGTTGTCTGGTAGAAAATGCTTTTCCCATAAGTGTTCAGCATCTCTTCTTACCCCTAAATGAAACTTTTACTTTCAACCAACTCTCCGGTATTTGCCGGATTTTTGGACGAACTACTTGTCCGGCGAGAAAATGGTTTTCACCATCGTGTTCAGCATTACCCCATAATCGACTATCAAATTAGTTGTTTAAGAATAGTTTGTTTGCCCCTTGATTTGAACCCCCACCCCTAATTGTAGGGCTACAAAGCCCATCTACGAACTTGGCCTTACCCTTGACCCAAAGAATCCTCACACCAAGTTTCTTCAAAATATCTCATTCCCTTTGAGAGTTATCGTACTAACAGACGGACAGACGGACAACTTTGCGATGTTATAGGTATCCCTTCACTTATGTTTTTTGATCCCAAAAACCCGAAAATCTCGTTTTTCTATTTTGTTTCAAACTAAACATTACCGTGATTTCCAAGGACACGTGATCATTCTTATCTTAAGCGTCTTCCTTATAAATGATCACATCAAATCCGCATATTGGCAAATTCCTACTTTCCTCCGCTGACCCAGCCGGACAAGTGACATATGAGCTTCTAGCTCTTGTTTTTAAAAGCCCTTCCCAAAGCCCACTTGGCTTCTGTAATTGACTTAAACGTAATTGTTCTGTGCGGTAATGAAGAAGTCTTAAAGTTTAACCGAAAAGGGCTGGGATAGAAAAATCTAGTTACCCATCAGTTATTCACTTAAATTGGCTTGAAGACCCGCTGGAAATGCGTTACTTCGTACTTCCGCTATTCACGAATAATCGATTTTCAAATAGTGGAATTTCCGTGTGATTTGTGGTACCTCTCTGCGCTTGTATTTTTGTTGTATGCCTGACGAGAAAGATTTATGATTTTTTTTATTTTTTTTTGTTCAGGCACTAAGCAATCTTCACCAGTCCCACCACTGCCCACTGAAAAGCTACGTTTGTGTTGAGATTAAAATTTCCCTCGTCATAGTAGAATTTACGCTGTGGGGACGGCCGCAGATCTTGTGAACGTCATAACTAGAGCAGATAGTGGAAAATAAAAAAAAAACTCACTTTGCAGAATCCAAATAATTCAGTTTATTCATTTAAATGACACAAAAGTAAGTTTGCTTTTCAGTTAAACTTTAAAGGCCAGCAGAAAGGCTACCTTTCATTTGACAAGCGTCTGTGTGAGAAGCCTGCCACCTGGGAATTTAAGTTTGACATGTTCTCACTTGATAAGCTGGTCGCTAGGCAAGCTTTCGATTAACAAGTTAGACGATCCACAAGTTGCCTAAGACAAGTCAAAGTTTATTTTAACATTGATGCTCAGATCGGAGAAATCGAAGTCATGAATTGTTGGTTTAAAACGTGGTTAAAATGGTTTAAAACGTGTTTTAGGGTCCTGGAGGACGCGCTTGTCCTGCAAGAATTTCCTTGCAGTGAACTTCTGCAAATCACTTATTTCGATATTTAAGTTCTGGTTTATTTGGTTTAAAGCCTTTTATTTTAACTATTAAAACGGACTAAAAAAGAACGCTTTCTAAAGAAACAAAAAAATCGATTTTCTGTATCTGCTAATTATCACTCTGAAATGTTAAGCGAGGGATAAATATTATTTCGGATATTACTATTGTACCTCTGGCAACCGTCGTTGGCGATCGCAAATTCCTCAACAGTACCAACATAAGCAGTGTGGAGTTGACAAACCACAAAAGGAGATTCAACCAAAACCAGAAGACAAATTAACCTCACTTAGTAAATCAAAAATATTTAACATTTGTATTGTTTATACATACTAAAAAATCTGCATCGAATGATCTTTATGCATTTTCGATTATCTTAACAATAGGATATCCTGGCTGAGGATGTTTTTTGAGCATATCGATCGAAAGTGGGAGTCTTCAAGGAATCCGATTTTGTTTAAAATTTCGGCTTTCGGCCGGATGGCGCAGGGATGCTGGAATCCCCTTTTTTTAACTGCAAGCCTTCTTGGTATTCCAATATGCTACTTTCCATTTTGGATTTCCGCTTCGGTCTCAACTCGATATTCTGTTCATGTAAGAAACAAAAATTTGTGTATTTAATCGCCCTGGTGATTTAGAATTCTAAGGGTCTTCTATCAAAGAATCGTTTCTACGCGTTTATCTTTCTTTTTACATTGTAACACTGGACAAATAGCTCACATGTCCTGAGAGACTTTTGAAATACGTAAGAGGTTCCCAGAAATGACTGGTCTTGTCTTGTCTTACGTATTTTCCGAGTAAATTTCCGAATTTCCACAAGATTTCCTAGTGCAAATGGCAGCAGCAAAGATAAGAAAAAAGCGCAATTTTTGTGGAGGAGTTTTTTTTGTATTATTTTTCTTCACTTCGGATCAAGCAGTCTAATTTATAAATTCGTTACCTGTACCAAGATGCTCTACCGTCCTTAGAGCATCTCTCTTACAGTGGCAAAAAAACTACTTCATTAAGAAAATTTAAAACTTATTCTTTCACTCACCTACAAAAAACAAGACCAAAGGTGTCGATGGGATCCCAAAAATCTAAGATTTGATCCAGATAATTCGGTCTTGTCTTCGCCAGGCTAATCATCAGAGAAAACCGAGTTCAGATATTCGATCAACCTATCTATCTATACCTCTATAAGCCATATCTATTTTGACGATACTGACCGAAGCTTCCTGCTTTACTACTGCCAAATTTGCGGTTTCGCCCGAATTCCGAGCGAACTACTAGTCCAGCAAAAAAAAGAAAATTCAGAAACGAAACCGGCGTATCTCCTTATCCCTATAAAGAAATCTAATCAACTTTAAATAAAAATTTTGACTTAAAACAAAAATGCGGGTACAACCGGATTCCGGACTAATTATATGTCCGGGTAAAAAATGATCATCATATACAAACTCAGCGTCTCTTCTTACCCCTAAATCTATCATCTAATCAACTTCAGATAAAGCTTTTGCTTTTAACATATTTTCCGGTTTTGGCCGGATTCCAGGCGAACTAGTTGTCCGGCGAGAAAATGGTTTTCACCATCGGGTTCAGCATGTCTTCTTACCCCTAAACCAAACATTTAATCAACTTCAAATGAAACTGTTACTTTTAACCAACTTTCCGGTTTTGACCGGATTCCGGACGAACTGCTGGTCCGGCGACAAAATGATTTTCACCGTCATGCTCACCATGTCTTCTTATCCCTAAATCAAACATTTAATCAACTTCAAATGAAACTTTTACTTTTAACCAACTATCCGGTTTTGCCGGATCCCGGACGAGCTACTCGTCCAGCGAGAAAATGGTTTTCACCATCGTGCTCAGCATGTCTTCTTACCCCTAAATCAAACATTTAATCAACTTCAAATGAAACTTTTACTTTTAACAAACTTTCCGGTTTTTGTCGGATTCCGGACGAACTACTTGTCCGGCGAGAAAATGATTGTCACCATCATGCTCAGCATGTCTTCTTATCCCATAATCGACTATCACATTAGCTGTTTAAAAATATTTTGTTTGTCCCTTAATTTGAACCCCCACCCCCAAATATAGGGCTACAGAGCCCATCTACGAACTCGACCTTACCCTTGACCCAAACAATCCTCACACCAAGTTTCATCAACATATCTCATTCTCTTCGAGAGTTATCGGGCTTACAGACGGACGGACGGACGGACAACTTTTGCGATGTCATAGGTATCCCTCCACTTACGTTTTGGGATCCCAAAAACAACCACCAAACTCCCGACTTAAAGTCTCCTTTCTTTACAACAACAAAAAATAGCAAGGAGATTCTTAATATCACTTCAAAACCTTAAAATTCCTTCAGGCCATAAATTTTTGGATGCTTGATGCAGCCAGTGTTGCCGCTTTAACGGAGCATGTGACATTTCGCCCCAAGAATCTGTGACATTCTGGTGCCAAAAAAATTCGGTCCTTTTATTAAATTTCGTCCGGTTTTCATTCAAAAACTTTGGATTTGGGGTTTATGTTAAACCCAGTTTACTCATATAACTTCTCGTATATCAGTAGCTAATATTTGTAATACTTTTTCCGGAAAAGATTGGCCAAAACGCTGCTGAAGTCGCAGAATTTGAGAAATTCTTGCCTTAAGCGTGATTTCCTGTGGCAAATTTGTCACAGCTGTGAATCTTGGGAGAAGTCGAAAACCTGTGACAAATCGCAGAATTCTGCGACCAGTGGCAACACTGGATGCAGCTATATAGTATCCAAAAATTGAGCGTATATCCACTATGGCCTTCAGCTGGGAGCACATCAGTTGAAAAGTAAGCATTCGTTTATCCCACACCCGAAACTCAAGCTTCTTCCCCCTCCAACGAAATCTTCAGAAAGATATCTAAAGTCGTTCGTCCCGTATTCCACTAAACATTTTAACTGTACGTGATTTTTATGTTTGTTTAGTATTTATTGTTTTTTAGTATGTGTTTCATCCGTATTGTTCGTGAGTGTTTTTTTCCAGTTTCCACCCTAGTTAACCTAGTGGTATTAGGGTTCAAATAAAATTTATTGATTGATTGATTGATAGTGCGACTGCAATTATATTTAACGGCGCTGAATGGAAAAGTCAGCTGAGATTTATTTTAGCGATACTTTAAAAGAGTCAAAATATTTATTCAAATAAAGTATGCAACGGATACGTCAGCTACGATGGTTGATCAGCGATATTTCGGCCCTTCTTGGCAAGGGTCCTCGTCAGGCTGTCAATCTTCAAGTCCAACGCCAGGGAAGGAAACAAACCTGTAATAAATAACTGAAGCTCCTACCGACTTTAAATATCTTATTCGGGCAAATTACTTTCAAACACCACTGTAAAGAAACAAGACCAAAGGTTTCGATGGGATCCCAAAAATTTAACATATCATCCAGACAATTTGGTCCTGTCTTCTCCAGACTCCATAAGCATTTTTACTACAAAAATCAGAAACAGATTAAGGCCAAATAGCTAATCATCTGTAGAAAACCAAGTTGAGATATGGATTCAGCATCTGAGTTTACCCCTATAAGTCATATTTGTTTTGAAAAAACTGATCGAAACTTTCAGGAACTAATTATCCGACAAAAAGTCCTCAAAAACGTATTCAACGTGTCTCCTTACCCCTATCTCGAACATCTAATCAACTTCAAATAAAGCTTTAACTCATGACAAATTTTCCGGTTTCAGCCGGATTCCGGGCTAACTATGCGTCCTGGTAAAAAAAAATGAGTGTCATATACGGATTCAGCCTCTCTTCTTACCCCTAAATTGGAATCTAATCAACTACAAACATGACTTTTGCTTTTAACAAATTCTCGTATCTGGCCGGATTCCGGGCGAACTACTTGCCCGGCGAGAAATCGTGTTCAGCATGTCTTTCTACCCCTAAATAGAACATCTAATCGACTTCAGATAAAACTTTTGCTTTTAACAAATTTTCCGGTTTTGGCCGGATTCCGGGTGAACTACTTGTCCGACAAGAAAATGGTTTTCATAATCGTGTTCAGCATGTTTTTTTTACCCCTATATCAAACATCTAATCAACTTTAAATAAAACTTTTACTTTTAACAAACCTCCCGGTTTTTGCCGGATTCCGGGCGAACTACTTGTCCGGCGGAAAAATGGTTTTCACCATCGTGTTCAGCATGTCTTCTTACCCATAATCGACTATCACATTATCTGTTTAAAAATATTTTGCTTGCCCCTTAATTTAAACCCCCTCCCCCACCCCTAAATATAGGACTACAAAGCCCATCTACGAACTTGACCTTACTCTTGACCCAAAGAATCCTCACACCAAGTTTCATCAAAATATCTCATTCCCTTCGAGAGTTATTGTGCTTACAGACGGACGGACAACTTTTGCCATGTCACAGGTATCCCTCCACTTACGTTTTGGGATCCCAAAAACTAGTCCTGAGATTTAAATTTGACACGGCCGCTGTTTTTGCTGCACGATTGGGGTGATGACAGGAAAGATTTTTTTCTGTATTTTGATCAACTTCGGTTTTATTATTAATGAAACTGAAAGCTTAAAAATATATACTCAAAATATTGCTCAAATAAATCTTAGCTGCCTTTCGTGCCATCAAATATGAGTTGGACTGCATAAGCCATTCATTGACTGAATAGCGAGAGTTTTGTGCCGGTCATTGAACAATAAATATCTTCTATGTTTTTCTCTACTCCACATCGAAAGGTTTGCCCCTTGACAGAAGTTGTCATTGGTTCAAACAAACGAGAAAGACCGAAGCTCGGAGAAAACGCTGAAACCGACTTGAATGTTAAAGTTTAACCGAAAAGGGCTGAGATAGCACAATCTAGTTACCCATCACATATTCACTTAAATAGGTTTGAAGGCCCTATGAAAATACGTTACTTTGTTGCTCCGACTTTCACGAATAATCGATTTTCATATAGTGCACTTTTCTCTGTCAGGCTTGTGGTACCTCTGTGCGCTTGTATTTGTGCTGTATGATTGACGAAAACGATTCATGAAAAATAAGTATTCATGCAGTGAGCACACCTGCGTTTGTTCTGTGATTAAAGTTCTCCGCTCCATAGTAGAACTTTGCGTTGTGAGGACGGCCGTAGATATTCTGGACATTATACTAGAGCGGATAGTGACAAATAAAAACAATGCCTAACACAATACTCTATATCAGTGGTTCCCAAACGGTGGTACGCGTACCCCAAGGGGTACGCGAAGGAACCAAAATTGATTTAGCCTGTAACTTCAAAATCTCGTCTCACTCATCTATGGTCGCATTTATTACCAGCAGAGTATCACCATCCAAAATGTATCTTAAGGGGCAAGGTATTTTACTGACCGACAGGTCATTTTTACCGACTATTTTTTGGGGGAGGAGGGGTGTTGTCAACCTGTGCGTGACACCTCTGATTACAAGCCCTAGTGAAAGTCAGTGTTGATTCCAAAACAGCTAGCCTACTGCCGTAAAGTCTGCTCCTATGTCAAACAATATTGTTTCAAAAAGAATCGAAGACATTGCAAGTGATATTGTCATTCAGGTTGCGAATTGAGCGACCGAAATAGGTTGCGATGCAGCTTGATGAAATCACGGAGAACATCAAAACCAAACAAAGAAACAGGCTGACTGTAAAAAATTTTTCCGTTTATGACGACGAGCCGAGATCCGACAAATCAGCCACAAAGCAGCCTCTAGTGAATGCCTCATTGATTTTGTGTATATTTCTACACATGTATGCCTTTTAACGTTCTGAAAAAGGGGGTATGCAATCTTTTCGAACCTTGATTAGGGGTACCAAAACACGCCAGTGATCCTCAGGAAGAAGGAGTAAGCGTGTCCGTGACGACTCAATACCTGTGTCAAACCATCACGGGGCTCTTTGGGAGCAGCTGTGGTACCGTTTCTTGCTTTCTTCCGCAGGTACCCGGACATTCTGAATCGGCAGGGAGAGATGGTCATCAAGAGTATCCGAATAATTCAGCGAATTCAGTTAAGTGACAAAAAAAAATAAGTTGGCTTTTCATTTAAACTTTAAACAGTTTTGTCTTTTTAGTTTCAACATGAGCCGCCGAAATATCGCCGACGTTCCGGCTCAAAGACGCCACTATATGGACGTGAAACAGGCTGAGAAGCAGTCCTTGAACGCCCTTGATCAACTCGTGAAACACTCAGCTCAGGTCTTGGGACTTTGGAGGGTTCTCTGCGATCATCAACTCCATCTTTTGAAGGATAACCTCCCAACCGTAAGCTGATCTCTCCTAACTTATTAGCCGGTATCTCAAGTCCGTAAAGTCTTTCCCAGAATTCCCCCTCAATCCAGACAAGGATACTTGCTTTTTGCAATCTGATGTTCAAGCACCAGTTTTTGTGTGTCTGATGAATGGATGAATAGATCCATAGCCAATTGGCCGTACAAAATACATGAACATAATAAAACAATGAGCTTTACATCACTTAAGATATCCCGTTATTGGCTAACTAACGGTTTAACATTTGGTATATCTTAATTGTTTTAGCTTTGTGCTAATGACTAGCGTAATCTTCTTGCTGAAGAAAGCTACGAAGTTGGTTTATCAGTAAACGATTTGAATACTCTATATGACACGAAAACACGCCAGTGATCCTCAGGAAGAACGAGAAAACTTCTCACAACGACTCAAACACAACAACTCGAATCATGTGTCAGTCAATCACGGCTTTCGCTGGGGACATCTGTGGTGCCGCTTCCGGTTCTTCCGGTAGGTACACGGCGATTTTGCATCGGCAAGGAGAGTTAGTCATCAAGAGTATTTGATCAGGTTCGCTCGAGTGCCGTATACCGATCACTTTTCGGTCGGTCAGTCGGTCTGTCGGTCCACTGTTCTCGAGTTAGGGTACTTCCAGAAGTGCTAGGACGATGAAAATTGGCAGGCATATTAGGAACCCGACCAAACTAACTTGGAAATTGTCACTTGCTCTATCCGATCATCGTGGGGGAGGGGGAGGTTGCGGAATCCAGAAAATAGGTGCATGCATAACTTTCGAACGGGTGATCGGATCTTAATGAAACTTGATACTTGGAAAGAACTCGTGTCTCAGATGTCGCATCTCAAGTCCGGGCCGGATCCGATGAATCTGAGTGTGAAACTCTCAGAATGGAGCGATCGGGATGAAACTTGGTGCAAAGAACAAGCACAAGCTCGATATAAATAACTGACAGAACTGGACCGGATTCGGACACTGTGGGAGGGAGTTGGAGGGGGGTTCCGGAATTCCGGCGATCCGTAGTTGATGTACTTCCAGGTGGGCTAAGACGATAAGACTTTGCAGGTATGTCAGGGACCTGACCAGATTAACTTGGAAACAGTCACACGCCCGATCCGACTTGATATCTTGAAAGGCCTCATGCCTAATGTCCCATTGCAAGTCCGGACTGGATACGATGAACTGGGGGGTGGGGGGGGTGGAGGGGAGAACCGGAAATCTTGTGACACGCATAGAGTGGAGCGATCAGGATGAAATTGGGAAGTACAGGCACAAGTCCTAAGTGCATCAGTGTCAGAATCGGGTGCCGAGAGGGGGGGGGGGTGTCCGCAATTCCGGCGATCGTTAATTTTTTTCTTGGTGGTGTATTACTTACTACATATGCTTGCAAGTGCCATATGAGCTTACAGCTCTTGTTTCGTTTTTGTTGTGTCTGTTGTGTTGTTTTACGTATGTGTGTGTGGTTAGCCGTAGGTGTCCCTTAGTATAATAACAAAATAAACATCCTCTCGTAAGATTAAAGATCTCAGAAATCGAGTTGAAAGGCGGTCATGGAAGTCATTACGAAAAGGGATTCGCTCTGTGGGAAACAGCACAGCTCCTGTCTCACAATCCTTAAAGCACACCTCGCACTATTTATGTTTCAGTATTAAAAACTATTTGAATAATGTAAGACTAGGCTCTGCTTTAAACAAATTATCGACGGCTTTGGATGTTTTAAGCCTCTTCAAGGTCTGTCGACTTCTAGCGAAAACTCGGCAAAATTCAGATAACCGGTTTTACGCATCAATCGAATCGAAGATAAGTGAGTTACCGTTAGCGGGCTTAGAATGTAACTTATGAAATTTGGGTCTCCGGGCTTAAGAATGCATGACTACAGTTATAGAAGTAGGGTGCATAGGCAGTATAGACACGACGGGTCCTTTAAGGAAGAAGAAGACGGAAATTAGAACAGAGTCAGAGTTCCTGCCTCCCTCGTTTTTCGCTTAAGTTTCCTCGGTAAATTGTGATGTTCCTACACATAACAACTGAATTCTTTAAATTGCTGTAGGGCAAAGACCGAAAGTTATGTCTCGTCGGGATTCTTTTACACAAAGAGGCTTAAATTAACAGTGTGATGGTAATTAAAATGTTTTATTTTTTCAGGACACGCTGTCTCAGATGAAAATGATGACCTTCCGTGACCTGGTCCTTGGAGGCCAAGACGTCTGCACCGCCATGATTAACGCTTTAGTGAACAGGTAGGCTGCTTTTTTATGGTACTTGACCTTCGGCCAAGTGCCATATAGCGATAGCAGTTTCTGTCCGTCCGTCGGTCGGTCGGTCGGTCCGATTTTTGCTCAATAGGGCAATTCCACATAAGCTAGGACGATGAAACTTGGCAGGCATATCAGGGACCCGAAAAGGAAATAGTCACTTCCCCAATCGGACCTTTGTGGGGGGAGTGGAGGGAGGGGGAATCTTGAGGTGTTTATAACTCTTGAACGGGTGACCGGAATTGAATGAAACTTGGCAAGTGGAAAGAGCTATCGTCTCAGATGTTCCATGTCAAGTCCATACCCGATCCGATACATGGGGGGGGGGTAGTTGGAGGGGGACACCGGAATTTTCGTGAAATGCTTAGCGTCGAGGGATTGGGATGGAATTTGGTGGGAAGGACAAGCAAGTGACGTAGATACGTTCTTGAGATCATATGGGCTGTTTCGGGGGAGTTGGAGGGGGTTTCCCGGAATTCCAGTGATCGTGAGTTAAGACACTTCCAGATGTGCTAAGGACGATAAAACTTGGCAGGCAAATTAGTGACCCGACCAAATAGACCTAAGGACGACATAATGCCCTAGGAAAACTCCGTTCCTGGATCTGGCCTTTTTTGGGGGAGTTAAGTGAAGGGGAATCCGGAAATTATTGACTTCCGTAGAAACGGGTGGTCCGATTCGAGTGGAACCTTATGAATGGGAAGAGGAGATGTCAGAGAGTTTGAGGGGGGGGGGTACCAGAAATCGTCTAGGGGTTTCTGGAAGGTAACTTGGAAGGTAGACAAGATTTGACATAGATGATGCGAGACGATGCCGGAAATGCGCAGAATCGACTGAAATTAGATATCCTATTTGTAAGTCTGATCCTAGAGGGGTTGAAGGGGTATTTTGTGACGTTCCCATCTACTTTCTTGCACCACCTACTGGTAACCACTGCCATATTAGCTCGTAGCTCGGGTTTTTTTTTAGGACCCCTCTTGCTTTTCACTTGTTTCGCACCTCGAGTGGCTACTTACATCTGATATCTTCGTCTTTGCAAAACCCTTCTGAAATACTATATTTTGAATTTTTCACTTTTCAGCGCTAGCCGAGATTTTCCTAGGTTGCCAGACAATAACTTTGTTTTTTGGCTTGAGATTCGAGCGAGCAAAGCTGCGAAATTTGATGTCCGGTACTCGCGGAGGACGGTACCGTGGTCCGCTATGATTTCCCGGTTCTTAACCACAGCGCGTTCAGTTTTCAAAAATTTTGCGTCCAGCCGCCGCGTTGGAGGTCGAGAAGGCTCGATAGAGTCGACAATCGCTAACAGGAAGATCGCTTATTTCACGCGGAAATTGTAACGGTATTTTCAAGAAATCAATGTTTGTTTGCCATTTCGTCGTGGAAAGATCATTTCCAGTAGGAATTGTGCTTTAACTAAAGCCTGATTCCTGCTAAGAGCGATTTTCGGGTCGTTTTTTTAATTGTGAATGCATGAATGAATGATGGTTATTAACCGACAATAGTTGCGTTTTTGCTGATACCATGGTATCTGTTACCACGGTAACTGGATCTGCAATTAGTCGTTTTTGCAGTTATCGTGGTATGATACACGGTGCTCTTCAAAAACGACTATTGCCGATGTTTCACTTTTCGAAATCATCCCAAAAGAAAAACAGATATCCAGTTACATCACTAAGTGCTAAACTTCTTTCTCACCAATCTGACAAAATTTGATGAAAATGAGATGACTTTTCAGATACCACGGCCAGTTGCCACGGTCGGACCGTAGTATCTGAATATCTGATACCACGATAGCTGGCCAGATACCACGATAACTGCAAAAACGACTTTAGACCGTGGTAACAGATACCATGGTATCAGCAAAAACGCAACTAATGTTTAACCAACGTTTGTCGACGAAATAATTCGCGGACACAAAAAAAAGAAAGGAAAACAAAACAGCATTTTATATAAACATAGGTGTCTTCACACTAATTTACACATAGGACAACATAACCCTATACAGTTAGTGAGAGAATATAGCGGACGAACGAAACGTGTAATCCGCTCAGATACGGCGGTAAAAAGCATCGGCGATGTCATACGTCGCTGATTTTCGCTGACGAACAAAAGTGGTAACTTTTCATGGAGTTTCAGCGGACCCTGAATCACCTTCATTGGGAACTGGGCTTTAGTCAATCTTGTCTGTTTAAACTTGCTTGTAAAATCCGTCTAAACACCTGAATATCACTTGGTCTTGTACAATCCAAGATACTGAAACACCCGAGAAGGTTGTAATTTAAGTTCTGAACCGAAAGACAAAAATACTCCTCGGGTGGGATTCGAACCCCTGGCCTTCAGTTTTCACGACCATTTAGCTACCAGCTGAACCACCGACGGGTGTTACATAGTTAAGCTAGGTAACATAGTTACCTAGCTACTACTGTCGTCAGGCGGAAGAGGGCTATAGCCAGGATCGGTGATCGCGATCGAGGCAACTTTATCTTGAGAGTTCACTTCCCGTTGCAAATGGAATGAACTTGTCTGCGTTTCATACAAGGGGCCCTGATAAATCAGTCGGAACTAGTTTTCATGGTACTTGCAGATCCTCTCAAGTGCCATACAGCTGATCACTTTTCGGTCGGGCGGTCCATTGTTCTCGAGTTAGGGCACTTCTACATATGCTAGGACGATGAAACTTGACAGGTATATCAGGGACCCGACCAAACTAACTTGGAAATAGTCATTACCCCGATCCGACCATCGTGGGTGGAGGGGGCATCCGGAATCTTGAGTTATGTGTAACTTTCGAACGGGTGATCTTATCTTTAATGAAACTCGCTATTCGGAAAGATCTCGTGTCTCAGATATCTTGTTTTAAAGCACAACTCTTACTAGAAATGATCTGTTCCCTATGAAATGAATCAGAAAAAATGTTTTTGGAAATACCATTATTTCCCACCTGAGACTAGCGATTCTCTTGTTAGCGCTTGTCGACTATACCCAGCCTTCCTGCTCCCCGACGCGGCGGCTGGGCGCAAAACATTTGAAAACTGAACGTGCCTTGGTTAAGTCAGGAAACTAAGCAAATAAAATAAGTAATAAATAGAAGATTATCACATCCTTATGTGTGAAAGAGTTGTCAGCGGACGTTGAAGATTCCGGCAAACTTTTCATTGGGTGACGGGAAAACTCGGCAAGGCCGAAAAAGTGCTAAAAAGTCGTAGTTACGAAAGGAAACAATGGAGAAAGGTGGGGATTTTAGAAGCTTATAATTCCATATGATAGCTAAGTATATTATAAAAGGCAGAATAAGCAAGAGGGGTCCTTTAAGTCGGAGCCGGATACGATGGCTGTGGGGGGAGTTGGAGGGGGGGGGGGGAAATCTTGTGACAAGCTTAGAGTGGAGGGATCGGGATGAAAATTGGTGGGAAGAACAAGCATTGACAGAACCGGACCGGATTGATATGGACGGGGGGGGGGGAGGTCCTGATTTAAGATGTTTCCAAATGTGGTAGGACAGTGCAACTTGGTAGGCTTATTAAGGACCCGACAGGATTGACTTTGAATTAGTCACTTCCCGATTCGATCATCGCGGGGGGGGGGGAGGGAAAGGGAATTCGGAATCTTTTGTCACGCATTACTTTCGAAATGGTGATCGGCTCTGAATAAACCTTGATGATTTCAATTACAGAACGGGACTGGATCCGGGCAATGCTTACAATTCGTTTCTGCTTATAAATGAATTCCTTAAAGTGTTCGTCTTAACTGAAAGCACAAAAAGTACTTTCGAGCAAAGATACATTTTCTTGATCAATGGTAATTTTTGCCTCATGGGATTTGCTTACGAATGATTGCACCGTGTGAACCTCTAGCTCTAGTTAGTTAACTTTAGGAGCTCAGGACTCCAGTATCGGGGCCTTGCCGAGGCCAAGACAAAGTCTTGGTGACTAGAACCGAGAGCAACTGTTCTGTACGTCCTCATGAGAGTCGTGTCATCGCGCTTTTTGATTGGCTGATCTTTATCGTTGGATTGAAGAACCCTAAACTAATAGATCATCACAGTTCATGATCCTGGAACTGAATTAACTATAAGAAAGATCATAATTAAAAAACAAACAGCACATTTATTTTCAAACCTGGACAAGATTGAAACCATAATTTTAAGAAAATCGCTAGACAGAAGTCACATAATTGTTTCTCAGCAAACGCTTCTTGATAGCAAAGATACCCTAAAAAAGATCCGTCTTTAATCTCTCAGTTCACCACTTTCACCATTTCCCGAATATGTTTACCAGGTCTTTTATCGTTCATTTCAGCGTTTCCGCAATTTTTTTACTAGTGCCATATTTTATCTCTCAATTCACCGCTTTCAGTGTTTCCCGAATGTGTTTATCGTCCAGTTCCTCGCTTCCAGTGTTTCCAGAATTCGATTATCCTACTAGATCCGTCTTTTATTTCTGAATTCATCTCTTTCGGTGTTTCCCGAATATATTTACCAGGTTATCGTATAGTTCGTCGCTTCAAGTGTTTCCGGGACGTGCTACAGCTTAAGCGAATATTTAATATTCTTCTTGTTAGCTTCTTTTTGAGAATTGGAAATATTGTCTCGAAGCTGGATGTCTCTTTTAAGCAGTTTATATGCTTCGCTTTGCAGTTACGGGAAGTGGATTCAAGACACAGATTGTGTAAAAGAAGCTCATATTTAAAAATGCAGGATCCCAGAAGACAAGAGGGAATTGGTTCAGGTGGTTAGGCGTGCCTTAGTTAGCAACGGATTATTGATTGCTTCATTCACTCTCAGCTAGTCAGTTAGGATTTCTTAAGATTTAGTCAGGAAGAAAATGACGTTTCGCCCTTTATAAAGACAAAATCAATCTTGCTTTTTTCACATTTTGCTGTTTAGCAAAAATACAAAAGATCCCATGACAAGATGTCCACGTGTTGCGATTCTCTCTGGTTTGGATGGGAAGATTGGGTTGCTTTGAAAGTTGCTTTGAATGGCCTTTGACGAGCCGTCGGTAATATGATAGACCTTGGCTGTTTTTGTTCCAGCTTTGCTTTCTTTTGTGTGTCTTTTTCTGGTCCACTTTTCCATTTTGATGCGAGGGCAAAAACAAATATTAGTTAGCAATTTCAAAGTTTGGCAGGCGTTATAATTGTAATAAATAAGAAAGTCTTTTTTTATACGTAGTGAACTGAAAGACAAAAATGCTCCTCAGCCGGGATTTAAACCCAGGCCTAGCTTCTTATGGCCGGCTTCTACCAGATTATTGTAGTGGTTTGCGAACTCTGTTCACAAGCCCCTCGGTAGCTCAAATGGTAAGAGCGCCTGGCTGAGGGTCCTGGGTTCAAATCCCGGTTGAGAAACATTTCTGTCTTTCAGTTTACTACTTATAATATGTTTCCATCTCAAGGGCGTCTTCCCCATTAAAAAATTATATATTTGGTTTTCACCATGAGACCCCGCCTTGTGGGTCCTGGTCTGGTATGTCTACGTGGCTCCGACAATGGATTCCTAGACTTCTAAATTATATTCGAAAAAATTGTTTCTGGTTTATTGGTTACGGTACAAGTCCCTTGTGGAAAGTGCCATCTGTGTATTATTGATAAGAAAGTCAGAAGAAAGTCATCGAATATGGCAAACAGCACTGGTTCACCGAGCATTTTCCTATCCTGGTGCAAACGGCCAATAATCGGTGCAAACTTAGCCGACCTTTTTCCATTTATATTTTGTTGTCGCTTAATTTTCTACATCACTGTCACTCGTGAAGATGGCACCAGACAGAATGCATCACAAACGAACATTATAAGACAAAAAATGACGTTTGATAAAAAGTGACACACAAAACATTGCTGTCGAAGGATCGGCGTCCAAGGATGCGGCAGTTTAGA
Source organism: Branchinecta sandiegonensis (assembly GCA_030848855.1). Lineage (NCBI taxonomy): Eukaryota > Metazoa > Arthropoda > Branchiopoda > Anostraca > Branchinectidae > Branchinecta > Branchinecta sandiegonensis. The sequence continues at coordinate 4,038,579 of JAUPMV010000020.1, forward strand.
AAATTTTGATCTATATTTTCCAGAATATCGGGAAGAAAACGGATGAGTGAAGATGCCAGGAGGAATTCTTAAAGGACACCTCGCACTAAATAGTGTTTCTCGTTTGCTGTTCTCAGATAGTTGACCACTTTACAACTAAGCCGTGCTTACGGAAAAAAAACTAACGGCTTCGGCTGTTGTTAGCCTCTTTCCATGTCCCTTGCCTTGGATGATAATCTTTCGAAAATTTGCAAAACGGGTCTTCAGACGAATAAGCTTCTCGGAAACAATGATTGGGATCGTCAGAAGTAAAGCGAACAAACGTGGCAAGCGTGATAATCAGCGTATTGCTAGTAGAGTAGGTAAGGTAAGATACACTTTTGAAGCAAAGAATATCGTGAACGAATGGGCTGAAAAACTACAATACTGAGATAGAATGAATTATTATCATAAGCATGACCTGTCCTTTAATAAATACTTCGCAAAAATGACATTAGTTGTCTCTCCTAGCATCGCACTTTTGAATCTGCACCAGCAACGAGCAACATAGAGCATGCGCAGTAGAGCATTTGCATTAAACAACGGAGTCGGAATAACCTAATTAAACGATTTTTTTTGTTTATAAAAGGAGGGCATTCGATTTTGTGCGGGGCATAGTATTTCAGACTTCTCTTCATTATTTTCTAGGCTGAAGTACATGTTCCCGATGAAAAATTGTAGCCTGCGTAGTTGTATGATAGTTGTACGAAAAAGTTGCATGTATTGATATGTAATAGTAAAGAATACTATCATTCAATGTGTCTCAGACTGGGCCATTCTTAAGCAGTAGTAACTAGTAGCATCCAGTCTTGCTAATAGTAGCATGCAGTAGAATGCAGTTACACGGTAGACTTGACATAGAAGCATGTAGTAGCATCAGTTCTTACTGCATGCTACTTTTTTGTACTACTTCATATACTGATGTAGTAGCATCGGTTCTTACTGCATGCTACTTTTTCGTACTACTTCATACTACTATTTTGAGATAGTTAGATAGTTTCTTCCAGCTACCCGATGAAAAATTTGTAGCCTGCGTAGTTGTATAATAGTTGTACGAAAAAGTTGGATAGAATACTATGTAATAGTAAAGAATACTATCATTCAATGTGCCTCAGACTGGGCCAATCTTAAGCAGTTGTATCTAGTAGCATCCAGTCTTGCTAATAGTAGCATGCAGTAGAATGCAGTAACACGGTAGCCTTGACATAGAAGCATGTAGTAGCATCAGTTCTTATTGCATGCTACTTTTTCGTACTACTTTATACAACTGATGTAGTAGCATCATTTCTTACTGCATGCTACTTTTTCGTACTACTTCATGCTACTATTTTGAGATACATTTTTCATCGGGTTCAACCTGTGTCGTGTGGATACATGATTGAAAGAGTACGGGAATGTTGTGAACTGTCCTGATAAGCCTTAGTAAGCGGGATGCAACTTTCTTCTTTTTACCCAATGAGTTTATCTTAATGAAAAGCGTAGTTTGAAAAAAAAAGAAACAGAACTTTACAGTCTCTTTCGCAGGTACCTAACTGACTCCGCCTCGACCGACTCAATCAGTAGTCGACTGAGAGAGGTGTGCCCGTCCCTGTACAAGTCCGACGATGCCATTTGCTCAAAGGTATGTTATTGGAACTCTGTTCCCCCCCACCCCTGAATGGTTTCTGTAGACGTTATCTCGGATGTCGTTTGATAAAGTCAAACGGTGGAGTAAAACGGAAACGTCAGCTGCGATGCTTTGGCAGCGATATTTCGTTGTCCCTGACGTTCGACAGCCTGACGAGGACCCTTAAGAAGGGCCGATGGTCGCCCAAGCCCTTTACAGATTTCACGATCGGTAGACTTGATGGGGGGTAATATTCTCTTTAGAAAGCTAGCTCAGGGAATGGAACTTTTCTAGAGGCTAATTTTGACTTTTAGGTCGCCGGCTTGCGTTTGCAAATCATCGGCAACGGTTAATCGATCGCGTCTAAATGTTGTTTCTGAACTTTTCTCTTTTTTATAGGTGAACGAACTTCTCCTAAACGCTCGCAATGAAGGAAACAGGAACAACAGAGACAAGCATCTTAGAGAAGCTCTAGAGGTAATTAACAAATCACAAGTTCCTTCGCTCGTCTCTAGCGTCCGGGATTTCATGACTGAAGCGTCTTAGTAAACAGAGAGGCTGTCTGGGACTTCTTGACTCTGGATCTCGACTGGGGAGGATTGCACGGAGGGAGACAACTGTTAGAAGATTTTAAAGCGTGTTCCAGCTACGGAAAGGAGATATATGTATGCAAATGAGTGTTTGAGGGGTTACACACTCCCCAACACTTGCTGTATACCCTTTCCGGACACCGGCCGAAACCCGGCCGTGGCCGGGCCGGCGCGTCCATAATTAAGCAGTTCATCTTTCAAAACGCTTCTAAGTATGCCGATTTTAATATTTTAACACCTATATAGCAACCGGTGCCGGCAATGGCCGGGCACCGTGCCACCGGGCAAGTAACCATAAAAATATGAAATTTGTATTTTGAATTGCAGAAGTGCCAAGAAGAAAGAAACACGTGCCGTGTTACGGCGGTTTTCATCATCGCCTGAAAACGCCGAACATTTAAAGTTTAACCGAAAAGGGCTGGGATAGGACAATCTAGTTACCCATCACTTATTCACTTAAATTGGCTTGAGGACAGTGGAATTTCCGTATGATTTGTGGTACCTCTCTCTATGCGCTTGTATTTTCGTTATATGCCTTGTGAGAAAGATTTATGATTTTGTTTGTCGTGCACTAAGCAATCTTCACCAGTCTCATCACTGCCCATTGGAAAGCTGCGTTTGTATTGAGATTAAAATTTACCGCGTCATAGTAGAATTTACGTTGTGGAGACGGCCGCAGATATTCTGAACGTCATAACTAGAGCAGATAGTGGAAAATAAAAAAATCCCTTTGCAGAATCCAAATAATTCATTGTATTCAGCAAATGACACAAAAATAAGTTGGCTTTTCAGTTAAACTTTAAAGAAGAAGAAGAAAAAGAAGGAATTAAGGAATATCATCTGCTCTGAAATGGGGTCATTTGGTCCTCCCACTAAAAGTACACGTCGCTAAGATTTCTATAGGCTCAACTGTCAACCGCTTTTTATTATCGTCTTTACCAGGTCTAAACTTAAAGGTCCCGGGCCAGAATTAACAAAAGTAAAATAAACCAGTTAAGTATTCTAACAGATGATTATTAGTATATTAGTAGAGTAGACGACGTTCTTGGCCTACCGCGGTCTACCACAAACACATGATTTTGTGATACCCTATGCCGAACGCTTGGCGTATGTAGCATTTGGCATTCCCCGTGCCTAATGCTGGATACCCTATCTGCCAAACGCTGGATACCTTTAGGCACCTTATCCGGAACGGATTCGGATTGGTTAATTCCTGAGCTTCACTCAAATCATCAATATTTTATTGTGTTAGGGTGCTCAATACTTGGCATAGGGTATCCAGTGTTAGGCATAGGGTATGCCAAATGCGAGACAGACTCAGCTGCATAGGGTATCCACAAATCAGGGGTTTGTGTCGGAAATGAGTTGAAATTGACTCATAATGCTGCTCCTCCTCATCCTGTTATCCTCCCTCTCACGTTGTAGGCTTGCTCGGATGTCTGCAAGGTCATCCTGGCAGGTGGGACGAGCGTTTCTTGCTCCCCCCCCCCCCCGCTATCGACGTCTTTCTTTGCGGCTGCCAGTTTTGGAATGGTGTTAGGAAGCCTGAATTCACTGTAAAAAAAAACTTGCAGTATCTGCTACTGTGATTAATCTTGTCTCTAAAAAGATAATCTTATCTCTAATTCGGATAAATCTTATCTCAGTAGAGAGAAGATTAATCCCAGTAGCAAATACTGCAGTTAACTTCAATCCTTACTCGGAGAAACTTTTTACAGTGTTCGTATATGCTGAGGACGTGGTCTGAGTATCGCCATCTTCTGGTCCTGATAAATAATGTGTTTATACTTTTATCTGATACTTCTATCTGATGGTATCTGATACCACGGTCTAAAATCGTTTTTGCAGTTATCGTGGTATCTGGCCAGTTATCTTGGTATCTTATATTCAGATACCACGGTCCGACCGTGGTAATTGATCGTAGTATCTAAAAAAGTCATCTCACTTTCATCAGTTTTTGTCAAATTGGTGGGAAAGGAGTTTGGAATATTAGTTTTTCCTTTGGGATGACTTCGAACAGCGCAGTTTCGACAATTGTCGTTTTTGCAGAGCAACCGTATACCAGATACCATGGTAACTGCAAAAACGACTAATTGCAGATCCAGTTACCGTGGTAACAGATACCATGGTATCTGCAAAAACGCAACTAAAGCTACGTTTTTGACGATCAAATGCAAATATTCTCTCTTACTTTAGCTATGCAAGCAAATACCAACCCGCGTTCAACTTGGCAACGTGGGTCAGCATCTAGCGGCATTGCAGTGCTACTCTGGAATTGTTGACCTCTGTTTGGCTGTCGCGGAGAAGCGGGATCCTCAGAAACGCGCCCTCTACTATTACAACAGTAACGAACCGGTGGAAGATAGAGCGGGCATGGATGCCTACCTGGCTAGGTAAGAAAGTTTGTTCAAAGCTACGGTCGCACCATAAAACTCGGCAGAAATGGGTCAGAAGAAGAAATCTGGGCAACATTTTCCGAACCTTCGGTAAATTCGGGGAGCGCATCGCGGAGCGGGGGCTTGTAAAGGCGTATTCTCGCCGTTCCCCGTCCCTCGGGTAATCGAAGGGAACGGCGAAAATAGAGGGAGTCATTCCGCGCGGACTCCGCGTACGGAAAATTACGAGAACACGGGGAATGCTTCCAAAATGGATTTTCTTCTAAAAAAAATATGCAGTTGAGGAAATTAGTTTGGATCCATTTTATTTTTAGTTTTGTTTATTCTGATTGTTTTTAATTAATTTTACATTGCACGAACACCAGCAAAAAAATGATTCCCCTCTGAATCTGAAAGGGAGTCCTTTTTCATGATGGTGATGATAACTGTAGCATTCTCCATCCATGGGGACTCACGAGAATACGGGGAGTGAGTCCCCGGGACAAACAAAAACGCAGGGACTCCTCAAGTGGAGTCCTCGGGGAACGGCGAGAATACGCCATAAGTCCTCCGGTCCAACCAGTCTAGCTGCAACCAAACCGTCCTATCTCATGTAGTGCGAAAATTGGTGCATCGCTGTATCTGGGGGAGTGGGGGGCAAATGACCTGTTACTTTGATGTAAAATATAAGTTCGCCCTGGATTTTGACGTAAGGGGCAAGAAACGTGTAAGGTAGTAACCAATAATTAGGTGGTATAAAGATACATATTTTCTGCAGATATCAACTCGTCAAAAATAAGCACGAAGATGGAGTAAATAACAAGGAAGAAAGAGAATAATAAGGAAGCACACGAAAGAGAAATAACTTACAAATACACAGTATGTATGTATGTTCCCTAAAAAATATGAAAAATAAATAAGCACTCTAACTCTATCATCCCAAATATTTAACACTCAGCTCAGAATTCTAATAACTAATTAAACTCTATAATGAACTAATAACTATCCCTGCCACAACTTCGACCTACGATAAAACGTTCGCGTTGCTCCATGGTAACCTACAGGAAACCGACGCAAATTTTTTACTACCCGTCAATTCTTTTAGAGCCCCGCCATCCTCATCAAAAACTTCTCTCCTTAAATCCCCCAACTCACTATAGTAACAAACCAAGTGCTCCACATCTTCATTCATCTTTCCGCATAACGCACAAAAATATGGACCAGAACCGCACTGGGTTTTACCAATTCTTCTCACACGAATCGAGCCTCGTTTTTATCGCACGGTGCAGCTCCACTTCTCGGCCGCTTCCTGGCTGATTCTTTCTACATTCGTTTTTACACTGCATTGCTTACGAAGAAGACGGTAGCGCTTCTTGAGGATCGCGGACTTGCTTACCCACCAAGTCCGTGCTTCCCTGCAAGGTGCTGCATCAACTAAGAAGAAATCGTGTGGGCAGTGAATCCAAGAACGCATCATATGCGGAAGCAAAGAAGTTCTGCAGCAGCGAAGCGGCAGCACTATTGCAACAAAAACGATGCTCCGGTAGAGAATCCGCCGAAAACTCACCATCCACTTCAGCTCATCAGGTCTTATGCCGCGGCTCGGAGGTCTCGGACAAGCCAGTTGATCATCAAGCGACAAGCACGTCGGACGTAAGACTAGTGTGCCTGAAAGTTTTTTGCGATGGAGAAGTTTCAGGTTATGTTAGTAAAGATATGGATGTCAGGAAGACATACTTCAGAGGGATTACCTAGTAGGGATCATTCCTTGGCGGCTGTAGAGTCCTGACGCTCGTTTTGAAGGTGTTACTTAATGTTAGATGCTCGCGAACTGGCACACGTGCGACGTAAGGACACAAAGCCAGATAGAGAAATTAGGTAAAAGCGAGACAATGATTGATAATAGGGTAGAGAATTTGCAATTGGCATTTTGTTCAAAAATGGATTCTATCGATCCGAGGCGAATCGTGAACCCTCAGAGAAAGGGTATCAGCTCACCTCCTAAAGCCACTGCTGAATCCCCTGGTTCATTAGCATTTCCTTCACTAGCCGCGTGACGGCACAATAGTATCGGATATAACCCCCCGGTTAATCAGCTCTAATATAGCCTGTGAATGGATTAAGGACCCAAAAGCGTTGCTCACATCGCACGCACCGATAGCTAAAAATTCACGTGTTTTACCAGAATCTTTTAATGTAGAGCAAAGCGATTCAGGGCCTGGTAACAACCCAAACCTCGTCGAAAGCCAAACTGGAATGGTGGCATCGTATACAAACAGACACAATATTATTGATAATAAGAAGCTCAAATATTTTGGAACAGCACACTAGATACACTAATCGGACGATAAGAGGAACACTTGGAAGTTGCCTTCCCCTTCTTCAAAATCGGTGTAATTACTACAGTAAAAAAATTATCCGGCACCATACCCACTATAAAAAACCGGTAGTGTAGATGTTAAAAATAACATCTACCCGTCAACGTAAGGCTCTATACTGAACAAAAAGGATTTTCCGGTCGTTAACAGTGTTTTGGCTATATGTTTATATTTCTTTCTCCACTGCTGTTAATGGGTCACTAATCTGGCAACGACTGGAAAATTCCAAGTTTCACGTCCAGAGGCAGAGTAGTACCGTGTGGGGATACTGTGGGGTTGTAAAAATGTACGGAGCGATTGGTAATTATGGGGGTTGTTTCAGAAAATCTCGATCTACTCCAGAATTTCGTCGGCTAAGCCGCCACAGAAGAAGAGAAAACAAAACTAGAAGTATTAAGTCATGCTAAGTCGTTTTCACAATGAGGAAAATTCGGCCGCGTCGCTCCGCAAACGACGAGGCGAGTCCGAGTCAATGAAAAAGGCGACGAGTCCAGAGTTCGAATCCACCAGCTCTAATTTGACCATCGCAGTTTTTGTACTTTTCCTGTTTTAACGGGGCGCGGTTTTTCATGGCGCCGTTTTTTTTATTTTGTAGTTTCCTTTTCGCGGTTTTGACATGTAACCATGGGCACACAAGCTGTTCATCTAGTTTCAGTGCTGGAGCACTATCGTAGGATCTTGAACACGTAATTTTACTCCTTCCAAAGTTCCTTTTCCTGTTCCAGAGAAAGCTTTTAATCTGGAATGTGAAATCGAAGTTCCGGTACGACGATCGTAAACAAAAGAGATGGATTTGAAACTCTGTGCACTTGAATAAAGACCGTTTGTCACTCTGCTCATCGGAAAGCAGAGCAAAATAACACTAGGGAGTAGCGCCAACACCTATGCTTTCCATGCTTTGCAAACGGGCCGTACTCATAGCGCCACCCATTACGCTTGCGGCATTTAAAGCGAGACATACTTTCGGGTTCAGAAATTTCTAGTAAAGCAAAGGTACGGTCTGCACACACCAAGAAAAGGCGGCTGTATCATTTTTTTTTTGCTATGTTCAGAATATGAATTTATTGGAGCCGGCGCTTGTGAAAGACTGATTTGGGTTTTAATAGGGACGTTTTATATCGCTAGTGGAGCTAGTGTCCATGCTATTCGAGTGTGTGTCAGTTTTTTCAAGTCTTGGCGCTACTCCCTAGTGTGATTTTGCTCTGTCGGAATCCTTGACTGTCCCAAGAGCAAAATAACACTAGGGAGTAGCGCCAAGACCTATGCTTTCCGTGCTTCGCAAAAGGGCCGTACTCATAGCGCTGCCCGCTACGCTTGCGGCATTTAAAGCGAGACAAACTTCCGGGTTTAAAATTTTCTAGTAAAGGTAAGACGTGATCTGCACACACCATGGAAACAGTGGGGTTTTATCCTTTTTTTGCTGTGTTCAGAATATGAAATTATTTCGTTTCATTTCATTTATTTGTATCCGCCGTATACGACGAGTATAAAATATATAAAGTAAATAAACTATAACTCGATTAAACACTATAGATCAATCAATCAGGTTCAGTAGAACTGATAGCCTCACATAGGTTATGGCTAAATACTTACATTTTTCAGGAAACCGCAAACGCTTACGCTGCATAACTTCAATAGGATCTTTTAAACCATACTTCTAAATCATAAATTTGCAAGCCGTCTTTGGTGCGAGTTTCAGTAGGGACGTTCGCTATCGCTAGTGGTGCTAGTATCGCTGGTGTTCGAGTGTGTGTCACTTTTTTCAAGTCTTGGCACTATTCCCTAGCGTTATTTTGCTCTGCTGTCCCGCTATGCGGAGCTGTTCTCGCCATCGCTGAATGCCAACAGTTCGTCCTGGTCGATTGTTATCACGCCGAACTCAAAAGCGAACGGTCGCTGGATCGAGTCTCGATGGTGCCGACCGGCTCTGTCGGGGGCCAGTGGTGTGCGCATGTATATATATATATATCGTTTATGCACCAAAATAGCAAAGATAGCTAGCAAAGTCAACAAGTCAACATAGCACTTTCAACGGGATATAAAATGGCCAATGACAAATGACAAATAATGCTAGATAAACACGACTAAGAACTATTAAACGAACGAACAAAGTACGGCACAAACGAGTTAACATATCTCTCAGTTGCATCCGCTGGATAATTTGTTAATTTAGCTTTGTTTGAGTGGGTTTGAGTACGCGGGTTTGGCCTACTTTTGTTTTGTTCAACATACTCAGGCAACATTGATCTGTGAAGTTCAGAATTTAGACATTTGTGGCCAAAACTTATTGTTAAATGGTCCTACCTAAGTCCTACCAGCTTCAGATGAATACCTGGAGAAATCTGGGGAAGGTAAAAGGAAAGGTGTGCGAAAGCACTAGGATGGCCTGCACTCAACCGCTCATTCCACTTCCTGGCTGAGGACCAGGATCAGCATCGAAGATCAGCACCGTCCAGCGTTGCCTGACGAGCATTAGCACTTGCACTTGCCATTGCAAGTGAAAAGACGTATGCTCTACTATTTTATGACAAACCATATAACAAATATAACATAAAAAAGAACATAAATAGAGTAAACAGGCTTTCACAATTACAAAAGGAGTAACAGCTTTCTCAGGACACTGTAAAACTGAATGTCATTCATATGGTGGTCCATCCACATCTGCTTCAAACTGACAAATGATGCGGCCAGGCTGTTGTCGCACGACTGTGCACCCCTGTTCACTGATTTGAGTTATGAAAGATAGGTGGAAGTGAATGATATAATTACCAATTAATGCAATAAATAGGTATTCCTTCAGCCCAAGCTGTCTGCGAATCATATTTGACAGTGCAAAACGGATACGTAAGCGGGAATTTTGTTATAGCTATATTTCGGCCCTTCTTGGCAAGGATCCTCTTCAGGCTCAAAGCCGCTCAAGCTGAAAAAAAACGAACTAATGGCGACAGAAGCCAAGAAGGGCAGAAATATAGCTCTAATAAAATTTCAGCTGACGTATCCGTTTTGCACTGTAGATAGGAGAAATATAGTTTTGACCTTTAGCACGAGCTGATTCGATTGCATCATCCCTTTAACGGATAAACTCTTCCTTCAAATGAAATAGTATAATACTGTTTTTTATCTATAGCTTTCATTGATGATTCTATGTAATTTATATAATTTTTAATTCATAATATAATACTATATCCATTGGTTCAGCCAGAGCTTACTGCGCCAAACCGGTAAACCAGCTAGGATTTATTTTAGCGTTATTTTGACTCCTCTTTTCAATGGTCCTCTTCAGGTTGGACCAAGAAAAACAAACCCGCAACAAAATAAGTGAATATTATTGAACGAATCTCATGTTGGTGAAATACTTCGTAGGACCTCCTACGATTTGAAAGCTGGTGATGGGGATTTCATTTTGGACAACGCTGTGTTTTTGGGATCCCAAAACGTAAGTGGAGGCAGGGGCGTCCCGAGGGGGGGGGCGCTGCGCCCCCCCTACGTTTTGGGCATTCGGTCAAATTTTCGCCTCGGCGAAAATTCGGTCAAAACGGGCATCGCGGCGAAGCCGTGATGCATGTTATTATAAAATCTCTTGTGCCCACATTTCCAAATTAGGCGATTTAACGTGTTCATTGGTTCCCATTCTTTATCGAATTGGGTAATTAATCCAACTTTTGTTCAATCCGAGTCGATTTCACCGCATTCAGTATATCCCTGCATAAATTCGCTGAATTAATGTATTTATTTGGTCACATTCGTTAGCGAATTCGGTTGTTCACCGGAGTCCGTAACTGTTCTATCGCATTCGGTCAGTCCACGTCATAATTCGGTCATTAATCAGATTCATTTGGTTCTGATTTGTGACCGAATTCGACAGTTCATCCAACTTTTGTTCAGTTCGAGTCCATTTCACCGCATTCGGTACGTCCCCCCGTAAATTCGGTGATTAAAGTATTTATTTGGTCTCATTCGTTCGCGAATTCAGTTGTTCACCCGACTTTTCTCAAGTCCGTATCTGTTCTGTCGCATTCGGTCAGTCCACTTCATAATTTGGTCGTTAATCAGATTCATTTGGTTCTGATTTGTGACCGAATTCGACAGCTCATCCAACTTTTGTTCAGTTCGAGTCCATTTCACCGCATTCGGTACGTCCCCACGTAAATTCGGTGATTTAACGTATTTATTTGGTCTCATTCGTTCGCGAATTCAGTTGTTCACCCGACTTTTCTCAAGTCCGTATCTGTTCTGTCGCATTCGGTCAGTCCACTTCATAATTTGGTCGTTAATCAGATTCATTTGGTTCTGATTTGTGACCGAATTCGACAATTCATCCAACTTTTGTTCAGTCCGAGTCGATTTCACCGCATTCCGTACGTCCCCACGTAAATTCGGTGATTTAACGTATTTATTTGGTCTCATTCGTTAGCGAATTCGGTTGTTCACCGGACTTTTCTCAAGTCCGTATCTGTTCTATCGCATTCGGTCAATCCATTTTATAATTCGGTCATTAATCAGTTTCATTTGGTTCTTTAGCGAATTCGGTAATTCACCTGATTTTTGTTTGGTCCGCATCTGTTACCAGACTTACCACATTCGGTTGTTCTAGGTGGTTCTCCCAAGTTTTATTCCATTCCCAAATTCGGTCGTTATACCGCTCCCGATCTGCTCCTTATTTTTTTGTTAATTTTTCGGTAGTACGCTGGTAGTACGAATTCATTATTTGGTTCACCCCAGTTACTGTAAATGTGCCCAGTTATTATGCTAAGTGGCATTGATTTAGCTCTTGTTCTTTACCATTTAACGATAGCTTCAGCTGGTTTCCATCCATTACTTAACTTACACTTCTAATGATTGCAGAACTTTAGGAATAAGCACGTCTCCTGCCGTGAAAACTAGCCTATTTTTGTCGCTTGGCAGCAACTGCATTTTTTGTCGGCACATTTTCAGGTCCTGTTGGCAAAACCGGACGTCCCCCAAAGGTAAAAGGCTAGTGAGGAGAGCGTGAAAACACGCCAAATTTTCTCTTTAGACTTGATTTTGTACATACTATGCAACTTTTTCATTATAGCTTCTTGAAGGCAACTCGCGGTGTTTTAGAAAAAAACATAAATTCGGTCAATATCAGGTACCAATTCGGTCAATTTTTGCCAGGTTCGCCCCCCCCCCCCCCCCCCCAATGAAGAAAGGCTCGGGACGCCCCTGAGTGGAGGGATACCTCAGACATCGGAAAAGTTGTCCGTCTGTTGTAAGAACGATAACTCTCGAAAGGGATGAGATATTTTGATGAAACTTGGTGTGAGGATCTTTTGGGTCAAGTGACATTTAGGGGTGGGGGAGGGGGTTCAGATTAAGGGGCAAACAAAATATTTTTAAACAGCTAATGCGATAGTCGATTAAGGGGTAAGAAGACATGCTGAACGCGATTGTGAAAACCATTTTATCGCCGGACAAGTAGTTCGCCCGGAATCCGGCCAAAACCGGAAAGTTTGTTAAAAGTAAACGTTTTATTAAAAGTAGTAGTTGATTAGATGTTCGATTTAGGGGTAGATGTTCAGTTTAGGGGTGAGAGACTGATGTGAAAATCCTTTTCTACCCGGACATGTGGTTCGACCGGAATCCGGCCAAAACCGGAAAATTTGTTAAAAGCAAAAGTTGTATTTGTAGTTGATTAGATTTCCGATTCCGGGGTAAGAAGAGATTCTGAATCCGTACATGACAATCAATTTTTACCCGGACATATAGTTTGCCCGGAATCCGACTGAAACCGGAAAATTTGTTATAAGTTAAATTTTATTTGTAGTTGATTAGATGTTGGATAATTCCGCCAAAACCGGAAAATAGACAGAAGTAAGGCAGGAGGTCTTGATCTGTTTCGTCACAATAGATATGACTTAATAGGGGTAAACACACATGCTGAATCCATATCTGAACTTGGTTTTCTCAAGGAGTCTGGTGAAGACTGGATCTGGCGAAGACAAGACCCAGTTTTCTGGATCAAATATTGAACTTTTGGGATCCCATGGTCTTGTTTAACATCTCATCTGACCTATCCTTTCAGCAAAGTAAACATGTTTGACAATGGAAAACGGATACGTCAGCTTCATTTTATTAGAGCTATATTTCGGCCCTTCTTGGCAAGGGTCCTCTTCGGGATCAAGCCCCTCAAGATGGAAAATTAACTTGTGGAAAACAACTAAAGATTCTGCCTTAAATATCTGATTTTGTAAATTTCCCTTGAAAAGCTAGTGCTGTGATTACATTTTGGACACGGCTGCTCTTTTTGCGGCTCGATTGGATCGTTTAGAGGGTAGAGATTCTTCTCATTTTTGGTTTTAGAATCACCTGTCTCTTCTTCTTCTTTCCAGCTAAGATGGATACTTGTCGGCGGCAAGAAAAAAGTAAATACGATGTAATAAAACAAAACAAATAAGATTAATCCATTGTAAATATAGGATTGATGCTTACCGTCAAATCACAACGTACCTTGGTCAGCTGATGGCTGCCGTTCCGTCATCTCCGCTCGGACCCCCGACGTCAACCCAGACAGTCGCTGAAGCTCAAGCGCAGGTGAGTTATTTGAAGTCCAAACGCATATTTTTATTTATTCATTTAGTTTTATAACCCGCTGAAAAGACAGAATAGCGGAGTACAAACAATGAAAAAGAACACATAACACTAAAGTTCACTATAGAAGAAGGGACAAGCCGTGATGTGCGGGGAAGCTGAGATGAAATGTTGTATTTTTAATTATAGCCGAAAGTTTCAGCGATATATCCGGAAGCTTGTAGCGCGAAATCAGATGTCGGTTTTTGTGTCTTTTTCATGCATGCGTATGTATTCACAAAACCAACTGGCGTTAATTGCAAGGCATTGTCAGGCTTCTGGTGTTATAAGTATCACATCATATCATCTTCTCATATTTAAAATGTTGGCGCGCGTCCACAAATGAGGAGCCCAGGTCCGTCAGATTTTTCACCTCGATCATTAATGACAACAAGACGGGTCCTTCCTCGTGATCTATACCCAGACTAAAGTACCAGAAGCAAAAGACTAACATCAGAAAAACACTGGCATCAGAAAACAAGAGCTCAATGGCACATGGTACGAAGTAGATGAGAAGGTCACAAAATACCCCACTGTACAAAAATGCGTTTCAGACCTAGAAATACGACCTGTCTGAGCACACGATTTCCGGTACCCCTTCCAACTCTCCGAACAGCGGCCGAATCTGGTTCGGACTACTGAATGGGTCATCTAAAGCATTTTCTCTTACCACCTATCAAGTTTCACTCAAATCTGATTGTTTTCTGGGAACTTCCGGTAACCCCCCCCCCCCCTCAAGCGGGGTCGGATCCAGTTCGAACCCTAAAATATGTCATCTAGGGCATGTGTCTCTCTGTATTGCAAGTTTCATTAAATCGCTCTCATTTCTGACATCTCATATTCCCGTCCATCAAGTTTGACGGGAATCGGAGCATATATGCTCCGATTTGATAGGCTATAGCCTGTCTGCAAATTTCCTTTTCCCACTTCATCCTCCTCCCCTACCGTGGCCAGATCCGATCCAGACGCCAAATAACAAACCAAGGCCGCATGTTCTGCTTGTCTATGTCGTCAGTTCTTATCACCCATAAAGTTCCACTCGAATCAGACCACCCGTTCGCAACTAACCTAAGCCAGGGATTTTCGGATTCCCATTCCCTCAACTCCCCGAAGATGGTCGGATCCAGGAACACAAGTCTTACTAGGGCATTGTGTCGGATCCTTTAATCGCGTATATGACTGCAAAGTTTCATCGTCCTTAGAATATCTAGAACTCTCCTAACTGGCGATCATCAGAATTTCGGCTAACACCCTCCAACTCCCCCAGAGAGCCCTGACACGATCTGGTTCTGTCAGTAATACTTGTTCTTGCCACTAAGTTTCATCCCAATCCCTCGACTCAAACCGTTTCACGAGATTTCCGGTGTCTCCCTTCAATCCCCCCCCCCCCACATGTATCGGATCTGATCAGGACTTGACATGGTACATCTGAGACGATAGCTCTAGCTCAGTTCCGACCACCGGTTCAAAAGTTATGCATGCCACTAGTTTCCGGGCTCTCCATCCGTCCACTCTCCCCGTGCTGGTTGGATCGGGGAAACGACTATTATCAAGTCAGTCTGTCCGGGTCTCTGACACGCCTTCCAAGTTTCATCGTCCTAGCACATCAGAAGTACCGAACTCGCGGGATCGCCAGAATTAAGATAATTTCGTAGACCACATTGGCCGAAATATTTTTTTTTACACTTTTCTTGTGATATCACCAGAATCCCGGCCCTTCCCCCCGCCTGAACTCCCCCATAGTGCCCAAATCCGGTCCGGTTATGTCAACGATGTATCTAGGACTTGTGCTTGTTCTTCCCACCAAATTTTATCCCGATCCCTCCATTCTAAGCGTTTTCCAAGATTTCTGGTTCCCCCCTACACCTCCCCCCAAAGTCACCGGATCCGGTCCGGATTTGAAGTGGGTCGTCTGAGACACGAGGTCTTGCCAAAGATCAAGTTTCATGAAGATCCGACCACCCGTTCAAAAGTTATAAATACCTCAAGATTCCGGAATTCCACTCCCCCACGATGCTCGGGTCGGGGAAGTGACTGTTTTCCGTTTAATCTTTTGGGCTTCCTGATATGCCTGCCAAGTTTCATCGTCCTAGCTTATGTAGAGGTTTTCGAACCAATAAAACCCGGACCAACCGACCGACGGACGGACGAACAGAAATTGCGATCACTATATGGCACTAAAACTAATTAAAACTAACAAAAGAAAAAGACTAAAATTTCACTTCAAATTTTCAACTGCCTCTCAGTGGATCAGCACTGTAAAAAGTTTTTCCGTATAAAGATTAAAGTTACTGCAGTATTTGCTACTCGGATTACTCTTATCTCTACGCAGATAAGATTAATACCAAATAGAGATAAGATGAAACTGAGTAGCAAATACTGCATTTAACTTTATTCTTTATGCGGAGGGAATTTTTACAGTGAGAGTGACCCTGAGGAACCTACTTAAAATTTTGGTATTCCTAAAACTTTCAGTGTTTGCTAATCCCTCTTGTTTCCAGACTCACTTACTCCAAGCACTTTAGTTCTCTGTTCTCTCAGCTCTGCACCTTCGCAAATACAATGACATTTATACAGTGAGGGTGACCCTGAGGAACCTACTTAAAATTTTGGTGTTCCTAAAACTTTCAATGTTTGCTAATCCCTCTTGTTTCCAGACTCACTTACTCCAAGCACTTTAGTTCTCTGTTCTCTCAGCTCTGCACATTCGCAAGTACAATGACTCACTATTTCGTCTAGACATATGATATGAGTAAGGACCCGTCTTGCTGTCATCCATTATCGGGGCTATGTACTTGACGGACATGGGCACCCCATTTCTTGACGCCAGCAGAAATCTCATGCACGAATATATGATATGATATTTATTTTACACTAGAAGCCAAAGGGCCATAGCGATGCAGACAAGAACAAAATGACAAGCTAATCCCTAGAAACCACTCAAAAATACAAACAAAACATGTCTTGTGTTTCATTTTGAGGAATCGAACTCATTTTCTTTGAAATAAAACACTCACTCTTCAGCGTTTGCCCCATCCTTTTCCTGATCGCACTCATTAACTCCAAATATTTCACACAAATTACTTAATACCATACATTCACACGTAAGATGCCGCACAAACTCATTCATATTTCTACACATCGGGCAAAAGTAAGGAGCAATAATTGGGGATAATTGATTAATTTAGATAATTATTATCCCAATTGCCCTACCAATGGCGACTTGTTCATGAAAATAATACTATCAATCAATCAATCTATTTATTACCCGTCAAAAACAATAGAGGGCGTGTAGCCCTAATGACGGAAATTAAGAAAAAACAACAACAACAAGAAAAAAAGACAACGCACATAGGAAAACTTTCCACTAAGCACGGCACAAACATAACTACAGATTACACGAAAAGGGAAGACCACTGGTGGTCCAGTTTACTAGCGGAAGATTTGAAATCTTCTACTCTTTTATCAATAATACTGGCAGGCAGAACCAGATGGAATTTCTGCGCCAAGAAAGAATTACTGGTCCAAGGGGGCAAATGCAGCAGATACTTGGCAAACTTAAAATAGATCCGGTGAACATTTTTCTTATTAGAAGCAGAAAAAAAAAAATACTGGTAACCATATGAATCGAACTGTCTTATCTTTGGAGGAACTGTCGTGCCTATAATGCCAATACAACCTGCTTCCGAAATTGTCTCTATTAATTCTTAAATCCGGAGGCGAGTATTTTAAATGTTCCATTCTAAACCGCTAACGACACCTCATTGATCTTCGCATTCGCCATGTTTCAGTATTTCCATGCATATGATGCTCCCGACGAGTGTTTGCGTTTCATGCTATTGATGTGTATACCGGCTATCTGAATTTTGCCGTGCTTTTGCTAGAAGTCTATGGGCCTGGAAAAGGCTTAAAACAGCCAAAGCCGTGTATAATTTGTACCGTGTTCTTCAAAACTGTGTTAACTGAAAATTTGTTGAAAACTGAGTTAACTATACAATTGGAAAGAATTGGTATTCTGTTAAAATTGTGCTAAATGTTAGATGACGACATGAGCACCATCTAACAGGTAGATTAATTTTAACTTTATGAGTTCCTACTTTCTTCATGCAGATGGCATACACAAAACTGGACCCAAAAATTATGAAGATGTAGTTAGCACAGTTTTGAAGAACACGGTACATTTGTAAAAAGCACAGCCTAGTTATACAGTATTCAAATGGTTTTGAATATTGGAAAATAAGCAGTAAATAGAGCGAGGTGTGCTGTAACCCCGTAATGCTATAATTCCTACTGAAATTCACATTTTTTTTGGCAGCGTATCATCTGGTAAAATGGTGGAAACGAATTAAACGTCAACGTCGGCAACTGGCTTTTTCTAATTTCCCACATTTCCCCGCTGAATGAGAATCGGGATTTGAATATCAAAGAAATTAATTTTCTACAAAGCTTCTTTGCATTTCATTTTCTCTGATTATTGCCGATTTCCCTTGAGGAAGAATCCATGGTATTTTCTAATTTCTTCTTTTCCCTGTGGTAATGGATTTGCGGGGTGGGTTTTGTTTCCTGTGGCTGCATGGAAGGAAATATGTCAGATCGGGATGAATGGTGTCGCTGTCTATAGGCTAAGTCGCCATGATTGAATGCAGTTTAATCACCTCTCTTCTAAGGACATAAGTTGCGTTTTTGCAGGTACCATGGTATCTGATACCAGGGGCGTCACTAGCCTTTTACCTTTGGGGGGGGGGGGGGACGTCCGGTTTGTAGAATAGAATAGAACCAGTGTAAACTAACTGTAATGCATCAGTTGAGAGTACCACCTTTGACGTGTTTCAAACCCTCAAGAATGTCAATCGTAAAACGCCAGCTAAATGAAACACCGATCTTTCAAATAGACAATACTACAACATGCGCTGCATGCGAAATTTGTGTAAAACTAATTGTCAGTCAGTTGAGGTTATTCCTTTAATGGAATTTTGTCTATTAAAGTTCACAGATTTGGCTTTTCATTTCAGCTTTCGCTAAAAAGCTAAGCTTCCAACGACTGTACCCAGAACAAGTTAAAGTAAGTGCCGCAGGGGAAATTTTGTTGATCTGCCTTTCTTCCGGAAACATTTTGGTAAACCTGCTATACAAATTTTAGCTTTTAACGTGTTTCAAACCCCCAAGAATGTCAATCCTAAAACGCAAACTAAATGAAACACCAATCTTCTAAATAGAGAATACTACAAATGCGCCGCAGGCGAAATTTTGTGTAAAACTCAATTTAATGCGTCAGTGGAGATTGATCCTTTAATGTAAATTCGTATATTTAAATTCCCAAATTCGCCTTTTCGTTTCAGCTTTATCTAAAAAGCGAAGCTTCCAACGATTATACCCAGATTAAGTTGAACTAAGCGCCGCATGCGAATTTTTTTAAATCTGTGTCTTTTTCGGACAAATTTGTGCCCGACAAATGTTTGCAGAATTTGATTTCTTACGTGTGAAAAGAAGTCGATGTGCCAAAAGAATACCGACGCCCCACAAAAGCATTGAGAATTCGATTTCCTCTGTGTTTTGCCCGACAAGTCTGTATAGATCTTTATTTCTTCCTTGTAAAGAGAAGCTGATGTGCCGACGAAACTTAAAACTTTCGGGATGCGCCCGATAAGCGTTTACAGAATTTGATTTCTTATGTGTGAAAAGAACCCGATGTGCCAACGAGAATACTGACGCCCGAAAAAAATACAGCATTTGATTTGTGATGTGTTAAAAACACAGTCTTGTTGTGACGACGAGACTCGAACTTCCCGGGTGCGCCCGACAAAGTTTGCAGAATTTGATTTCTTACATATAAACAGAACCCGATGTGCCGACGAGTCGACCGACGCCCAACAAAAACATACCAAATTGTATTTCTTCTGTATTCCTTATGTAAAAAAAAAAACGGTGTGCCGACGACAATACCGAGACCCAACAAAAGCATGCAGAATTCGGTTTCTTCTGTGTTTTGCCCGACAAATATTTGCAGTATATTATTTCTTGCGTGTAAAAAGAACCTGAGGTGTCGAGGAATCGACGACGCCCGACAAAAGCATACAAACTTTATTTCTTCTTAAAAAGAACCCGATATGCCATATAGAATACCGAGGCTCGAAAAAAGCCTGCAGAATTCGATTACTTCTGTGTTTTGCCCGACAAATGTAAGCAGAATTTTGTTTCTTTCGTATAAAAAGAACTCGACGTGCCGACGAGTCGACCGACGCTCGACAAAAGCATACAAAATTCTATTTATTCTGCCATATAGAATACCGTGGCCCGACAAAAAGCATCCAGAATTCGATTTCTTCTGTGTTTTGCCCGACAAATGTTAGTAGGATTTTATTTCTTGCATATAAAAAGAACTCGATGTGCCGACGAGTCGACCGACGCGATAAAATGCAGCAATTTCCCTGGCATTTCCCATGGCAATGGTACTTTGTCATATCTCCAAATTCGCGCAGAGAGGATTATTTGCTGCAAAAGATAAAAAAGTAAAAGTAAAAAATCAAGCGACGCCGTATTTCCTGAGTTCCCTCCTTCTAAGCCTGTCTGGAGAAGGGTGTGTGTCATACAGTAGGTGCGTTTTTGCAGTTTCCGTGGTATCTGATTCCACGCTAACTTGATTTGCATTTTGTCGATTTTCCAGATGATTCTCAGATACTGTGGTCAGCTACTACGGTCGGGGGACCGTGGTATCGGAATAGCAGATACCACGGTAACGGGCCAGATAATAACTGCATTAACATTAAGACCATGGCAGGGGCGTCACGACTGGGGGGGGGGGGGGTCAAAACAGTCGGTTTTTCTGAAAATCAGTCGACTGTTTTCAAAACTGTTGTTTTGTTCTTGAAAACAGTCGTTTTTTCTAAAAAAAAACAGTCGGTAAAAATTACCAGCCAGTCGATAAAGGCCTTGCCCCCCCCCCCCCCAAACATTTTGGCTAGTAACGCCTCTGGACCGTGGTATCAGATACCAGGGTATCTGCAAAAACGGAAATAATGATTCCGTTGTTTTTTTAAGGCTGAAAGTATGCTCCACTTGGTACTCCAGTCCGACGATGAGCTTTGCCACGTTGCAGTCTATGACTGGATGGTTGAAAGAGGCTTTGTAGAGAAGCTCTTGAAGGTAAGTCTTGGTCCTGTTTACAGTAAAAAGTTTCTCCGATCAAGGATTAAATTTATCTGCAGATAAATTAGAGATAATATTATCTTAATAGAGACAAGATTAATCCCAGTAGCAAATACTGCAAGATTTGTTTTACAGTGTATCAAATATCTTATCTTAAGTGACACAGTTAACTGTAGATATAGAAGTAAGGACGCTGTTCTTTATTCGAGAAATTTTTGCAAATACTGAAGAGTGAACTAGTAAATTTTCCAGCTTGAGCCTGAAGAGGACCCTTGACAAGAAGTGCCGAAAAGTTCAGCTGACGTATTCGTTTAGACTTTCAGTATAATGTATTTGAAGAAAAATTGTTATGATGACGGAAGACGAAAAATCAGAGCAAAATAACTCTAGCGAGTAGTGTCGAGACTTGAGAAAAGTGACACACACACGAACAGCAGCGACACTAGCACCACTGGTGATAGAGAACGTCACTACTTAAACTCAATCAGTCGGGCACCAGCGCTGGCTCCCATAACTTAAAATTCTGAAGACAGCAAAACAAAGATACAGCCTCCTCTGTTTCTTCGATGTATGCAAACCACATCTCAGCTTTACTAGAAATTTATAAACCTGCAAGTTTGTCTCGCTTTAAATGCCATAAGTGTAGTGGGCGGCGCTACAAGTATGGCCCGAGTGGAAGCATGGAAAGCATAGGTGTTGGTGCCACTCCCTAGTATTATTTTCCTCTTTGAAAAATTGACGCCACAGAGTGGAGAAGCCGTAGCCGACGCTACGCGGGTTAAAAAAAAAAAAAAGGTGAAGGATTAAACCTGAACTTTCTTATAATATGTTTGGAACTCGACCAGAGTACGACATTACGTCACTCGAGAACTCGGGTTCAAATTCCGATCCCAGACTGGCAGGAGTCTCAAAAGATCAGTCGCACGACAAGCTAAAAGCTTAACGCCAAATGTAATAATAAATAAATAAATTATGCAATTTAATCGCTCCATTGTGACCAATTCCGTAATCGCTGTACATGGCAGTCATGCGGTGCATTCCAGCATCCCTAACACATTGATTTTTGAATGTTTGCAAGAAGCTGATTCGTCAGAAAAACGGTCATGTGAATTTGTCCGTGTTTTTTTGCTAGAAGTCAACCGGTGTGGACAAAGGCTTGAAACAGCCAAGGCCGCTGGTAAACTTGTTAAAAAGCAGTAAATAATGCGATGCGTTTTTAAAGTAAGTTAATAAAAACGAAGAAAACCAAGGCTTTATGTCTATGGTAGTCTGTTGACTTGAATCGTTTTTGCTCGATGCAGTTTAATATTCGTGAAGTCAGTCAAATGAATAATTGTTCATCTCGACTAATCGTGTTGCTGCCCTTTGACCCTTAAAAGGGATTTAATGAAAAATGTCACTCCGAAATTTGCTGTCAAACTCGGAGGAAAGTTGAGAGAAAAATAAAAATGAAAGACTCCTCGCGAAGCTCCAGAAATTCTTTAGGGCTCAACAGAAGAGCTGAGAGCGCAAAGGTGATAATTCTCCTTTGAAAAATTGAGTTCCTAATCTATAATACGACAAAGTTATGCTCTCTTTCTCCCTGTTCTAGTAAGATTTTCGCCAGCTGCTGAGAATGCTGAGATACTCAGTTGACGAAGCTGATAATTAGTTTATGCCAACTTTCCAGACTTTAAACGCGATTATCCCGAAACTAGCAAAACGTGACTCGTCACCTCTTTCAACTCAGCTCTTCCGATGAAGATGAAGACTAAGGACCAGTTGTATAGTAGAGGTACAGTAGAGGTATGCTTATGTGAACGTTTGTTGACATTGGACAATTTTCATGCACTTGCTGTGCCTAAAGCTAACTATCAGTTAGCCAAAGTAGGTAATTAAGGGCATCTGAAAATACCTGTATAGGTTCTTTGGATCCTCATTCTGCCATTTAGCCCAAAAGTGCACTGTTCACATTAAAGTAACTGTTCACATAAGCATACCTCTACTGTATGTTACCTCGGCAGTCGCCTAACTTTGAATGTGATAAAAAAAAAAGTAAAAAATCAATTAAGTTTAACCGGAAAGGGCTGAGACAGGTTAATATAGTTACCCATCACTTATTCACTTAAAGAGGCTTGAAGACCCGATGAAAATGCGTTTCTTCGTTGCTCCGCTAGTCACGAAAAATCGATTTCCGAATAGTGGACTTTCCGTGTGATTTGTGATACCTTTGTGCGCTTGTTGTACGCTTAACGAAAAAGATTTACGAAAAATTTGTGTTCAGGCACTAAGCCACCAAGCTCAACAAAAAAATCCACTATTTCTTTATCTATTATTTAATTGCTGGATAGTGGCTGTTTAGAGGGTGGAGGGATTCCAGAAATCAAGCACGACACTCTAAAGCAGCCTCAATCGGATCGTTAACCCCATGATTTCGTGTAACTTTTCGATTACGAGACCACAGCGGCAGCCCAAGCAGGAATTTAGCATATTTGTAAAAAGTACTTCTAATAGTTATAATATCAGATGTGTGGAAAAGTTTCCAGAAAGGTGCTAGTGCAAGTGCATGCGGTAATGCAAGAGCATTATACCGCTGCGCGGGTCGCCGTCACTACCCCCACCCGTCGATTCACCTACCCGTCAATATGCCCAATCCAAAAGTCCGTCGATTCACCCACCCGTGCTAGCACCAGTCTGTTGTAACGCGCTTTCGACTCAGCAAGCATACCATATGCTTTTCTGATTTTAGCTAGAAAATGCGCTAAAGTTGCAAATTAGCTTCATTTCGTTCGTGTTTCAGAAGATAGCTTAAACTCTTAAAGCACAACTCTTACTACGAATGATCTTTTCCCTATAAAATGGATCAGAAAAAACTTTTCGAAAACATCATTACTTTCCACCTGAAACTAACGATTCTCCTGTTAGCGCTAGTCGAATATATCCAGCCTTCTTGCTCTCCGACGTGGCGGCTGGGCGCAAAAGATTTGAAAACTGAACGTACCTTGGTTAAAAAGTGGGAAAACTAAGCAAATAAAAGAAGTAATAAACAGAAGATTATCACATCCTTATTTTTGAAAGAGTTGTCAGCGGTCAATGAAGATTCCGACAAACTTTTCGTTGGGTGACGGGAAAACTCGGCAAGGCCGAAAAAGCGCTAAAAATTCGTAGTTACGGAACGAAACAATGGAGAAAGGTGGGGATTTTAGAAGCTTATAATTCCACATGGGAGCTAAGTATATTATAAAAGGCAGAATAAGCAAGACGGGTCCTTTAAGACTCTTAGCTGATATTAAGTTCGTAATGTATTATTTCCATTTGATTGTTTGAAAGTGAAAAACAAAAGCAAGGTGGCCTGAAATATATTTAAGTGTTCAAAGAAGAAAATCAGCTAGGCTACTTTCTCTGTGTCCTGAGTTAATTTATTCCCCCTAGCCATCTTCACGACAATCAAGATATCCTGTCGCACTCACTAGATGGATCTAATTTGGATACGGTAGTCCTGGAATAGAATAGAATTTTATTTTATACCGCCGAATTTGACCTTTTCGTCATCCAAAATGACGAAGAACATAACACTTTATAGTCTTGTCACGAAGGAAAAAAGAACACTAAAAAGGTCTAACTTATCGGTTATTGTACAACTCAACAAATGCTGGAACAAAACTCCTTCTAAATCTTCTATGAAGAGGGGCCACAGGGCTAGTTTGGGGATTTTCTGGGATTTCTCTCGCTGGGGTCTAATACGTATAGTCGAATAGGGGGGTGGGAGAATATTACGTAATCGGGGAACAGATAGGGTTTTAATACCAAAATTGATGCTAGTTCTGCCCTTCCTCCTCCACCACACACGCATACACAAACGGACATGCAATCCGGTGCGCTTGGGGTGTTGGGTTCCAGTGTTATTGGGAACTTACCGTCTGAACAAAAGTTCCCTGATTCATTTTTAGGATGTAACACATAAGTTGCGTTTTTGCTGATACCATGGTATCTGTTACCACGGTCTAAAGTCGTTTTTGCAGTTATCGTGGTATCTGATACCACGGTCAAAAGGCGTTTTTGCAGTTATCGTGGTATCTGGCCAGTTATCGTGGTATCAGATATAAAGATACTACGGTCCGATCGTGGTAACTGGTCGTGGTATCTGAAAATTCACCTAACTTTCATCAAATTTTGTCAGATTGGTGAGAAAGAAGTTTACCACTTAGTGATGTAACTGGATATCTGTTTCGCTTTTGGGATGACTTCGAAAAGTGCAATTTCGGCAATAGTCGTTTTTGCAGAGCACCGTGTATCAGATACCGCGATAACTGCAAAAATGACAAATTGCAGATCAAGTTACCGTGGTAACAGATACCATGGTATCAGCAAAAACGCAACTATAGTGGTGGATGTGCTAAATAATGGCGATCTCTGAAGTGGGATTTCCTGTGTCGGATATTGTTTCCTGGCTGTAACTTTTTGCGTAAGAAATATTTTCAGAATACAAAATAAAGAGTGCCTCAAAAGACGCTCTTTCTGCTCAAAGCCAACTACTCTCATTAAATCGCTATAGTCTACCAGCAACCTTTTCCTTCACCGAAAGTGCTATAAACACTACAAAAAGCGCACATTCGAGCACTTCCTTCTGATTGCTAAACCCAAGTAGCTTACCCGTTTTCTCACCACCTGAATGCAGTACGGAGACGCAGGGATTCTTAATTCCCTTCCACACTGTAAAAAAAATCTTGCAGTATTTGCTACTGGGATTAATCTTGTCCCTAAAAGGATAATCTTATCTCTATCGGATTAATCTTGTCTCAGTAGAGATCAGGTTAATGCCAGTAGCAAATACTACAGTTAACTTTAAACCTTACTCGGAGGAACTTTTTACTGTGCATCGGCATAATGAATCACTATAGAATATTTAGCAATGTATAATATGTATTTTCTAAATATCAGTGTATAATGAGTTTATCCTTCCGAATTCCCTTTCAGTTTTGTTTTGTTCTGGCTCGAAATGGGTTGATGACAAGCCCCCCCCCCCCCCCCCAAAAAAAAAAGTATTCCTTCGAAGATCCGCCTCCAAGGGGACTTCCAAAAACGTAATAGCTTTCTGTTGCAGATTGTTGCACTTCCATTGGCTACTTAACCCCCTCCACAGTTTAAGTATCAAGCACCCTTGATATCACCCCCACCCCCCCCATCACACACACACACGCGTCCTTGAAAGATCAACTCGAAGGTTTTCTCGGAAAACAGTAGCCTAATTGAGTTTGATTGCAGATCCGATCACAATTCTTGGAAAAATACTTACTGAGGGAAAAAGAGCGTCATCCTGAAGTGATTGCAAAAATGGATTTACTTTGGCAGTATTACGAGAACCAAAGAAATTTTGGAGGGGCGTCGAAGATACTCGCTACGTTGGCGGAAGCACACCAGTAAGTCCTCCCCCGCTGAAAAATTTGTAGCCTGCATAGTTGTATGGTAGTTGTACGAAAAAGTTGCATGTAGTACTATGTAATAGCAAAGAATACTATCATTTAATGTGCCTCATATTGGAATCTTAAGTAGTGGTATGCAGTAGCATCCTGTCTTGCCATAGTAGCACCCAGGCTTGCTAATAGTAGCATGCAGTAGTATTCAGTAACACGGTAGCCTTGAAGTAGAAGCATGTAGTAGCATCAGTTAGTACTGCATGCCACTTCTTCGTACAACTTCGTACTACTATTTTGCAATGAACTTTTCATCGGGCCCCCCATCTCCTACAATAGTCCTTCGCGAGGGGGCTACTATGAGCATGTTCCACCCTACTAACAGTCGTAACTATTAGTTACTAGTTTCGTTCCATCCTCGTGAAAAGTTACTACGCAGACCGTTCCTACCTTCTCGAAATAGTAACTATTTGCTTACCACGCTCGGGAACGTAGTAAGCGTGGTAACTACGAATCCCTCGTGATTAGCCCGTGGCACGATATTTTGCTGAAAATAGAAAAACTCGTTCCAGTCTTGACGCCAAGAAGTCAGAATTCGTGACGTCGTGTGTGGAAATCACGGTAAGTAGGGTGGAACACGCTCTACGTATCCTTATGACTTAAACAGATTTGACAGTGCAAAACGGATGCGTCATCTGAACTTTATGAAAGCAATATTTCGGCCCTTCTTAGCAAGGGTCCTCTTCAGGTCCAACCCGTTCAAAAATAAATTGTGAAAAGCTCTATATAAAATTCTATAGTATATTGTATATTCTATTTAGAATTATATAGTATATTTTATATTATATTTAAAATTATATAGCTAAAGTTCAGCTGACGTATCCGTTTTGCACAATCAAATATGATTTGCAGTCAGCCTGAAGGAAGACTTAAACAGTAAAACAAGGAGAGTATTCTTCAGTGACATTTTGGATCTTCTTGGCAAGGGTCCTCTTCAGGCTGTAACTGGAAGATGCAAACTTGCAATAAGGAGATGAAGCTTCTAGGAACCATAAGTAGCCCATCCTATTTGGGAAATTTCGCATTTGACACTGCAAAACGGATACGACAGCTACATTTTATTATAACTCTAATGAAATGTAGCTACACTTTGTTTAGGTCTATACATTTTACTACAGCCCTAAGAAAATGTAGCTGACGTATCCGTGCAGTGTGAAATATGATTCGCAGTCAGCTTGGGCGGAAGGAATATTAGGAAATTCCTTCGTAGAAACTTTTGAAGTGGAAAACTAGCGCTGTGATTCAATTTTGGAGAATTTGGTTAATTTGACGGTGCAAAACGGTTTTCAAAACGGTCCGTTTTGCACCGTCAAATATGATTCGCAGTCGGATTGGGCGGAAGGAATAATTTGGTTAATTTTGACAGAATGCGGAAAACACCCTCCAATGTCAGCGAAATAATCGAGCAGCAAAAAAAGCAGCCATGTCAAACATGCAAGGCTTCTTTACTGTTTCCGTTTAGCTCATTGGTCAGGACTGGTTATGCAAGTTTTTCCTTGTTTCTCATCGGAACCAACGGACTCGCGCGAGAATGAAAATAGCTGGGACGGTTTGGACACGGAACGGAACTGGTTCACTTGGGGGCAATTGGGAACTGGGATGGAATAGCGGGGTACTAAGCAGGGTTTCAGTTGAGTCATGTATGTGAGACTATTGGAATAGAAACTGTATCTGCTGCGATACAAGAGTCCTTTCAAGAGTGGATCTTCTGGGTAAATTCGAAATCGCCTCCTTACATGAACGAAGGCTGAAACTCTGCATGGAGTTTGGTGTCAAATCTCTGAATCAACCAATCCACAAAAATATTTTCCCTTTTGAAAAGCTGACAAAAAGTCTGCCTCGCTATTTTATTTACTCACTAAACAACAAAAGGGAAATAGCGCAGTACAAAAAAGAAAGGAAAATTTAAAATGAGCTTTCGACAACGTATTCAGACGAACTTTAAAATATTGTCCTGTCTTGAACCCTTGACTTGTGTGGGAGGGGTGATGTAGACATTGCAAATGCTAGAATGCTTCTGATTTGACTATATAATTAGGAAACGTTGCTTTTAAGAAAAATGTGTTCTTAAAGCAATATTTGTATTAAAAAAGTGTGTGAAGTAATATATTTTCCGGTGAACAAAGCTGGACGAGGTATCTTCTAAGTCAAATGTCTGGTTGTCGCGAAGAAAAATAATGTGGTGCAGCCGAGCTATAGACCGATTTTACATACGTCATTACTTTTGTATTTTCTTTGAATTATGATCAGTGTAGCGGCACTACACAGGATGGAATGTAACAAAAACTTAAGAAAGGGACCGTGAACGGTCCCACAGTTTATCGAGTGTGGAGCTTCAACCTTCAGTGAGAAGGAGATATTGCCCCCCCCCCCTCCACTTTATATGTTAAAGGATCCGCGACAGTAACCACGCTTGTTTCCTGCTTTATCTTTTCTTCAGTTCCCGCATAAAATTTTGAATGTGGAGAAAAAATTTTGTCTGTGTTAGAGCTTAAAGTTTCACTGAAAAGCTAGCATGTTTGTATATATTGTATTTGAATACACTAATTTTGCGCTGTTGAGGAATTTGCATTTTGTTAAATAAGGAGTGATGTTGAGAATATGGATGGCGTCCCATCAAAGCAAAATTCACAGGTAAACCGCGCAATTTGAACTTCGTCGAGGACGCGGTGTTTCCGCGTGGAAAATCGCAAACCGCTGCAAAATAAGTTAAAGACGAATCCCAGAACTAGCACCCTAGCAAGTTCGTTTCTTTACAGCAGGCAATTCGGTACTGGTGTTGGTGTTTTGATGAACTAAATGTTTAAAGTTACGAAGACCTACCCTAGCTTTGAAAGATCTGTCACACACAAAAAAAACTTTATTTGGGAACGTCGATTTGTGGACTAACGCATTTTCATCCTGTTCAAGCCATTTTGGTGAATCGGTGATTCATAACTAGATTTTCGTATTTCAGCCATAGTCGGTGAACCTTTTGAAATAACACGACAGGAAATTCACCCGGAAATCCAGTCCAAAAGTGTATAGACACTGCATTGTCAGAAGTTTCATAACAGATAACACGAGGATGCGCGGTTTCAACAGATACTGCGTAACAGATAACACTTCGGATGTTATCTGTTGCGTTTCAAAAAGTTATGCACAATAAGCGTTCCCACAGAAAATCGCCAAAAAGTATCTGCTGAGTTTTCCGACATCATGACGATACTTTTTCAGTAGTCACTTTTTCAGTAGTCAGTAGATACTTTTCTGGCTCTTCCAAACAAAGCTTGTTATGCATAACATTTCATGTATAACGCTTTCAAACACAACAGATAACATCCGAAGTGTTATCTGTTACGCATTTTATCTTTTGAACGCATCCTCGTGTTATCTGTTATGAAACTTCTGACAGTGTGGGTCCGACGTCGGTGTCTGTTCCTTTCTGCCTTTCTGTCGACTAGAGCGGTATGGTCGCCTGTAGTGGTACATGCTCTTTCTTCTCAAGGATGACGTTGATTAGGGCTTTTTGGGATCCGAAAACGTAAGTGGAGGGATACCGATGACTTCGGAACAGTTGTCCTCTCTGGGAACTCCAATCCACTGTCGGAATACGATTTTTTGTTTATGTGTTTGTTAAAGCGTCGTGGATGGAGGTAATTTGTCTCACTACGGACGACTGCTCAGTCTCTCACGAACATAGACAGTGACGAGTTGTTCAGACAAAAACTTGAGCAGAAAACAAAATACGTATTCATTTTAGTCATCTTTTGGACGTCATATTCATTGCCTATATACAAAGAAACGTCGTTCCGTGAGTTCTGACAGCTTTAATTGCTGTCCGCAGTCACCCCACGCGGACCGATTCCGACAAAAGGGCGCCAAAAATAAATGGGTTAGCCAAAACACTTGCGGGTTGCAGCAGCTCTTTTAGAGAGATACTTTTAAGCACCAGTGAAATGGCGAACTTCTGCGAATTTCTTCTGCGAAAACATCTGCCCACTTATGCTCCCAACATTATTTCCAGAAATCATCGAAAATATTATTTTTATATTCTGGCCGTCATGAATGAATGATGAATGATTTATTTGTACATTAAAGCCATCAGGCCATCATGCAACAACACAAAACAAAAAGTGAACAATCTTTTATTCAAACAATGTTTACAACGGGTACCTCAGCTACGATTCTTCATCAGCGATATTTAGGCCCTTTTTGGCAAGGGTCCTCGTCAGGGTGTCAATCCTCTGGTTCAACTTCGGGGAAGGAAACAAACCTGTAATAAATAACTGAAGCTTCTACCGACTATAAATATCTTATTAAAGTAAGTTATCTTCAAATACCACTATAATGAAAAAACTAGTCCTGAGATTAAATTTTTGACACGGACGCTGTTTTTGCTGGACGATTGGGGCGATGACAGGAAAGGGTTTTTTTCTGCATTTTGGTCAACTTCGGTTTTTTTATTAATAAGGGACTGAAAACTTAAATACTATTTTATTAATAACCTCGTTCTACGTTTCTATTATCGATATTATGCTTACTTGCTCCCCCACGTGCACTCATCCTACATCCCAAATACATCCATTCTGGGTTCTCCGATGTTTTACCTCCCTTTCTAAATATGTTTGGATTAAAACGTTCAAACTAACATGGAAATAGTCACTTCTCCGATCTGACCACCGTAGAGGGAGGGGGAATCCGGAATCTTAAGGTATGTTTGACTTTGGAACGGGTGATCGGACCTTAATGAAACTTGATGTTAGGAAGGAGATCGTGTCTCAGATCTCCCATTTCAAGTCCGGACCGGATCCGACGGAGGGGGGGGGGGACTGGAAATCTTTTGATACGCTTAGAGTGGAGCGTTCGGGATGAAGCTTGGTGGAAAGAAAAAGCACAAACCGTAGATAGATCAGTGACAGAACCGGACCGGATTCGGGCACTGTGGGGGTGTTGGAGGGGACGGGGTCAGGAATTCTGGTGATCGCGAGTTAAGGTACTTCCAGATGTACTAGGAACGATGAAACATGGCTTGAACATTAGAGACTTTACAAGATTGGCTTCTAAATTGTAACTTACTAGATCTGACCATCCCTTAAAGTACTCATCTTAACCGCAAAGTAAAAGAAATACTTTTAAGCAAAATATACATTTCTCATGATCCCATGAGCCCATGATCATCTTTGCCTCCAAGGTTTTGCTTAGAAAGGAATTTCTAGCTCCCTTAAAGTGCCCATCTTAACCGCGAATAAAGTGTAAACAAACTGTCGACCAAACGGGGATCATTTCACGATCCCCGAGGGACCAAGATTATTTTTTGTGTCAAGGGTTTGCTTGCAAGTGAATTCCTTATTAAAGTACAAACAACAACTTTGAGCAAAATATGCATTTTCATGATCCCGATGAGCCTATCATCATTTTCTCCTCAAGGGTTGTGATTAAAGATGAATTTCTCGCGCTCTGAAAGTCCGCATCATGCATCAAAAATAAAATACTTTTTACCAAATGATACATTAGTTGCGTTTTTGCAGTAACCGTGGTATCTGATAAACGGTTGCTCTGCAAAAACGACAATTGCTGAAACTGCGCTTTTCGAAGTCATCCCGAAAGAAAAACTGAAATTCAGTCACATCACTAAGTGCCAAACTTCTTTCTCACCAATTTGACAAAACTGATGAAATTGAGATGACTTTTTCATACACTACGATCAGCTACCACGGTCGGGCCGAGGTATCTGAATATCAAATACCATGATAACTGGCCATATACCACGGTAACTGCAAAAACGCCTTATGACCGTGGTATCAGATACCACGATAGCTGCAAAAACGACTTTAGACCGTGGTATCAGATACCATGGTATCTGCAAAAACGCAACTATTCTCATGATTTCCAAGGGCCCATGATAATTTTTATCTCAAGAGTTTGTCTTACAAATGATCACAACAAACCCCCGAACCCTCTAGCTCTTGTTACTTTTAGGTGCCTGAAAACAAAATAATGTACTTCAGGAGTACCCAAGTTTCAAATCTATGACTTGTACTTAATTAGTAGTCTCGAGTATCATCATTTTTTTTCTGTGATGGTTTTGTATATGTTGGATAAATGCTGCCAAAGAAGCATTTCAGTATGCAGATCGATGTGATCTAAGCATAATGTACTTAAGAACACTTATTGGTACTTGGAGCCATTCTAAGTTACTTTTCTTAAGTAAGAACTGTTAAGAACATTTATTGGTACTTGAGGCTATTCTACTCAAGTAAGAAGTATTAAGTTCTCCAGGAAAGTTACGACTACGCCTATGGAAGAGATCCTGCTACCTCTCTCTCAGTCTTTATTTTCTGTTCTCTCGCCTAGTCGTTATTTTCTATTTGTAAGATAGTGCCGTCGCTATCTCAGCAATTTGCCCCGATTGTGTCTCTGGTTCAGTTGTCCTTTTCAAAGCAATACAGCTTGTTTCCACATTTCAGCTCTCAGCTCAACTTGAGTCAGCGGATTGAATATTTGTCGAGAGCGATAGTCTGTGCCAAATCTGGATCCATGACAATGGGTCCCATCTCGACACAAGGGGATTTGCTCCACGAGCTGGAAGAAAAGATGGACGTGGCTCGTCTCCAGATGCAGGTAAAGTGGTTTCATCCTCCCTACCTCAATCAGTCTAGTACACCGAGTCTACGAAAAATATCATCATAAATTACAAATAAATTACATCATAAATTACCCCCTAATCAAGGGGGTAAGAATGGGATCGACTAAAAAGAGGCACGGCACGGCACGGCATGGCGCAGGAGGCACGAGTGAAAAGAGATTAGCAAGTAGTAGACAAGTAAGTTCAAGTAACAAGTAAGTCACAAGTTGAGTTCGTAACTCCAGAGCGTAAAAGAAGGCACGTTAGAACATTGTTCGTGCCCCTCACCCTGAATCCTGAAAGGGTCCTTATAGTCTTCGTTCCTCTTTTTAGTACTCGTGCCTCCTAAACTATGTCGTGCCGTGCCTCTTTTTAGTCGATCCGGTAAGATTCCCGATATGAGAATGGCGTCGCCTGTGTGGTTAGTTTGGAACCGTGAACTTCACGCGTGCGGCGTAGAAGGTTCGCTATCTTAAAATGTATTTTGTTGTTTTTTTAAGTGTTGAATGTATAATGGCTCTAGAAGTCGTAGTCAAAGTTAAATAAAATAATAAATAAAATAAAAAATAATAAGACAAGCCTTGCAGCAGCGAAAAACAACTTAGTATATTTGAACGCCTGGCTCCCAAAATGCGAAGTTTTTCTTTTTTTTCCTAGCGGAAAATGTTCAGATTTAAGACTTTCTCGAGTCTATAAACAAGAACACTAGCTCACTAATCTGAAATGGGACGAAAAGATGGCTGTTCTAATAAAAAACAAATAACCTATGGGAGCTGCGGCAGAAAGATGGACCACCCCACGGGGAAATACTTATTAATGTGTCCTCCTGGCAGTCGAAGGAAGTAGTACACTAAGCCCTTTTTTTTATAACCATGTTCAAACCCTAGGGCATGCTGGCAGGGATTAGCGTGGTACTCTGACCTATGTCTACCCTTGTTTCCCAGAGGAGTACCAGTGAGGGGTACCTTTGGTGATTTAAAAAAAGAGGACTTCATTTACCTTGAAATTGTTGTATACTCGTACTCTGAGAATAAACGTACGACAGAGTAGTTACTAGCCAAAATGTTTGCGGGTGGGGGAGATATTTACCGACTGTCTGGTAATTTTTACCAACTGTTTTTGCAGATAAAAACAACGATTACTGAGAAAACTCGACTAATTTTACGAGAAACCGACTGTTTAAAAAAAAAAAAATCCACTGTTTCCGACAAAGAATTGACAGTTCTCACGAAAAATCGCGGCGTTTCGCGCCGACTCGGCTATTTTTTGCCGACTGGCCGACAACATGGGGGGGGGGGGCATCCCCCCCCCCTAGTCGTGATGCCCCTGCGTACGAGTACTATGCACACCCCTCTCAGCATGCCCCAGGTCGTGAGTATGGGTATCCAAAAAGGGCTCATTGTACTAGACAGCCTTCAAGTTTCAGCTGCCAAGAGGACACATTAATAAGTATGTCCCCGTGTTGGTCCATTTTTTTGCCGCAGCTCCCATCGATTATTTTTTTTTCTATTAGAACAGCCATCTTTTCGTCATTTCATATTGGTGAGTTAGCGTTCTTGTTTGTAGACTCGAGAAAGTCGTAAATCTGAAAATTTTCGCTAGAAACAAAAGGAAAAGCTTCGCATTTTGGGAACCAGGCGTTCAAATATGCTGTTGTTGTTTTTTTCCTGCTGCAAGGCTTGTCTTATTAGGGGGTAATTTATAGACTACGGAAATTGCTGATGATATTTTTCGTAGACTCGGAAAAGCATATGATAAATCAGAATGTTTGATGAAAATTCGATTCAGTTATAGCTTACCTTACCTCTCGCTGGTAGACTTACCTTTCTTGGTCGTGCATGTGCTGAAATTACGTTTTCAAATTCGAAGCAGACGCAACTGCACTAGAGCTTGATCCTAACAGAGTCCGGAGATCGAACTCTAGGATATGTTGGAATGATTTGCTATTATTAGAGGTCATTTCAGCAATAGCTTAGATTACCTCACGCTGTAAGACTTACACTTCCCGAGAGAGCATTTGTTATCTGAAATTATGTGATTCAAATGTTAAGCAGACAAAAATGCACTGGGACTTGGTTCCAACAGAGCCCGGATTCCGAAACCGGGTCCGAAAATGAGAATCGATTCCGGTAAACGTGTACTGTGTATGAAAAGTATTGAGCTCATCCGAATGCTCGAATTTCGGGTTTCCACTAGACTTTGTGAGAACTAAGCTAAGGCAGGGTATCTTTCTTTCTAGATTTTGGAAGCCGTAATGCAGCTCCCAAGTCACGTGCCTCAAGTTCGTGATGCGATTGGTCGCCTGAACTCACAGTTCTTCGACATCACGACAGTAAGTCAGACTTCGTTCAGGAAAATATAAGTTTTGTTTTTGCAGATATCATGGTATCTGATACCAAGTTCTAAAGTTGCTTTTGCAGTTATCGTGGTATCTGATTGGTAGGATTGTGAGCCTGTTGTTAGGTAGCGTGGTTAACCAGGTAAGTAGAACGACCTTTAATCTTCGAATCCAAACATAAAAACCCTGAAAGAGGAACACAAACATAATATTCATACCTCTTTCAGTTCGGCCACTTCGCAACATAAATATTCATATCTCATTTAAATTCACTTGAACCAGTATCCGAATTCTAACTTAAATATTAAATATACTAACCTATCCGGGTTTCTCAATACTTATTTTTTATGTGTTTACTTTTCTTCGTCTTCTTCTGCGGATCATTCGGGTATTGGTAACTGTCACTAACTAAATACACGTAGATGGCGGGGCATATCTCAAATAACATAACTGTTTGTTGTTTTATACAGCACTGATACCACGGTCAAAAGCAGTTTGCAGTTACTGAGTATCTGGCCATTTACCATGGTACCTGATATTCAGATACCACGGTCCCGATCGTAGTAACTGACCGTGGTATCTGAAAAAGTTATCTAACGCTCGTCATCAACACAAGAGCCTGCTAGGTTTTGTGAAATGCGTGGGAAAGAAGTTTCTCTATTGTGGTTTGAGTGGATTTAAGTATTTCTTCAGGGGTGACTTCCAAAAGAGCGAATTAGGTAATTGTCATTTTGCAAAGCAACAGTTGTATCAGATACTATGGTAACTGTACAAACTAGAAAATGCAGATCCAGATACCCTGGTATCTCAAAAAATGCTATAAATCGTTATACTATAAATCGTTAGCCTAAAATCGTCTTGTAAGATGAGAGCAAGAATGGGCTAAAGAACTTCCGTTAACAGAAACTGATGTATAGTAAGTAAGGAAGTAATATATATTTGTGACCGGCGGATTTAGCGGAGCTACAAAATAAAATGAAACTAAAAAACATAAATACAGTATTTCGTGAACTAGACGTCAGCCAGGAAACCATGGGTAGACAACTTTCTGGAGGTCCCAAGAAAATATCAAGACCAGGGTAGCATATACGTCTGAAATGTTGAATTTTCCGCAAAGTGGATGGTTCCGAAACGGTCTTGGTAGGTACAGAAGTTGCTCGGGGGTACCACTGGATGAACCCACGGTCGTACGGAGTTCCGGTTTGAACTGGCGACTTGGATGGGGGTGATCTAGACATCGAAAATGCTAGAATGCTTCCAATTTAACTCCTTCAAAGGACACTTCGCCTTTATGATACTAATTCATTTACGTCAGTAGTATTTTAATCCATTCTCGTTCACGAGATTCTACACTTCATAAGAGTATCCTATCCCCTCTATTGGTATTAGACTGATTATTACGCTTGTCACTGTTATTCTCTTTACGTGACATATCAGGTTCCCGGTCATTGTTTCCGAGGAGCGCATTGTTCAGTAGACGGGTAATTCAAATTTTGCCACGTTTGTCACGCAAGGCAAGGGACATGGAAAGAGGCCAAGAACAGCCGAATCCGTGTGTAATTCGCTGTAAGCGCGGCTAAGTTTCAAAGGACCCCTCGCACGATTTACTCTTCAACTTACAGTAATTATAATATTGGAATACTTTAAAACTAGGCTGTGCTTTCAACGAATAACCCACGGTTTTGGCTGTTTTAAGCCATTTCTGAGACCCGCTGACTTATAGCGAAAACAGGGAAACAATTTACAGAACCGGTTTTTCTAATTGAAAAACTTCTCGCTGACGACCGTCGACAGCGTGATACACATCGAAGGTAGCATGATGTGGGAAGTGAGAAAATTAGCGTGGTTCTGTTATAGGGGTTAGAATGTGGGATCGACTAAAAGCAGGAAGGGAAGGGAACACGAGAAAAGCAGGAAGGCGTACTAAAACCAGGAAGGGCATACTAAAACGAGGAAGGATGTCACCAGAATTCAAGGCTGTGAAAAACTGGAAAGCAACGCCGTTCCCTTCCTATCTTTAGTATTCTTTGAGGGGTCGGCAACTAGAATTTTAAGTCCAGCGATGGGTCGGCAACTAAGATATTTCAAGTCCACCATTTCCTTCCTCGTTTTAGTCCGCTAAGGTACTAAAACTAGGAAGGTAGTGGTCGACTTGTATTTTTATAGATATATAGATATATATAGACCCCTCAAAGAAGAATAATTTAGAACTCCCAATTTCCTTCCCCGTTTTAGTACTTTAAGGCAGTACGCGTACCCGAAGGGGTACGCGAGACCCTTGCAAGGGGTACGCGAAGGTACCAAAATCGGTTTAGTCTATAGCTTCAAAATCTCGTCCATTCATATTTTATTGCTGAAGCCTAATATTACCAGCAGAGGCAGAACATCAACACTATACAAAATCTTTTTTTTTGTTTTTGTGGGGGGGGGGGTAGGTATTTTTACTGACTGGTTGGTCATTTTTACCGATTGTTTTTACGAAAAATCGCGAATCTTTTCTTTTTAACAGTCTGGCCGACTACTTTGGGGGGGGGGAGGGGTGTTGCCAACCCGTGTGTGACGCCTCTGATTACAAGCCCTAGTGAAAGACAATGAAATAATGTTGATTCGAAAAACTGCTGTAAAATCTGTTCCTGTTTCAAACAATATTGTTTCAAGAAGAATCAAGACATTGCAAGTGATATTGTCATTCAGGTTCCGAAATAAGCTAACGAAAATGTTTGAAAGCACGGGGAATATCAAACCAAACACAGAAACGGGCAGACTGTAAACAAAAATGCCGTTAATGACGTCGAGCCGAGATCTGCTAAATTTTATCTATAAAGCAGCCTCAAACGTTTCATTGATTTTGTTACATCTTTACACATTTATGCCTTATCCTTTAAAAACATAAACCGTCTTTTTCACGTTCTGAGAAAGGGGGTACGCAACCTTTTCGAACCTTGATTAGGGGTACGCGGCACGAAAAAGGTTGGGAACCACTGCTCTAAGGTACTAAAACGATGAAGGATGGTGGACTTAAAATATCTTAGTTGCCGACACCTCGCTGGACTCGGAGGATTTTAGTCGCATACCGACAGAACAAAGAGTGAAATGGTGAATTATAATTCTGATAGTTGCCGACCCCACACTGGACTTTAACGCCTACCCATGTCAGGATATTAAAACGAGGAAGGGAAGGTGAACTTTGAAATTCGAAAAGTTGCCGACCCCTCAAGGGAACGGTGCAGCTTTCCAGTTTTTCGCAGCATTGAATTCTGGTGACAGCCTTCCTCGTATTAGTATGCCCTTCCTGGTTTTAGTATGCCTTCCTGCTTTTCTCGTGTTCCATTCCCTTCCTGCTTTTATTTGATCCCTTAGAATGTACCGTACGAAATTGGGT
Source organism: Branchinecta sandiegonensis (assembly GCA_030848855.1). NCBI lineage: Eukaryota > Metazoa > Arthropoda > Branchiopoda > Anostraca > Branchinectidae > Branchinecta > Branchinecta sandiegonensis. The sequence goes on from JAUPMV010000020.1 coordinate 4,077,063, forward strand.
CTCCCGGTTTAGAAAAATGTGGAGTGATTATGGAAGTAGGTTGCGTTATTAATTATTATTGTAGGTGAGACAGGTCCTTCAAAGTAGTCAACTATCCCGGAACACCTTCACAGAAACACTGTAGTGCAAGGTGTCCTATAACAGATTGAAACCAAGTAAAAAGTATTAGAAAGTTCTTGAGTCACGTCAAAATGTTGGCCGGCCTCGAGGTTCCAACACGATTGCATCAGAGAGAAAACGTCAATGTTCCAAGGGGCTTCCCTCTTTTGTCACTAAGAGCGTGTTCCACCCTTCTAACAATAGTTACTGTTAGTTACTATTTCCGTTCCATCCTCACGAAAAGTTACTACGCTGACCGTTCCGACCTTCTTGAAATAGTAACTATTTGCTTACCATGCTTGAGAGCGTGGTAAGCGTAATAACTACGCATCTCTGCAACGTGATTGGTCGGATTCGGCCGTGGCATGATACCCTGCTGGAAAATAGAAAAATCGTTCCAGCATTGACGGAAAAAAGCCAGAATTCGTGACGTCATGCGTAGTAACTACGGTAAGTAGGTTGGAACACGCTCTAAACATATCGTATGCCCATCATGTATCATGACGATGTCACGAAGCACTTAGTTCTATCTGGGTTTTTTTAGTCGCTAGTTTAGTTATTTCACCGTCACTGGGTAACTCACAGAAGATCTTTATAGATTGATTTTTGAATTTAATAGATTGAAACCAAGGATAAAGTATTAGAAAGTTCTTGAGTTACGTGAAAATGTTGGCCGGTGTGGAGGTACCAACACGATTGCATCGGAGAGAAAAACTCTTTTCGTCTTTGTTCCTCTTTTGTCGTTAATATTTCGCATGTCCATCGTGTACGATGTCACGAAGCACTTAGTTCTACCTGTTTTTTTAGTCGCTAGTTTAGTTAATTTACCGTCACTGGGTAACTCCATAAGATCTAAAGGAAGTAAAAAATGAGCGCTTAATATCCCTTGGAAACTCGCGATAATTAACAGAGAATTTGGTATCTCATTTGAGTCTGGAAGAGAAATATATAGGATGTTGCAGCTGAGGGGGATTGCTTTTTTGTTTTAATTACGGGCCTTTTTGAAGCCGTGGATTTAATTGCTGCTCTGTCTGAGTGTGCAGAGAGTTTGCCCAAAGAAATTCATTCCGCGGACAAAAGACACACTGGCAGTTGAAAACCGAAATGACAGAATTCAGTGCGTGGCGAAACTTGGAAATCAGACCAGTCCGTAATAAAAAACTGTCCTGGAACTGAAAGAAGTGAAGTCTCCGTAGTCTTCACATTTTCAGTGTTATGTAATTTGTAGTACGAACTACATAACACGCCTCTGTAAAGAAACGCCACCGCAAGAGATGACGAGCGTGCACCACCCTACTTACCGTAGTTATTACGCATGACGTCACGGATCCTGGCTTCTTGGCGTCGACGCTGGAACGCATTTTTCTATCTTCAGCAAAACATCGTGTCACGGGCTAATCCGACCAATCATGTTAAAGAAATTCATATTTACCACGCTTACTACGCTCCCGAGCGTGGTAAGCAAATAGTTACTATTTCGAGAGGGCTGGAACGGTCAGCGTAGTAACTTTTCGAAAGTATTAACTAACAGTTACTATTGTTAGAGGGGTGAAACACGCCCAACTTGAATAGCAGTGTGAAGTGAAAGTAGCTTCCTTTCAGTTCGCATCGTTGACCGACCACAGGTTTATTAGGCAGCAGCGGTAACCCTTAAATGACCCTCTGTAATTCTGCCTTTGGATTATCTCTAGCTCCCTTATGGAATTATGAGCTACTGAAATCCCGGTCTTTCGCTATTGTTTCGTTTTATAGCGCACACTCAGCGCTTTGTCGGCCGAGCCGAGTTTTGCCTGTCGTGCAACGCTAACTTAGCCGAAACTCTTTCACACATAATCAATCAATCAATCAACCAAGTTTAATTAAAATGGCTAATAGCTAGAAGAGGATTACAAGTTTGCGAAATACACAAACACGAAATATATTAACTAATACTCTTACAAGATGTGACCAGAAATGAATGATGGGATGAAACTACGTAAAAATCGGGCAGAGGAATTAGCAGGATATGGAGAAAACTGATTGCCAGTATTCCTCTCGGACCGACGCATGGAAGACGGGAGGGGAGGGGGGAACAGATGGGCCATCTGGGGACAACACATTATCATAGCTCCAAATTTGTTTGAAAGAGTATTTCTACGTTCAGTTAATTTAGGAACGTCAAGTTTAATGAGAGCCTCTTCATATGAAATATTATGATCACCCAGAATGATTCTCACTGCTCTCTATTGGACATTTTCCAGGCGATCAGAGAGGTCTGCAGAAAGAGAAGAATGCCAAACCGGTGAAGCATATTTTAAATAAGGACGGATACAAGTTTTAAAATAACAGAGGACATGAGAAGCTTCAAAGCTTAGTTGTTCATTATGGAAAACATGGTAGACCACCAGCTCTATCTTCTGTTTTGGACTTCTGTTGTTTTGCTTGGTTTTCCCAGTTTTAACTGCGTCACGTTCAGTTTTCAAATATTTTACGTCCAGTCACCGTGTCATAGAGTAGGATTGCTGGATAGAGTTGAAAAGGGGCTGACGAGAAAATCGCTAATTTCGCGTGGAAAGTAACGGTACTTTGAAAAACGATATTTCTGAAGCATGTCATTGGGAAAAGATCGTTTCTAGTAAGAGTTGTCCTTTAAAACCTGGCGCCTGATGTGAAACTTGTCGTTTTCGGCCTCGGGAGGCGCTGTACTCTTTTGTTTTTTCAGCTTTATGAAGAGTTCTCCGAGCCCTTTGGCCTTTGGGAATGTCAACTCGCTATTATGCAATGTGCTGGACACCAGGATCCCTCCTTGGTGACGAATATTTGGTCTCAGATATTCGAGAGAGGTATCTTGTCTTTCACATAATTTATTGCTTAGGTTCATTTATTTATATGATATGATATGATATGATATTTATTACACTAAAAGCCCAAGGGCCATGGCAATACAATCAGAAAAAACAAACAAAATTGACGAACTTATTTCTAGCCACTACTAAAACTACAAAAAATGTTCTCTGTGCATCATTGACAGCTTGAGGAATCTACCCACTTTCTTTATAGTAGCATAACACTCACTCTTAAACATTTGCTCCATCCATTCCTGATCACACTCATTTACTCCAAACATTTCACTTCTCAAGTCACTCAATTCCCTACAATCACACATAAGATGTCGCACACACTCATTCATATCTCCACACATCGGGCAGAAGTAAGGACCAATTCTCCCAATCAACCTACCCGTGTACCTCCTCCTATCCCCCAGGGGTAAAATATCAGCACGCATACTAATTAATAATTTCAGTTCCTCCTTATTTAAACCCGCTTTAAAATAAACACATTCACCCCATGTCTCTTTCGCCTCTGTATAAAACCTTAACGATTTTGAACTATCTCTATCAACGTGCCACCTCTGAATTTCCTGGTCCCGAAGTATACTTTTTACTTCTCTAGCTACTGTCCCTAACTCCAACTCATGACCAATACCCTCATTCCACCTATCACCGTTCCCGCACTCATCTAAAAATTTTCTTAACCTGAGACGCCCATGACTCCTTACTTGTGTCCCTAAGGGACTCCAGATACGCCGCTTTCAACATTCTAACACGTGGGAGACGAATTATCTTCTCCCAAAAAGTGACCATACTCACTAAACGCCTACCTCTTAAACTTCCTAAACCTAGGTCATCCCTAACAACTAAACTATTAGTCCTACTACCCAGTCCTAACGATCTTTTAAAATAATTTAACTGTATCTGCTCCAACTTACCTGCCTTTTGAAACCCCCAAACTTCTGATGCGTAATGCATAACCGGCAATACCTTCGTGTAAAATACCTCTTTCTGTATCTTAATGTTATTAATATCTTTCAAATGGCTTCTTAGAACTAAATTAACACACCTTTTCCCCTTCATCTCCGCCTATTTCACATGCTTTCCAAATATTCCTCCTTTTGCTCGCAATTTACACCCCAAATACACCCATTCTTCCTTTACTTCTAGGTGCTTCCCTCCATATTGAAACTTATCACCTTCTTTCAATCTACCACCTTTTCTAAACACCATCACAGCTGTTTTGCTAACATTCAGTGCTAGCTCTTTCTTTTTTAAATATAGCTCTAATATGTTTATAAGTTTCTGAAGGTTAATACTAGAATCCGCCACCAGTGTTAGGTCGTCAGCAAATAACAAAGTACAAAGGGACATGATATCTACCGTCACCGTTGGAGCCGAACTATCCGTCATGAACTGTACTACATCATTTATGAATAATGCGAATAATTTTGGCGAAAGAGTGCAACCTTGTTTCACACCCATCTTAGATTTCACACTTCTTGAAAACTTCTTCGCCACTCGCACCACCACCTTAATACTCATGTACATTTCTACAATCAAAGCTACAAATAAATTTGGAAGACCCAAGTCTACCAATACTTCAATCAGCAACTTTCTATTCACATTGTCGAATGCTCCTTTCAAGTCTACAAATGTTACGTATAGCTTACCACCCTTGCCTCTCGTGTACTTTCTAATTAACACATTTAATATGAAAATTTGGTCAAGCGTGCTGAACCCTTCCCTAAAACCAGCCTGCGCTGGATTTAAAATCTCACTTTTTTCTAGCCAATTTTTTAACCGAAAATCTATCACTTTACAAAAAATCTTACTTACCGCATTTCCTAAATGTATTCCTCTGTAGTTTTTGTGGTCGCTTCTGTCCCCTTTCTTAAGTATTGGTATCATAATTGAAGTACTCCACGCTTGTGGCCAACTAGCTTTCTCTAGTATAACCGAAAAAATTAACGCCAAAACTGGGAGAAGATAAACTCTTCCCCATTTCCAAATCACTGCAGGGATTCCATCTACTCCAGGGGTTGACCTACCTTTCATTTTCTTCATGGACTTCCAAATCTCCTCCTCCTCTATTTTACTTACTAATTGATAGTCTATCTCCTTCATCGGGTATGGTACCACTTTCTTCAAAGAAGTCGAAATCTCACCTCTCAACGTTTCCCCATCAGGTTCATTACGTACAAGATACTCGGGCCATGACTCAGCCCGCGGGGTAAGGTCTTCTTGCTTCGTTTCCGTAGCGGCCCTGATTCCTTTCCAAAATTCTTTGCTATCCTTAGCTTTATAACATTTTACTATTTCCTTATTTCTCTCAACTTCTATCTTATGTTTCTTGTCCTTCAACATCTTTTTATATTCTTTCCTAATTTTACGATATTCACTAAACCTACTATCTTGTCCTACCTCTTTTAACTTCACCAGCGCCTCAACCAAATGCTTCCTTTTCTGCACACATTCTTCGTCAAAAAAATCCTTCCGAATTCTTTTATCTTTCTTCGTTTTTGTAACACTACTATCAGCTATCCTATACATAGTTGAATTAACCTGAGACACAACCTCTTCTATTTCTCCATTCTTTACCTTCTCATACCAAATACCTATGTGTTCTTCTATCTGTCCTACCCCTAGGCTACTTACTATTACTTCTTCTGACACGCCATCTACCTTTAGAGGTCTATTTACACCTACTACAACACCATCTGACTCCTCTTCTAAAATATCCCTAGCATTACTTACCCTAGGTCCTAACACCATCTTTAAATCTAGCGATATTGGGACATGGTCCGACCCAACTACATTCAACACCTCGAACCCCTCACACAGAGGCCAAAGAGACATGCTTACCAAAATATAATCTACTATGCTCGGATCTCCCGATGCATAACACGTGTGATTTCCTACATTCTTATCTTTCCCAAGCCTACCATTTAAAATAACCAAATTTTCGGTACCTCCGTAATCCAAAAGCTTATTTCCCCACATGTTTTTCTTTCGCCCCAGGTCCTTACTCCTCCTCTTTCCAAATAACTCCTCATACAACTCCTTCTGGTGGGCATCATCCTCAAGCTGTGTATCCTCTGCCCAATTTTCAAATTGGTCTCGAACGTACGCATTAAAGTCTCCTAAAACAACAAGACTGTGATTACTAAATTTTTTTCGGTATTTAAATGTCTCCGAAAACAACATTTCCCAAGTATCTTCTTTACCAGTATAACTGCTTGTTTCTGGAGGAACATACACACTACAAACTAATTACTGCATATGCTGTGCTTCACATCTAATCCATACAACATTTTCTGACGTACTATGTAATTTTATACACTGACTAAATATACCTTTTCTCACTAAAATTGCTACTCCACCATATGTACGGCCGTTCCTACTTTTCTTTCTACAAACATCAAAACAATCAAACTCAACACTCAAAATTGAAGAATCCTTCCATGTCTCTACTAAACTTATAAGATCCCATTTCTTAACCTCACAAAGCGACTTTATTTTCTGATCATTCAAACCTTGGACGTTCCAGTGCACAAACCTTAAACTACGCACATGGCCCTCACTGCCCTATGCGACGTCACGATCACTATCAGGGGCAAACCCGGATGGCGGATCAAGGGCGAAATCGTTTTCCTGTCTAAAAAGCTGTCTCGGTTCCGCATTGGCCCATATTGGCCCTTCTAAGTTATGATACCAGGAGGTGCGATGTTGCAGTTGGCCTTTTTTTTTTGCATCCCATTTTGATATAACCAGGACAGTTTCGCGATTTCAGTCAATTCAGCTTATTTCTAAAACGGGAAGCGGAATCTTTCGGCTGACAAGCCGAATATGCGTTCAATCGTCAGTATATTTTCAATGTATAGAGCGTTTTACATCCTTCTAACAATAGTAACTATTAGTTCTTATTTCCGTTCTAACCTCGTGAAAAGTTACTACGCTGACCGTTCCAACCTTCTCGAAATAGTAACTAATAGTTACTTTTTGCTCACCAGCGTAGTCAGCGTGGTAACTACGATCTCTCTGACATGATTAGCCCGTGGCACAATATTTTTCCGAAAATAGAAAAATTCGTTCCAGCCTCGACGCCAAGAAGCCACAGTCCGTGACGTCATTCGTAGCAACAACAGTAAGTAGGGTGGAACACGCTCACAGTCAGCACTTCTAAATTCCAGGACGGTGGGCGTACAAAATTGCGACTTCCTATGTATCCCTTTAAATTATATCACTACAACAATTCCGCAATGCCCTGGACGTACAAAATTGCAATTTCGCTGGTTCGAGAATGCGGTTCGGTATTGCAGTCGGACTTACTTATTTGTATCCCTTTAACTTATATCACCAGGACAGTTTTGGAATACCTGTGACGGTCAAAACTGCAATTCGCCTGGTTCGTAATGGTTGTAAACATTCCGAAGGGGGCTATAAGTATACAAGAATCACTTCGTGTCACCTTTTTTTTTAATAAAACATAAATTTTAATGAGTTGGAACGAGGCTGGAAACGATTTTTTTATTTTCCAGCAGGATATCATTTGATGGGTGAATCCGACCAGTCACGTTACAGAGGTGCGTAGTTACTACGCTCCCCGAGCATGGTCAGCAAATAGGAACTATTAGTTACTATTTCGAAGGCTGGAACGGTCAGCTGAGTAACTTTTCGTGAGGATGGAACGGAAATAGTAACTATTGTTAGAAGGGTGGAACACGCTCTATATTCAACAAGAGTAGAAGTGTCTAATAAGATAAGCCTGCTGTTTCAGCTAAGTTCTTCTTTTTATTTCAAAAACGTAGATGAAGATGTTCGGTTTATCAGTTGGGTAAATAATTGGGTCGTCTATCTCATCGGCGCTGTTTTTTTTTAAACCGCGAAATAAGTTTCAAAAGGCAATATACAAATCAATGGCTTTATTTTAAGTTATATTCGAAAACTACCTTAAAATTTACCCAAATAAGAATAATTTAATTTCGAGTTTGTGTAATAAACCTGGGGTTGGGGACCAAGATTGATCGCCCCTCTCCCTAAGGTTTGCTGATTGTTTCCACTGCTCTTGTTTTCCCAGCAAAACCAGTACTGTCTGGATAAACAACGTACCCGTGTTTGGGCTCCTCGTGGAACCACGGCCTTCTTCTTTTCGTACCGGAAAATATGACTGGTTCGAAGAACACCTCGCAGTATTTACTATTTATGTTCCATTATCCAGAACTACCTGGACACTGCAAAACTAGGCCCATCTTTGACAAATTATCCACGGCTTTGGCTGTTTTGAGCCTTTTCCCAGGCTTCTAGCAAAAACTTGGCAAAATTGAGATAACCGGTTTGAACGCATCAATAGCATGATACGCGAGCACTCGTCGGGAGCATAAACGAAAATAGTGAATCGTGGCAAGTGCAAGGATTAGTGAGGCGTCGTTTGTGGGTTTAGAATCTAACATGTGGAATTTGTGTCTCCGGATTTAGGAATTAATCAATGAAGGTACGGAAATATACAGTATTGGTGATGCATCTGTGGTTGTGGATCAGCGCCGAGCTGATTTTGTTTCTTCTTGAAACCGGAGCCATACTTATTAAAGCTGTATTATTTAAGAGTGTTTAGTTCTAGTCTGTTTTTGTCATTTTTCCTCCCAAAAATTTCCAGTCTTTATTATCGGCACGTTTTGTGCAATTTTCTTAAATGGCCAGTGGAATTATTTATTGAGTTTAAATATTTCTTGAGCCCAAGCTGACTTTAAAACATTTATTCAAATAATGTATAGTCTACAACGGATACATTAGCCACGATGCTTCATCAGCGATATTTCGGTCCTTCTTGGAAAGGGTCCTCGTCAGGCTGTCAATCTTAACATATAAAATATCGCTGATGAAGCATTGTAGCTGACGTATCCGTTGTATACATTATTCGAATAAATTATTGAGTTTATTTTTGTTATCTTTCCTTTTCTTTTCATAGAGCTCAACAAAGCAGGGAACGTCGGCGAGTCGTCGAAAATTGCACTTTTGGCAACATGTTTAAAACGCCTCGGCCGCCAGTATGCATCTTCGGAGCAGTACTTCCCTCTAGGTAAGTCTGCTTCTCATATTTTTTTCCGGAATTTACCGCAGATATTTGTCGCGTTTTTGGCGATCGCTTGGAACGAAAGTTGCCGTTTTTTGCGATCGACTGTCGACTGGAGGTGCAGTCGATCCGTTTTTTGTCGCTTGACTGGACATCGACTGGGAACAAAGTCAACAGTCGATCCGATGCACCTTTCTCTTGGAGGTCCAGTCAAACTTGGTGCCAAATTTTGAAAATTGAAACATGTGGACCCAAAAACGTATAATTTACACCTGAGTAAGCGCCAGTAGCTGCAGCAGTTTCAAAGACTGCCGAGGGAAGAGTTGTGGGGATGGAAGGGGAGAAGTTTTTTTAGACCGTTTCTCGAAGGCTTGTTCTCGCTCCCCTATCAAGCAACAAAAAACGGTCAACTGTTCCAATCGCCAGTCGATCTGCAAAAAACGCGACTATTGTCGAGCGATGAGCCAGCGCCCCAGTCATCTCGGAACAAACACGTGCTATTATTGTTAAGACTCTTCGTGTCAGTTTCTTATGTCTTTTATACTCTTCTTTTCTTCTTCTTCTTTTTTTTATTTGTTTTATTTGTTTCCCTTAAGATTATATGAATAAAGAATAAGCCCCGCCCATTGCCAGGCCTTATGTTAGGCTTTATGGTGGGCCATAAAGAGTTAACGGTGTTTATTATTTTCTATGAATAAAACTGAAACTGAAACTTTATCGGTCAGTAAATAAATTTATTTAGCGAAATAGCTTATAACTATTCATTACTCCAATATTTCAAGCGCAACACGGAAAAGCCCGTTTTATTTTTTTATTTGTTTGTGCCTCGGTCAGTATGGGGGATGCAAGAAGATTGGAGCGGTTCTCCTAGTCATAAATGAAGCACTGATCTTCTTTTTTTTTTTGCATTTTGTTTTTATTTTTCAAAATAACAACAGGGATCGTGACAGGAGGACATATAGCGTGTTGACTGTGCAAATAATTAGATTTCGTCAGTGACAAAATCGCAAAACTAATCTAAAGCAAAATAAGCCTCGAAACACAAAAATATGTCTCTTTGTAAAAAATACTAACGAATGTTGAGAAGAAACAAACTGTATTTGACAATGCAAAACGGATACTTCAGCTACGTTTTATTTGAGATATATTTCGGCCCTTCTTGGCAAGGGCCCTCTTCAAGCTCAAGCTGGAAAATTGACAAAGTGCATTGTCCAGCCTGATCTAATAACAATAATAACCATTATCCATCAAGATCGAACCACCAAACAGTTGGACTTTAGCGCTGTAAGCTACACAAAAATTGTACAAGAGAACGAATAAAAGGTTAATGAAATTCCTTTCTGTTCTGTACAGCAATCCTTCTTGGGCTATGGTGGGTTTACACACTGCGTAATATTCGAGTAATATCCATATCTTTGAAATCCGAGCGTATTTTACGCACGTATTTGAGCTTGAAAAGAACTCTATTTAGATACAAAACGGACCGATTTCTCAAATACCTCCGTACTGCTCGAGATCTTTTCAAGCCCAAATACATGCATAAAATACGCTCGGATTTCAAATACGCTCGGGTTTCAAATACGCTCGGATTTTACACCGTGTGTAAATGCACCACTAGTCAGTAAAGGCTAAGAAAGAGTCAAGAAGTTACCTCAGACATTTTATGTTGCAGAGCACATCGTAAAAACCCTGGAGCTTCATGCCGTGAGGTTCAACCACCAAGACCCGATGTGGCTGCCCCAGACCCTTCTTTCTGTCGGTAAGTTCGCTTATTGCCTCCATATCCAGACCCGATCGAGTAGTTTGTATAATGCGTTACGCCAAACGCTGGGGTATCCTGACCGTAAGTAACGTAGAGAGTTTTCGTGAATTCAAAAGTAACTATTTAGAAATGATCCGTAGTGCCCAGCGCTCACCCTGGGATTATCCAAGGCACGGAATACTTCATAAATACGATTAAGTGAGAATGATAAAGCTTCTTGTCCTTAGGCTTCTTTTAGTGCCATCTAACGAAAAACCTATAAGAGTGAAGGAGGACATACTATTACAATGTATCCTACATTGAGAAACCCGGAGAATAGCGAGTGCTGAACTCAAACCATGGGCCCTTCGTACTAATGACGACAAGCAATAAAACACAATTCGTAGTATATACAGTTTATATCCCAAGACTATAACGTACTTCATCTAACGTGACTACCCTTTGAAACTGGGATGTGGAGCTGGGTTTTATCGAATATCACATACAGTCTGTGTTCAGCCTTGCTCGGTCACGTGGTTCTAGAAACACGGAAAAAAAATTGCATAACCGATATCTCTGACCAATGAGCCCCTCGGGCCAAGCGAGAGCCTTGTCCGCCTCGAAAAAAGCCAAACACGGTAAATTAAATAATCTGCGTAGTGCCGCTAGGGTAGATAAAACTGACAGGAAGCACGAGGCTTGGAAACGATTAGGGATCTACAGTGAAGCAGTAACATAGTAAGACGGGTACTTTAAAGTTTAACTGGAAAGGGCTGAGAAAAGACAATCTAGTTATCCATCACTCGTTCACTTAAAAAGGCTTGAAGACCCGATGAAAATGCGTTACGTCTTTGCTCCGCTGTTCACGAATAACCTATTTTCATATAGTGGAATTTCCCTGTCGGATTTGTGGTACCTCTATGCGCTTGTACTTGTGTTGTATGCTTGCCGTAAAATATTTACGAGAAGTAAATGTCCGTGCGGTGCGCAGTGATCACCTAGTTCACAGCTAGCCACTGAAAAGCCGCGTTTCTGTTGAGATTCAAATTCTTCGCGTCATAGTAGAATTTTGCGTTGTGAGGACGGCCGTAGATATTCTGAACGTCATACTAAAGCAAATAGTGAAAAATAGACAAATACCTTAACACAATCCAAATAATGCAGTTTATCCAACTAAATGATACAAAAATAAGTTGGCTTTTCAGTTAAACCTCAAGTATTGTATCGTTTGTCGATTCAAGCTTTCCGCGTGATTTCAGGTGTATCCCTTCTAAGGATCTATAAGGCATACGTGAAGGTCCAGTCAGCCAGGGACATTGTCTGGAAAACTGAAGGAGCAATGCATCATTTAGCAACGGTCATTGATAGGATGACGAAAATGTTCGTGGAGAACCCAGCTGCTGTTCCTGCATCAGAGAGGTGAGACTGAATCAAGGGGGGATATAGAGCGTGTTCCACCTTACATGCAAAGATGGGCGAATCCGGATTCGGACTCGAGTCCAGGATTCGTGCTTTTGGCCGAATTCGAATCTTATGCTTGTCAGGCCGGATTCGGACTCGGATTCCAAGCCCTCAGTCTTGCGAATCCGCTCAAAATTCTAGACTACATCCTTTCGGTTACCGTTTTCCCAATTTTTACACAGTGGGCTTCGGCAATCCAACTTTTTGGCCTCCACCGCCAACCATCCTCAGTAATCTATCACGTTATCTGATTACCTTAGATATCAGTGCTTTTTGTCACCTCTGATTTTTAAACTATAAACCTAATAATGTACATGATTTGATTTTTGTTCAGAATCCTCAGCATGAAATGGTGGATTCGGATTCGGATTCGGAATAGGATTCGTACCTAGCCCTGGATTCGGATTCGAATCCTTTCATGATCGGATTCGCCCATCTCTGCTTGCATGCCGTAGTTACTACAGTAGAAGTATGCTTATGTGAACTGTTACTTTAATGTGAACAGTGCAGTTTTGGGCTAAATGATAAAATGAAGATCCAAAATACCTTTACAGGTGTTTTCAGATGCCCCTAATTACCTACTTTGGCTAACTGGTAGTTAGCTCTAGACACAGACACAGCAAGTGCATAAATATGGTCCACTGTCAACAAACGTTCACATAAGCATACCTCTACTGTACGCATGACGTCACGAATTTTGGCTTCTTGATGTCAAGGCTGGAACGCATTTTTTTGTATTTGTGGCAATATATCATGCCACGGTGCAATAAAGTAGAAGAGAAGAAGATGCATACTCGGTTCCGGTAGCGTGGGGGAGGCTCGTGGGTTCTATCTCCTAGGACATGTGGAGTTAAACAAACTAGGGTTACAATGTACTTTATTAATCAATACACGTATAACTCACTTGATTCCAAGTTGACGTTAATCCATAGATAATCCTCACTTTAACAATATGGTAATCGCTACCAACTGTACAGTATCACTGCTAGTCTTAGAATCGTCTCATGATTGAACGTGGAAATTCTTACTTATATATACAATTTACCGCCTGACTCAATAAGGCGCTAGCCCACCTGCGCACTTGCCAATTTTGCACTCGTCATCGATAAAAGGGTCGACTTGATATTCTTGAAGTCGGTAAGTCCGCGAACAAAGTTAACTGGCCAGGTCGCAGTCACACTACTATGACTCACGTCCGCCAGCTCGCTGTTCTGAGAGTTGGCGAGTCGGCAGGTGTGCGTTTGTTCAGGAATTTAAGAATTACAACAATCTGCGTCAGTACAACGGGCTAATCGGGTGAACCACGTCCCAGACATTCGTCGATTCCACGCTTACTACGCTCCCCAGCGTGGTAAGCGAATAGTTACTTTTAGTTAAGATTTCGAGAAGGCTGTAACGGTCAGCGTAGTAAGTTTTCACGAGGTTTGAACGAAAATGGTAACTAGTAGCAGGTAACAGCAACAGTAAGTAGGGTGGAACACCCTTGTAAAGTTATAGAATCTATTCACATAGAATGCATAGATGCATTTCCCTTCAGGCGTGATCACTGTTCCTATGGCCGGCTTCAATCCGACTATTGTAGTGGTTCGCCAACCATGTTCAAAATCCCTCTGTAGGTCAGTGGTAGAGCACTTCGCCTAGAAAGCTCAAGGTCCCGTGTTCAGATCCTATGCTAAGGAGGATTTTGTCTTTCAGTTCACTACTTATAAAAGTGATAATATAGTAAGTAAGTGAGTTGGATCTGCGGCGCACCCGATTCTGAATTGAACCAGCTGTTCGCAGTCGCTAATTATCTTCTAAACTCTGTAGAGGGATTGCACCCTACCAGCGAAAACGGATCCGAGTCCATTGGCAGTACTGACCAATAAGACACCAGGCTTCGACTCGAAGGAGCAAAAACCAACCATAGGGTATGAGACCTCTGCGATACAAATCGTTTTTGGAACGCTGGCACAAATTTACCATGCTGTTCTGAGTGGAGGCCCAAGAGAATCGTACTTGCACGTCTTTGGACGGTCTCTTGTCTGCCCAGTTTGACAAGCCAGATGTGCTTTAAAAGAGACACACTTTGTTTCAGGCGTGCTATGTATGGAATTCTTCTGAACGAACTTCCATTGTTGCTGAGTCATCTTTACGGATTCGCAGACCCTCAAGCAAAGCTGTTGGCTGTTTCCTTGAAACAAACTCAGGAGCAGTTATCCCGCGTTTCATTCTAGACTTGCCTCTGAGGCTTATACATTTTCTACTTGAAATTACACTTATTAATACCATGAACTTATGATATATAGATAGTTTATTGCTATAAGCAGCCTGAGGGCCATGGCAAAAATTTAACAAACGAAAAAAACAAACATTAACATATAATATTACTCATTTCCATTTAATTTGTTTTACTTATTCCAAAAACTGACTTCTGCGTTCCATCGCTATGGCCTCAAAAATCGCCCCGTTTTCTTTATACCAGCTAAACACTCATCCTTAATGTCAGACTGTCAGAAGTTTCATAACATTCACATAACGTTCAGTGATGCAGCATAACGGGTAATAACTTTTCTTGAATAGGTATGCAATGTATATCATCCTATGACCCACGGTCAGTTATCTTACGATAACCTTTACACAGAAATTTAGCGGTAGATATGAGAGGATGATTAAGTCATCAGCCTCCGGAGAGGACGATATGAAGTCATCTCAGCCTCCAGAGGATGATATGAAGTCATATCAGCCTCCAGAGAGGATGCACTCCTTGCTCCACTCGCCTTAGGCTCGGATAGGTTATTTTCAATGACCGTCCAGCTGTTATTTTTCGATATCAACCTCGATGTCGGAAGTTAACCTTTATTAGATAACACTATCCGTTGACGTTGCAGAATATTTCCAGTATGACCTTTTAGTAACGCTAAAAGTAACGTTAGAGACCATGTTAAGCGTTATTCTCAACTGAAGCCTAACACTCAAAGGCTCATTACATAACTGTTCTGTATCATCAAGAGATAGTGTATTATCTCACATTTTTTTTAATTGCGCATCCTTCTCCTAAATGTTAAGCCCCGTTCACAAGCATGCCTAGCCAAGCGCAGATGTCTAGGCATGTGCCTAGCATCACCATTCACACGCCTAGGGACAGATTTTGTGCCAGGCACGGAGTTCCAGGCTCTAGAACTCGGTGCCTGGCTAGGTCTGAGCACGTGCCTAGGCATCTATGCTTGGCTAGGCTTGCTTGTGAACGCGGCTTTATAAAATTCTAAAGCTGACCAATTAGAAAGCCAGGCTTTAACTAGAGGTACAGAACAAAGGAAGTGAGATTCATATTGTGGTAGGTTAAGATTAAGTCTTCATTTCTGATCGCAGTTTGTTCCAGTACTGCGGTGAAACAATCACCAAAAGACCGAAAAATGTTTCAAATAACTTTCTGTAGTTCAGTCTCAAAGTAATCTCACAATGTTAAATTGTTTAAAAAAAACCGCGACGATGCTGTAGAAAATCGATGCAGAGATTGTCATGCACCCGGCCATACTTTATTTGTATAATATATTATATTGTTGTATACGATTATAGGAAGCCCTAATACAAATTGTAAATATCCAATCATACGTGTAAACAGCGCAGTCACTAGCTGACTAGTTCGCAACCGCAAGAAACTTCCTATAATAGGAACAAGACTAAAGGTTTCGACGGGATCCCAAAAATGTAACGTTTGTTGGGCCTCTTGATTCAGACAATCGGGTCGTGCAGATTTCCGGTCGTCACCATAGACCCCGTAAATATAATCCTCTTTATCCAACCCTTTCATACCTACGGTAACCATATGGCTACCGTTAGTTAACGATTTTTTTCTGCAGTAACTGTTCGACTTTTGAGCCAGCGCGATCTAGCACGATAAAGAGCATGTTCCGAATTTTATCACTGTTTTTTTCACTCCCCTAGATGTCATAGGGTCTGTACATCTCGCGTGCAATCATTGCTTATTTTGAAAATGTCAAAAATACGAAAAACGCATGTTTTAGACTTTAATTAAACGGGTGATGCAGGACAGTGCGATGATTTTCTATAGCTTGTTTTGTAGCTCAACTCAAGAGCTATCGACTGACATAACTTTTGCTCCAATAATTCCCAACTTGATGGGAGCCAGAGGACTAGGAAACAATCGGTAACCAAATGGTTACCTCAGGCATATAGGGTTACGCATATTATTAGACATCTGGCTCAAGATTTGGAGAAAAACAGAAGGATAGTCGCCTTGCGGCGCAATAAAGTTTTCCTCATAGCTCCATACCAGGTAAGTCAGATGACAGAGCAATCGGGTAACTAAATGGTTACCTCAGGTCCATAGTTCTTCGTAGGCTGACCATACCTGGACGCAATTTTTCTTTTTTGGATGCCATATCAGCCTCGATGTGGCTAAGTCAGCTACGTAACTTATCAGTATCATACTACCCTATAAGTACTAAGCTGACCTATATAGCAGCCAAGCAAGAGCAGTCTCTTCCGGCAGCGAAACAGCTAACGACGTACCAAGCATTAGCCTTGGATGAGGTCGCTGCTCTCGACGTCAAGAGGAGAAAATCTTCGGAGAAAGAGCAAGACGATTTGCTAGGAAGTTCACTGCAGAGCTGCAAAGCTTCTTTTCATACCAGGGGAAGAATCAGACCTCATTCTTTCATCTGATGATGATGACGAGCCTAGCTGGAGGCCAGATAATCCAGATAATGAGGTTCTACATATACAGAATGTACGTCATTTGGCCTCCGACGACGAAGGTTGCAGTGACCATCTTCCACTGTCAACGATTCACAGAACTGAAATAGATAGGCCAGACGAAGAAAGAGCTTCCGATGCAGTACTTGATTTGGACGAGCAAATTCTGAATCAAAGTCCTTCGACTCCACCCAGCTTGTCTCATACACCTTCACTAAGCTCATTGATAACTTCGTCCTTTTCGTCATCTCCACTTCCGCTGCCGACAATTATTACACAAGAAGAGCAAGAGCTGAGAATATCATGACATCTTCGCCTGCAGCAGCTGAAGCACAAGCTTAGGTATTGGTCGCTCAACTTGCACCCCTGCTATTCCATTAAACCGGCGACAAAACAGACAACAAGTGGTTGAAAAAAGGACACGGAAGGCAGACAATCATTAGACACAAGGGCTGAGAAAATCTGACATCTTCGTCTGCACCAGCTGAAGCACAAGCTTTGGTATTTGTCGCTCAACTGCACCCCCTACTATTCCATTACACCAGCGACCAAACGGACAAGAAGTGGCTGAAGAAAGGACACGAAGGCAGACAATCATTAGACAAGAAGAGCAAGGGCTGAGAAAATCTTGACAGTTTCGCCTGCATCAGTTGAAGCATAAGCTTAGGTATTGGTCGCTCAACTTGCACCCCTGCTATTCCATTACACCGGCGACAAAACAGACAACAAGTGGTTGAAAAAAGGACACGAAGGCAGACAATCATTAGACACAAGCGCTGAGAAAATCTTGACAACTTTGCCTGCACAAGCTTAGGTATTTGTCACTCAACTTGCACCCCTGCTATTCGATTACACCAGCGACCATACGGACAACAAGTGGTTGGAAGGAAGGACACGACGGCAGACGATCATTACAGAAGAAGAACAAGGGCTGATAAAATCTTGACACCTTCGCCTGCACCAGCTGAAGCACAAGCTTTGGTATTTGTCGCTCAACTGCACCCTCTACTATTCCATTACACCAGTGACCAAACGGACAAGAAGTGGCTGAAGAAAGGACACGAAGGCAGACAATCATTAGACAAGAAGAGCAAGGGCTGAGAAAATCTTGACAGTTTCGCCTGCATCAGTTGAAGCACAAGCTTAGGTATTGGTCGCTCAACTTGCACCCCTGCTATTCCATTACACCGGCGACAAAACAGACAACAAGTGGTTGAAAAAAGGACACGAAGGCAGACAATCATTAGACACAAAGGCTGAGAAAATCTTGACATCTTTGC
This sequence comes from Branchinecta sandiegonensis, assembly GCA_030848855.1. Classification (NCBI taxonomy): domain Eukaryota; kingdom Metazoa; phylum Arthropoda; class Branchiopoda; order Anostraca; family Branchinectidae; genus Branchinecta; species Branchinecta sandiegonensis. Next base: position 4,095,225 of record JAUPMV010000020.1, read on the forward strand.
CTGCACAAGCTTAGGTATTCGTCACTCAACTTGCACCCCTGCTATTCGATTACACCAGCGACCATACGGACAACAAGTGGTTGGAAGGAAGGACACGACGGCAGACGACCATTACACAAGAAGAACAAGGGCTGAGAAAATCTTGACACCTTCGCCTGCACCAGCTGAAGCACAAGCTTTGGTATTTGTCGCTCAACTGCACCCCCTACTATTCCATTACACCAGCGACCAAAGGGACAAGAAGTGGCTGAAGAAAGGACACGAAGGCAGACAATCATTAGACAAGAAGAGCAAGGGCTGAGAAAATCTTGACAGTTTCGCCTGCACCAGTTGAAGCACAAGCTTAGGTATTGGTCGCTCAACTTGCACCCCTGCTATTCCATTACACCGGCGACAAAACAGACAACAAGTGGTTGAAAAAAGGACACGAAGGCAGACAATCATTAGACACAAAGGCTAAGAAAATCTTGACATCTTTGCCTGCACAAGCTTAGGTATTCGTCACTCAACTTGCACCCCTGCTATTCGATTACACCAGCGACCATACGGACAACAAGTGGTTGGAATGAAGGACACGACGGCAGACGATCATTACACAAGAAGAACAAGGGCTGAGAAAATCTTGACACCTTCGCCTGCACCAGCTGAAGCACAAGCTTTGGTATTTGTCGCTCAACTGCACCCCCTACTATTCCATTACACCAGCGACCAAAGGGACAAGAAGTGGCTGAAGAAAGGACACGAAGGCAGACAAGAAGAGCAAGGGCTGAGAAAATCTTGACAGTTTCGCCTGCACTAGTTGAAGCACAAGCTTAGGTATTGGTCGCTCAACTTGCACCCCTGCTATTCCATTACACCGGCGACAAAACAGACAACAAGTGGTTGAAAAAAAGACACGAAGGCAGACAATCATTAGACACAAAGGCTGAGAAAATCTTGACATCTTTGCCTGCACAAGCTTAGGTATTCGTCACTCAACTTGCACCCCTGCTATTCGATTAAACCAGCGACCATACGGACAACAAGTGGTTGGAAGGAAGGACACGACGGCAGACGATCATTACACAAGAAGAACAAGAGAGAAGAGAGAAAGACGAAAGAAACAAGAGAGAAAATCTTGACACCTTCGCCTGCACCAGCTGAAGCACAAGCTTTGGTATTTGTCGCTCAACTGCGCCCCCTACTATTCCATTACACCAGCGACCAAAGGGACAAGAAGTGGCTGAAGAAAGGACACGAAGGCAGACAATCATTAGACAAGAAGAGCAAGGGCTGAGAAAATCTTGACAGTTTCGCCTGCACCAGTTGAAGCACAAGCTTAGGTATTGGTCGCTCAACTTGCACCCCTGCTATTCCATTACACCGGCGACAAAACAGACAACAAGTGGTTGAAGAAAGGACACGAAGGCAGACAATCATTAGACACAAAGGCTGAGAAAATCTTGACATCTTTGCCTGCACAAGCTTAGGTATTCGTCACTCAACTTGCACCCCTGCTATTCGATTACACCAGCGACCATACAGACAACAAGTGGTTGGAAGGAAGGACACGACGGCAGACGATCATTACACAAGAAGAACAAGGGCTGAGAAAATCTTGACACCTTCGCCTGCACCAGCTGAAGCACAAGCTTTGGTATTTGTCGCTCAACTGCACCCCCTACTATTCCATTACACCAGCAAGAAGTGGCTGAAGAAGGGACACGAAGGCAGACAATCATTAGACAAGAAGAGCAAGGGCTGAGAAAATCTTGACAGTTTCGCCTGCACCAGTTGAAGCACAAGCTTAGGTATTGGTCGCTCAACTTGCACCCCTGCTATTCCATTACACCGGCGACAAAACAGACAACAAGTGGTTGAAGAAAGGACACGAAGACAGAGACATTACCTGGAGAGGGTCTTTGCCCAAAATCAATACGCAGGTTTAAAAGTAGCGAGCAAAAGTTGCAAGAGCTTGGTCTGGCAGGCCCATCGCAACAAGTAAGCACATCTCAGCTACTACGATGGTAGGGATGCCTGCCAATTCCGTAAGATATGGCCGCACAAACCTCCTTTATCGAGAAGAGGTGGTGCCACTTTGAGAAGTGTTAGGTTAGGGACGACGCTAACTAGAATCCTTAGCACGAAATGTAGAGTGCGACTTTTGCCTGAATCCAACCAGACATTGTTTCATAAATTTTCATTTCGAAGTGATTTTGTCTTTCCGTCTTTACCTAATGATTGGTGGCTCATATAGGCCTGTTGTGACCATATGATTACCATTCCAAATTCTTAAATGGAATGAAATATATTTTTTTTCACCACTGAGGGTGCTTATCATAAGGGTGCTTATCTGATCAGCTGCTGCAAGTTTCAGAATTTTACCATGACTCGATCTTGGGTCAGGTCTGAAAGGGCTAATAACCGCTAGAAAATGTACAAAAAAATTATAAGAATGGTGTTTTTGACAGATTACGGGCGGATATGGATCCAACATATACGTTTATTCCCTTTTATCTAATAGTAAAAAGATAAATATCGGACACGAGTTGCGTTTTTGCAGATACCATGGTAGCTGATACCACGGTCTAAAGTCGTTTTTGCAGTTATCGTGGTATCTGATACCACGGTCTAAAGGCGTTTTTGCAGTTATCGTGGTATCTGGCCAGTTAGCGTGGTATCTGGTCGTGGTATATGAAAAGTCATCTCGAAAATTTTGTCAGATTGGTGAGAAAGAAGTTTACCACTTAGTGATGTGACTGAAAATCTGTTTTTCTTTTAGGATGAATTGTCGTTTTTGCAGAGCAACCGCATATCAGATGCCACGGTAACTGCAAAACCAATAATTTCAGATCCAGTTACCGTGGTAACAGATACCATGGCATCTGCAAAAACGCAACTATGGATTTGTGTGTTTTCTTACCCCTGATACGAACTTCTAACCGACTTAAGAATGAACTTTTACCAAATTTCTGATTTTCGCCGGATTCGGGGTAAACTAATTGTCCAGCAAAAAACGAAAAAAAGTTCCAGATACAGATTCAAAGTGTCCGTTTATCCCTGGTTCGAAAATTCAAACGCATTCGGAATGACCTTTTTTGCTTACCAACTTTCCTGTTTCACTTCCCTATTCTCACGCGTCTCCACAGGTGGCGGACGCTCCGAATATCACTTCTAACAAGACCAAAGGCGTATTCTCGCCTTTCCCCGAGGGCTCCTCGGGGAATCCAAGGGAACGGCGAGAATAGAGGGAGTCACTCCACGCGGACTCCGCGTTCAGAAACAGCGAGAACGGGGAGTGAGTCCCTGGGACAAACAAAAACGCGGGGACTCCTCAGGTGGAGTCCTAGGAGAACGGCGAGAATACGCGTCAAAGGTTTCGATTGGATCCCAAAAGTTCAGTATTTGATCCAGACAATTGGGTCTTGTCTTCGCCAGATCCAGTCTTCGCCAGACTCACGAAGCAGATCGAAACTTCCTGCCTCACTTCTGCCAATTTTCCAGTTTCGGCGGAATTCCACAACTACTTGCCCTGCAAAAAGTAAAGCTCAAAAACGAATTCAGCGTATCTCCTTACCCCTATATCCAACATCTAATCATCTTCAAATAAAAATTTAACTTACAAGAAATTTTCTGGTTTCAGCCGGATTCCGGGCGAACTATATGTCCGGGTAAAAAGTGATTGTCATCTACTGATCCAGCATTTCTTCTTACCCCTAAACCGGACAACTAATCATCTACAAATACAACTTTTGCTTTTAATAAATTTTCCGTTTTTTGCCGGTTTCCGGGCGAACTACTAGTCCGGGTAGAAAACGATTTTCACAAGAGTGTTCAGCTTGTCTTCTTATCACTAAATCGAACATCTCATCAACTTCCAATAAAACTTTTACTTTTAACAAAGTTTCCGGTTTTGGCCGGATTCCGGACGAACTACTTGTCCGGCGAGAAAATGGTTTTCATAATCGTGTTCAGCATGTCTTCTTACCCCTTCATCGACTATCTCATCTCAGGTGTTTAAAAATATTTTGTTTGCCCCTTAATTTGAACCCCCACCCCTAAATGTAGGGCTAAAGAGCCCATCTAGGAACTCGACCTTTTCCTTGATCCAAAGGAACCTTACACCAGGTTTCTTCAAAATATCTCATTCCCTTCGAAAATCATCGTGTTCACAGACGGACAACTTTTGCGATGTCATAGGTATCCCTCCACTTACGTTTTGGGATCCAAAAACTAACCTCTGTCGGATTGGAGTCGATTTGGGCAGTTGCTGGTGTCGTTGGTTTAGAAAAAAAAACAGGTTTTAGGAATGGTTAATATGAATTTCCAAGATTAGAAAATGTTAAAACTCTGTTTTACTGTTTTCTTTTTGTAAACCGTTCAGTTGTAAAATTAAGTGTAAGCAAAATCAAATCAACGGAAAGTGAAAATATAGTGGACCACAGCTTTTACAGACTGATTTTGTTTTCATCACCTAAATAAATTTAGCAAGGAAATAAATCAGCAAATTTTCGAACGAAATACATAAATGTTCTCGTTGCTTTTCGTCTGGATAGTCCCCAGGAAGTGACTCCCTCCACTCTTCTTTCCCTCCAAACTTCTTTCCCACCAATTTGACAAAATCCTAGGCTCTTGTGTTGATGATGATGAAAGTGAGATGACTTTTTTCAGATACCACGACCAGCATTTACCACACGCATTTACCAAAAACGCATTTTGACCATGGTATACACATAAGGCGTATTCTCGCCCTTCCCCGAGGAGTCCTCGGGGAATCAAGGGGAACGGCTAGAATAGAGGGAGTGACTCCGCGTACGGAAAACAGCGAGAACATGGGGAATGCTTCCAAAATGGATTTTGTTTGAACAAAACATATGCAGTTGACGGAATTAGTCTGAATCCACTTTATTTTTGGTTTTGTTTATTCTGATAGTTTTTAATCGATTTTACATTGGACCAACACCAGCAAAAATTGATTCCCCTCCGAATCTGAAAGGGAGTCCTTTTTGAAGATGGTGATGATAATCAGAGCATTCGCGTTCTTGGGGACTCGCGAGAATACGGGGATTGAGTCCCCGGGACAAACAAAAACACGGAGACCTCTCAAAAGGAGTCCTCGGGAACGTCGAAAATACGCCTATTGCGAGCGAAAACGAATTTAGTATTCTCGCCGTTCCCCGAGGACTCCACTTGAGGAGTCCTCGCGTTTTTGTTTGTCCCGGGGACTCGCTCCCCGTATTCTCGCGAGTTCCACGTTATACTCCGGTTTTCATCACCATCGTCAAAAAGGACTCCCTTTTGAATCGGAGAGGAGTCAATTTTTGTTTTTGTTGGTGCAATGTAAAATTAATTAAAAACAGTCACAAAAGTCGTATTCTCACCGGTCCCCGAGGACTCCACTTTAGGAGTCTCCGCGTTTTTGTTTCTCCCGGGGACTCACTCCCCGTATTCTCGCGAGTCCCTGCGGCGGGGACCCACGTTCCGATTATCATAACCATCATAAAAAAGGACTCCCTTTCAGATTCGGAGGGGAATCAATTATTTCTGGTGTTGGTGCAATGTAATATTAATTAAAAACAATCAGAATAAACAAAACCCAAAAATAAAGTGGATCCAGACTAATTTCGTCAACTGCTTATGTTTTTTTTTTCGAACAAAATCCATTTTGGTCTCATTGTTCTCGCTGTTTCTGTACCTGGAGTGACTCCTTCTATTCTCGCCGTTCCCTTCGATTCCCCGAGGAGTCCTCGGGTACGGCGAGAATACGCCTAAAGAACAAAACCAGAAATTAAGTACATCCAGACTCATATTGTCAACTGCAATTTTTTTTCGAACAAAATCCAATTTGGAACATTTCCCGCAGCCCGTGTTCTCGTTGTTTTCCGTACGCGGAGTCCGCGTGAAGTGACTCCCTCTCTTCTCGCCGTTCCCGAGGAGTCCTCGGGGAACGCAAAAACGGAATTATTAACTCTTTGACAAAATTGTCGGCGCCAAATTCAAAACAAATCCAGGCATGGAATTTCTCAGGAATTTTGACATTGAGCGTTCAACCAGACCTCCTCAGCCTAACGAAACTGCACAAAGAGATAAAGAGTATTTGCAGAATCTCAGAACTTACAGTTTCCAAAACTGGCTGCATAAACCCCAGCTACTTAGTCCGAATATTTGTTCTGTGTATGGATGGAGATGCTCCAAGGAAAATATGCTGAGTTGCAGGAAGTGCCAAGCAGCTTTGCTTGTAAAGCTACCAAGTGATCATTCAACTGATTGTGAGTTTTTTAGAATCAGTCTTTATTGTGACAGGTCCGTTGATTATTTACTATAGGCGTATTCTCGCCGTTCCCCGAGAACTCCATTTGAGGATTCCCCGTATTTTTGTTTGTCCTGGGGACTGACTCCCTGTATTCTCGCGAGTCCCCACGGAAGGGAAATGCTTGGATTATCATCACCATCATCAAAAAGGACTCCCATTCAGATTCGTAGGGGAATCAATTTTTGCTGGTGTTGGTGCAATGTAAAATTAATTAAGAACAACCAAAATAATTCAAATAAAAAAAAAGTGGATCCCAGACTGATTTCGCATATTTTTTAAAAACAAAATCCATTTTGGAAGCATTCCCCGTGTTCTCGCTGTTTCTTTACATGGAGTCCGCTTGGAGTGACTCCCGCTATTCTCGCAGCTCCCTTCGAGTCCCCGAGGAGTCCTCACGGCGAGAGGGCGAGAATACGCCTTATGGTTATGGAATATGCCGCTGGAAGTATGGGACCTCGGTTCCTCAAATATACATAACCTCTGAATTGGCCTCAAAATGTTAAATAAAATTTATTTAGTCCTGCCTTTTTCCAGGTCATTTGACATTAGTTTTTTGTTCTCTAGACTGTTCATGAGGAAATAGCTAGGACCTGGTAAGGACTGCAAAGAAATACCAGCTTGAAGTTTTTGCCCACTACCCAGCCACCCCCAGTAAAAAATTCGGATGAGCCAACTACTGTATGTCTGGGCTTCCGTCCGTAAGGGTGGTAGTACTTGAAAGCAGTGTCACTGCCAGTCTCACTGCCCAGCTCCACACCTAGTTAGCTAAAATAATTATTCTCATTAGAACTCGCATTGTATTAACCCAGCTTAAAGATGTAATATAAACATTCTGTTTACCTGCCCAGAACAATCGCAAGCCTTTGTTTTTTCTTTTTGTTGAAGGGATGCTGTTCGGTCTTGAGAAAAAAAACACATAGAAAACTTTACTCAGTCCTTCACAGGATATTTGGGTAGTTTCACTTTATGGAAATGTAAAATTTAGTTGTTTATTTTTCCTATGATGTTATAAGTATTTTTGTGTCTTGCATTATTAACCTATACATTTAGAGACAAATGTGCTGTGGCAATTTAGTGAATTTATTATTTTGTTGCTTTGTAATTATTGAATTTATTCAGATCCTGATTTCTTAGATTAACTGAAATTTCGGAAATATCTTCCAACTAATCTAATTGCCTATTGGTCTTTCTAAATGCTGGGAGTATCTACGGTTTGGCATACCCTATGCCTAACGCTGGATAGGCTATGCCAAATGCTCGATACTGGAACCCAGTAAAATATTGATGATTTGAGTGAAGTTCAGAAATTACTCAATCAGAATTCATCTGTAGTGGGTAGGTCAGGGTTAGGATGCCAAGAGCTATCCAGCATTGGGCATATGGTATCCAGTGTTAGGCATACGCTATGCCAAACGTTGGATAGCTGTTCAAAGCAAATCTAGGCTAAGTGAGTTAAGACTTTAGACAGGTAGGTTCTAGGTGATGAGATCATGTTATTTTAAATATGCAAAGCACCTGCTCCACTTGTCGAAATTATGTCATAACCGTACATTGACGGAGAAGTTCAAAATTCAAGATGCAAGTGTTACCCTTTTGGATGTATCTCCGTCGCTATCAAAAATCACTGACAACAGAGCCCAACCAGTGCACGACCTTCTCCACTGCTTCCTGGCCAAAGACTGAAAATTACTGTCTTTTTCTGTGTTTACTTCTTTTCTTTCATTTACTCCGCTTTTTCGAAATGGTGGGTTACAAATAAATTACTTACTTACTTACTTTTGGATTCTCTTTTTTGAATTTTGGAACTTTATCAGATGTAGTCTAGAGGTTTATTTTAGTGATAGAACAGGTTTTCTTGCCCCATAGGTTGATTTAGTTCTACGTTCATTAAGTCCTCAGATATCGAAGTAAGGATATTGTTATTGATTAACTGGGCCAAGAGTGTGGCATTTTTCCTTGAAATCTTGAGGGCTTGTAAATTGAGGGGTATAGAAAAACCTCTGATAAAACAGGTTGAAAGTTTACTGTACCAGAAAAGAGCATAAGGAATCAGGAAGTACCAAATGTCCTCACCTTGGATAGAATGTAAAGTGGGAATCCAGTCGAAACAGGAAGCGAAGAAATGAGTATTACTTGGATCTTGTAAAAATGGATCTAGTTCGGGGGTATGTTAGGATAAGATAAGATTTATTTACACTAATAATGCCACATGTTTACAAGATCTTGTCAGACACAGAATCTGCAAGATAGTGTTGCCTGTACTAGGAAATCCAACAAGAATTCACATTTTGGATCCCATCAGAACATTTGGTCATGTTCCTTATGTGTCCAAATTAGTGTAAAACTGCTGAGCTGAGTTAATGCAAGCAGGAATTAAAGTTTAGCTGAAAAGGGCTGAGATAGGACAACCTAGTTACCCATCACTTATTCACTTACAGAAGCTTGAAAACCCGGTGAAAATGCGTTACTTCGTTGCTCTGCTATTCACGAATCATCAATTTTCATATAATGGAATTTTCCTGTCGGATTTATGGTACCTCTAGGAGCTTGTACCTGTGTTGTATGCTTGACGAAAGATTTACGAAAAACAAGTTTTTACGCATTGCAAGCTGATGATTGGCCACTGAAAAGACGCGTATATATTGGGATTCAGTTTTTCTGCGTTATAGTAGAAATTTGCGTTGTGAGGATGGCCCTAGGTATTCTGAACGTCATACTAGAGGAAATAGGAAAAAAAAATATCCCTTAACACAATCCAAGTAATGTAGTGTGTTGGCTTTGTTGGCTTTTCAGTTAAATTGTTCCAGTTAAAAGTTTCAGCTTCAGAACACAAGAATTGTAGTTGGAATTCCTGGTGCGTCACTGGCATAAACCCAGGTAGAGGCGCCGTTTCAGTAAACCCTAGGAGAGGACCAAAGGTCAATTTTGGTCCATCCCAGATTTATTACTGAGACTCAAAATTTTTCTTTTTAGGTTAACCTAAGTTAGTTTTCGAATAAATCATAAACTTACGTCATTGTTTTGCATTTTGTCTTCTGAAGTTTATTTAAGGACAATTTTTTTTTTTTTTGTATTTATTTATTTTTTGGAGCCTAGGCTATATAGATCTGAAAAAGTAAAAAATTCATTGTTTGGGACAATAAAATGAGAACAGGTAATTGAGATGATGAGATTGTGGTTTAGAAATAGGGCTAGAGAAGATGAAAAGCTGAAGAAATGCTGCTAGGGGTCCTTAGAATTAGAGAAAATTGCCTAAGGGTCAGATTACAGCAATAGGAACTTTAATAGTTCTTACATTTTTCTGATTATTTTATAGGCAATGAACACTTTTTTCACCTCTACCTTCCGTAAAATTATGCTAGACATATACGTATAACTTCTCTTTGCCATGATCGAAGGGCTGCAGTTAAACACAATAATAAAACTTTTCAAGCTTGAGTTAGAAGTAGTTATATTCCAGTACGAAACTCCATCGATTGTTTCGTTTGTTAGGAAAAGCTTAGTAACCGAGAACATCCTTGGATTAAGAAGCGGACTAAGTCAGTCAACCACAAACCCCTGATTTTTGGATACCCTATGCCAAACGCTGGCTATGTCTAGCGTTAGCATCCCCTATGCCTAACGCTGGATACACTATGCCAGGTGCTGGATACTGTAACCCAGTAAAATATTGATGACTTGAGTGAAGCTAAAAAGTCAACCAATCAGAACTCCTTTATATTGAGGTAGGTCAGGGTTAGGTTACCAACAGGTATTCAGCTTTTGGCGTAGGTTATCCAGCGTTTGGCATAGGGTATCAAAAAATCAGGGATTTGTGGTAGACTGGACTAAGTATTATTTTTTCAGATAATATACAAGTTACTAAGTACTATGAAATGTTGAGTACAAAACATGAGTCAACTTGCTCTTATCGTGAGTCTCCACTTCCTCATGATCTGATCTTTCTGCCCAAAATGGACCCAAAACAGTATCTGGAATCTGTAATATCCGACTTCATGGTCGGCAAGCATGAGAAGCTTACAGTGTTCTTCCACTCCCAGTTTGAAGATAGAATGGTGAGTTGATCTTGCATTTGGCCAATAACTGGTCTGCCTAATCCATTTTAATTTTGTTGTAGCAGGCTCCCAAGATAGCTTACCTTACTCGGGTTAGGAGCAACACTCTTGTCCTACCGGCTACTGGTGCTCTCTGTTTCTTTCGTGTGTAGGCAAAATGCAAGATAGTCTTACAGTATTCATTCAGCACTTAAGCAGTGCATACCTCGAGTCATTTAATTATACCGAATGCATTGGGAAAACCACCATGATAAATTGTTGATCTTATTGTAATTTTACTTAACTCGCTCAGAACCAGCTGCGTCGGAGTGAGCTAACAGTTTGTAGTTTCTGCCATCATTGTCTTCTCCCGAAAGATTGTTTCTGTCTAATGGCTATATTGTGTTCTGCAAGTCCAGCCACAACAAAAGCTGACCTGTGAAGGTAGTCAAAGTTATATCCATTAAAGTACGTATTAGCTTCTAACAGGTTGCATATGTAATCCCTTGAATCTGAAAATTTTAAATAATATAGCCTAACTAAAAAAAAAAAATTAAAAATTAGTTTTCGTAGTCCGGCTATTCACTGTGCAGAACCGAACGGCCAGTCCGATATGTAAGGCTGATCTTTATTTAGAGACCGATTTGAGACGGCAAAGTCATTCTTGGCTTTGTCACGCATGAAGAATGACTTTGCCGCCTCGACGTAAAAAGTCCTGAACACTTTACCAAAGTAATTCTTGATTTAAAAGATCAATATCCAACCCATCAGGTTCCAATATGTACTTTAAGGATGGTCAAGTGGCACGCTTAGAGAGTGGAGGAACCGGGACGGTACTTTGCTGCAGGACGGTCATAATACCAATAATAATAAAATTCAAAAATAGGCCATTGGCCTCTGAAACAACAAAAAGTAAAGCCCATAAGCCCGAAATGTACCATTCAGAGATCCTCACAAGATCCGGGCATGGGTGGTGTTGGAAAAGGGCGCCTGAAACCTTGTGACACACCTAACGGGCGAACCGGTGGAAGGATCGGGACAAAACTTAGTGGGCGCAGAACAAATAAGTCAATAGAAGTCTTTGTCTTAGCCTTGTCTTAGTGGGCGCAGAACAAATAAGTCAATAGAGTCTTTGGTCCCATGCACTGACTATGTATACCCCGACAAAACTGAGCACAGCTAGAGCTACTTGCTGAGCTTTGAGTTGATGTCCGTCTACTTTCCGCTTAGCCCCTGCTAATTGAGAGGAAAAGTATGTTAAACAACCAATAGCCTGTTTACTCTCAACTTTTCTTCTCTGCTGGGATTGACTGTTTGTACAGGTAACAAATTATGATGTTCCGAGTAGATCCTACCCTTCGTGCGTTGACATTGGGCAGGGCATCGGATCTATTCGACTCCACGTGGTCGCATTACGGAGATCGAGAAATTGAGGTTCTACTGCTTATTTGTTCTTGGCGAGCGGAACCTCCCCTAAGGTCGAGATCTGCCATTTATAGATCCGTCCACTGCGGGGAATTGGGGGGGGGGGGGGGGGGGCGCTGGAAGACGACGCGAACCTTTGCTGATGTTTGGGAACCGTACGGAATGAAGAGTGGATGGTAAGGATGAATGTTTCTTTTCCATATGGAAACTCGGACGGTTGGCTACAGACCACCGAGCCGGAAGGGTAAAGTCAGTTGTACCAGGGTTTAAGATGTTATTATAAGCATGGCCCTCGGGCTTTTCATGCAATGAACTGTCTGTCTGTCTGTACATGCTAACTACCCTTGCAGGTGCCGCACTGTCAGAAGTTTCATAACAGACAACAGAAGGATGCGCGGTTTCAACAGACAGTGCGTAACAGACAACACTTGGGATGTTATCTGTTGTGTTGGAAAACTTTATGCATGAAATGCTATGCATAACAAGCATTGCCAGGAAGAGCAAAAAAGCAACCAAAAAAGCATCTACTGCCTTTTTTGTTTGTCGTTATGATGTCTGAAAATTCAGCAGATGCTTTTGGCGATTTTTCGGCTCTTTCTCGCATAATATTTTCAAACACAGCAGACAACATCCGAAGTGTTTTCTGTTGCGCATGTCTGTTGAAACTGCGCATCCTTCTGTTGTCTATTATGAAACTTCTGACAGTGCATATGAACTCTTCTGACAGTGCATATGAACTTTTGCTATTTATTCTCCCTTGTTTATTTCAGGAGGAATTTGATTCTCTCGTAGACTGGCTTATCAGAAAGGCTCACACGGAGGGAGCAACGAAGAATTATAGGAAGTTAATGCTACTGGTCTTGAGCGGCTGGAAGGTCCGACCGAAGCAGAAGCTCGAATGCGCAAACTGCTTCCGCCTTATCGGTTTCTGGAACTACCACTGTGACATTGAGCCGGAACCAAAAAGGCTTAGCGCAGAAGAATGGAATTTACAAAAGATGGACTTCATCCGAGAATTTACCAGAACAGATGAAGGTGTGCCAGTGGAAGAAGCACTGAAAGGCAGTTTAGAAGAAAAGACGGGTAATTTGGAGAATGTAGTGGGTGCAGAAGAAATCGGAGTTACAGGAGAGAAGGATGTCGATGTCTCAGTGTCAACCAAAGATCAATCAGATCAGAGCAAAACTGCAGATAAGAAAAATCCGGAAAGTGACGGTGAATCCGGAATAGGAGAGACGGGTGGTGATGTTCCCATGATCAAAGCTTCGCCCAAAGACCGTTCAAACCCGAGTGAAATTGCAGATAAGGAAAACCCAGAAAGGGAAAACAAATCCAGAATAGCAGGAGAGATGGACCTTGATGTTTCTATGAGTGAAGCGCCAAGCCGACAGTCGGCTGCCGTTGGCAGTACGGCAAAAAATACAACTAGCGATCCTAGTGGTGAAAGGTCCGCGATAGTGAAACGAAGCTTGGAAGAAAGTTCGAAGCGTGACCTTCATCCGTTGAAGGAGCACTACCCATGGTGCCGTTGGATTTTTACTGGATTGGATTATGAAAGTGAGGAATCACAGCCCGGATGGCTTCAGAGGATAGAGTGTTTGAATGAGCTAAAGAAGAGGGAGGAGCTACCGAGGAGACAAACAAAGTTGGTAAGTGAAGCGTTTTGTTGTCAGCTTTGTTTCGCCATGTCGTTCTAGTAGGTAGGCGATCTCGGATGAGCAAGGGATGATTATATTGATGCCTTCGCTGTAGGTGGTATAAAAAGGCTGCCTATGTCATCTTGGATCACGGAACTCACCTGTTAAATACAACTAATAAAAACCACTGCAAAGTTTGCATTTATAATCAGAAACCGGTGTACGCTGGCAACACGGACCTCATTTAAATTGCGCCCGAATCTTGTAACGGACTGAGTGAAAACTCAGCTCAATAGCGCTGAGCTGTTCCGGATACTCACACCGGACATTCTAGCTTTAGCGTGAGCTAGAAAAAAGGACTTGGGTTGCGTTCCGGAAACTTTACAATTGTTAACAATCGTCAGCTTTATTTCGGGTGGAGCGTTAACGATTGTTAACGTTTCCCAACTCTACAATTGTTAACTTTCCCCAGCGGTGCTTACCAACCATCGTTACAAAATAGTTAACAATCGTCAAGCTCTGGAACAGAAATCGTAAGTGGACGGAGCTTAAATTTCGAAATCAGAAACCTGGAACGCAAAAAGTTAATAAGTGTCAGTAATCCTTAAAGGACCTGTCTTACCTATAACACTAATGCAACCTACATCCATTATCACTCCATATATTTCGAAACTAGGAGACCCCAATTTCGTACGGTACATTTTAACCCCTCTAACAAAACCACGCTGATTTCTCACTTGCCGTGTTTTGCTACCTTCGATGTGTATCACGCTGTCGACGGTTGTCTGCAAGAAGTTTGCGAGAAAAACCGCTTACGTAAATTGTCTCCCTGTTTTCGCTATAAGTCAACGGGTCTCGTAAAAGGCTTAAAACAGCAGAAAACGTGGGTTATTTGTTGAAAGCAAAGCCTAGTTTTAAAGTATTCAAACAAATTAAAATACTATAAGTTGAAGAGTAAATAGTGCGAGGGGTCCTTTAACGTTTCCCAACTGTACGATTGTTAAGTTTTGCCAACGATGCTTATCAACCATCGGTACAAAATAGTTAACAATCGTCAAGTTCTGGAACGGAATCATAGGTGGACCGAGCTTAAATTTCGAAATCAGAAACCCGGAACGCAAAAAGTTAACAATTGTTAAAATTCCTCAAGTTCTGGAACGCAGTCTTTGTAAGCTTGTCTTTTAGGTTTCGGTTGGAGCCATGCTGGATGCTGCTCTGAACCCAGTAGAAGGATAATGCTGCAGTGGGCTACTATATTGCCTAGGTGAGCTAGATCTTAAGAATCCGTATTTCCGGACACTAAGAAGTCGGTCAACTGGTCAACTCCGCGAAATCATTCGCGGAAGTCCATAGCCGGGCTAACAGTCGAATGCTTTCACAAGTTCGAGTTTTTAAGTAGAGTTTATGTTTATTCCCTGTTCAACAATAAAATACAGCAATTAATTGATCAAAACAAAGTTAAACAATCAAATACGATAATCAAATACAGTCAGATTCACCGAGCAGACCATAGCACTGATAACGATCAGAAAACAAAGTTTTAAGCCAGCATTCGACACCTTCGACCTTTTTCTATCCAAGTCAACTACAACTAGAATCTAGACTAGTCGTCCAGCTAATAAAATGGCATATTTGTGCATAGTCGTCAAATAGGACTGGGGACACATTCTCGGCTTGAGAGAAACAGGGTTGCCAGCCTGTGTCTTGCTTGGCGATATTTCTAGACAACAGCGTGCGGAGTGTAGGCATCTCCGGTGTAGCCGTTTGAAAGTGGGACTCCGCGTTTCGGAATGTAGGGGTCCTCGCGTGTTACCATGCTGTAAAGGAAAAAAGCAACTTCATTCGTTGGTCCATTTCGCACCCCGGTTGTCTGTAATAAGGGTGCATAATTACTAATAAAGTGATGGTGTACCGTTTGTGAACTATTGAACATGAAAAACCAATAAAATACCATCGTATTATATATAAAAGACAAGCGACAATAAATATGTAATCTCGCAATATTCTGATATCGTTGACTACTTCAGTACCGACTGAACTGTGTTTCCTAGGAACTCACGTTTTCGGGTTTGTTTCCTAGGAACTCACGTTTTCGGGTTTAGTTCGGCTTTTAGCCACGGTCCATGGCCCTTGGTTTTCATAGAAAACATGGCAAAATTTGAACACAATCAACCAGCTTCGCCCGAAAATAATGGAGGGGGGGGGGGGGGGGGGAGCTTGACATGTTTCGACGAGAGCCCGTTACGACAAGAGCAGATATCGACGCACAGGTGGACAGAATTTACCAAGTGAAATAAAAAATCTGCGGAATGGGATGAATGGAACGACGAGGGAAGTACAATGGGTTGGTATTACAGATCGACGGGTTCTTCCACTAGTTGAATTTTAGACAATGATATCTGGGTGTTCAGGAGAAGCCTATTCCATGTTCCCAGTGGTTCAGTAAGCACTAGATCAAACACGTTGCCGAAATACAAACTCAACCCTAATTAGCAGAGCGAAATAACACTACAGAGTAGCGCCAAGACCTGTGCTTTCTATGCATCGTAAACGGGCCTTACCCGCAGCGCCGCCCACTACGCTCGGAACATTCAAAGCGATACAAAGTTGTGGGTCTAGAAAATTTCTAGTATAGCAAAGATGGCCTCCACGCATCAAGGAAAGAGGAGAGGCTGTATCTTTTTTTGCTTTGTTCGGAATATGGAATTATTTGGAGCCAGCGCTGGTGCACGACTGATTGAGTTTCAGTAGGGATCACGTATCTTAGGGTGACGTGTCGCTAATTGCGCTAATGTCGCTGCTATTCAAGTATGTGTCACTTTTTTCAATACTTGGCGGTACTTCCTAGTGTTATAGGACCCATCTTACTTATTCTGCCTTTTATAATATACTAAGCTCACATATGTAATTATAAGCTTCTAAAATCCCTACCTTTCTCCATTGTTTCGTTTCGTTAATTTTTAGCGCTTTTTCTTGCCGAGTTTTCCCGTCACCCAACGCAAAATTTGCCGGAATCTTCCACGTCCGCTGACAACTCTCTCACATATAAGGATATGATAATCTTCTGTTTATTACTTCTTTTATTTGCTTAGTTTTCCCACTTTTTAACCAAGGCACGTTCAGTTTTCAAATGTTTCGCGCCCAGCCGCCGCGTCGCAGAGCCGGAAGACTGAATACAGTCGATAAGCGCTGAGAATCGTTAGTTTCAGGTGGAAAGTAAAGTATTGGTATTTCGAAAACTTTTTTTCTGATCCATTTCATAGGGAAAAGAACATTTCTAGGAAGAGTTGTGCTTTAAGCTTTTAGCTTGTTGCCAATAGTTTGAGTCTTTTTACCGAAACTTGGGAATCGTTTTCCAGCTAGCAAGAAGTATCACGAAAACCGCAGGAAACAAGTCCAGTGGTTTCTCCGTATTCCAGTTCATAGCCACCACGCAGTATAGTTCATATTAGTGCCCCAATGATCAACACCATCATCAATGTTTAATTGCTCCTGGATTTGTGTTTTAAATATATTTCATCAGCAGAAAAAGGTGAGAATTTCCCTGAGATAAGAGCCATGCACTACCCTTCAACTCAAAAAGGGAAAGCTTCTCTTTCCTGTTCATTATTTTACGGATCTGCTGTACTATCTCTGTGTGATGTATGCTGATAACAAGGTGAGGAAGGGTAAAGATGGACTAATACGCTTGGATCGCTGGACTGGTATTAGGCCAATTGCTTCTCACTTCGCATATCTGGGCTGCCGCGAAAAAATAAAAGAGTTAATATTTTTAAAACCAAATAAGTTCTAATTTATTAGTTATACGATACTTTATTGTGCAACGCGCTTTCACAGCATTGGATTGCCGAACTTGCCGCTTTTTGAATGGTATATCATAACTATATAACATCATAATAAGGTGATTATACATAATAAGCTAATAGTCATACATAAGAAGGCAGTAGTGCTATACTACTAGTATGCTATACTACTGCGGATTAATCTGTTCCAAGAAAATAAGTTTTCATTATAATCTGCCATATTTCTTAAGTTTGAACTTTCCGCGGAACTTTATCAAGACTCTCGAGACGAGACGCTGTGGATAACTCGGCCAGTTTCCCTTATATCGAGGCTAGCGACTCCAACGGATAATGAGCCTGACTTTGCTTTCTAGCGCAAAAATCTGTTAGAATTTCTTCTATCCAAAACGGCGTCTTATCACCGGAAGAAATTCCGAGTCGAAACATGCGTGGGCAAGTCGGGGGCCTTGGTAACGGCGAACGCTCCTGCGCTTCTCCTGGATATTACCATGTTTCTACTTAAAATACTTAATCCTCCGATTGGCTAAAAAGGCATGGGGAGGGAAACGTTGGTTTCGGTAGTGTTATATAGTCGCCTATTTAGTCTCTAGTACTGCTTGTTAGCTCTCGTTGTCTTTTACCTGATGCAGTCGATGATTGGACACACGGAGACGCAGAGAGTACAGCCTGTGCAGTCCTTCGTAACTTTTGGCAGATGGGTCTCCGGGTCGAACACAATCGCCTGGTATCCCGAGTCGTTGCACGTCATGTAGCATTTTCCACAGTTGATACACATTTCCTGAAGAAGAAACAGTAGCCTATTATTAACATTTTCTAAAATTGAAATCATACATTAAGTTTTTCTCCCCTGTTGTATTTTCTTCCTTGATATGTTCAATTAATCGGTTTATTCTGTTTTTGTTTTGTTTTCTTAAGAAAATTGTTAGTGTCCTGTCCTGGTCAAGCACGCCTTTTTGTGCTTTCCTGGCAGGAATGTTATGTTAGTTCTGAATTTTGAAGTTTTCTTTAAACGGGAACTGAACTGATTAGTTCGCTGTTGTCTTGTCCGTTTCTTATGGCACTCGCAGGCAGCGTCTTTTGATCATGCTGGAAGAAAAGAAGAACTCTTACCTCATCAATCAGCGCCACTACTTGTTCCTTGTTGTTTAGCTGGCTGTAGGAACCAATCTTATCGACAGCTTTACCAATAAGGTCTTTGATGGCTGGGATTGGCCCAGTTGTCGCGTTGGCGGGTCTGGCTTTGTCGATGATCGCCTCCAGAATGTCTGCCTTCGCTTTCGCTTCGGCGATAAGGTTTTCCTTCTCTTTCATGTAGGGGCCAAAATTTGGAAGACCCTGCAGTAATAAGTGTTTAAAGGGGGGCTCGAACGCACTCGTGATCATGTTCGAGGCAATGAGAAACAAGACCAAAGGTTTCGACGGGATCGCATATATTCAGTATTTGATCCAGACAATTGGGTCTTGTCTTCGCCAGGCCCAGTCTTCGCCAGACTCCTTGAACATTTTTAGTATCAACACTCAGAAACAGGTTAAGGCCAAATAGCTAATCATCTGAGAAAACCAAGTTCAGATATGGATTCAGCATGTGTGTTTACCCCTAGAAGTCATATCTATTTTGACAAAAACTTCCTGCCTTACTTCTGCCAATTTTCCGGTTTCAGCCGAATTCCGGAACTACTTGTCCGGTGAAAAAGAAAGCTAAAAAATGAATTCAGCGTATCTTCCCCCGGTATCGAACATCTAATCAACGTCAAATAAAAATTTAACTTATAACAAATGTTCCGGTTCCAGCCGGATTCCGGGCGGACTATACGTCGGGGTAAAAAATGATTGTCATATACGGATTCAGCGTCTCTTCTTACCCCTAAATCGGATATCTAATCAACTACAAATAAAACTTTTACTTTTAACAAATTTTCGGGTTTGGCCGGATTCCGGAAGAACTACTTGTCCGGGTAGAAAATGATTTTCACATAAGTGTTCAGCATGTTTTCTTACCCCTAAATCGAAAATCTAATCAACATCAAAGAAAGCTTTTACTTTTAACAAACTTTCCGGTTTTTGCCGGATTCCGGACGAACTACTTGTCCGTCGAGAAAATAGTTTTCATCATCGTATTCAGCATGTCTTCTTATCCCACAATCGACTATCACATCAGCTGTTTAAAAATATTTTGTTTGCCCCTTAATTTTAACCCCCCTTCCCCAACCCTAAATGTAGGGCTACAAAGCCCATCTACGAATTCGACCTTACACTTGACCCGAAGAATCTTCACACCAAAGTTTCATCAAAATATCTCGTTCCTTTCGAGAGTTATTGTGCTCACAGACGGACGGACGGACTGACGGACAACTTTTGTGATGTCATAGGTATCCCTCCAGTTACGTTTTGGGATACCAAAAAGTGAGAACTCGTAATGTTAGGTCACTTACAGTAGAGGTATGGTTTATTTGAACACTTTTTTAACTGTTCCACTACCTTGGCTTTCTTACTTGCATGTAAAAAAGTAAAATGGAAAAGAAAAATAACAAACTTTATATCAGCTAACAGCCAACTATTTAACAAACTTGAAGCAGAAATTCAGGTAACTTTCTTTGATTTTGAATTAATTAAAAGCTCCTTCCTCTTTTGAAGGCATCTGACGGTTCGGACCGCCATCTTCTCCATTGAAGGTGCGTTCCTCGCGTCAAACTTTTCAAATTATAAAAAGCAAACCAGGTGTCAGCTGAGTCACTTTCACAAATGAATCAGCAAAATATTCAAAAAGCGTGAATGATTACTACTAGTGTTTTTAGGAAAAAATGCCTGGTTTGGGTTTTAGTATTTTCTTCGGCGATCGTTCACTTTTAGCAGACGTTCACATAAGCATACCTCTACTGTAGTTAAAAAAATTTTTAAGAACCCATTCTGTCAGCCCCAGCTGCGATGTGGGCTTTTGGTTGATTATTGTATTTGCTGCTATAAATTGGTTAGCAACGACGGGTAGGGGTAGGCTATGGTATTCATCAATATCTCATAAAGATGAATGGGCTTTTGGATGCTTTCTCACCTTGTCGATGACATCTTGGATTTTCGGGATTGGTTTTCCCTTCTGGTGTCGAGGGGTTGGTGGGGATTGTCCGTCCCATCCTGGCAATTCCAGTGATTTGAGGTAGACAAGTGTCTTTAACCCTGTGATGTAATCGTCGATGACTGTGAAGTCTTGGTTTTGTACAGAGCTGCAGATCTGCAATAGGGGACGAAGAATCAGAAAAACGTAGAATGAAGATGAACAGTCGTAGGAGGTTGTAAATCTGTGGAACGGTAGTAGCGGCTATCGCTTTGTGAAGTGGTCGCCTGTTTGCTTGTCACTGCCATCGGGTTTGGAACTGATGCTGCTCATTTGAAGATCTTAAAGGATTATCTACCTTAGGCTACTTCTTCGCTTGCAACTATTTATTTGTTCTGTGGGTAAGGCCAGACACTCCAGCCAAAACTCAGGCCACAAATGGCCCATTGTCTCATTTCCCCCAGTTCACAATTGGTGGAAACAATACATTACTCAATAACACAACTGATGAAAACATCACTCCATCCAAACAATTGATAAAACCATCACTCATTCTACCCCTTTTTCTCGCGTTCTTACCGTAAAACCTGTCTAGCCTACCGGTCAACTGAAGGTACCTGTACAGTTCCTTTAATCTAGCTTTTCTCACTACCTCTGGAAACCAGTCGCTTGAAGCTGGGCTACATGACACTAATCGTGTGTTAGCACAATCACTACAACTTTCCCGTGTGAACTTTCAGAAGTTTCATAACAGATTGCGCATAACACTTTCAAGAATAACACCTTTTCACTTAGAAAAAAGTGTTATGACCAATTAAGTTTATACTATTTCGTGCCCAGATCTCCAACAACACCTTCAATAGGTAAAAATACTACACTGTCAGAAGTTACATAACGACAACAGCAGGATGCGCGGTTTCAACAGATAACACTTTGGGATGTTATATGTTATGTTTCTTTCATTCCCGTTAGTATTTTTACCAACTGAGATGTTGTTGAAGATCTAGGCACGAAATAGTGTAAACTTAATTGGTCATAACACTTTATTTCTAAGTGAAAAGGTGTTATTCTTGAAAGTGTTCTGCGCAATCTGTTATGAAACTTCTGACAGTGTGGCGACATCTCTTGTCGGCCAACACGTCTTCGTTGAGTTAATTGTCTTCGGGGTAAGAGTGTTGTTTTTCTTGTTTTGTCATGTTCTTGCCCTTGTTTTTTTTCGTATGGTCTCTAGACTACATTAAAAATAATTGATTGATTGATATAGTTGATTCGGAGTTACTAATTTGGAAATCTACTTTGTCGATGGATTTTTCTTGAAGGTCTTTCTGGATGTACTTCTAATAGTGCTAATGACACCAGCGACCCTGATGTCGTCTTCCTGTTGTTGTTTGTGGGAACATGAATAGCCCTCATTAGCCTCTCCTTGTTTTTGCCACACAACCCGTATTGTTTTTTATCAAGTTACCCATTCAGCTACGTCCAGCCTATGTTTAAAGTACTATATACATTTGACAAGAGAGCCTTTCTCTCCAGCTAAATGTCCGAAACCTAGCACTACTGGGTGGCTTTCTGCCCTTGCTGGGCGGGGCGTGTTCATGAAAGATTGCCGATGGCTGGACAACAAACAAATTGTAACTGAGATACCAACTGAGAGTTGGGGCGTGCGCATTGGTTTCTGGGAGTCTGTGGGTTCAAAAGAGCTTCGAATTCTTGGTAAAGTTGAAAGGGCAATCTTGAGTGACAACACTGTCCAAGGTTCAATTAACATTTACACAAGGATGCAGTTGAGATAACGCACTATCTGTTATAGTTACAGAATGATGCGAGTCTTTTATCGTTACGTTTAAGTAAAAATATAACACTAAAATAAAAATATAAAACTATAACACTAAAATAAAAATATAAACACTAGATAGTTTGCAACGTTACTTTAAAAAAAAACTTAAAAGATCATTATGAAAATATTTTGTAATTTTAACAGAAAGTGCGTTATATTATCTCATATCTGTGGAAAATGCACATCCTGTTGTAAACGTTATGAAACGTCTGACAGTGTTGCAAGGTAACAATAGCTGTTTTCATTGTCAGATGACTGCTCATCGGTGCTTCTTATAACGCGTTTGTGCATTCACCTGGTGACTGCCTCCCGATCTTATAACCCGTTGTCGAAATAGCCAGTGTGCTCACCGGTGACATCATCGCCTCAGTGACGTCATCGATGAGACCCAAAACACATTAGGACAAGAACCGAACACCGGTGAGGAATATCCAGAGACAGCCCATAGTGCAACGAACTCAGCTAATATTGGAGCCGCGGATGTTTTAAAAGCAGTGGCATCAGATACCTGGAGGACGCTAGCACCGCAGTGTAAGAACTGTAATCCAGCTTCAGCAGAATCGATGCCACCTGTAGCGAGGATGGGGAATCCTGGCAACGCCCGAGCAATGGTCGAGACTGCCCTCAGCGCAATAGGCCTTATCGCATTGCCGGATACACCTCCATAGGTTGTCCGCTTGTCGCGGCCGACTGCGGGCCAAGCCGAGGTATCTCCTTTGACGTACATAAGACCAGAAACCGTGTTGGTGGCGGTCACGCCGTCGGCTCCACCTGGGAATCAGAACAAATATTAGACATAGAAGGCTGGATTGTTGAACTCTCGTTCTTGCAGCTTGATTGAATAGATGACGAGAATTCTGAATCTCTTTCGTAGCCGTGATTTGATTGACTATACTTATTCATCTCTTTCCTTGCTTCGGTCTGGTTCGTTTTGACATTGACTGATGTACACTTATTTGGGCTGAAATCAGTTTTTAACCACTTTTTGGCATATCCCTGTCTAACCAACATTGCTATGCAACCCTCTATACCTGAGCTCTCACTGCGCGTTTAGGCTCCTAACTACAATTCCGCCATCGTGTTTGTATCAATCACTCTTTTTTGTTGACCACCACTGCATATTCTGACAACTTAACATCTCCCAAAAGTATTTGCGATTGAAAATAGTATGAAGAAGTCTTCCAGAACTCTATTTTCAGACACTTGGTCTACCCCTCTTTACGTGGTTACATTCTGGAGCTCGACGTCCTCAACTAACAATAATACAAATCAAAAGAAAAGGCTTTCGCCTCTAGATAACTCTAAGAAATTTTGAGTAATGAACTGATCAGAGTTAAAAATCCCACCTATGATGCACTTGAAACTATTGACCGATTCAGCATTAACCATATCTTCGGTAAGGCTGTTCCAAGGATCAACAATTCTGTTACCAAAGCCCCACTTAAAAACGTCCTTGTGGAATCTTGATTTTGCAGGCTTGCACGCGTGCCTCCGATGATGCCGATTACTGCTGAATCTTGCAAAACTGGTCCCATCAAAGTTGTCATAACTTCCATTGATTAATTTGAATGTTTCAATCAAGTTTCCTCTAAAAAAAACTGTATGCGATGGTGGGAAGGCACAACTTGGCTAATCTCACTTATGTGAACTATAGAACTAGTCTCGATCGAGTCTCGACACAAACCCCCCGGAATGCAAATATATACGAAATACAGAAAATCTTGTTGAAAACTGCAGTTCGGACCGCAAGCACTTAGGATTTTCCCTAGACACGCGAGTTAATTGTGAACGCGTGACGACGGCTCGCTGGCCGCTCACCTCTATACCTACTTTTCAAAAAGTATATTTTGTTCTATTAACACCGTGTGCGTGTGTGTGTGGGGGGGGGGGGTAGCCGTTACCCAACATACAGTGTGGGCCCGGACTCCAATCTTGTCTGCTACACCGAATCTGTGTGAAGCTGTCATATTTGGGACCTACTCACCTTCATGGGCTGCCTTGGCTATATCAACGATGTTGGTAACGTTTGGTGTCAGCTTTGCGAAGAAGGGGATTTTTACTGCAGCGCGAACCCAACTGCAAATGTTTTTAACCAAGTATGGGTCCTAAAAAAAAGAACGCGCTAAAGTTTGAGTTGTTGTTCTTGGCGGGAGTGACGCTTCGTTTGGCGTTTCATTTTCTGTGCACCTTCTGTTGCGGAGTAACGAGGACAGAGGGATGAATTCTAGTTGGGGCACATGGTTTCTGGAAATACAGCGTCGGGGTTCTGCGGGTAGGGCTTAGCTGGACAGCCGGTAGGATACCTAGATAGATCCAGGGAAAAAGCATGGGAAGAACCGATTGGCTTTCCTCCATTATGGCATCGCTCGGACAATCAGGGTCTCCAAGTGGCCCAATTAGGTTCAAATTCTCGTCAAGGTGCTTGCTCTGTTGAAGGAATCAGAGCCGTTGTACTAGCCCCACAAGACCTAGCTGGAACAGAGGTACCACAGGAAATCTTGGGGGAAAGAACAGCTAGCGGCGGTTGACTCCCCTAACATGGCATCGCTCTAGTAATCAACAGGGGCGTCACTATGGGGGGGGAGTCCCCCCCCCCCCCTCAAAGGTCTTGAGAAAGTGCTTTCGTCGGGCGAAGCGCCGACAAACACAGAAGAAATAAAATTTTGTATGCTTTTGTCAGGCGTCGGTCGACTCGTCGGCACATCCGGTTCTTCTACATACAAGAAATGAAATCCTGCAAGCATTTGTCGGGGAAAACACTGAAGAAATCGAATTCTGCATGCTTTTGTCGTGCCTCGGTATTCTCGTCGGCGCATCGGGTTCTTTTTATACAGAAGGAATCCAGAAGAAATACATTTTTTATGTTTTTGTCGGTCGACTCGTCGGCACACCCTTTTCTTTTTATACGCAAGAAATGAAGTCCTACAAACGTTTGTCGGGCAAAGCACTAGAGAAATCGAATTCTGCATGCTTTTGTCGTGCCTCGGTATTCTCGTCGACACATCTTTTCTTCTTTTTGGTTCTTTTTGTACATAAGGAATCCAGAAGAAATACAATTTTATGCTTTTGTCGGGCGTCGGTCGACTCGTCGGCACATCGGGTTCTACTTATACGTAAGAAATCAAATTTTGCAAACTTTGTCGGGCGCACCCGGGAAGTTCAAGTTTCATCGGCACAAGGGGTTATTTTTACACGTATGAAATCAAGTTCTGTACAGTCTAGCCGAGCAAAACACAGAGCAAATCAAATGCTCGATGGTTTTGTCCGGTGTCGGTATTCTCGTCGGCACATCGGGTTCTTTTTACACCAAAAAAAAATCAAATTCTGTAAATTTGAAAGCTCAAAAAAGTTCAAGTCTCGTCGGTACATCGACTTCTATTACACGTAAAAATAAAGCTCTTTACAGTCTTGTCGGGCAAAACCTGTTTTATAAAATCTTTTGTACCCACATTTCCAAATTAAGCGATTTAACGTGTTTATTGGTTCCCATTCTTTATCGAATTGGGTAATTAATCCAACATTTGTTCAGTCCGAGTCGATTTCTCCATATTCGGTACGTCCCTACGTAAATTCGGTGATTAACGTATTTATTTGGTCTCATTCGTTATGGAAATCGGTTGTTCACCGGACTTTTCTCAAGTCCGTATCTGTTCTATCGCATTCGGTCAGTTGATTTCATAATTCGGTCATTAATCAGATTCATTGGGTCGAATTCTGAATGCTTTTGTCGGGCGTCGGTATTGTTGTTCGCACATCGGGTCTTTTATTCGTAAGGAATCAAATTCTGCAAACATTTGTCGGGTGCAAATTTTTCCGGAAAAAAGACAGATTTAAAAAATTTCGCCGGCGTTGCTTAGTTCAACTTGTTCTGGGTACAGTCGTTGGAAGCTTCGCTTTTTAGCGAAAGTTGAAACGAAAAGCCGAATATGTGAAATTAAATATATGAATTTACATCAAAGGAACAATCTCAACTGGTGCATTTCAGTAAGTTTTACACAAAGTTTCGCCTGCGGCGCATTTTGTAGTATTCTCTATTTGGAAGAACGGTGTATCATTTAGTTTTCGTTTTAGGATAGAAATTCTTGGGGTTTGAAACACGTTTAAAGCCGGAAATTATATGGTACTACGGAAAAAAGCAGATTTAAAAAATAATACAAAATGCGGCGCATTTTGTAGTATTCTTTATTTAGAAGAACAGTGTTTCACTTAGTTTGGCGTTTTAGGATTGAAATTCCTGGGGGTCTGAAACACATTAAAAGCTAGAAGTTGTATGGTAGGTATAGCTAAATTTTTCCGGAAAAAAGGCAGATTTAAAAAATTTCGCCTGCGGCGCTTAGTTTAACTTGTTCTTGGTACAGTTGTTGGAAGCTTCGCTAAAATGAAAAGCCAAATATGTGAACTTTCAAATACGAAATTACATCAAAGGAATAATCTCAACTGATGCATTACAGTTAGTTTTACCTCGGTTCTATTCTGTGCTGGCGGGAAATGTACGCCGTTACTGCGAAGCGGCAACGGCGTGTTTTGTCGGCCCATTTTTGAGTCCGTCGGCACAAACCGGACGTCCCACTCCCAAAGGTAAAAGGTTAGTGACGCCCCTGGCAATCAAGGTCTCCAAGTGAACCAAGTAGAGTCAAAGTTCCGTCGAGGTGGTTTGTTGAAAGAATCAGAGCCGTGGTACTAGCCGAAAAAGACCTTGCTGTAACAGGGGTACCAAGAGGGATCTTGGGGGAAAGGACGGCAAGCGGCGGTGGACTCTCCTAACATGGCGTTGCTCTAAGGGGGGAGATCTCCAAGTGACGAGGAGGAGCTCAAATTCTCGTCGAGGCGCTTGTTTACTGAAGGAATTAGAGCCATTGTAGCAACCACAGAAGACCTATGTCGTAATTAAAACAAATTTAAGATGGGATATACTAAAATCGTTCCCAACCGGGTAAATTATAACCGCCGAGCTGTTACCAAGCTCTAATCCACTTACTGTGTCCACTCGATGCTTTACCTCTCTGTACTGTACCAAGATGAAGAAAAAGGAAGTAGCTGCTATTCGAATTTCATATTTCCGATATTGTTAATTCCTCCTCTACTTGCTAGTTTGTTACAAAACCAGAAAAATTGTAAATGCTTCAGTCACAAATACAACCGTCAAACTTGACGAGCTGCATAGAAAGCTGTCGGTTGCAGCGCTTTCCCCGTACCACGTACAACACACATTTACAATTAGATCGACTAACATTGCCAATCGGTTATTAGAATTAGTCGGTTTTTGATGATACAGATAGAAAAGGTGGAAATACTTAGTTTTTCAAGGCGTCGCAAGGGGGCTGTAATTTTTTGTATTCTAATTCAAGTTGTGCCTTTTCTTTTCTCCATATTTCTGTTTTACAGAATAGATAAATCAAGATATTCATTCATTAATTCACAAAGGGTACCTGTAGAAACCTAAGGAAAACCACGGGAAGATCCGTATGACTTGCACCGAAGTCGCTTCGACCAAGGGCTCTGAGACGAGGCAGCTACGCTTACGTTTGGTTGCTGAGAAAAAGGATGAGGGCAACTAACCTGTCCGCAGGCAAGACCCATTCCTTTTTCTCCCATGCCATGGGGGCAGCTGAGGTTCAGCTCAAGTGCGTCAGATCCAGCTTCTTCGGCCATCTTCGCTAGCTGGGTCCAGTCTTCTTCGTTAAATGTGCACATAATACTAGCAATCACGATCTGAAACAAAATTCTGTGACCACCTTTTCTTCTTTAGGGGGTGGCAATCTTGTCTTAAAGGTCGCTGAATACCTGGCACGACTTTCTCCCGTCGCTAAAATGCCAGTCTGCTTAACTTACTTCAAAATGTGTTTCAATGGCGTCTGCGCTAGGTCGGCAAAAGAAACCTACTTTGGGTGTAGGATGCGTCGTATGTTAATCCACCTTATGATTTCTCAGCTGTGTGGAAATGCGGTATTTGCGTTCAACTGATACTGTACCTACTTTTCATCAGCTCGAAGTTTGAGCAAGTGCCCTGAACCTTCTCCCTAGACACGCTCCTCATAAAATTCCTCTCTGATTAGTTCTTTTTTTCCCGCTGGGTGCGCTATCGTAAAGAAAACAATGACACGCTACTTCTTGGTGTACGTTTATCCAGGTTTGTTTGGCTATTTTCAATTCCTCTTAGGCCCAGCCATGTTTAGAACTGTTTAAAATGCCTCTTCCTCTATTTTTGCTTTACCCAGCTCTGTTCTGTCAAGCGTCATCAAGTTTGTTTTCCACGGGGCTAATACGCGACTCGATATGAAGCGAAAGCCTAATCGCTTATTCACCCTTCAGATAACTTGTACCAAGATCTCACGTGTGATTGTTATTGTTCCTCTAGCACGTCTGGTGGCAATTCGTCATCGGATTTTATGAGGGACGTATACTCTTGATGACTATCTCTCCCTGCCGATGCAGAGTCTCCGGGTACCTGCGGAAGAAAGGAAGAAACGGTGTCACAGCTGCGCTGACTCAGGATTTGAGTCATTGAGTTTGAGTCGCTACGGACACGTTTACTCCTTCTTCCTGAGAATCACTGGCGTGTTTTGGACTTAGTCATATAGAGTATTCCGCTGGCATGAAGTAAACATGTTTCAACTACAGTGCAAGGTTGGGATATGATCGTCCATGTTCAGTGACAACGAAAACCGGGTAGTGTAAAACGATTGAGCTAGCACATTCTTAGTCGGTGGGGGGGGGGGGGACTCACATGTTTCGGGAAATCAGCCTTCAGCTCCGTTACAGATCTGCACCAGTAGGGGGCTGTCTTTTCTGAGATAAGTTCGATATTCAAGAAAGCTCCCTGTCCCGGGCCGAAGTTGTGGCCAGACGTGGTGCCCCGGACGATTCTAGGGGAGACGTTGGTGACAATGTCCTATACAAGAAACTGGATTATAACCCTTTGTTGATGCAGTTGTTCAGGTTGCGTATGGTTTCCTGACAGAAGACCTGCGATCAACACGTTCCTTCCTGATCGCGCATTTTTCTGGTAACGTTATAAAAGCTTATGGTATGCTTGCTGCGTATGCGTTATACCCGACTTTTGCCCTTACCAGTATTATGCCCTTGCATTGCCGAACGCACTTGCGCTAGCATCAGTCTGGGAACTTTTCCATGACGTTAATTAAGCTAAACTTGTAATTTAGCTTAATTATTTATGTTATGTTTTTTTTTTACGAT
The DNA here is from genome assembly GCA_030848855.1 of Branchinecta sandiegonensis. Lineage (NCBI taxonomy): Eukaryota > Metazoa > Arthropoda > Branchiopoda > Anostraca > Branchinectidae > Branchinecta > Branchinecta sandiegonensis. Next base: position 4,124,499 of record JAUPMV010000020.1, read on the forward strand.
ACTCCATCACTGAAATTTTATGTGAGGGTGAGAAACAAATCCTTTCACTCACTCATTCAAATGCCAGATGGATTTTGTGCTTTCTGGTAGCATTTCGTTTAGAGCAATGATCAGCTTCGTGTTCTGTGAGAATCCTTCTTTTTCTTTTACCTGAAGATGTTCCCTGTTACGGGAACATTATATTCCCACAGTCCCAAGCCACTGGAAGATCAAGGGTGTGGGGTATGCCAAATCGAAAAGATAGAGAAGGCGTTATTGCCGTCTTACCTTCTCTAACGAGAAAGTCTTCGTCAAGGCGAATCCCCAGCCTGCCTCGAATCCTCGACGAATCATAGCTGAGGTTGTTGTGGGAGGAGCAGAAGCTAAGCCAAAGGGGTTCATGAACTTGAGACCACACATTTCCACTGATATGTCTACGAGGTCGATTGGGGTGTAGAATTTCGGTAGAATGGGTTCTTCTGGGACAGGGGTGTTGTCCAGTGACTGAAATAGAGAAAGTCAGTCATGGGTTTAGTTGCTGCTGTGTCGGACTTGGCTTAAGGATTTTCTGGTCCATATGATAAGGTAAGGTATCAGCATCAGCCTATAGGCCTAACTGGCGGAGCTGATCTCCGATACTCTGTCCTCAGCCAGGAGGTTGGGGGCCAAATTTGTCCAAGTACTCCTTTGAAGCTTGGTGGAGTTTGGCTCGACTTACAGGGTTACGCCCAAACCAAACAGTAGGCACCACCGAGACTCACATCGAGCACCACCCGAGACAACCAGTTTGCTTACGAGTTCGGCGAGCTAACCATTCGTCCACGGACGGACTTTCCGGTCCATTTGGATTTCTGTAATCCCGCAGAGTCACGAAAGTACAACAGGATTGCTATTAATACGGGAAACTGAAGTTCAGGTCCGTCTGAACTCGCGCATTCCTTGTGTAGCAGCTACTAGCAGCACTAAGGATACCTTGTGTAGTAACAACGAGGATTGTCAGTATGGAGTATGGAGTCTTTGTGCTAATTTACTTATTTAATCGATTAAGCGACCGAAAAGGGACAAATTGAATTGAATTTCATTTTTAACCCGTCTAGGTAGAGACGGAGTATGGTGTACTAACCAAATGGGCATGCTAACCGAAACAAACAATAAAACTAAAAAGGGACCATGAACTGCGTACAGTTCATGGTTCCAAGCTTGCAACACACGCAAGGACATCCTCATAAAAGGGTCAAAGGGCCTCAAGAAAAGGCTTCGTTGAACGAAATATCTTTGTCTGGAGAGACCCTTACGCCGAAGATAAAAAGGAAAGCCTTCGCCCACAATATCCCTGAGGCACTGTTGCTAATCACGTTAGCTTGCTGGCTTACCTGTATATATTTGTGGATGTACCAAGAAGCTGTCTTTCCATCGTTGACGGACTCAACGGTCGTCTCAGCAACGCCAGCTATGTCACCCCCGCAAAAAACTCCTGGTTCGCTGCTGGCCATGGTCTTGGTGTCTACTTCGGGGGATCCCCAGCGGTTCAGCTTCAGGGGTTTTAGAGCTTCTTTCACTAAAACATAGATGGACACATGATGCAGTCGTAGGCTACAACTTGTAGGGTACTTTTTTATTCCGTCCTGCCAGATTCCAACCCCAAATCGATCGCGCTTGTGCTAAGTTAAGAAGGCGAAGAAGTCTGTCGGATGAAAACCACTTCCCTCAGTAACCTGGTACCTAGCCGTGTGATACAAATTGTATCGGCCCTTCCTTTTCTAAGCTACTGTCACAATATGTCATTTGTTTTTCTTGGACGGAAAGGAAGTGTCATGATATTAGGACGCCATTCAGCCACAGTGTAACAGTAGCTTACGGACGACCAGGCCGAAATTTGTACGTACTTCTAGAAATAACTGGGTGATAGTTATTTATACTATAACTAGAAATAACTATCACAAGATAGACCACAAAGATTTCTTGGACTACAAATAACCTTAGGCTGCACTGCCCGCTGATATTATATCACTGAGGGTCCTTGATGCGTTTCGTAACTTCAATAGTTATCAACGTACCGCTTTCGTCGTACAGTCCAGATCCAAAGGCGGAGATGATGTAGTCAGCTCTGAGCTTGATCGTTTGTTCCTCGTCTTCATACCAGTTTCCGTCGTCAAGCTGCTCCGTTCGGCAGAACTCCATAGACGCGACTCGGTCATTCTTGACATTGACTTGACGTGGCGACAGGAAAGGCAAGAATTCGCACTTTTCTTCCCTCGCAAGCTCCATCTAGGTTAAAGAAGCCGGGTTTCATTTGGGCATTTGAGGTGGCGGCGTTTTCTATAATTTGGTCGTCATTTGGTACGTAGTTGTTGTTATTATTTGACGTTTTCTGTCATTTGGTACGTAGTTGTTGTTATTATAGGAAAAATTTTAACAAGCACTGCATGTTCGAATTTTTGTTCTGCACAGTGCTTGTATAATGTATTTGTATTTTTGTGTAAATTGAAAAACTTGTACTTGAACTTGAACTCATGCGATCTCTCTGCCAAATTGGTTCTTTTTTATTTATTTAGTTTGCTTATAAACAGAACTTGAAGTTGTATTTCACATTCGATGCTGCCAACTTGAGTTCCTTTTGGGGATCCCAAAACGTAAGTGGAGGGATACTTATGACTTTGAAAAATTTGTCCGTCCGTCTGTGAGCACGATAACTCTCGAAGGGAATGAGATATTTTGATGAAACTTGGTGTGAGGATTCTTTGCTTCAAGGGACAGGTCGAGTTTTTAGATGGGCTCTGTTGCCCTACATTTAGGGGTGGGGGAAGGGTTTCAGATTAAGGGGCGAACAAAATATTTTTTAATAGCTAATGAGATCTCCTTCCCCGGGGTAAGGAGACATGCTGAACACGAACATGAAAATAATTTTCTTGCCGGACAAGTAGTTCGCCCGGAATCCGGCCAAACCGGAAAGTTTGTTAAAAGTAAAAGTTGTACTTGTTCGATTTTGGGATAAGAAGACATGCTGAAAACTTTTGTGAAAATAATTTTCTTGTCGCAAAAGTAGTTTGCCCGGAATCCGGCCAGAACCGGAAAATTTGTTAAAAGTAAAAGCTATATCTAAGTTGGTTCGATGTTCGATTTACGGGTAAGAAGACATGCTGAATCCGTGCATGACAATCGTTTTGTACCCCGACATATAGTTCGCCCGGAATCCGGCGGAAACTGGACAATTTCTTAAAAGTTAAAGTTTTATCTGAAGTGGATTGGAGGTTCAGTATAGGGGTAAGGAGATGTGTTGAATTCGTTTTTCAGCTTTGGTTTTTGGCCGGACAAGTAGTTCGGCCGAAATTCGGCTGATATCGAAAATGTGGCAGAAGTATAAGGCAGGAAAGTTCTGATCAATTTCGTCAAAGTAGATATGACGTATAGGCGTAAGTGCACATGCTGAATCCATATCTGAACTTAGTTTTCTCAGATGATTGGCCCATGGCCTTATTCTGTTTCTAAATTTCAATAGTAAAAGTGTTCAAGGAGTCTGGCGAAGACCGGATATTTACAAGACTAATTGTCCAGACCAAATATTAAATTTTTGGATCCCATCGAAACCTTTGGTCTTGTTTTCACTGCTATGATTGTACTGAGGCATATCCGGGTTCGAACAGTTTAGACTGTAAAGCTTTACAGGTCACTTTCGAATGTCTGCGTCCGAAACAGAATTTTTAATCCACTTCAGCTTTTATTATGCATAGCCACAAAAAATTGTCAAGTCAGGCAAAAAAATGCTAAAAAAACTGAAGTTTTTGGTATGTTTAAATGAAAATGGAACGTCTATACCGTTTCATTGTTTTGTATCTTTATCACAATTTCAAATTCAGTTTTATTCACCATATATCTGCAAATGAAAAAGAACGCCTGTCTTATCAATAACATCACTAATTAGTCCGTAATTAAAATATTGAAATCGTAAGTTATTTACAGCATTGAAACTGAAACATAGTGAAGTAAGGCAAACCACCGATCACTGCATCAGACGGGGACGCGAGCACTGAGAACCAATTTGGTCAAATTCTACCTGCAGCAGACTTTTCCGGCAATGGCGAGTAAAATGTGTTTTTCTATAGGCCCACGCAGGGTCGTGTCCGGGACTTGGATCAAAAACCCCTAGTTCTAAGGACAGACGATTAGGGTCGGTAGGTCGTCGTCTGGAATTCCTGCAAGGATTTTCCGCACAATCATCGGTTCCATACGGAAAAGTTAAGATGTTTTACTTGATGATGATAGTGCAGAATCCGGCCGCGGAAACCTTGTTTTCTACTGGCGCCATTAGTAAGCCTGTAAGTTTCAGGGGATGTGTGGAAAATCTTTCCAAGTAGGCCAATGTCATTTAGGCACATTCTTAAGCCGAGTGAAACGGGCTGTTATGTTTTTAGTCACGATCTCTACTGTTATTCGGTGTCGATTTGAAGTTTATCTGAAAAGCCAACTTATTTTGTATAATTTAACCGAACACACTGAATTATTTGGATTCTGCTAAGGGATTTTTTGTATTATTTTCCACTATATGCTCTAGTAGTGACGTTCAGAGTATCTACGGCCGCCCCCACAATGCAAATTCTACTATGACGCGGAAAATTTGAATCCCAACACAAACGCGGCTTTTCAGTGGCCAGTGGTGAGCTTGGTGAAGACAGCTTAGTGCCTGAATACAAATCTTTTGCAAATCTTTTTTGTCAGCCATACAACACAGTTTAACACAGTTACAAGCGTATAGAGGTACCACACATCCGACAGAGAAGTCCACCATTCGAAAATCGATTATTCATGAATAGTGGAGAAACGAAGTAACGCGTTTTCATCGGGTTTGAAAGTGATGGGTAACTAGACTAACCGTTCTCAACCCGTTTCAGTTAAACTTTAACGGCCCAATATCGATGTTGAGACGTTAATATCGAGAACGAGATGTGGACATTTTCATTTATCTTCGAATTATTGTTTAATCTGGTATAATTAATTCTTATAATTCCGTTCTTCGTTATAAAGTTTTAGTATTACAGAAGTTTTAACAAAAGATGGTGCAAAGAGCTATTTGACTACAATTATTTTCTTTTTTAAGTTTTAGCGAACGGATATGTATACGCGGTCGAAAAACGATCCCGAAATAACGACATCGATAATCCATATATCAGAAAATCAAAATTGCCCAACACACATCTCTAGAACATTTGCGAAGGAGGGAAGGGGGGGGGGCGTACCTCTTCAGGGACGGCGCGGATGTTGGTGAATCCCTTACGGAAGACGACGAAAACTCTTTTCGCGCCGCATCTCAGAGCGGAAGTGGCGCAATCGAAGGCTGTGTCACCAGCGCCGAGAACGATGACATTCCCGTGTAATTGGGGAAGCTGCTTCTTGCAGGCGCACATTCCTAAAAGAACGAAACACTGTAATATTGTCTCTACTGAGATAAGATTATTTCTAATTCGGATTAATCTTATCCTGGTAGAGATAAGATTAATCCCAGTAGCAAATACTACAGTTAACTTTCCTTTCTCGGAGAAACTTTTTACAGTGTTGTCTTGTATTCAATCGTAAAGAATCAGCTCGGCTGGGGTTGCACTGTGTTTCTTTAGTATAGTTTGTTCTCCCTCGAAATGTATTAGTGGAAAAGAAAATAAACAACATAGGCGAGACATCGCTGACAATCCACATGACAACGTAAGGTTATAAAAGTTCAACCGACAATTAAAGCACAAAAAAGCGCAAAATTATTGTTGTTTGAAAATGGGGAAGAAATTGTAGCAGTCTTTGTAGAACCAACCAAATTTCTTTCAAAATGTCGCCATCGGGTGTTTGACTTAATTTTGTGTCTTTTTATCAGTCTCTGACTTTAAATTTGGTTACATGCCAACATTTGACCACCAAGTTTCAAAAAAATATGTCAATCTCTTCAAAAGTTTTCATGCGGACAGACGGACGGACAAACTTTGAGAAGTCATGAGTATCCCGTCACTTACGTTTCGGGATCCCAAAAAAGAAGAGTGACTGGGAGGCAAGAAAGACGAAAAGTGGGAATTTAGGAAATGTTAAAGCACATCTGAACTAGATATCATCATTGTCAGGAAAAGACGATAGGTTTGATTGACTGTGCGGACGTCCCGGACATCCGGGAATATGGAAGCGTGGTTTTTACCTGCTTTGCTTCCAGCTGATACTTTGGGTAGAAAATCTTTAGATGTGAAGAATCCCATGTCTTCGGTCAAGTTCTTGAAGATCGGGTCCCGTTTCCCATCTGGCATGCCGATTCCAACGAAAACGGCTTTGTACTCCGACTTCAGTCCCTAAAATGATGGATAGTCCTTCTGGTTACCAATACATTAGCTGCGTTTTTGCATTCCTGTGGACTGTAGCCGTAGCAGTTGGCCTGTGTGCTAATAAGGCGTTTTTGCACGCTTTTTGCCGTAGACTTTGGCCTGTGGTTTCGAACAGCAAAAACACCTTATAAGCTGCTCAAACGGACAGTGGCGGTAAATTTTAAACTCTGAAAAAAACCCCAGCTAAACAGCTTACTTCCTGGTTTAAAACTAGTGTGCTAACTAACCCAGTGTGCTCTTCTGGACACACCTCAACCTACAGCTACAAAAAGTTCGGGACCGACTATACAAAACAAAATTCCCCGAATTTGACAAGCAAACATCAGTCATTCACAATACTTACATTTTACTTTATTCAGTTTTTTTAAGGTTTCTAAATTCAGTTTTATATTCCAGAATCTCCAGATGCTCACATCCTCCATTTTTATGGCACTTGCCCTTCGGCCAAGTGCCATATAGCGATCGCAGTTTCTGTCCGTCCGTCGGTCTGTCGGTCGGTCTAGGTTTTGCTAGTTTGGGCACTTCCAAACAAGCTAGGACGATGAAACTTGGCAGGCGTATCAGGGACCCGACCAGAATAACTTATAAATAATCACTTCCCCGATCCGACTTTCCGGAAACTAGGAACAAGGGTAGCAAAAGGGGTGCAAAAGGGTAGTGAGCTGATGTGGTACTGATCCGACGTCCTCTTTCACGGATGCCCGACACGCTAGCTCACTGCGCTATTGAACCTTGTATTTAGAGCCGAATGGAGGAAAAGCTACGGTTTAAGGATTTTGGTCAGAACAAATGCTAAACTAAGCTTTTATCTGATTGTGTTCTGCTTTTTCCAAGAAAGTAAGCTACTTCTGTCCTAACTATATTTTGATACTGTTCCAGATTGGGGCTTCAAAACCAAATTAACTTGGAAATAATCATTTCCCAGATCCGGCCATAGTGGGGGTAGTGGAGGGATGGGGAATCGAGGATCTAGTGACATGCATAACTTTAGAACGGGTGATCGGACGTGAATGAAACTTGGCAAGTGTCAAAAACAAGTGTCTCAGATGATCAATTTCAAGTCTGGAACGAATCCGATAACTGGGGGGGGGGCGGAGGGGGGTGACGGAAATCTCGTGAAACGCTTCGAGTCGAGAGATCGGGATGGGACTTGGGAGGAAAGAACAAGCATAAGACGTAGAGAAAATATTGACAAAACAGGACCTGATCATGTCACAGTTAGGGGAGTTGGAGAGGGTTTTCCACAATTTCGGTGATCACGAGTTGGGGTACTTCCGAATGTGCTATGGCCATGAAACTTTGCCGGCCGTGCTACGACCATGAAACTTGGCACAGGGACTCCATCAGATTGGCTTAAAAATAGTCCCTCCCCCGATCCGATCATCGTTGTGGGACGAACAGTTGTCAGTGAGTGGAATAACCGAGGGGTTGCTCACTCACTGGACACCACTGTACACCCTCCCTGGGCACCGGCTCTCGCGCCGAAATGAAAAATAGCTGGGCACCGGCTCTCGCACCGGGCACCACTGTACGACCATTTTGGGAGTGAGCAACCCCTCGGGAATAACCATTTCAGATTTACTAGATCAAGCCCATTTTCTGTTGAGATGAGTATCGGGAGAGAGATCCAGCCTTGACAACTGCAAACCGTATCTGACAAACATGCTAACTGTTCTTACAAGTGCCATATGAGCTTTCAGCTCTTGTTGAAAGGAACCACAGGCTAAGGCCAAGGACAACGGCATCAAGAAGGCCTTTGGCCGTAGCCTGTGGATTTCGTTCTTTGGCCGTTCGACTGAGGAGTAAAATCGCCTTATAAGCAGACAGGCTACAGGGAAAGGTTTGCCAAAACACCTAATAAGCACAGCTGCTACTCACAGGCGTGCTGTAAGGCATGCAAAAACGCAGCTATTATTTATCAACTAGCCAAAACTTAAGGGTTTGGGGCAGAACGTTTATGACCTTGTTGTATGAAATCACACATTTCAATAAAATTTTGGTAGCAAAGTAAAGTAGCTAAATACAATAGTAAGAAGTTTGAAATTAGAGCCGATCTTACGGGATTTTGGGATGAAACTGTGTATTAATTTGTGAATTATTTCTATTAAACTGTGTGCTAAAGTGGAGCCGGGGTAGTAAAATAAGTTAACCAATACAACAGATAAGAAGTTTAAAATGAGATCACGAACTTTTGGGGCTTGGCGCATATTGTTTTTTACAATGCTGTGGTACTTCAGTAACCTTTTTACTTCAGTAAAAGAAAAATTCTTTTTTTTTGTGTTGTTTAATAGCACATCCTCGCAAGCAGTGCTTTTGCTGTGCTATTTATGGATCCTCGATTGTTTTGTTAATGAAACTATTCTACCACTACTACTAACTCGACCCGATGAAAAATTTATCTCAAAATAGTACTATGCAGTAGTACGAAAAAGTTGCATGCAGTACTAACGATCCTACTACATGCTTCTACTTCAAGGCTACCGTGTTACTGCTTACTACTATATGGTACTATTAGCAAGACTGGATGTTACTATGGCAAGACAGGATGCTACTGGATACTACTACATAAGATTGGACCAGTCTGAGGCACATTAAATGATTGTATTCTTTGCCATTACATAGTATTACATGCAACGTTTTCGTAATACTACCATACTACTACGCAGGCTACAAATTTTTCATCGGGGATATTAAAATGAAATTGGGCAGTGAATAAATTACTTCAAGAAATAAACAGAACAAACAGGAGTTTTAAAGTCTTTAGAGGTTTTGGGGGAACGAGGGCTCTGAAATTCCCTGTCGGTCGTGGCTGTGCGTGCGATGTCTTTTGCTTGACTGCAGTTCTTACCTTTATGGTAAGGTCGTCCGCGGATAGCTTCCTTCCATGCTGGATCTTCACTCCCAGATCTTTCATCAGCTCTACTTCGAAATCAACGACGTCGTAGGGAAGTCGGTACTGTGGAATTTCAGCCGAGCTAAGAAACAACTTTGGTTAATGGTTGATTTTTTTTTTAAAGTTTAACTGAAAGACCAGCTTTCTTTTCATTTTAAACTGGATGCATTGCATTATTTTGAGTGCCTTGAGGGATTAGTGATTCTTTTAAACGAGCAGATCGTAGTGACGTTGCGAATATGGTCAGCTTAACGACAAGTCTTAGGGGGAAATGAAAATAAAGAATGCGGCAAAGAACGAATAAAAAAAAACGACAAGGCCAAATTCATCGGATTGAACGATTTGATCCGTACCGTAGCAGATCGAAATTTAGTAACAGACGAGATTTAGTATTATACTTGTTGGACTTTCAGTAGGCCTATGGGGAGGTTTGTGGAGTGAGTTGAGATTGTGTATTATTTATTTGGATTTCCGTATAATGTTTAAAGTTCATCATTTTGCGGTTCATAAATTCGATGCGTTATTCTCAGCCGTTAGGTGTTTTTTTTGGAAGGGGGGGGGATAGTTAGCGGCGTGTTTGTTTAAAAATTATTGGTTGTTGTATAGTCTGGGCGTCCCGGATTGTGCAAGTCGAGCTCCTTTTTTCTTTCTTTCTTCTTTCGTTTTTTCGTTTTTCAAGATATTTGTTTCGTTGATGTTTCAGGGCTATTTAGTCCCTTACTGGCTAGCCTCTGGGCATTGAAGTGTTGATTGTTTTTTCTCTGTTGGAATAAACCCATTTACTCTTACAGGTAGCCCGCGCGATTTGAATTTCATCAGAAATGTGTTTTTTATTTGTATGAAATGACTGGCTAATAATATAACAAATCCTGCTTTATTCCTGATTGCAAAATAGTATACGAGAGAAAATGCAGGAAATCTTTCTGACCTTAGTCCACCAACGTATTCCTGTTTCTCGAAAACTGTAATGTCGGAATATCCCAATCTAGCGAGGAAAGTTGCACAGGAGATGGAGGCAGGTCCGCAACCAACCAGGGCGATCTTGGATTTGTAACTTGCTGGCAGCTCGTCGGGTAGATCTGGTGACCGAATCTGAGGAATCTTCATCTGTTTAAATATCTGTAAAGGGAAGCGGTTAAAGCTAGGTCCTCGAGTTCCACATGACCTCCGGCTTTTTTTCTTGACCGCTACTGGTAATAGTGTTGTGCCAGATTCCATTGCAATATATCCGACCAAATAAATATTCCTTCAGCCCAAGCTGACTGCGAATCATGTTTGATAGTGCCAAACGGATACGTCAGCTTAATTTTATTAGAGCTATATTTCGGCCCTTCTTGGCAAGGGTCCTCTTCAGGCTCAAAGCCGCTCAAATTGGAAAAACGAACTTGTGGGAAAACAATTGGTTTGGTTTTCCAGTGGTCATTCCAATTGGTTTTGTTTTTTCTCGGTTGTCCCACAAGTTCGTTTTCCAACTTGAGCGGCTTTGAGCCTGAAGAGGACCCTTGCCAAGAAGGGCCGAAATATAGCTCTAATAAAATTCAGCTGACGTATCCGTTTTGCACTATCCAAACGACCAAATATCAATATCGGATATCAAAACGTAAATATCGAAAACTAATTTTAACATAATTATTTTTGCCATCTACCGCAGATTGTAGGTTAACTTCCGACATGGTGGTTGAAATCGGAAAATAACATCGACACGGCCATTGAAAATAACCTGTCCAGGCCAAAGGCGAGGTAGGTTATTATGAATCAATGGCCGTCGAATATCTGGGTGAAATATGATTTCGAAATGTTGACATCGATGTATCGAACCGAAAATATCAACATATCGAAAAATCAAAATATCGGCCAACACTAACTGGAAAACTGGCAAATGTATCCATCCTTCGCCATTGCCAGAGTATCAACGATATCCTGCCAAAGTCTGTCAAGTTACTGTCACGCCGTGTAAGAACATCAGAACGTTCATTGGACCGTCAATTAAATTTCAGTTTCCCTTTTATTTAGAAAATTATTGTCATGAGTGAATAAATATACAAGTAGAAATGAATTATGCGTAGAATTTACTATAGCACATATACATATGCAGATAGATAGATAGATATCGTTAAAAGTAAGGACCCTTCTAACCCATAATATGGGTAGGATATAATCCTTCACTCCACGCCCCATCCATTTTCATTTACTAGATTTTGAACTACGTGGGCTATGTCGTTTTTACTCACCCTAACGGCGCTACTCTGATTTTTGCATTTACCGATTTTCGCTCTTTTCAAGATAGATCAGACTCCCGCAATTGCTTCCGATGAGCTCATTGGTTAGAAATACCTGTATTCCCGCGTTCCCATCAAAACCAAGGGAGCGAGGGCGAGAGACACTTGTAAATTTGTAATTTCGAGAAGTTCAACATATTTCCAAGGGAATCACGTATGATAGTACTTCAAATGTCAACCTGGCATTAGACAGTTTCGCAAATGTTCATATGCACATCACACATGTTCATGTTCATATCGAGCATATGAAACGGTCATAAGGGGAAGGTTCCTGGACCTGATTTACCGCACGTGTTAAGGCGGAAGGATATTTCTGTGAGTAAGGTTTAAGGTTTAATGGAAAATTCCACAGTACAAAAAGCTAAATAATAGGCAAAAATATAATAAACAAGCCCACAGTAGGCCTAATAGCTAACAATATCAAAATAATTTACCATCAACAGCAATAACTTAATAACAAAACACAGAAATAAGGAACCGAAACGGGCACATAAGAACTGAATAAACGGCAAACGTAAAATGTTACTAATTGTTGTGGTACTTAACAAGGGGTGAGAACGAGTGGAGCCGACGGGCGGTACTTAATGCTGGAAACGGCTTAAGTAAATCTTAATGCCTTGTTGAATAAGTCGGTTCAGGCAGAGGCGTTACTAGCCAAAATGTTTTTTTTTTTTTGGGGGGGGGGGGTGACGAGGCATTTACCGACTGTTTCTGCAGAAAAAACGACTGTTTTCAACAACAAAAAATGACAGTTTTGAAAAGATCGACTGATTTTCAGAAAAACCGACCATTTTGACGAAAAATCGACCAGTTTTCAGAAAAAACGACTGTTTTCATGAAAAAAAACCACTGTTTTGACGAAAATCGTGGCGCTTCGCGCCGACTCGGTTATTTTTTACCGACTGGCCGACAGCATTGGGGGGGGGGCGTCCCCCCCCCCCCAGTCGTGACGCCCATGGGTTCAGGGAGTTGTCCGTGACTGACCGCATAATTTTCTTGCCAAAAGTAGTCGTTAAATTACAGAGAGTTTTAATCGCTTGATCATAATTGGTGTAATCAAGTTAAAGCATGATCTTAACCATCCGCAAATAGGGCTAGAGATGATTTTACTACCAACTTACCTCGGTTGCAAACTGCTGAAGTCCTCCGATGTTGATTGGTCCTTCCTCCGAGGCGTAAAGATTACATCCCCCTACGCAGAGGTCTGAGGTTGGGCAGACCATACCGCACGTAAGGCCGAGAGGGTTGTCCGAGAAAATTGCTTTAGCTGCTCCATAGTAATTCTAAGAAAAAGGAACTCACTGTTAGCTTCTACCAGTTCTGGTGAAGGCTATTTACACCGCGATCATATAAGCATTCGTTTATGCAGTGGTGCCCCCGAGCCGACCAAGTCGTTGTCTCAACGATAAGCCTATTCTCGTTCAGTAATATGTCGTGTGACGGATGGTCTGTTAAACAAGATACCCGCAGAAAAAATCTTCATCTAGGAGTTGATATACAATTTGTACGGTATAGGTGACCGAACCCGAGTCAGCCTCATTTACAGAAAATTGCCGTTTGGCAATGAATTGTATGTTATCCGAGTCGACTATTCCCGATTCACTGACACCATTGGGTCTAGAACTCAGTTTGCAATAGCATAGTCCCGTAAAGTAGGATGCCAAGGGTAACAAAATCCAGTGGAAGGGAATCTGTCAGCATTTGAAATATCCTCGAGTGAGAGATTTGCCATCATTGGTGGGGGGGGGGGGCGGCTTTCGCGAAGGACTCTTAAGATATTTAGATCTAAGTGCAACCGATTATCGCATTTTCTTCTTCAAAATTTCCGTGCGTAGGACAGACTTTGCGGGATGCCGAGTTTCCTTAACTGTCTTATGTACTGTAGTGTTTTTGCAAACCAAATGAAGGTTATCTGGATCGAATGCGAGCGAAAATGTCATCATTCGAGGTATCAATCCATCCAGGGTAGTTTTATGCTCCTAAACTTCGAAGTCCTGCCCCACCCGTAAATGTTAAGATACGAAACCTACTTACGAACTCGACCTCACTCTTGATTTGGAGAGTCTATACTTCAACCTTTATAACGATGTAGCAGTCATTTCCGGAATTATCGGGTCCACAGACTGACCGACGGGTGACCTAGCCTCACTTTCGTTTCACACCTCACTTTGTCAGTAAAGGGATATGTCCCTTACCTTAGTTGAGATGCTGCTGATAAAGCTTTTCACATCTAGTTGCGTCGGGCAAGATTTCTGACAAGGGGCGTCGGCACATTTGAGACATCTAGCGGCTTCGCGAAGCGCGCCTCGTTCGCTCAAGGTCGTGTGCTTGATGTCGTCAAAGTTCTTGAGGAGAGGACTAGGCCCGCAGCTCTGAAAATAATGGACTTTGTTAGCAATAATGAACTCTGGTGTTCTTGCTACCGCTGTGGGGTCTTTCTTGGAAGTGTTGGACGCCGTTGTCCAAGTCGAAGGCTCGCAGGTTCAGAGATCAACTAAAGGCCTAATCTAATCCAAGGACTTGGGTGCATTGCTTCTGTCTCGAATATTCTGTTTAATTTTTAGGAGATTTGTCAGCACCTCGTTTTCTAAAGGCTGCCTTCGAACCTCTGGAGCCGTGGGTGATTGGTTAAAACCAGAGCCTGTGTTGAACTATTTTAGAACATTGAAACATAAACAGTAAAGAGTGCGAGGGGTCCTTTAAGATCGTACGTCAATCTTGAACAGGCATAACTTCGTGGTCTGCGATTCCTGCTGAATTACATGCGCCGGAGGTGGTGGGAGTGTTGGTTTTAATCTCACTATTTATTCCACTTCTTTAAGCATAATACACAACTGTCGCGGCAGTATACAAATAAACACTACGTTAACAATTATCGACACATATGTTGGGCAATTACTGCCTCAATGTCGAATAATCCACGTTGCTCACGGATATAATGCTTTAAAGATAAGCTAGAATGCCAATATCCAGCAGCTAGTATATCTTCTACTGATATCCCGCTACGAAAAGCTGTAGTTGCAGCCAGGGGCGTCACGACTGGGGGGGGGGGGGGAGGGGGGGAAGTCGTTTTTTCTGTAGAAAAAGTCGGTAAAATTACCAGACAGTCGGTAAATGCCTCGTCCCCCCCCCAAACATTTTGGCTAGTAACGCCTCTGGTTGCAGCCTGACCTCGGACATCGTGAGCCCGGGCACCTTGGGAAGTAGGGGACGAGCGGTGCGAAATTCCTATCAATAAAGCTGGGTTACGTCCATTGACAGAAAGTGAACACTGTTCATCATACGTCAAACCGGAAGGAGTCGAGTTTAGAAAGTACTTACATTGCACTTCCTGTCATCATTTCGTTTCCAGTGTTTCTTGTTTACTTTCGTGACTGCAGATGGGACCAAACTTGCATGTGGCTTTATTCGTGGGTTCAAAGCAAGGATATTCTGAAATCAATCAATCACAATTGGAATAACTCATTTTACACGGCGTAACTATGTCATAACTGTGTATAGCTAACAGAAAAGAAAGACCAAATAAAGGAAATAATAATTCAAATAATATTAAAAACTAGCCTGCTGGATGATGGTAGGGGCTCATAATATAATAATAATATATTTGCAAATTGAATGGCAGGCCGTTAAGCCTCTACAATAAGAGGCATGTTGTTCATCAGTTCGTTCGCGACGATCTTCCCCCTTTATAGGTGACTTTTATCCATTTCCTAGTAAAGTGGTAATTGACTGGCAATTGACTCATTTGCTATCTGTCTCTCATGTTTCACCATCACTTTCTGCTTCAGCTGTGCATATATTATCTTGCAGAAACATAGGACAATTATAATCAATCAATCAATCAAAAAGAATCATCCAATCAATTAGAAGGGGGATGAGATCAGATCTTCGAGGAGCTAGTTGAAGGACCTTGCGATAAACCAGTGGTTCCCAAACGGGGGTACGCGTACCCAAAGGGGTACGCGAGACCCTCTTAAGGGGTACGCGAAGGTCCCAAATCAATGAATTCGAAAATGTCTGCTTCCGTCATGAAATTAGAGCTAAGTTTGGAAGAAACGGCACAGCTGTCTTTCTGATCCTTGACCAGTCTGATCCAGAAGGAAATTGACAACCCCATTTATTTATATATATATAGTTACACATTAGTCCCTTATCATTTATGAAAATAAATGACGTCTTTTGGTTTGGTAATAGTAGAACAAGGATTCTTCAAAAAAGGGTACGCAACATTTTTGAACCTTAATTAGGGGTACGCGATACGGAAAAGGTTGGGCACCACTGCGATAAACTACGAACTTCGTGGGTCCTCGGAATCCAGTTGAACTGATAGACTTTGACCAGGGTTAAATGATTCGTCGATCGCTAGTCTGCACAACTGAATAGCTACTAGTAGTTGGTCAGTGAAACCCAATTAATGAAGGAAAACACAATTTTGTGGCAATAAGATAACGTCCTTCTTACGAGAATGGACAAAAAAAGACCCATTCGATATACCATTTTATGCGCTTTTGGGGAAAACGTGTTTCGTGTAAAGTGTTTCGTAAAAGTTGTCTGTCCGTCCGTCTGTTAGCACAATAGCTCTCGAAGGGGTTGAGATATTTTGGTCAAACTTGGCATGAGAATTCTTTGGGTCAAAGTACAGGTCAGGTTCATAGATGAGCCCTGTAGCCCCGTATTTTGGTGTGTGGGAGGGGTTGGGGTTACAAATTAAGGGACAAAAATAAATATTTGATGGTGGAAAACGGATACGTCAGCTGAATTTTATTGGAGCTATATTTCGGCCCTTCTTGGCAAGGGTCCTCTTCAGGCTCAAAACCGCTCAAGTTGGAAAGACGAACTTGTGGGAAACACCGTATTTTGGTGTGTTTCCCACAAGTTCGTCTTTCCAACTTGAGCGGTTTTGAGCCTGAAGAGGACCCTTGCCAAGAAGGGCCGAAATATAGCTCCAATAAAATTCAGCTGACGTATCCGTTTTCCACCATCAAATATGATTCGCAGTCAGCTTGGGCTGAAGGAATATAAAAATAAATGTTTTAAAAAGCCAATGAGATAGTCGATCAGAGGTAAGGAGACATGCTGAATCCATATCTGAAACTTATTTTCTCACCGGACAATTAGTTCGTCCGAATTCCGGCCAAAATCGGAAATTTGTTTGAAGTAAAAGTTTTATTTGAAGTTGATTGATTGTTTGATTGAAAGATAAAAAGACATGTTTAATCCGTATACGACAATTATTTTCTATTCGGACAAGTAGTTCGCCCATAGTCCGGCCAAAGCTGGAAAATATGTTAGAATAAAAGTTCTATTTGAAGTTGATTAAATTGTTCGATTTTGGGGGTAAGAAGACATGCTGAATCCATATATGGAATTCCATATATACCATAACTTGTACCCGGACATATAGTTCGCCCTGAATCCGGCGGAACCCGGAAAATCTTGAAACTTTTATCTGAAGTTGATTAGAGATTCGGTGTAGTGGTACGGAGGACATGCTGAATCCGTATATGAAAATTATTTTCTCGCCGGACAAATGGTTCGCCCAGAATCCGGCCAAAGCCTGAAAACTTGTTAAAAGTTGCAGTGTATCTGAAGTTGATTAGAGGCTCGATATAGGGGTAAGGACATATGCTGAATTCGTTTTGAGCTTTAGTTTTTTGCCGGACAAGTAGTTCATCCGGATATTTGGCAGAAGTAAGGCAGGAAGTTTCGATCAATTTCGTCAAAGTAGATATGACGTATAGGGGTAAACACACACGCTGAATCCATATCTGAACTTGGTTTTCTCAGATGACTAGCCATTGTCATTAATTTGTTTCTAAATTTTAATAGTAAAAATTCTAATCGGTAAAAGTAAAAGAATTAAATTTTCGGGATAGGCCTATCTACAAGGCGCAATTGTCTGGATCAAATATATAAAATTTTTGGGATCCGATTGATATCTTTGGTCTTGTTCTTACAGTGACATCAGTAGCGTATACCTTTTCTGAACAGGCATGTCAACCTCTACCTTATCTTAAACGAACACTTGCCTCGATGTCGGGTGTTACGAAACTTAACTTGTTGTCGATGTTCACCGCACAACTCATGACTAACGACTAAAACCGAGAGAAGATTTATTTGCAATTGTTTACAAAGGTTTGTTTACACCCTGTTGTAGATTGAACTACACGTGCGTCGAGATTCTTCAGAGTTATTGCGAAACACGTATGAGTCTCTTTGGTTGCTACTGGTTAGCATCTCTCTGTGGTGGAGTTGTAGCCTGAAGGGCTCTCCAAGGGCTAGTCCCTAGTTGCACTTTTATCTTTTTTTTGTGGTTGACCACTGTTTTACCAGGGACAAACGGAACTGTGTATAATATATGTAGTGTATGACAAGATGACAATTTTTCTGTTTTTTTATTAGTAGTATTTTATTGTTAGTATTTTTTACCGTAAGAAATTTTTTTGAACAATAAACATCGGGCGAGGTGCAGCGCGAAGCGCTGCCCCCAGCCACACTGACTAACCACACCCAAACTGTCTCGAGCAGTAACGACATTTCTAAGTTTTCATGATCTTTTCCCAAAATGGTTAGGGGTTCCTCTCAGTCACCAGGAATGAATTTTGGTTTCCGTTAAGGCAGATAAATGGTATTTTTTGCGAAAGCCAAATAACTTCAAAACAATAAATACTTGTTAAAATGGGTTTACTTGGTCGGATGTAGGGGCCAAAACCTTAAAGTTTTACCGAAAAGGTCTGGGATAGAACAATCTAGTTACCCATCACTTATTCACTAAAATTGGCTTGAAGACCCGTTGAAAATGCGTTACTTCGGTGTTCCGCTATTCACCAATAATTGATTTTCAAATAGTGGAATTTCCATGTGATTTGTAGTGCGCTTGTTTTGTTTGTCTGCGTAAGCCTTGCGTTGCGTCGACGCAAACACGACGCAGAGGTTGCATAGCTTAGTGTGAAATGCTCAACGCGTTGAAAGGCCTAATGGTTCAAATACAGCTCCGGGTAAAAATTTCATTACCATTGGGTGTAGTTGTGTACTGTAAGTTGTTTTTACGATCAAAGATAAGAATTAAACGGGGTTAGACAGCAATGGCTAATTTGTTAAAACCAAAACCAAATTGTGACTGGTAACTTGTTTTATTGGTATATAATTAGTGCTGTTGGTTTATATATAAATGGTAGAGGTTATTCAGTGAAAATCGGGGTTCTTGTGGGAAGGGTAGACGGAGTTACGATCCAAAGTACGAAAAGCATACTTGAATATACGTGGGCTGAACATATCTAGCGAGGTGCAACGCGGCGTGGTTGTTGTTCCTAGGGTCTTCGCTTTGTTTTTAGATGTCAAAATGCGACGGTCTATGTCCAAGGATTCATCATCGCTAGGGATCACATCTGATGTAAAAACACTCAGTTTAATGGATACTTTACTCTGGATAAGCCTAGAACCAGCAGCATCCTGGATGGTTCTCAAAGGGTTACTTTTGCCCCGCTTCTTGGCTTTGTTTTGTTTCTTTTTCTGCAGAAACAAAAATTTAATTGTCAGATGAATAGAATAGTCTGAAAATAGTTTAATAGTGGAGTGGAATGGACTGGAAATTAAATTTTAAAAGTTACATATTCTTTCAGCCGAAGCTGACTGTGAATCATAACTGACAGAGCTAAATGGATACATCAGCTGAATCTTATTGGGGCGACATTTTCCCGATGAAAAATTTGTAGCCTGCGTAGTAGTATGGTAGTAGTACGAAAACGTTGCATGTAATACTATGTAATAGTAAAGAATACTATCATTTAATGTGCCTCAGACTGGTCCAGTCTTATATAGTAGTATCCAGTAGCATCCTGTCTTGCCATAGCAGCATCCAGTCTTGCCAATAGTAGCATATAGTAGTATGCAGTAACACGGTAGCCTTGAAGTAGAAGCATGTACTAGCATCGTTAGTACTGCATGCAACTTTTTCGTACTACTTCATAGTACTATTTTGAGATGAATTTTTCATCGGGTTGGCTCTTCTTAGCAAGGGTAATATAGATGGCACTTTAGACAAGGGACTTTTACCGTGACCAATACCATAAACAATTTTCTGAATATTAATTTAGAAGTCTAGGACTCCATTGTCGGAGTCACGTAGACAAACCAGGACCCACAAGACGGGGTCTCATGGTGAAAACCAAATATTTAATTTTAATGGGGAAGACGCCCTTCCCCATTAGGGAGGGCGTCTTTCCCATTAAAATTATATAATTGGTTTTATTTGGTTTTCACCATGAGTCCCCGTCTTGTGGGTCCTGGTTTGTCTACCTGGCTGCGACAAGGGAGTCCTAGACTTCTAAATTATATTCGAAAAATTGTTTATGGTATTGGTCACGGTAAAAGTTCCTTGTCTAAAGTGCCATCTATATTATTAATTTCCGTGACATGGAGATGTGAACGTGTAGAAGAATTTGCCTTCGGGCGGGATCACTGTTCCTATGGCCGGCTTCTACCAGACTATTGTAGTGGTTTGCTTCACAAGCCCCTCGGTAGCTCAGTGGTACAGTGACTGCCTTGTAAGCAGAGGGTCCTGGGTTCAAATCCCGGCTGAGGAGCATTTTTGTCTATCAGTTCACTACTTATAAAACTTAGCAAGGGTCCTCTTCAGGTTCAAGTCGCTCAGGCCGGAAAATTAGCTCTAATAAAATTCAGCTTACATATCCGTTTAACACTGTCAATTATTAAATATCTTTGGAAAATAATGATTTAATCTCTTTAATTATTATTTAATTTGAATTTTAAAATGTTAATAAAAAAATCGAAAGAAATTCGAAAAGATGCTAAGTGGGTTAAAAACCTCTTTGAGACTAATCAAATTGATTATTTATCCTGACTGTGTTCTCTAAAGATCAATCACGTGTCGACTCGTAGAGTCAACGTCACTGCCATTACTAGTTGTATTTGAAAAAGCCCGAGGGCCATATACAAGTACAGGTTATGAATACACATAAACGTAAATAACCGTACAACTAATCTAAGGAGAGATTTCTATATTCCAGCGCTCTAGGTCTAGACACAAACCTACAAATCTTGCTAATCGACTGGGCGGGTTCAGGATACCAGGAAGTGTCGGGATATCCCCGCCGAAAATCTCCCCACGAAGATCCGAAAGCTCTTGGCACCACCTTAGAAAATGACCTATATCCTCATCATCTCCACCGCAAAGAGGACACGCTACCGCTACCACTCTTTATCATGTAAAAATCCTTGTCACCTATCTTCAATTGTCTATCGTCAATTGTTCAGTTATCCACGTAAAATTAGGACGTGACCCTAATTAAACTGTATTAATAATTTAATCTGGTAGTCAACGTAGTTAACATACAGGCTTCGATACTCCTTGGAGAGAAAAGTATCGTCAAATTGAATTTAACCGAAGTAACTGCAGGATCAGAATAAAAAAATCTACATTCATCAGTATAATAATTATTTCCTAAGAGAAGGAACTTAATGGAAATCAACGAGAAAATTTAAGAGATTTTCGACGCATAAATTGTACTATCTCTAAATATTTGAGTGACGTATGACAAGATAACAAAAACAAAAATTAACGTTCGGTTGAGAACAAATATTGAAAACGTGCGGCGTCCCGTAGTTGCCAAGCCCCTAAAATGTCCTTAGGAATCCTACCTCAATATCTGGCAAATCTTTGCTTAAAGCCGGTGCCATTTTCGAAATCACTCGGGTTTTACTGCGCACTGGGTTTCTTTGCGTAACGATGCAAAGAACCTCGGAGCGCCAAGACTGTCTTTTTTATCGGTCTAAAAACAGAAACGGCATTTGAGGTGTGACCATTCATAGCAAAGCTGAATTTTGCTCTGGAAAACCGGTTGGATAACAAAACAAACGATACTCGTCGTCGAAATCAAGGGTCGCATTTAAAGTAGCTGCAGGCCAGAAAAAAAGGACGTCTGTGTAATACCAAGGGAATTGTCCAAGTTGGAATTGTTGCTGTTCTGACAATTAATTTTATAGCACACAAATAGAACAAGGAACTACTCTCACTTTACCAGGTCCTGTAAACTCTGGAAAACCGTACCTGAACTCCACCATTCTGTTATTTTTCTTCTGATCCTGAACTCGTTCGACTCTGGGCAGGTGCTAGGCCTGGGTTCTAACATAGTCCACTCAAGAGAGTTTTTCGTCATCTAATCCAGTGGTTCCCAACCTTTTCCGTACCGCGTACCCCTCAACAAGGTTCGAAAAGGTTGCGTACCCCCATTTTCAGAATGTTAAAAAGGCGATATTGATGTCATAAATGAAAAGGCATACACGTGTAGAAATATATACAAAATCAATGAGACATTTGAGGCTGCGTTGTAGCAAAAATTTTGTCAAATCTCGGCTCGATGAACGATTAACGGCAACATTTTTTACAGTCATCACATTTTTACCGGAGCTTGGCATCACGTTTCCACTAAACGGATTTTGAATCTAGTCATAAGTTCTACCCTGTTACTGCAAACTGATAAATGCTCAGATGATAGTATTTGTATTTGTGAGATTCTGATATAAAAGAAAATCTTCTGTTTTGCGAAAACCTCCATTGCCGGGGACAGCATGATCGCAGACATTTTCGTTAATTTTGTTCTATACCTGAATGACAGTATTACTTGCAATGCCTTATTATTATCGTTCATTAAACTCTCTCTCTCTAAAAAAAAAAAATGCCTTCGCTTCTTTTTGAACAATATTGTTTGACACAGGAATAGATTTTACAGCAATATGCTAGCTGTTCTGGAATCAGTATTATTTCATGAATTTCACTAGGGCTTGCATTCAGTGGCGCCACACATGCGCTAGGGATACCCCTCCCCCAAAGTGGTCGGCCGCAGTCGTTAAAAAGAAACTGGTTGCAATTTTTCGTACAAACAGTTTTTTTTTTCGATAAACAGTAGGTGAAATTACCAGCCACTCCGTAAAAATATCTTGTCCCAAAAAAAAAATCTTTGGCTAGTGATGCCTCTGCTGGTAATATTAGGCTTCCGGCAATCAAAAAGAGTGAGGTGATATTTTGAAATACAGATTAAACAGATTTTGGTACCGTCGCAGGGGCGTCACGACGGTGGGGGGGAGGGGGGGACGTCCCCCCCCCCCCCCCCAATGCTGTCGGCCAGTCGGTAAAACAATAACCGCCGCGATTTTTCTTCAAAACAGTTGATTTTTTTCATGAAAACAGTCGGTTTTTCTGAAAATTGGTCGATTTTTTGTCAAAATAGTCGGTTTTCCTGAAAATCAGTGGATTTTTCTGAAAATCAGTCGATTTTTTTCAAAACTGTCATTTTTGTTGTTGAAAACAGTCGTTTTTTCTGCAGAGACAGTCGGTAAAAATTACCAGCCAGTCGGTAAATTCCTCGTCCCCCCCCCCCCCCCAAAAAAAAAACATTTTGGCTAGTGACGCCTCTGCCGTCGCGTAACCCCTTGCAAGGGTCTCGCGCTATTTGCGGCGGCACATCTTCTCATGTTATCCTTAATTCTGCTTATTATAAGTTCTGTATTTCCTATGTCAACGCAATCCGCCCCTCCCCCCCCCCCCCCTCTTATCCCAGTTTGTTGGTTCACTAATGCCTGGCGCTAATGATGCTCTTGAATTTCATTATGAATCTGCTGCGTTGCGTGAGGACTCTATTTGATCGTCATGTAGGTAAAGGTAAATACATCACGTGATCCAATCTTAAAGACTTGTTTTGATATTAATCTCTGGGACATGGACAGGACAGGCATCCGACCACTGCGGTGTAGCTTACTAGAGGCAGGGACCCATAAATTTCCTGTAATGACTCGGCATTCAGGGGGCTTGTCATTTCCTATGCTTTGTTGCTATGTTGCCCGAGCCTCATCTAGTTTCCAAAAATTCCGCTTGGGTCGAATCGGCGTTCTTGCTCAGATAGACAAAATTTGTTGGGACTATTCAGGACTCTTATTGACAAGCCCCCTGAATGTCGAGTCATTACAGGAAATTATGGGTCCCTGCTAGAGGCAAGAGCAAATAATCTGATAGAGTCTTTGGTCCCATTCAGCGACTATGGATGGTGACTATACTCAGGGTTGCCACATGATATGATATGATATGATATAGTTGCTTAAAGCCCGAGGGCCATCGCATACAAAACAAAATACAACACATAAAAAACAAACATCAACTCTTCTAATAAATCTTAACTACAAAAACTCTTCTCTATGCTTCCAGCCTATCCGCAAAAACCTTCCAAGCTGCCTAACCCCAAACAAACTTTTCTCCTAAAACTTTCCACCAACCAACCTTCCCCGAAAATTTTTCCCCCGAATATTTCAACTCAAAAACCCTTCAGTTCCACACATTGCACATAAAATGAAACAAATTCTCGTCCACACAACCACACAGTGGGAAGAAGTAAAGACCACTAGAACGCCCCTTTACACTTCCCGTATATTTTCTCCGAATCCCCAGGGGGAGGCTATCACTACAAGCGCTAACAGTCAATTTTAATTCCTCCGAAGGTAACCCTCCCTTAAAAAACATTTCTAAACCCTACCACTCTTTGGCCTTAGCGTAAAGGTACATCGACGGTTTAGAATCCTTCTCGTGGTGCCATTTTTGGATTTCTTGGTCTTGTAGGACCCGTTGAACCACCTTACTTACCTCGCCTTGGGTGGCCCCTGGACCCTGGCCTTCACACCACTTTTCAGATATCCCGCATTGGTCAAGGATACTTTTTATCTGGAGTGGCCATGAATCACCTGAAGGGTCTCTAAGAGACTCTAAATACGTAGCTTTTAAAGGTCTTATTCTAGGTAAACTAATTATTTTTTCCCAAAATCTTACCATGCGGACAAGCCTACTACTACATAACGAAAATAATCCTAGATCCCCTTTTAAAACTAAATTACAACTCTTCTCTGATACCCCTAGAACTCGTTTAAAATATCTATTTTGTACCACTTCTAATCTAGCACCTGCGTTAAAACCCCACAACTCGGCCCCATAATGCATACACGATGTCACTTTCGCATGAAAAATTTCTTTATGAAACCTCATGTCCTTAATATCTTTCAAATTACTACGCAGAACACCGTTAGCACATCTGTTTCCCTTCACCAAAACACTAGCCACGTGCTTACCAAACTTACCATTCGATGTTAATTTAACCCCCAAATAAATAAATGATTCCTTTATCTCAATATCTTTACCATCCAAACTTACCCTATCCTTATTAGTAATTCCCCCCCCCCCCCCTCCCTCACTTACGAAAAACCATCATTACTGTTTTATCAGCATTTAAAGTCAATTTTTTCTGGCTTAAATATTCGTTCAAAAATTCCAACAAATACTGGAGATTTTCCTTCGATTCCGCTGCTTATTGGATATGGGATATGGGGGCTTCAAACCCATTCTAGACATAAAACTTTTCGATAATTTCCCTGCCACCCGCACTACCAACTTCACGCTTCTATACATTAGAACCAACACAAATACAAATGGGGAGGGGAGGCCCATATCCAATAAGCACACCATCAACAATTCTCTGTCTACATTATCGAAAGCTCCCTTAACATCCAAAAAAGCAACGAATACTTCCCTCCTCTCCGACTAGTATACTTACGAGCAAGAGCACTTAAAATAAAAATTTGGTCGATCGTACCCTTCCTAAATCCCGCCTGGAGGGGATCTAAAACTTCCTTTTTTTCTATCCAATCTCTTAAACGAAAATCTAAAACTTTACAAAATACTTTGCTAACAGCATTCCCTAAATGAACAGCCCTATAATTACTATGAATAGATTTATCACCTTCCTGAAATATCGGGATAACTAATAGATTTATTCCACAAATCAGGCCACTTCCTTTTTCCGACAACGCATGAAAAGGCAGTGTCTATCGTTCAGCTATCTGGGAATCGTTACTCCACATGCTATTGTTCCCCGTTTGTCGGGGAATCGATGTGTCAGGAGCTAATGCTCCCCGACAGATCGGGGAATCCACTTGCCCAGGGCTATTCTTCCCCGCCAATTCGGGGAATCGATGTGCCCCGGGCTAAGATTCCACGAGTACTCGGGGATGTTCCCTCATTATCAAATAATCGATTTAAGAGATCGGGGAATCGAAGTGTGAGGGGCTATAATTTTGCAAATATGCAAATATTGAGGGGCTATAATTTTGCAAATATGCAAATATTGATTTTCTTGAGTTCAGGTCGGGGAACCCAAAGGCCAGGGGTTAATGTTCCCTCATAATCAAATAATCGATTTTGAGGTCGGGGAATTCAAGGGCCAGGGGCAAGTTCAGGTCGGGGAATCCAAGTGCCAGGGGCTAATGTTCCCTGATAAGCAATTATCGTTTTTTAGGTCGGGGAATCGAAGTGTGAGGGGCTAATGTTCCCCGACATTCAAATATTGATTTTGTTGAGTTGAGGTCGGGGAATCCGAATGCCAGGGCCTAATGTTCCCTCATAATCAAATAATCGATTTTGAGATCGGGGAATCAAAGTGTGAGGGGCTAACGTTCCCCGACATGCAAATATTAATTTTGTTGAGTTGAGGTCGGGGAATCTTATTGCCATGGGCTAATGTTCCCCAATAAGCAATGATGATTTTTCAGGTC
Organism: Branchinecta sandiegonensis; assembly: GCA_030848855.1. Lineage (NCBI taxonomy): Eukaryota > Metazoa > Arthropoda > Branchiopoda > Anostraca > Branchinectidae > Branchinecta > Branchinecta sandiegonensis. The sequence goes on from JAUPMV010000020.1 coordinate 4,150,610, forward strand.
GGGGAATCGAAGCATCCAGAGCTAATGTTCTCGCATAGTGAAATTAGAACATTAGAATTTAGAACATTAGCCCCTCACACTTCGATTCCCCGATCTCTAAATCGATTATTGATTATGAGGGAACATTAGCTCTGGACACTTCGATTCCCCGAGTACTCGGGGAATCTTAGCCGAGGGCACATCGATTCCTCGACTTGGCGGGGAAGATTAGCCCTGGGCAAGTGGATTCCCCGATCTGTCGGGGAACATTAGCTCCTGACACATCGATTCCCCGACAAATGGGGAACAATAGCGTGTGGAGACACTGCCGCATGAAAAACAGCAGCCAAAATACTTATTAAATACACTCTGCCCCACTTCCAAACCATCGTCGCCATGTCGCACGATAGTGTGAATTGTCACTCTATTTTTTTTTCACTCTTGTCCTACGTAGGACATAAAAATCACTCTATTTCAGAAAATGACATAATGTTTAATTTTTGAAGCAGGGATTCTGACCAGAAGTGACTATTTCAAGTTTTTTTCATGAAAGCAGAATTAAGATGTCTCATTTTTACAGAGGCGATTCCGACCAAAAGTGAGCATTTCATGAAATAAATTTCACTCCCAGTTCACTCTCTGTTTTGGGCCAAAAGTCACTCTCTAAATATTTTTGATGTGGCAACCTGACTATACTCGCTCTAGCTTTGAGTTGAAGAAAGAATAAGAGCAGGAGGCACGCTAACCCGCTCTGGAGCGCGTCCACAGAACGAATCGGCTTTTACTTTGGAAGTTTCTTCTACGCGGCTTTACAGCGATATAGCTATTTGTTGTAAGAAACGTGGTTTGCCGCGTAGCTCCTAACCTCAGCTTATTTGCATCGGACAGGCAATGGGAAAATATTCGACTCCGCATGGTCGTATTACAGAGATAGGGAGACGGAGGTTTTTATCAGATCATTTGTTCTTGCTAGAGGTAAGTGAAGAAACGTATCTGCATTTTGTCCATAGGGTCGCTGACGGTCATGTAAGATACATTACGTGAGCCGATCTTAAAGAAGTGTTTCGACACTGATATCTGGGTCGTGGCAAGCAAGGGGGAGACAGAGGCGGATCTGTGTGCCATGCGTTCATGTTCACGTACGCGTAATTATGGAACTGGTTTGATAGGTTGCCCTTCAGAAGAACTCTGAAGTCGCTTCAAACCCTTCGCCTTCGTAAATATGAATATGTCTGTTAAATTAAATCGCTCTCAGGTTTGCCCAAATTTATTTATTTATATTTTTTGTTCCTTTTTTTCAAATAGAACGGGATTTTGGAGTTATCTTCTCCGGTTTCCTTTCCTGTAGTGTTTATATATATGTTAAGATTTTCAAGGGTGTTCATTGTACTACAGAACAAGTGTCAGCATCTGGAGGGCGATATGGTTATTTAATGTGATTTTTTCCAACAAAGCCCATATATAATTGAAATCCAAAATCATACATTCTCCGAGTGGTGAAGTCAGTTTCACTTTTCCAAACAACAAGTTAAAGAAGTTACAACACACATTTTCTTAATAGGGTCAATTTTCTTTCGGCCGAGTAACATCTTAATCACTCACTCGACGCTTGCTTCAAGAAGAAGTGGAGGAAATACCGGTAGCAGTAGAAGTAGCATCTTGAGACTTCTCTCTCTTCTTTTCAGAGCTGCACAACCACCCCAGCTCTTTACGGAGGCACTGAAAACAGGCCCTCAGTTAGTTAGCCTTATCGACTTTTGACTAGCATTAAAAAATCTGAACCAAACTAAATGCGAAGGCGCATCTTTAAACCTAAACATTATGATTTTTTTTTTTTTTTTAATTTGACTTCTTGGACTTTATGGACAAATTGAAGAAGTCGAAGCCTTGTTCGTCAATGAGGTTAATGCTGCTAAACAATGACGTTTCTCGTTCTCCCCCCCCCCCTAGCGACGCCCCTGGCTGCCACAAGGTTGAAAGATGTTCACACGAATACAAATGGTAATTAGGGAATAGCAGACCAAAGGAGCAACGTATTTCCAGCGGGTTGTCGACAAAACGTCCCCTGACGAAACGTCCCCTACGAAACGTCCCCGTGACAAAACGTTCCCATGAAAAAACGTCCCCGATCAAAACGTCACCGTGGCGAAACGTCCCCGGCTATAGAATTTGTTTTAAATCGCTAGGGATAGCTAGGCCTGTGAGAGAACTGATTGCGTCACCAGTTCAGACAATTTTTTTTTGGGAATATATACTTTTGAAAACCACGATGGGTTGATCCACCAAAGTGTTACTCCCCGGCCTGAGAAGTAGTTCAGAACAAAGGGGGACTTAAAAAATGTCTATATCGGCCGTTGACCCAGCGGTGTATATGTGTATGAGTGGATATTTAGAATTCGTATATTTATAAGACAATTTCTATTACTATCCAACTAGAGGTGTCCCATTTTTCACCTGTGGTGCTTCACTTTTGACTATTGTTTCTGATCTGTATCCTTTCTTGTGCCATCTAATCCCTGGCAGCGTATTTCTGCTGCCACGTCGTTATATTTCAAAGCATCCATGCCACACTGTCAGAAGTTTCATAACAGAACACTTTCAATTAGAAATAAAGTGTTATGACCAATTAAGTTTACACTATTTCGTGCCTAGATCTCAAACAACACCTTCAATTGGTAAAAATACTAACGGGAACGAAAGAAACATAACATATAACATCCCAAAGTGTTATCTGTTGAAACCGCGCATTCTGCTGTTGTCGTTATGTAACTTCTGACAGTGTAGTATTTTTACCTATTGAAGGTGTTGTTGGAGATCTGGGCACGAAATAGTATAAACTTAATTGGTCATAACACTTTTTTTCTAAGTGAAAAGGTGTTATTCTTGAAAGTGTTATGCGCAATCTGTTATGAAACTCCTTACAGTGCAGACACTATCGGCCAGTAATTATGACGGAGGATAAAAATTAGAAGTTAAAAAAGTCACTTTTTACAATGTATAGAAAAATACTAATCTTTAAATAAACGTAAATCGCTTGAGCAGGAAACCGGAAGTTCATGGGACTCTATGTAGGTTGGCGAAAGCTCGTAAGCTGATTCACTTTCGGACAGACCAAGCTGTAAGCAGGGCGATTGGTACAGGAGAGGTACCCAACCTCAAACAAGATTTCAAATTTCCAGAGAAGATTTTCCTTCAGAAAAATCTGTCTGGCTTAAAAGGGAACCACAAAGTATGACAAACATACTAGGTTGAAGCTAATAGAATGGTTTACATACTGAAGAAATAAATTTTGCTTCAATATTTGTAGTTCAATATAATTTTGTTTTCCAATAATTCATCCTCATTGTTACCTGAGCTGGTATTCCTTGCCGTATTCTACAAAGTGATGAAAAAGGTAGAGCTACCAAAGTTAAAAACCAGAAAATCCATTTTTAAAGCAGCTTAAAAACAAAGAAAAGGCATAGAATTTGAATATTTTTGGACACGACTGTTGAAAAAATCAGAGTTTGCCTTTTGACTGTCAGGGCAGCATGGACATTTCATTTTAACATTTTCGCGGCAACATTCGAAGTTGTCTAGAAACGAGGTCAGGTACCCCTCCTGTTCTACCACAGTTGTCTCCCTTTACTGTTGTTGAAGTCCACGGGCTTTCAAGGGTCGATTCCTGGGGTTTTTTTTAGAGAGAGACAAATTTTAATATACAATGGAGTTTTACAAAAAAAAGTTCAATGCCACGTGAAAATCTATACAGATTTGTTTGGCAGGACTCAATAATTTAATCCACTTAACATAATTATGTTGGGAACAAAAAAGAAAAGGGAAAAAAGAAATGCAATACTAGACATAATCAACTATCTAAAGAAAAAAAAAGGAAAAAAGTATTCAATATTATGGCTCCCACCACACTCGAAAGATTTACGGTGTTCTTGCAGTCTGAGGCGAAGTGACCGAACTCCTGACAATTGTAACACCGCTTTGGCGCATAGATACACTTGAACTTGCAACCCGCCTTATTAAAAGCCAGTGAAAGAAAAGAAATAAAACACAGAAAAAAGAAACACAATTTTTTAATCTCCGGCCATGAAGCAGCGGAGAACCTGAAGCGCTTGTCCGTGATTTTGTTCACTCATTTTTTCTCTCCACTCCCGTTGTGTATCTTCATTCAGAATTTCAAATTCAGCACCATTGCTCGTACGTTATGGCATTCCCTAACGTACGAGGACTGTGCCCTAAAATTTAGGATTTGCGTGTGACTGTATTGAATATCCACAAACAAGATCTGGGCCCTTACTGAAAGGAAACGTTAGAATGTAAAAATAACGGGATACGTCTCTTGGGTAGCGGCGGGGTAACCCTACAAAGAGGAAGAATCTCAACCTTCGACATCCTGATTTCATAGGCCATCCCTTCGTCTTCGTTAGTGTTCGCTCCCGTTTTCTTTGCTTGTTCTTGAAGCATTCTTGCGTGGTTGCATGTCGTCTGAAATAAAGATGATCTTCAATCACAAACTAAAGTGAGGGATATTAGCGACATTGGAAACTTAGGAATAACAACAATTTTTTTTTGTTATGGATTTAATCCATGCTATTTTGAAAGTGTTGTCCCTTATTACAGCAGCACGGTTATGAAAAACATTCAAGTTTATTGACGGGAGACGAACAAAAATATCGAGTCGCGAAATGACGTATGCACAGAAGATCAAGGGGCCAGCGTCGCTTAACCGATTGCGACTAAAAAAAGACAGGAATGATCTTTTTACATAAAATAGTTCTGTTCCATACTGTCCGCTTACAGAATAAAACAAGAGCTACGAGCTAATATGACATTTGTTACGAGTACGTGGTGCGAGAAAGTAGATGACAACGTCGCAAAATACTCCTTTCAGCTCCCTAGATCGGACCTAGAAATAGGATATCTAATTTCACTCGAGTCTGAGCATTTCCGACATCGCCCTCGGATCATCTAGGGCAAATGACTACATTCCAAGTTTAAATCCATTCGTTTGATCCCTGGACGTGGCAACACTGTTTCCGCCCCCCCCCCCCCCCCCTCCAACTCCCCCTACCGCGGCCGAATCTGGTTCGGACACATAAATGGATCATCTAAAGCATCTTCTCTTACCACACCTATTACTCGGATCTGAGCTTTTTCAAGAATTCCAGGTACCCCTCCTCACCGTGCTCGGATCCTGTCCGGACCCTAAGAGATGGTTTCATTCAAATTTCCACTCGTTTGGCCCCAATGCGAGCGACAAAATTTCCGGGACTCCCCCTCCAGCTCCCCCCACTGTGGCCGAACACGACTCACAACGAACACACAAATTTCGCATTTCTAACATTTCTAACACAACGAACACACAAATTTCGCATTTCTAACATCTCTTCTTCCCGTCTATCAACTTTGACTCGAATCGGAGCAAATCTGCAAATTTCCGGTTCCCGCTGCTTCCTCCTCCGACCGTGGCCGGATCCGGTTCGAACGCCAAATAACAAATCTAGGCGGCATAAACTGTTGTCACAAAATTTGTGCCCCCCCCCCCCTTCAACTCCCCCAACTATTGCCGCATTTGGTTCGGACATATGTTTTGCATATCTAGGTCATCCGTTCTTATCACCCATAAAGTTTCACTCGAATCGGACCATCTGTTCGCAACCTCCGGAAGTCAGTAATTTCCGGATCCGACCATTTTTCGGGGACTTAAGGAAAGGGGTCCTTTAACTTCCCGAAAAATGGTCGGATCCAGGAACGGAAGAATTGTATCGGATCGTTAAGTCTATTTGGTCGGGTAACTAACATGCCTGCCAAGTTTTATAGTCCTTAGCACATCTGGAAGTATCCTAACTCGCGATCATCGGAGTTCCGGGAAACCCCCTCCAACTCACCCCAAAGAGCCCCGAAACGATCTGGTTCTGTCAAGAACGTCCAAGAAAAGATCTACAAATCAAAAAACAGGAACTCTGTGATGACAACTGTAATTGCAGCAAGGGTCCACGGCGTGCTATTCGTTGCTATTCGTAGGTGACCATCTAGCATAATTTATCGGCAATCTTTCCCGACGAACCACAGATGGCTCTGCGCGCTGTAACTGGACAGAAAGACAATACTGTTGATGCCAACTCTTCTTGCCGATGAAGGATCGCCGTGTGCCTGGCGAAGAGCAGGAAACGTCACCACAGCTGTCACTAACAAACGCTGTTGATTTGTTGACATAGGATTAGAATCGTCGTTCGGATGACGTTTCTCGTTTTTCCCGAGGTTTACTGGCGTATTTTGGACTTAGTCATATTGATTTGGTCCTGTTAAGGATAAAACAAAACGAAGTTCGTCGGACTAATCATTCCATCTGACCAAAAACGATCCTCTCAGCGCCATTCCAGGCAGTGGATAAAAGTTACTCTGGATGAAAGGGGAGGGAAATAGCTCGGTTATAGGATACGACGGCCTAGTGGAAGGCCCTCGAGAGTCTAGTTATTCTGGGCCTTAGGTACGCTCGTTATAGGAAAGCTATCTCACCTTTACGATGTAGGCATAACAGTAGAAAATGGTGACAACGGGAATGAAAAATCCGAATAGCCATGATCCAGCAATGTAGATGTATACATTCTGCTCTTGACTCAGGTAGTCGTAAGAACATCTAGAAGGGAGTGATATAACAATTGTAACTACATCCTACATACAGAGAGACCAAGCTTCCATCCATGAGGCCGCTAAGTTATACGTGTCTTAAAGTACACTTAAAGGACCCGTCGTACCTATAATGCCAATGCAGCCTACTTATAATCGCTCCATCAGTTCTTCAACCCGGAGACCTGAATTTTTGCCCAGCCTACTTTACTCCCCCCCCCCTCCTAAAAACTTCTCTGGGGTATTCTGCGTTTTAGTAAATCCCTACCTCCCTTGCGGAATTAGAACCTTCTGAAACCTTCGCCTTTCGCCATTGCTTCGTTTGTTACCTACGACTTTTAAGTGCTTTTTCCGCCTAGCCGAGTTTTGCTAGGCATGCAACGCAAATTTCTCCGAAAGCTTCAGGGTCCGCTGACAACTCTGTCCCACACAAGGACATGATAAGCTTCAAAGTGTTTTTTTTTAGTGGGGCGGGGCAGGGGGGGGGGGAGACATGGTAGGACATCAGGTCTATCTCCTGTTTTGTACTTCTTTTGTTTTGCTTGGTTTTCCCACTTTCTTATTCAAAGAAAAATGTAGATCCACCGGGTCCACGTTGCGTCGGTCCCTTTCGGCGTTTCTTTTGGATAGGGCAGAATACCACTGTAGTCGCCTCTATTGGTAGATTTTCTTTTCCATGGAATGACACTGACGAGGGTTTTTTGGGATCCCAAAACGTAAGTGACGGGACACCTACGACTTCGTAAAAGTTGTCTGTCTGACCGTCCGTCTCTCAGCACGATAACTCTCGAAGGGAATGAGGTATTTTGTTGAAACTTGGTGTGAGGATCCGTTGGGTCAAAGTACAGGTCAAGTTCTTAGATGGTTCCAATAGCCATATAGTTAGGGGTGGGGGAGGGGCTTCAAATTAAGGACGAACAAAAACACTTTTTAAAAGCTAATGAAATAGTCCGCATTAGGGGTAAGGAGACGTGCTAAATCCGAATACGAAAATTATTTTCTCGCCGGACGAAGTTCACCCGGAATCCGTCAAAAACCGGAAAATTTGTGAAAAGTACAAGTTTAATCTGAAGTTGATTAGATGTTCGATTTAGGGGTAAGGAAACATGCGGAATTAGAATATGAAAATTATTTTCTCCTCGGACAAGTAATTCGCCTGGAATCCGGTCCAAAACGGAAAATTTGTAAGAAGTAAAAGTTTTAGTTGATGTTTATTAGATGTTTTAATTATCGGGTAAGAAGACATGCTGAATATTGCTGAATTTGTATATGACAAAAATTTTCTCACCAGACATATAGTTCGCTCGGAATCTGGCTGAAACCAGAATTTTTTTTTAAAGTATAAGTTTTATTTGAAGGTGATTACAGGTTTGATGATTTTTTTTTTGCCAGACAAGTTTTTCGCCCGGAATCCAGCCGAAACCGGAAATTGGCAGAAGTATATAAGGAAGGAAATCTTGATCAATTTCGTCAAAGTAGATAGACGTATAGGGGTAAAAAACACATATGCTGAATCCATATCTGAACTTTGTATTCTCAGATGAACACCATTGGGCTTAATCTGTCTTTAAATCTCAATAGTAAAAATGTTTAAGAAGTCTGGCGAAGACCGGATATCTACAAGACCCAATTGTCTGGATCAAATATTAAATTTTGGCATCCCGTCGAAACCTTTGGTCTTGTTAGATCTGGTACTCGGTCTTCTTCGGGAACATCGTCGAGGTGATTGAGTTGATGGATCTGGGGGTTCTGAGCTCGATGCACAGGATATTGAGTTGGACGTCATCCGGCTGGTACTTCCGCACTGCACTACGGCGCATTCAGTTTTCAAATATTTTGCGACTAGCCGCCGCGCAGTAAGGCTGGATATAGTGGACAAGCGCCAACAAGAAAATCGCTAATTTCACCTGCAAAGTAATTGATGTTTTCGAAAAGCAATATTGCTGAGCTATTTCATCATGGAAAGATCATTTCTTGTAAGAGTTGTACTTTAAGTGATCTATTTTACTTGATTTTTTTTTTTAAACTGAGCGAGGTTTTACCAGTCTATTATACAATTTTCTTTTCCTTCTTGGTCAAAAATGATTTTTTGGGCTACTGGGTACAGGCTACGTCAGTAATAATTAAAACAAAATATAAAAATAAAATATAATAAAATGCTGTTTGAGTTTTACCAAGAAGGGATAATGATAAGAACATATGTCTCTCGGTCCCGCGACGAGCAAATATCCGCGATCGAGTTCTGTAAATACTGAGCGGGTGCAGATGCCCAAGACCTTGTATACCATATGTTTGCATAGCGCCATAGGGGTGGTGTAGGCTACTGAACATTGCAGAGACACGAAAAAGTTGCACATGTGGCACAGTATCAGGCACAGTAATACCGCTCAGTCAGGTCAGGAATTTCGTAGTCGGAGCATGACGAATTGCGAATAGGGAGAGATTGATGTTCTCAGAATAGTATTATAAGTTCTTGTTCTTACGTAATGTTCAGCGACTTACGAGCTCAGAATGCCATCTAGAGTATACCGTCCGACGCCGAAAAAGGGGACTGTACCCCAGAATAATGAAACGATCCAAACGTAGACGAGCAGAACAGCAGTTCTTTGGTAGGTTAAAGGGGCACCGGGCAAGCCTTTGACGATGACGTAGTAACGGTCGTAGGAGATCGCCGAAAGTGTTATCATCTGAAAGACGAGAAGGTGAAGCAGGAAACGGCTAAATTTGGGTAATTTATGATTTAAAGGGTAAATGTTGGCAATTTTGTAGTTTACGGTGCAAAACGGGTAAGTCAGCTACATTTTCTTAGAGCTATATTTCGGCCCTTCTTAGCAAGGGTCCTCTTCATGCTCAAGCCGCTCAAGCTGGAAAATGAACATGTGGAAAAACAATTAAAGATTCTTCCTTAAATATCTGACTTTGTGAACTCGAAAAGTGGTTGGAGTTAAATCTGGTGCTGCGATTTCATTCTGGACAAGGCTTCTGTTTTGCTGTTCGATTGGGTCGTCGAAATTTGGCAATTTTGCGTTTGCAATAACTTATTTTTAAGTAACCTTTTCGTAGGCAGTTATTCTTTTCTGTTTGTTTTTTTGTAAAAAAGGTGCCCTTCCGTCATAGGGTACAGTAGAGGAATGCCTATTTGAACGTTAGTTGACTTTGAACTTTGCCATTTTCATGCACTTGCTGTAACTGAAGTTAACTACCAGTTAGCCAAAGTAAGTAATTAAGGCCCTCTAAAAACACATGAATAGGTATTTTGGATCTTCATTCTACCATTTAGCCCAAAACTGCACTGTTCACATTTAAGTAACTGTTCAAATATGCATACCTATACTGTGCTCTACTGTCGTGCCAAAACCACTATACAAAAAAAGCCTTTCCCTTGAGTAACAACTTGGTGGCGGCGTTTTCGTGTTTGCCCGATCCTTAGTTAAATCAAGCCTTCAAACGGTGTTCCACGAAAAATTCAATATTGGCGGACTGATTATTAGTTTTTTCTTATTTTGACAATTTTTGCGAGGGAGGGCTTCTGAAGCTAGAAGGATGAGAATGCTAGTTCATTAAACCTGGTGTCATCCCTGCTTTAAAGTTTAACTGAAAAGCCAACTTATTTTTGTGTCATTTAATTGGATACATTGAATTATTTGGATTCTGCTAATTATCTTCCACTATCTGCTCTAGTAATGACGTTCAGAATATCTGCGGCCGTCCCCACAACGTAAATTCTACTATGACGCGGGAAATTTTAATCCCAACAGAAACGCGGCTTTTCAGTGGGCAGTGGTGAGCTTGGTGTAGACTGCTTAGTGCCCGAACAAACAACCCCAGAACAATGAAACGATCCAAACGTAAGTCAGCTACATTTTATTAGAGCTATATTTCGGCCCTTCTTAGCAAGGGTCCTCTTCATGCTCAAGCTGGAAAAAGAACATGTGGAAAAACAATTAAAGATTCTTCCTTAAATATCTGACTTTGTGAACTCGAAAACTGGTTGGAGTTAAATTTGGTGCTGCGATTCATTCTGGACACGGCTTCTGTTTTTGCTGTTCGATTGGGTCGTCGAAATGTGGCAATTTTGCGTTTGCAATAACTTATTTTTAAGTAACCTTTTCGTAGGCAGTTATTCTTTTCTGTTTTTTTTGTTGTCAAAATTTTTGCGAGGGAGGGCTTCTGAAGCTAGAAGGATGAGAATGCTAGTTCATTAAACCTGGTGTCATCCCTGCTCTAAAGTTTAACTGAAAAGCCAACTTATTTTTGTGTCATTTAATTGAATACATTGAATTATTTGGATTCTGCTAATTATCTTCCACTATCTGCTCTAGTTATGACGTTCAGAATATCTGCGGCCGTCCCCACAACGTAAATTCTACTATGACGCGGGAAATTTTAATCTCAACAGAAACGCGGCTTTTCAGTGGGCAGTGGTGAGCTTGGTGAAGACTGCTTAGTGCCCGAACAAACAAAAAATCATAAATCTTTCTCGCAAGGCATGCAACGCAGATACAAGCGCATAGAGGTACCACAAATCACACGGAAATTCCATTATTTGAAAATCGATTATTCGTGAATAGCAGGAACAACGAAGTAACGCATTTTCAGCGGGTCTTCAAGCCAATTTAAGTGAATTAGTGATGGGTAACTAGATTGTCCTATCCCAGCCCTTTTCAGTTAAACTTTAAGGGACAATAGTCCGAAGACCCTTAGGCCAAAAGATTACCTGTCCGAAACCGAAGACGCAGCCACACCAAGAGTGGATCAGACAGGGGATTTCTCCAAACATCCAGACCCCATTCGTCCAGAAACTGTTAACTATCAGCTCTGGGTACAAACCAGCAAAGAGCATAAAGTCACAAAAAGCCAAGTTGATGATGAGCAAGTTAGATGGCGTCCGGAGATGTTTATACTTGATAAAGATCTTCAGAACGTAGTAGTTCCCAATGGCTGAAGCCAATCCTGGAAAATTAGGAACTATTAACGGACCTGCAAGCAGACAGGGTTCTGGGCGTAAATAATTTTAGTAAAGGCCAAAAATAAATTGTTCACAACTTTGTTATTTACGAATGCCTACCATTACCCATCCTCAAGCAGAGTGACATCCTTCTAGCTAACGCTCCGGCTCATTCATCCCAACGCCACCTGAAGTCGTTTGTCCCCCTACTTTACCTATATAAAGTCCTACCCTTCTCCCGTTACTTAGGGTTGTTGTCTTCGACTGCTCCGCTCCCTATCCTATAGGTTTAATCGTATCATTAGCTGCGTTTCTAAATTCTCATCGCAATTCTCCTCACAATCCTCCTATTCGTGTTTTTTATTACTATTAATTAGATGAAGCCAGTTCCCCTTTTCTTGAATTTAAAAAAAAAAGAAAACGGGGAGACAAATTCGCAATTTTGCAGAATCGAGCAGTTGGTTGGATAGTCACTTTTTCTCCTTCTCAATAGTCCTTCCTCCATCAGAAGTACAGTCTAAAGAAGTTCCAAATGTTAAAGGACACGTCGTACTTATAACAGTAACTCAATCTACTTCAGTAGTATCATTCCCGATGAAATTTTTTCGAGAATTAGTCGTATGAAGCTGTACGAAAAAGCAGCATGCTCTTCTATCTACTTCATAATATAATATATAGTTACATATAATCTACTTCAGTAGTATCATTCCCGATGAAATTTTTTCGAGAATTAGTCGTATGAAGTTGTACGAAAAAGAATATATATGTAATATATAATATACGTAACTATTGCCACTGCATGCTACTACTAGCAAGCTGGATGCTACTTCAGCAAGATTGGATGCTATCGGATACTACTACTTAGCATTAACCCAGTCCGAGGCATGTTAAATCAAAGTATTCCATACTACTACTTATCAATACATGCAATTTTTTCGTTCAACTACCATACGACTACACAGTCAAAGAATTTTTCATCGGGTTCTCATTCCCGAGATCCTTCACTTCATAAGTATTTTCTATTTCTTCTATTAGCAATACACTGACTATCACGCTTGTCACGTTTTTCTCATGTACGTTATGTATGCGCCCGATCATTATTTCCTAGGATCGTATTCGTCCAAGATTTGAGGCAAGGGAGGCTGAAAACAGCCCAAGCCGCGTAAAATTTTCCATAAGCATAGCTTAGCTGTAAAGTGCCAACTATTTCAATAAATAACCTTTAATAGCGAATAACCTTTTGAAAAATATTTTCGAGTGTTTTGTGATTATTTTATATTTCTTTATTCTTTTCTACTGCACTTTGCCCTTGGGCAGTACGTTATAAATCCTTCATTCATTCAGAACACCTGAGCAGAAAAACATATGTGGTCCTTTAAGAGTTGTATACAGTGTTGGGCGATATTCGATCTATCGACATATCGGACTAAATATCGATATCAAACATTGAAACGTAAATATCGATATCGAAAACGATATTTGTTCATTCCTAATTATTGTAAATAGTTCAACATAATTAGCATTTATATGTCCGAAATTGGAGCAATGTGTACTTCGGAATTAGGTTTTTATTTAGTCGAAATTGTAGTTGATGCAAGATGCTTTTTCATGACAGTTTTGCTCTTAAATTTTTTTGAAACGAGCCGTAGACTATAGCGAAACATGTTACCGAAATATCGATATCGAATATAAAAAGTGAAAATATCGATATATCGAAAAATCTAAATATCGCCCAACACTAGCTGTATAAGGTTGAGATATGAGGTAACTTACCAAGCACAATGTACAGAGTTCCGAGCAAGTAATGCACTCTAGGGTCCGCTGGTGGGAATTTGTCAAAATGTTCCAGGACCAGGTGTCGGACATCTGCTGGAGCGAGGTCTCGAGCGGTAACGCCATTTGGATATCCAAAGCTTTCCACTGGTGAGGTGGAGAATCTGGATGCTTGGATGGACGACAGAGACTCGTTCTTGACCTTGAATAACCTAAAAAATAAAAATTGTTTAAAATTGTTCTTTGATTAAGATTATTGTCTATTACCCGCTATCACGTAACCATAAAATGTTGTTCATGGTTTAGTTTTCCATCCGGATCGGAGACCCTTGAAACTTGGCAACATTGAGGCATCGTGCTCGTTAATAAAAATATAGGTAGCCTATCGGTGGTTTAAGAGCATACAACGTGGTCAAGAGTTTCATATCAGGAGTTTCATATATTTTGTCTTAAGTTTTGTTGTTGATGGTATATTATTTAGATGTCGTTAGTCATCAATGTGTGGTTATTTTTTTTCTCTTTGTTGCCTATTATTTAGCTTTTGCTATTGTGGCAATTTTGCCATTAAACCTTAAACCTTAATCAGAGGCGTTACTAGCCAAAATGCTGGGGGGGGGGGGGGGCAAGGAATTTACCGACTGGCTGATAATTTTTACCGACTGTTTTTGCAGAAAAAAACGACGGTTTTCAAGAAAAAACGACAGTTTCAAAAAATTCGACTGATAAAAAAAAGCGACTGTTTTGACGAAAAACCGACTGTTTTAGTGAAAAAATCAGCTGTTTTGGCAAAAAATCGCGGCGCTTCGCGCCGACTCGGATATTTTTACCGACTGGCCGACAACATTGGGGAGGGGGGGCGTCCCCCCCTCCCCACCCACGGTCGTGACGCCCCTGTTTCATATAGGAGTTTAATATTTTTTGTGTGTAGTGTTGTTGTTTTTTTTGTTCCATATGTATTTGCCATGGTCGTTGGCTCTTAGCGCAAATAAAATCTTATCTTATCTTATCTTAAAACAAGGATCTACGATTTCACCGTGATAACAGACAATCCATTAACTGTTAATAAAGTTTTGTTATGTCTAGATAGACCTGTGTATAGTAAAACATAAGAATAAGATTTGCAATGTTACTTTTAACGAAAGACTTTGGTCACAATAGAAATGTTCTGTAACGCTGGTAGATAACCTCAGAGTGGTGTCCGTTGAAATCCGCATCCTTATGTTAAGTGTTGTCGAACTAGTGACCGTGTACTTGATACTATTTCTGTCCCAATATCCTAAATAGGTTCCGCCCGCTTTCTACGATCATCCTAATTTACAAATTCTTCAGTTTATGGCACGTATAGCTTCGCACAAGTGCCACATAACGATCACTTTTCGGTCGGTCTGTCAGGCCACTGTTCTCGAGTTAGGGTACTTCCAGAAGTGCTAGGACGATGAAGCTTGGCAGGCATATTAGGGACCCGACCAAACTAACTTGGAAATAATCACCTCCCCGGTCGTGCGGGGAGTGGACGGAGGGGGAATCCGGACTATTGATGAATGTATAAACTTTAGAACGGGGAATCGGATCATAATGACACTTTATGTTTGGAAAGACCTCGTGTCTCAGATGTCACGCTTCAAGTCCTGAACGGACTTGAAGTTTGACATCGGACCGGTGACTTTAGGGGGAGTTGGAGGGGGGAACCGGAAATCGTGTGACATGTTCAGAGTGGACGGATCGTGATGAAACTTGGTGGGAAGAATAGGCGCAAGCCCTAGATACATTAGCGAAAGAACCAGACCGGGTTCGGGCACTGTGGGGGAAGATAGAGGGGGGGGGGGGGCGAAATTCCGGTGAGCGTGAATTAAGTTACTTCCAGATGTGCTAGGACGATGAAGCTTGGCTTGGACATTAGAGACTTGACAAGAATGGCTTAGAGAGTGTAACTTCTCAGATCCGACCATCCCTTAAAGTACTAATTCCAACCGCAAAGTACAACAAATATTTTAAGCAAAATCTACATTTTCATGACCCCGATGAGCTTATCATCATTTTTGCTTCAAGTTATTCATTACAGATAAATTTCTAGCGCCCTTAAAGTATGCATCATCTCAGCCAAATGCGAAAATAAAATAATTTTTACAAGCGATGCATTCTCGTGATTTCTAAGGGCCCCTGATCATTCTTATCTCAAGGATTTTGATTACAAATGATCAGAACAACCCACGAACTGACAAATTCCTACTTTCATCTTCCGACCCAGCCTTGCAACGAGGGGTTGCTCACTCCCAAAAACGATGTACACCAAGTGGCGCGTGCCGCGGTGCCGTGCCTGTGCCGCGGTGCCGTGCCGGTGGCGCGGTGCCGTGCCGGTGCCGTGGGTTTTTTTTCTTCAAATTAAAATATTGCGATAAATCATGATTTCTGATGTACATGTAAACAAATTTCATCATATATTGGCCAAGAATGAAGCATGTCTACAATGTTCATGAGCTTGGGTTGAATACAATTAGAGCTATAGAAGCTCATATGGTACTTGCAAGGCTGGGTTGTCAGAGGATGAAATTTAGGAATTTGCAAATTCTTGGGTTTCTTGTGTTTATTTATAAGCAATACCCTTGAAATAAGAATGATCATGGGCCCTTGGAAATCAAGAGAATGATCTGGTAAAAAGTATCTTATTTTTGCACTTTAAGGGCACTAGAAATCCATCTGAAAGCAAAACCCTTGAGGCAAAAATGATTATGGGCTCATGGGGATCATGAAAATGTATATTTTGCTCAAACTATTTTTTGGACTTTAAGGAATTCATTTGTAAGCAATATCCTTGAAGCAAAAATTTATCGTTTTTATCGTTTGGTCAAAAGTATTTTTTTCACTTTTCGTTAAGATGTGCACTTTAAAGGACCTGTCTTACCTATAATACTAATGCAATCTACTTCCGTAACCACTGCATATATTTCTAAACCTGGAGACCCACGTTTCGTGCGGTACATTCTAACCCCTGTTTGGTCGCCACTGAATTACCTTCATCAGAGGCAAATATACTGAAGCTGACTCTAGTGTTGGGCGATATTCGATATCGATAACGATGTATCGATATATCGGACAAAATATCGATATCGAAACGTAAATATCGATATCGAAAACGATATTTGTTCATTCGTAATTATTGTAAATAATCCAACCTAACCCACACTTATATATCCGAAATTGGAGCAATATGTTTTCCGTAATTCATCTCTTATTTATTCGGAGTCTGAGAGGGTCCAAGATCCGATATATCGGATATCGCTAGATCGATATATCGGACCAAATATCGATATCGAAACGCAAATATCGATATCGAAAAGATATTTGTTCATTCGTAATATCGATATATCGGACCAAATATCGATAGCGAAACGCAAATATCGATATTGAAAACGATATTTGTTCATTCGCAATTATTGTAAATAATCCAACCTAACCTACACTTATATATCCGAAACTGGAGCAATATGTTTTACGTAATTCATCTCTTATTTATTCGGAGTTTGAGAGGATCCAAGATCCGATATATCGGATATCGCTAGATCGATATATGGGACAAAATATCGATATCGAAAAGATATTTGTTCATTCGTAATTATTGTAAATAATCCAACCTACCCTACACTTATATATCCGAAACTGGAGCAATATGTTTTCCGTAATTCATCTCTTATTTATTCGGAGTTTGAGAGGATCCAAGATCCGATATGTCGGATATCGCTAGATCGATATATCGAACCAAATATCGATATCGAAACGTAGATATCGATATCGAAAAGATATTTGTTCATTCGTAATTATTGTAAATAATCCAACCTAACCTGCACTTATATATCCGAAATTGGAGCAATCTGTTTTCCCTAATTCATTTCTTATTTATTCGGAGTTTGAGATGATCCAAGATGCTATTTAACGAAATCCTATAGCGAAACATGGTAAACAAATATCAATATCGATATATCGATTATCTAATATCGAAAGTGAAAATATCGATATATCGATTATTTAATATCGAAATCGAAAATATCGAATATCGAAAGTGAAAATATCGATATCGAAAAATCCAAATATCGCCCAACACTAGCACAGAAACATGGTTGGCTACTTGGCGCTTTTGGTCAACAGCATCCCCCTCATATCTAGTTCTGCTTCTTCTTCGGCATCATGTTTTCGATAATTCCATCGTTCAAGTACCTTCGTTACTGGGCGCTAGATGGCGAACAGTAATCTGCAGAAAATCTGTCGGTGGCAGGCGGTATCGTGCCAGTGCCGTGCCGTGCCGAAGTGTAAACCGGAGGCGGAGAGAGAGCAACCCCTCGCCTTGCAAGTGCCAAATGAGCTTACAGCTCTTGTTTAGAAGATTTTCCGCATTCGAACGGAAAGGGATGCAATTTAGATACGCGTGGCGCAGTAGATCTGGGGCTTTCGGCAAGAGTCGGTTTTGCGGGAAATCGGTTGCCCAGAAATAACAGTCGAATATTTAAACTTTAAAGGACCAATCGCACTATTTACTCTTCAACTTATAATATTTTGAAATATTTTAATACTTTAAAACTATGCTGTGTTTTCAACAAATAACCCACGGTTTTGGCTGTTTTAAGCCTT
Source organism: Branchinecta sandiegonensis (assembly GCA_030848855.1). Lineage (NCBI taxonomy): Eukaryota > Metazoa > Arthropoda > Branchiopoda > Anostraca > Branchinectidae > Branchinecta > Branchinecta sandiegonensis. The sequence continues at coordinate 4,168,557 of JAUPMV010000020.1, forward strand.
TTCCGAGACCCGTTGACTTGCAGAGAAAACAGGGAAACAATTTACATAACCGTTTTTTTCTGATGGAAAAACTTCTCGCAGACAACCGTCGACAGCGTGATACACATCGAAGATAGCAAAACACGGCAAGTGAGAAAATCAGCGGGGTTTTTGTTACAGGGGTTGGAATGCACCGAACGAAATTGGGGTCTCCGGGTTCAGAAATGTATGGAGTGATTATGGAAGTAAGTTGCATTAGTATTATAGGTAGGACAGGTCCTTTAACTGGAAAGGCAGCTTATTTTTACATCCGACATTTCAATGCACTGAAATATTTTGACTCATCTAAGGGATCTTGTCTTTCTTCACCGGGGCTCTAGTAATACTGTTCAGAAAGTACACTGCTGGCGCGACAACCCAGAATTCATCTAGACGCGGAGAATTTGAATTCAAACAAAGGCCTGCATTTCCAGGGTTAACGCTAGGAAAAGTTACGCCTGCAGAAAGTAGGAGAATGATATTAGTTGCGTTTTTGCAGATACCATGGTATCTGATACCACGGTCTAAAGTCGTTTCTGCAGTTATCGTGGTGATATTCAAATACAACGGTCCGACCGTGGTAACCAGGGGCGTAACTAGCCTTTTACCTTGGGGGGGGGGGGGGGGGGGACGCCCAGTTTGTGCCGACGGACTAAGAAATCTGCCGACAAAACACACTTCACACTTCCTGCCAGCATACAACAGAACCGGTGTAAAACGAATTGTAACAATTGCGATTATTTTTTAATGTAAATTCGTATTCAAATTCATATTTTTGGCTTTTCCGTTCAGCTTTCGCCAAAAAATGACACTTTCAACGACCATACCCAGGAAAAGTTAGAGTAATTGTGGCGCAGGCGAAATTTTTTTGCTTTACCTACCATATTAATATGTTTCTTTTAATGTGTTTCAAACCCCCAAGAACTTCAATCCTAAAACACTAACTAAATGAAACACCGTTCTTCCAAATAGAGAATAGGCCTACTACGAAATGCGCCGCAGGCGAAACTTTGTATAAAACTAACTGTAATGCATCAATTATTATTATTCCTTTAATACAAGTTCGTAAATTCAAATTCACATATTTGGCTTTTCGTTTCATCTTTCGCTAAAAAGTGAAGCTTCCAACGACTGTAGCCTATCCAGACTGAGTTAAACTAAGCGCCGCAGGCGAAATTTTTTAAATCTGCCTATCTCTGGAAAAAAAAAACTGATCTATACCTACCATACAAATTGTAGCTTTTAATTTGCTTCAAACCCCCAGAATTTCACGCTTAAAGCGCCAATTAAATGAATTACCGTTCTTCCAGACAGAGAATACTAGGAAATACACCACAGGCGAAGTTTTGTGGAAACGCTGGTGAGCAGAGCGGCTCTTTGCGATCCGAAATAAAACTAAGGCTAGCTGTGGAATCACAGATCGGTCCGTCAAAGAAAGTACTGGCTATGCACAATAAAGTAGGTACAAAGTAGAATTGTTCTGAATTTACGGCAAAAGAAGTAGTTTTCATGTTTAAAATACATTCGCCATTCGCATCGCCATTGCACTAGGTCCCCTAATTTACTCTTCCTGATTGTGACCACACCAAGACTCGACCAAGAAAAGAAAGAAGGATGTGCAGCCAGATCAGCGAAAAAGGGCAGTTTATGTGTACGAACCGCTAAACGACCTACAAACAAAATAAGAACAGGTTTGCCGAATCTTGACGACAAGGAACGGAATGGAGCAAAAAAGTGTTTGACGTTGCACTAAAAAAAGAAAAAAAATTTAAGAACGAGACTTAAACTTCCAGGACGGCCCGACAAAAGTTTGCGGTATTTGATTTATTACGTGTAAGATCCCTATCTGCCGACGAGCCTGAAACTTTCTAGTTTCACCCAAGTAATGTTTGCAGAATTTGATTTCTTACGCATAAAAAGAACCTGATGTGCCGACAAGAATACCTACGCCCAACAAAATCATTCAGAATTCGATTTATTCTGTAACAGAAGCCGATGTACCGACGAAACTAAAACTTTCAGGATGCGCCCGATAAGCATTTACGGAATTAGATTTCTTACATGAAAAAGAACCTGACGAGAAGACCGACAAAACCATACAGCATTTGATTTCTTCTGTCTTGTGCCCGACAAGACTGTACAGAACTTGATTTCTTACGTGTAAAAGGAAACCGGTGTGTCACCCGACAAATGCGTACAAAACTGTGTGTCCTTTGTATTTCTTGTTTGATTTCTTTGTATTTTGATTTCTCTACAAATATGTGCAGACAATAGCTAATTAGGTACAGAAACGTGCCGACAAAACCTGACCCTTCTACAAAATGTGCCGACAAAAATTTTCCTTATACTTTGGCTGCTCGTGCGTAAAGTTTTTGCCGGCGCTTCGCGCCGACAAAAGCTTGTTTTTGGCAAAATTGTGCCGACGAATTTCCTTTCCAGGCCATGTTGGGGGGGGGGGGGGGGAGTCCCCCCTACCCCCCCCCCCCCCCCATAGTTACGCCCCTGGTGGTAACCGGTCGTGGTATCTGAGAAGTCATCTCACTTTCATCAAATTTTGCCAAATTGGTCAGAAAGTAAGTTTAGCATTTAGTGATGCAACTGGACATCAGTTTTCTTTTGGGATGACTTCGAAAGGTGCAATTTCGGCAATAGTCGTTTTTGCAGAGCAACCGTGTATCAGATACAAAGGGAACTGCAAAAACGACTAATTGCAGATTCAGTTACTGTGGTAACAGACCATGGTATCTGCAAAAACGCAACTATTAAGATACGTCTTGCAAGGAATCTGACATTTTTAGTCTAGGCTATTTTTCTGCAATGGCTAACATTTGTATTTGGTAAATATTTCAAGTGTAAAGGGACGAGCACGTAGAGGTACCACAAATCTGAAATAAGTTTATTCGATGAAATCGATTATCTGTGGATCACGGACAAAGCATGTAGCGTATTTTCATCGCGTTTTCTAACTGAATAAGTGATGTGTAACTAGACTGTCGGATCTCTGTACGAACAAGACCAAAGTTTTCGATGGGATCCCAAAAATTTAACATCTGATCCAGACAACTGGGTCTTGTCTTAGCCAGATCCAGTCATCGCCAGAATCCTTGAACATTCTTACAGTTAAAATTCAGAAACAGATTAAGGCCAAATAGCTAATCATCTGAGAAAACCAAGTTCAGATATGGATTAAGCATGTGTGTTTACCCGTACAAGTCATATCTGTTTTGACGAAAAGTTCCTGCCACTTCTGCCAATTTACCGGTTTCGGCCGAACTCTGAAAACTAAAAAACGAACTCAGGGTATCTTCTTTCCCCAATAATGAACATCTAATCAACTTCAAATAAAAATTTAACTTATAACAAATTTTCCGACTCCAGCCGGATTCCGGTCGAACTATATGTCCGGGTAAAATATGATTGTCACACACGGATTCAGCGTCTGTTCTTACCCCTAAACCGGTTATCTAATCAGCTAGAAATAAAATTTTAAGTTCTAACAATTTTCCGGTTTTGGCCGGATTCCGGGCGAACTAAATGTCCGGGTAGAAAATTGTTTTCACATAAAAGTTCAGCATGTCTTCTTGCCCTAAATCGGACATCTGATCAACTCCAAATAAAACTTTTAATTTTAACAAACTTTCCGGTTTGGGCCGGATTCCGGGCGAACTACTTGTCCGTCGAGAAAATGGTTTTCACCATCGTCTTCAGCATGTTTTCCTACCTCTAAATCTAATCAACTTCAAATAAAACTTTTACTTTTAACTAATTTTCCGGTTGTCCGATTACAAAATGGTTTTCACCATCGTGTTCAGCATGTCTTCTTACCCCATAATCGACTGTCACATTAGCTGTTTCAAAATATTTTGGTTTCCCCTTAATTTGAACCCCCTCCCCCACCACTAAATGTATGGCTACAAAGCCCATTTACGAACTCGACTGGTCCGCCGACCCAACGAATCCTCACACCAAGTTTCATCAAAATATCTCATTCCCTTCGAGAGTTATCGTGCTTACAGACGGACAACTTTTGCGATGTCATAGGTATCCCTCCACTTACGTTTTGGGATCCCAAAAAGCCTCCATAAGAAAGTTTGCAACAGGTGAAATACCCCGATCCGGGGTATTATGTCTGAAGGAGAAGGTGTTCAGTAGTGCTATGCCTATGCCTGCACTTACGAAACAAATACATACATTTTGTTATTTTCTTAGGTCCTGAGAGGCAAAACAAAAAATACTATTGCAGACACTCGAAATTTCGTTTTGTAGGTCGGTTTGCACTCGACTGGGACAATCAATCTTATTACCTAGCCTTAAATAGTAGGGAGGCATCAAACATAAAAAAAACAATCTTAATAAGATTTGTGCGTACAGCTTCAACATAATATAGAAAGAAAATAACAAAGTGTTTACGAATTGTCTTGTCTATTGTGGTTGGGTGAAGACCTCCAAATGTGTATCTCCAAGGCAGAAGCCAGAATACACATATCGACCGCCTGGCCCTGCTTGCGCCATGAGATACAAAACGTGACGGATAACCTAGGCTCCACATGAAAAAACAAGGATAAAAGTTACGGTAGGGTCGCCAACTTCGTCCGGGTCTTAACGCTGCCATGGTATTTTTCACGCTGGGCGTGGCTTATCTGTAACCGTTTTTGTTTGCCACACAATATATTAATTTTCCAAACCTTCTGTTCCTCTTTGAATCATAACCATTCAGCCTTAGTTCCTCCGACCGTAACTCCTGTTACCTTTCCAAAACATATGTTAAATGTTTCCAAAATAAGGAAGTGACATTTGGTTTGGGAAACGAACACTTGGTCTGGCGAAGTTAGCGTACGGTTTGTCAGTTGATGTGAAACCAAAATGCCCTTTCATAATGGCCGGTTTACACACTGCGCAAAATCCGTATTTGGGCTTGATCTCTTAGATTGATGTTATCCAGTCTTGCCCCTTCGTAGATAATGAAGCAGGGAGGACAGAGCCAAGAACAGTTAAATCTCGCCTTCAAACCGATAGCTAGATTAATCCCTTTGCCCCGATACATGCAGTTCAGAAGACTAGGTTCTCCCAAACCTTTTTATTTTCTCATCAGTTCCAGCAGAAAAAGGTAAAAAATCTCTACTTTTCATAACTGAAGATTGCTCTGTGAAAGAAGGGAGTTACAAAAGGTGAGAAAGTGCTATTTCAAGTACGCGAAGCAAACTGTTTCATTTGTCGAAGTTATAGCACTGTCTAGGGGACCGGGAGCGGTACTGTATGTCTCACGCAAATGTGATCCCAGTATTTCTCACGGAAATCGAACCATACGATCTACGATTACGGGATCTGACTGACGGAAACTTGTTTTTGCTGGCTCCTGTTCTGGTAATTACTGGAGACGGATCAGCGAAACTCCATCGTCCCAGCTTCTAGTCCGACATTCAGTTAGTCAGTGACGTAAAATCCCAGAATTGTAGCTCGTAAGCTTTGATTTCCGTGAGAACTACCGGTACCGTAGTCCGTACGAAATTAAGTACGTCTCCCGGTTCCCTAGACAGTGCCTACCGTTATGGCATACACACCTCAATGGAAAAGTTCCGAATTCAAAATGCCAGCGATACACTTGGGAATATTATCGTCTTCGCCAAAATTCATGGACAAGACAACTTGGTTCAACCAGCACATGAAGTTCTCCACCGTTCTCTGGCCAAAATGTTTTATTTTGTATGTTTTCTTCTTTAACATACATCACTTTTTGAAAATGGCGGGTCATACAGAAATTACTCACAAATAGTATCTTGTAGCACTAATCGGACAAGTCAGCTGATATTTTCGTTCAAGCGATATTTCGGCAATCGCGATTCCGTCTTTTCTAGCTACACCTCAACGAGAAAAAATCTGAGCTGAAGTATCCGTTTAGCGTTATTTGCAGTCGGCTAGGGCTCAAGTACTTGGAAAACATAATGGAAATTCGTTTATTCAGTATAAAATTAACTACATTCTCAGCAGCTTACAAAAATATAAACCACGCCATGGGGCGCCGACAGCCTTTTCTCCGGGGGGCGCTGCAACAACGGGAGGCGCGGCCTGACTAGAAACAGCCGAACACGCCACGAGTATGCAACTCAACGTTACTGTGGTCCTGGGGGGTATTCTAATCGTCATTTCGGGAGCCAATAGAAATCAACATTATCAAGTCTGGGAACTGACCCTACACAGTCGTCATTTTAGGACGGATGTATCTGAGCACCTATTGCGAAAACAGACATATGCTTCTGACTTGGGGTGACCTAGCGCGGAAATCAAAATGTCGAAAAGAACTACCCATTTAAGACTCATTTGTACCATAGCGAGATCACTTGTCTCATCCTCGAGACATTCCCACTTAAAAGTGGACTTGAGTATATCACCGTACTTATCACAGGCTTTGTCGCTATACGTTCAGTTTACCTTCCTTGAGTTTCCTTAGTGTTTATCGAGGCGATCAATTTTCGACATTCGGTTTACCGCTTAATAATACTTGGGAACCGACTGACGACATAGTAAACTCACCGGATCTCTAACAGAACAGATCTTTGCCGCATCACAACCTTTCAAAATGCCGCACTATATGCTCTAGCAGACTGGCTACGCCGCTAGGAATGTAGGTCAATGTAACAAAACTAATCAGCTTCAAGAAACAAAACGCGAACTAAAAACACGACTTCAGATTTTTGCAACATAATCGATTTGCCAATGTCAGAGATGATTGGTATCACTTCCTCCTTCAAGATCCACAATAACGCTAATATGAAGTAAAAGGCCCAACAGCAGAAATCTGAGGTCGGATACGTTCACTACGTAGGAACAAAGACGGACCATAACACGACCGCTCTGTCCGCTGCTGTAGCGACATCTTACTCCCAAGAATCGTCGTTCTCCACTTGGGCTTGGACGTTACGACCGAACTAAAAGACAATTTTGGATGAATCAATAAATAATGGCAACACGTGGGAACGTTAGAGGGTTGCCACCGAGAACGTGTTCAACCCTACTTACCACCCATGACGTCACGGATCCTGGCTTCTTGGCGTCAAGGCTGAACGAATTTTCCTATTTTCAGCAAAATATCGTGCCGTGGGCTGATCGGGCCTATCACCTCACAGAGATCGTCGTTACCACGCTAACGCTCCCGAGCGTGGTAAGCAAATAGTTCCTATTTCGAGAAGGTTGGAGAGGTCAGCGTAGCAACTTTTCATGAGGTTGGTCACAACTTGGTGTTATAATTTTATTTTGTTATCGTGAGGAGAGTTTGGTATGGCGTGTGTAAGTATACAGAATGGAACGAGTCTTTCTTTCTTTTGTGTTCGTATTTACAGAGGAACGACTCATTTATACTATCTACATATAGTCAGTGTTTAAAATGGGGCCGAGCTGACGAGCTCGTATCCCTGCCGGCCCCCAGTGATCAAAATATATTGCCACGAAGTATTTTAGAAATTAAACCTGAACCTGACACGAAAATAACTAACTAATAGTTACTGTTGTTAGAAGGGTGGAACACGCTCAAAGGCTACACAAATCATCGACGTCGTCAAGTCGACTGTAAGCAAACAGGTCATCATGGCCAGTCATATGAAAGAGTGTTTCGAGAGTGGAATGTATGTAATAATGTGGAAAAGAACTTGCTGGAATTCGGAGTGAAAGCTTCTGCGCTTTCTGAGGAAAACAGCTGTTGGTTAATACTGAATCGTACATGTACACCAAATAATTGTAACAAGAGCTACCCCTCGAGGATCCCGATCCCTCGATTCTAAGGGCATAAAGATACGTACGGTGCCCTTTCCCCCCCTTGCACGCCACTAGATTCCGGATCCCCATCCCTCCACTCCCCCACCATGGTCGTATCAGAGAAACGACTATTCTCAAGTCAGCCTGTTTGGGTCCCTGATGCGCCTTCTAAGTTTCATCGTCCCAGTACATCAGGAAGTACCTAACTTGCGGGATCTCCAGAATTCCGGATATATCTAGGACTTAGTGCTTGTTCTTCACCCAAGTTTCATCCCGATCCCTCCACTATAAACATTTCCTAATACTTCCGGTTCCCCCTCCAACTCCCCTCAAAGTCACCGTATCCGGTCCGGACTTGAAGTGGGTCGTCTGAGACACGAGGTCTTTCCAAATATCAAGTTTCATTAGGATCGATCACCCGTTAAAAAGTTAGAAATGCCCCAAGATTCCGAATTCACTCTCCCTCCACTCCCCCCATGATGGTCGGATCGGGGAAGCGGCTATTTCCAAGTTAATATTTTCGGGTCCCTGATACGACTGCCAAGTTTCATCATCCTTGCGTATGTTGAAGAGCCCGAACCAGCAAAACCCGCACCGACCGACGGACGGAGAGAAATTGCGATCGCTATATGGTAATTAGCCGAAGGGCAAGACCCATAAAAATATAGAATTCTACTTACACATATTTAAAAAACGCAGTTTAATATTTTTATTCTTATCTTTGTCGTAGTCAGCATCGGTCCCTCTGTTGTTGTGGTATTATAATATGTACTTTAAGTTCTTGGCTGAAGACGATTGCCGGAAGGGCAGCGGAAATATTAAAACTTAAATATTTTCCCAGGGATAATTTGCTGATCTGCTAAAACCCCGAAAATCTCGTTTTTTGTACGACCAGTCATTTTCGTTTTAATCCGCTAAGACGCCAATGGCTGACTGAGTGTTTCTTCTTCTTCCTCACGTTTTCAAGAGTGGTGCATCATGTTACAAGTTAACATCGGTGATTACGAGGAAAGCACGAATCAGTTTGTCACTTACATTTCTCATGTCAGATCCACCAAATCTGTTCGAATTTCCTCCTCCGAACGACATTCCGCTCGCGGCTGCTTGCAGGAAGTCCGGGACTTCTTGCTGAGCCTATAAAATAAGAAACGTAACAAAGAAGAATACAATAAGCCTAGAGGAACGGAAATGTAGACAGAGAAAGAGGAAGGGATACGTACGCCAAGAATCGCGAGTCGAAGGCGTCCGGCAACGAGCCACGAAGCTACTCTACGGCCTATACAACGAGCACTCGTCAATTTTTCAAATACCAAGGTATTTGATACAAAGGTAAAAAGACGATTTTGCTGTTTTGGAGTCTGGCCAGTTATCGTGTGACAGACTGAAGTGAACTGTGTGCCGTAGACAGTCAATACCACTGTTGCAGTTTCCCACCTTGGAAGTTTTCTCTTTTCTGACTGATGAAAGACTAAATTGGAAAGACTAAAGTGGACAGACTATAGTGGACAGAATAAATTGGGAAGACTAAAATGGAAAGACTCTAGTGGACAGAATGAAATGGAAAGACCAAAATGGACAGACTAAAGTGGACCGACTAAAGTGGACCGACTAAAGTGGACACACCGAAGTGGAAATACTATAGTGGAAAGATTAAAGTGAACAGACTATAGTGGTAACCTCCTTTGTATTTCGTTGAGACTTAGAAGTCGACTCAAAAATTCAGTTTCTCAAGCCTAATAGAAAAACCCCGAAAATCTCGTTTTTCTATTTTATTTGAAATGAATATTCAGTTTCTCAAGCCTAATAGAAAAACCCCGAAAATATCGTTTTTCTATTTTATTTGAAATGAATGGTCAGCTTGGCTTCAAACCTTATTTTCTGACTGCCAAGTAATCTTCTGAAGCTGAGGTTTGTTCCAGTTCCTACGTAACCTGACTATCTGGCTGCTCGAATGTTTTCCTGAACCTCTATTTGGGAGGTCCGGCAGACCTGGTAAACCAAATCACTGCAAAAACGAGGCAAATCTCTTGCTCAGGAGAACACGGGAGCAGCCAGATTGGGAGAAAGTCACACAGATAGCAGGTTATGTAGATACTGGTACACACCTCAGCTTCAGGTCACCATACTTGCAGCTAGAAAAGAGGAAACCTCCCAGGTAGGAGAATATAACAGTGGCCAGATTCATCAGGAGAAACCTCCAAAGTCGGAAACTGCAACAGTGTATAGACTGGCCGTAGACAGACTGAACTGGAAAGACTGAGATGGACGGACTGAATTGTTTCTCCCTTTCACCACCACCAACAGAAGAGCCTACCATTTTGTAAAATTGGTGGAAAGGGAGGTTGCACTTGTGACGTGAGTATTACTTTTGGTTGTTCTTCTTTAAAGTGAACTCGACAACTGCCGTTTTGCACAGCAATCAACAGGATCAGATGCTACAGAAGTAAACGTAGGGATCTTGTCCTTTAGCCTCGGTTAATCAACAGATGACAGATTTCCTTTTTCCGCAACATGACACAACAACCTGGGAAATCATGGATTCGACAGTGCACACAGGATACGTCAAGCTGGAAAATGAACTTGTAGATAACGATTAAAGATTCTTCCTTAAAGGCCACCTGAACAATGAAACCATACTTGAACACACCATGGAGAATGCCTTTACAGACATGGCCACGGAGAGCATTCTTCTCCTGAGCGTGACGTTTTGAAAATAGGGATGTTCGTTTCTGGAGGTTTGCACATGCAGGCTCCAAGACAAAAAGCGCAATTCATTCAAATTTTGTACAGCGCTTCTTCTTTTTCCAGCTAAGATGGATAGCTCTAATAAAATGTGGCTGACGTATCCGTTTTGCATTGTCGAATATGATTCGCAATCAGCTTGGGCTGAAGGAATATCAATCATGGATTCCTTAGGCTTGTACCCCCCCCCCCCTCCCTCGAAGTTTCGACACCAGACGTTCACATTATTTCATTCAGAACATTCACACTTTCATTCAGCTGTCGACACTATCACCACTAGTAAGTGGTATTACTGTACAGAAAGTATTACTGTATTTATTTTATGACAATTGTATATATGTTTTAGTTGTAGGTTGATGACAAGTGTCAATTAATTTGCTCGCGCATGAAATATTGCGCCGCATTTATTTTGAAATTAAATTAAATGTAAGTAAGTAATTTATTTGTAACCCGCCATTTTGAAAAAGCCGAGTAAATGAAGAAAATAAATAAAACACACAGAAAAAGACACTTAATTTTCAATCGGCCAGGAAGCAGAGACCGATCTCAGCCCAGATTAAAGCCATACTAACTGAAGAAAAGACTGTCTGCAGAAAACGCAACTGACTTACGTTAGAGAGAATTTCGACAAGCTTTCCAGCAAGTTCCGAGTCCTTAGATTCATTGAAGAACGAGATGGCAAGACCGGTGTTGCCGACACGTCCCGTTCGGCCGATCCTGTGGACATACTCGTCGAGTTCTTTCGGCATTTCGTAGTTGATAACTAGACCAACGCCTTTAATATCTGAAATAAGGAATTAAAATGAAGGTCAGTACTAATTATTGTATTACCACGATAACTGCAAAAACGACTAATTATAGATCCAGTTCCCGTGGTAACATATACCAAGGTATCTGCAATAACGCAACTACTGAACATCTAGAAACCTGGCAAAAAAAGAAAGAAAAAAAAGCTATGACCACTGATGATTACGAATTCACTGGCCTCCTCATGAGAAGATATACGAAACCATAAATTAATTTCAGATTTCTATCTTAAGACCGAGAATCGGTACAGTTCCATGTAAAGTTTAAGAAAATGTTACATGGACATTGAACATTTTGGTCGTGAATTTTGGAGCTATCATGCAGAAAGTACTGTTGCCTACATATATCCGTAGGAACTCACCGAACAAGACCAAAGGTTTCGATGGGATCCCAAAAATTTAATCTTTATTGGACTTCTGATCCAGGCAATCGGGGTTTTTAGAGATCTGGTCTTCGTCCGACTTCTTAAAGATTTTACTATTTATTACCAATCTGCAGCCGTTTGAAAATAAACATAAATGATACCTTAGTGGTGTTTACTGAAAAATAACGGCCTAACGGCTCAACTTAAGACAAAACTGTTACTTTTAGCAAGTTTTTTGGTTTTGGCCTGATTTTCCGGTTTTGGATCGATTCCGGGCAAACTATATGTCCGGAGAGAAAATAATTTGCATATTCGGATTCAGCATGTCTTCTTAGCCCTGCATCAAACCTCTTATCAACTTAAAGTAAAACCCTTGCTTTTTAACAAATTTCCATTCGGCCGGATTCCTGGGGAACTGTATGTCCGGTGAGAAAATATTTGCATATACGGATTCACAATGTCTCTTTACCCCTGTATCGAGCCTATAATCAACTCTTAAGTAAAACTTTTACTTTCCACCAAATTTTCCGTTTTTTGCCGGATTCCGGGCGAACTACTTGTCCGGTGAGAAAATAATTATCATATATGGATTTAGCATGTCGGCTCACATCAAGTTAGAACAAAATATCTAATTCTCTTCGAGTTATCGTGCAGACGGACCGACAACTTTAACCAAGTCAAAGGTATCCCTCCACTTTCGCTCTGGAATCCCAAAAACGGGTGAAGGTCTAACAAACTCCCAGAAAATCCCCAAACTAGCCCCTGTGGCCCCTCTTCATGAAAGATATGGAAGGAGTTTTGTTGCAGCATTTGCTGAGTTGTACAATAACCGATAAGTTGTGTTATGTTATTCCTCATTTTGTATGACAAAAAAGTCAAATTCGGCGGTAACGCTGTGACAGCTGCTTTTGAAAAATAAAATTCTATTCTATTCATTCTATTCTTACCAAGTCCTCTAGCAGCGACGGCCGTCGCCACGAGAATATTTCTCTTCCCTGTGGTGAAATCTCTAACGGCTTCTTCGCGCTGTTGCTGGAGTCTATCGCCGTGAATACTCGTCGCGGAGAAATCGTCTGAGCTCAACATAGCAGCAAGGAAATCAGCGCTTTTTTTCGCCGAGGTGAAAATCAACGTTTTAACTCCAGCTAAAAAGAAAGAAAGGGTTAATATAAGGTTTTATCTAACTTCCACTTCTGTTCAAAATGAATACAGATTGAGGGTCAACGCAAGAGACACAAGGTGGACTGACAAAAAATTACATGACTAATTTAATTACAAACGAGGCGCCAAGATTTGTTTAGAGATAAAGACAGTTCCTCCAAATAATTGATCCTTCAGGCGCTTCCGCATTTGAGAGAATAATCGTTGAAGCCAGAGCAAAATAACACTAGGGAGTAGCGCCAAGATCTATTATTGCCATGCTTCATAATCGGGCCATACTTGTAGCGCCGCCTACTACGGTTGTGGTACTTAAAGCGAGACAAGCTTGCGGTTTATAAATTTCTAGTACAGCTAAGTGCGGTCTGTTTCCGCTGTGTTCAGAATGTTAAGTTACTGCGAGCCAGCGCTGGTGCACGACTGATTGAGGTTCAGCAGGGCTAATGTCGCTGCTGTTCGAGTGTGTCACTTTTTTCAAGTCTTGGCGATACTCTTTAGTGTTATTTTGCTCTAGCTGAAGCATGAACATTTCTTCCACACAAAATATCCTCTTTCTTAGCACAGATTAGGGAAGATGAGACGGTTTATTTCGTTGTACATGATTTGTTGTACGGCTTTTGGGCGTAATAACATTATTCATTTGTATAGCATAAAGAGATAGTCAAAAATAGTCTAGGAAATCTACTCACAATGCTCCCTCAGGATGTCCTTGAGCTTGTCATTTCTCTCGCTGTGTTCAACAGGAATGACCATTTGTTTCACATCTGAACAAGCTCCTCCTACCATACCAACAGCCAAGAAAAGGTAATCGTTCAGGAACTCCGCCGCTAGAGACTGCACTTCGTTCGGAAAAGTAGCTGAGAACATCAGAGTGACTCGCTCCCCCTAGAGCCAAAGTGTATCGTAAATAATGTGAACGAATACGGGAGAACATATCGGAAATCGTATGGGTAATCAGAGATCGAGCTTGATTCACTGAACAGCTATGGACGTGAATCCTTCGCTGTTCTAGTACGAACGAGATAAACATCATTTCAAGGCTCAAGTGTAAGGATGAAAGTGGAAGCAAGAGGAATGAAAATTGGTCAGCAGACCGGTTGTGCAAATCTTGCCACGTTTCTCACTAAAGACAAGGGATATGGAAAAAGGCTCAAAATAGTAGTTTTAAAGTAGTCAACTATCTCAGAACATCTTAGCAGATCCTTTAACAGGGCCCTTTAAGCAGATCCTTTAGCAGGGTCCTTTAAAGAACAAAAACATGTTTAATTATTCTGTTTTGTTGCCATTTACTTTATTACTCCGCTACAACTAAGAAGCGGTTCTAAATAAATAAGAGGCAATCGATCACATTTCTCGCGAGGGCGGGAGGATTAAGCCTTCATCGCTACCACATACGTGATGTAGTCTACAAAAAAGACCGACATTTACCTTCAACGTCGTTGATTTGTGATACACGGCTCTCTTCACATCTTCTTTGAATCCCATATCCAACATCCGATCGGCTTCATCTAGAACGAGGAACTGACACTTGGAGAAATCATAGATCCCCTTCTCCAAGAAATCGAGAAGACGCCCGGGCGTAGCGACGAGGATGTTGCAACCTTGCTGAAAATAGACAAGTCCGTGTTAGTCGAACATACTTGAAGGTATAGCCTATGGCAGAGTGAATTGGAGATGGTCAGAATTTCATTTTGAATCAAGGTGGGAAACCCGAAGGCAACCTTCTAAGACGAACGAGATAAACATCATTTCAAGACACTAGTTGCGTTTTTGTAGATACTAAAGTCTAAAGCTGTTTTGGCAGTTATCGTGGTATGTGATACCACGTTCAAAAGGTTACCGTGGTATCTGGCCAGTTATCGTGGTATATGAAGAAGTCATCTCATCTTCATCTATTTTCGTCAAATTGGCGGGAAAGAAGTTTGGCACTTAGTGATGTGACTGAATATCAGTTTTTGATTTAGATGATTTCGGAAGTTTTTGCACATCAACCGAATATCAGATACCACGGTAACTACAAAACAACTCATTGCATATCCAATTACCGTGGAAACAGATACCACGGTATCTGCGAAATCGCAACTACTGAGATTAATAGGTACTTGCTGGAGATTAATGATAATAATTAAGTATCCCTTCAGACCAAACAGGCTGCGAATCACTTTCGATTTCTGTAATCCGGTTTCCGGTTCGTTCTTCTAGCAACATTCTGAAGATGACCCTTGCCAAGTACGGAGAAGTATCATAGAACCAATACCAGCTGACTGACGGTCCGGTAAATCTGCTGGTAAACCAAACGTCCAAGCAATGCCAAATGGCTACTCATCAACACTAACCTTGACTTTTTCACTCTGAGAGCGAGGCTGGACTCCTCCATAAACGACAACGGTCTTGATGACGGAATTGAAGGCAAATTTCTTGGCTTCTTTTTCAATCTGAATGGCCAACTCGCGAGTGGGGCACATAACAACTGCTTCGGGGGTCTGGATCTCTGCGAAGGAGCTTGAAGAGCAACCGGAGTCCAATAGATGGTTGATGATGGGGACAAGGTAAGCTGCCTGAAATCAAGTAACGATATTTAAAATTCTGCGAAATAAAGGTAACTTCAACTCGGAACAACTAATGCAACAGTTAAAAGCAAATTTTTTATTTCAAGTCGATGAGATGTACGATTTAGGGGTAAGAAAACATGCTGAACATTTAAATGAAAATCATTTTCTCGTCGGACAAGTAGTTCGGCCAGAATCGGCCCGAAACCGAAAACTGGTTAAAAGTGAAAGTTTTATCTGAAGTTGATTAGATGCCCGATTAGGGGTAAGAAGACATGCTGAATCCGCTTTTGACAATCATTTCCCACCCGGACATATAGTTCACCCGGAATCCGGCTGAAACCGGAAAATTTGTTAAAAGTTAACGTTTTATCTGGAGTTAATTAGAGTTTCGGTATAGGGGTAAGGAGATACGCTGAATTCGATTTTGAACTTTACTTTTTGCCGGACAAGTAGTTCACCCGGAATCCGGTCGAAACCGGAGATTTGGCAAAAGTAAGGCAGGAAGGTTTGATCAATTTCGTCAAAGTAGATATGACGTATAGCCTAAGGGTAAATACACACATGCTGAATCCATATCTGAACTTGGTTTTCTCCGATGATCAGCCATTGGCCTTCTTCTGTTTCTACATGTTATTAGTAAAAATGTTCAAGGAGCTTGGCAAAGACCGGATTTCTACACTGTCAGCAGGTACACAACATATTTTTTTGGTTGAGACACTTTTTTCATAACAAAAACGTCTCATTTTGCTTATAACTCCGGTATTTTCTGTCAGATTCAGTTCAAATTTAGAGTACAAGTATAGAATCATGTATCTATTAACGCTGTCATCTCTCGACATGATAATTCGGACTTTCTTTTTGCGACCTTCTGTGACGTTTTTTTTTACAAAAGTGTCTCAGTTGTATTTTCATTTTTTTTTAGCTTTTTTCAAGTTCTTGATTAATTGAATGTTTTAAAACCTTTAGACAGGGAGATGTTCGGCTGTTTTGTTAGGATAGTGGACTCCGGTCAAGATTTTGATCTCCTGGCTACAACACTTTTTGTAACAGTAACGTTTTTCTGAGACGTTTTCCCTTTAAAACAACACTTTTTTCAATGTAACGTTTTTTTGTAGACGTTTTCTCTTTGGGAACAACACTTTTTTATAATTGCAACATTATTTTCAAAAAGAGTGTGACACTTTTCAAAAAAGCTACACTGTCTGCAGGCATACAACATAGTTGTGTTTAAGACATTTTTTCCGTAACAAAAACGTCTCATTTTGCTTATAACTCCGATATCTTACGTCAGATTCAGTTCAAATTTAGGGCGCAAGTAGAGAAGCAAGTATCTGTTAACGCTGTTACCTTTTAACATGATTATTCGAACTTTCTTTTTGCGACTTTTTGTGACGTTTTTTTTACGAAAGTGTCTCAATTTTATTTTTAAATTTTGCTTAGCTTTTCAAGCTGTTGAATAACTGAATGCTCTCAAACCTATAGACAGATTCTCGGTTGTTTTGTTAGGACAGAGAACTCCGGTCAAGATTTTGATCAACACTTTTGATTACATTAACGTTTTTCCGAGACGTTTTTTTCAAGAACAACGCTTTTGCTACATTAACGTTTTTCCGAGACATTTTTTCTTTGAAAACAACACTTTTTTATAACTGTAACATTTTTTCAAACAAAGACGTCTGAGTCTGACACTTTTTAAATAAGCTACTTAATTGTATAAGAAAACACATTTTCAAAGTGTAACTCCATATAATTAGTTTCATATAGAAGTTGTAAAGCAGGACATCTGAGCTGACTGAAAAATTTTTTATACTCCTCAGTACTTTGACGACGGATTAAATAGCTTGCTTTCCGACAACACCCGCGGCAAAGAAAGAACGTTTTAAACTACTCTTGTTCACGGTGAACAACTTCCGCTTAACAATGGGATATCGAACTGCCCTGCAATATGACCAAAAATGCTAGTTACATGATGCTCTGAATTCAAGTTCTGTGTAAAATAAAAGACATGTGATTCCGATATCCCTGTGCGGTTTTCCGAAAAGAATACGTGGAATCAGCCACAAAAACTACTGAGATCCACATTTCGTTTTTTCGGTACTGCAAGGAACGTCTCTGGACATGTGCATATGACAAGTCGCCTTGAAAAATAATAGCAAATCTTCCTTAAATTCTGTAAATAGTTCGTATACATTTATTTGAAACAGTACATAATTTGAACAAGTATATTATTTTCGTCGCAATAAGCAAGAGCTGTGCAAGGGAATGCAAACGCTGTTCCTCTTTAACGTCACGAGCCTCAGTATGCACATGCTTTAAGTGACGTTTTTCTCAAGAGATACATATTTGATGTTAACTGGCATCCGACTGCGAGTTCTGAACAGAACGGGATTAAAAGCGGGCAAAGCAAAGTACATTGTCCGATCGCTGATTTGCGTTTGGACTTAAACCATCACTTTTCCATCCGTTTTACCCATTTTTATGGCACTTGCAGCCTCTGGCTCAAGTGCCATATACCGATCACAATTCCGTCTGTCGGTCGGTCCGAGTTTTTTTGTCCCACATATCCGAGTTAGGGTACTTCCAGATGTGCTAGGACAATGAAACTAGGCAGGCATATCAGGGACCCGACCAAACTAACCTGGAAATAATCAGTTTCCCGATCCGACCATATGGGGGGGAGAGCGGGGCGCTGGAAACTTGCAAATTTAGGGCATTTTGTCACTTTTTTCTGAGTTAGGGTACTTCTAGATGAGCTAGGACAATGAAACTTGGCAGGAATATCAGGGACCCGACCAAACTAACCTGGAAATAATCAGTTTCCCGATCCGACCATATGCGGGGGAGTGGGGGCGCTCGAAACTTGAAAATTTAGGGCATTTTGTCACACTTTTTCGAGTTAGGGTACTTCCAGATGAGCTAGGACAATGAAACTTGGCAGGAATATCAGGGACCTGACCAAAGTAACCTGGAAATAATAAGTTTCCCGATCCGACCATATGCGGGGGAGTTGGGGCGCTGGAAACTTGAAAATTTAGGGCATTTTGTCACACTTTTTCGAGTGAGGGTACTTCCAGATGAGCTAGGACAATGAAACTTGGCAGGAATATCACGGACCCGACCAAACTAACCTGGAAATAATCAGTTTCCCGATCCGACCATATGGGGGGGAGTGCGGGGCGCTGGAAACTTGAAAATTTAGGGCATTTTGTCACACTTTTTCGAGTTAGGGTACTTCCAGTTGTGCTAGGACCATGAAACTTGGCAGGCATATCAGAGACCCGACCAAACAAAATTAGGAATAATCAGTTTTCTGATCCGACCATTTTGGGGGGGGGTGGAGGGCAGGGGAATCCGGGAAACTGAGAAGTGTGCAACTTTCGAACGGATGATCGGATTGTAATGAAACTTCATAACTGAAGAGAATATATATCTGTAATGTCCCGTTTAAAGTCTTGACCGGATTCGGTAGCCAGGGGGGAGTTGGGGGGGGGGAGACCGGAAATTTCAAGAAACGGTTAGAATGGAGGGATCGGAGTGAAACTTGCTGGGAAGAACAAGCATCTGCTGTAGATAAGTCCTTTAGACCATTGTACTGGATCCGGACACTTATGGGGGGGGGGGGGGCGGAATTCCGGTGATGGTGGTTTTTTGGATTTTCACGATGAAACTTGGCAGGCATATCAGGGACCCAATCAAACTGACTTTAAAATAAAAATATTGTTGATCAGATAATGGTGGGGGAGTGGAGGGAGGGGAATCCGCAGGGGAATCCGGGAAATTGAGAAGTGTGTAACTTTCGAACGGATGATCGGATTGTAATGAAACTTCATAACTGAACAGAATATATATCTGTAATGTCCCGTTTAAAGTCTTGACCGGATTCGGTAGCCAGGGGGGAGTTGGGGGGGGGGGAGACCGGAAATTTCAAGAAACGGTTAGAATGGAGGGATCGGAGTTAAACTTGCTGGGAAGAACAAGCATCTGCTCTAGATAAGTCCTTTAGGCCATTGTACTTGATCCGGACACTTATGGGGGGGGGGGGGTCCCGGAATTCCGGTGATGGTGGTTTTGGGGACTTTCACGATGAAACTTGGCAGGCATATCAGGGACCCAATCAAACTGACTTCAAAATAAAAATTTTGTCGATCAGATAATGGTGGGGGGAGTGGAGGGAGGGGAATCCGAAATTTTCAGTCATGCGTAATTTTAGAATGGTTGATCGGATTCGAGTGAAATTTAAGAATTCAACAGAGGACATTTCTCCGATGATTTTTTTCATATCCGGACCGGATCCGGCAACTATTGGGGGGGGGGGGGGAAATACGTGCCCCGTTTAGAATGGAGGGATCGGGATGGAACTTTGTGGGAAGAACAAACAGATGCTCTAGGTAAGTCATTTGCTGAATCGGATTGGCTACGTGCACCGCGGGGGAGCTGGGTGGGGTGGGGGGGGGGATGGACCGGAAATCTCGAGAAACGGTTAGAATGATGGTATCGGAGTGAAACTTGCTGGGAAGAACAAACATCTGGTCCATATAAATCTTTTACATAATTTGACTGGATCCGGACACTTGAGGGGGGGGGGAGGAGGGGTATCCCGGAATTCCGTTTTTGGGGGATTTTCACGACGAAACTTGGAAGGCATATCAGGGACCCGGTCAAACTGATTTGGAATAAAAAAAAAATCCTCGATATGATAATCTTGGGGGGGGGGGGAGTTGAGGGAGGGGAATCCGGAATATTGAGTCATGCGTAACTTTGGAACGGGTGATCGCATTCGAGTGAAATTTAATAATTAAACAGAGGACATTTTTCTCTTGTGACCTTTTTCATTTCCGGACCGAATCCGGCAATTATCGGGGGGAGGGCGGAAAATACTTGACCCGCTTAGACTGGTGTGATCTGGATCGAACTTCGTGGGAATGACAAACAGATGCTCTGGATTAATCATTTACAGAACAGGATTGGCTCCGGTTATTGTGGGTGGAGTTGGAGGTGGGGGAGGGGGGTCTGAGATTCCGGCGATCGCGCGTTAAGGTACTTCCAGATGTGCTAGGACGATGAAACTTCGCTGGAATATTGGAGACTCAACAACATTTGCTTAGAAATTGCTACTTCCCAAATCCGATTATTCCTTAAAGTACCAATCTTGACCGCAAAGTAAAAAAAATACTTTTAAGCAATATATGCATTTCCGTGATGCCCATCAGCCCATTAGCAGTTTTGCCTCAAGGGTTTTGCTTACAAATGAAGTTCCAGCTCCCTTATAGCGCGCATCTCAACCGCAAAGTCGAAACTTACTCTTGATCAATCAAATCATCTTGACACATGCAAGTGCCATATGAGCTTACAGCTCTTGTTATTTTTGTTTTGGCAACTCAAAAAGCAGCTTTGGACCGGCCGACAGTTCTCAAATATTCAGAAATTTCTTAATATATCCAGTATAACGATATAGGATATCGTAAGATCGCTACAACAAGCTACAGACTTAAAATCAATTTTGGTGACTCCCTAAGTAAGAAAGTGCCAAAAACGCTCGTGAAAGCAGAGGAGACTTTGGAAGCACAACGTCTTATCCGGCACCAACTTTTTTTGCTAGTAGTTCTTACATTCAAAACGACCTAACACATATGTTCCTAAGCCAGTTCTAAAAGAAAAAAGGTTTAACTAGTTCTCAGCCCATCGCCTTTTAAGAAAACCAATGCGGTCGAAAGTTTATATGCGTTCAAATGCATTTAGGGTCATTTCCGGCATTCTCTTCCGGAATGTTCCCAGATCATGGATTCAGTATTGCTAAGGTTTCATTTGCGGTTGCCCGAGACCCTTCAAAGAGCTCCTAGGGAACGCCGAAATCGCGCTAAAGGTTCTTCCCTTCGCCTATATTTTTTCCCGATTCTTGTTCTCAGGTTCTCTTATGCCATACTCTTATGACATACTAGCTCTATGGCAGTGTGCATCGATCGAACGAATGGGCACAAAATTTAAATTTCGAATCGTGCATGCGTCTTGCGAATCAGGCTGAAAGGGTCAGAGCCCAAGAGCCAGAAGTATTTTTTGGATTGGACTGTGGCAATGGAGGACAACGGAGACTGACCTTTCCATTTTTCAGTCTGTAGAAGAGTCTTACTGGGATGGAAAACTTACTGATCGCAGAAGATGGTTTCTCGAAGTCAAATGTAAATGTTAGTGTCAACAAGGATGTTAGTGCTAGTATTACCAATAAGGGTCGATAAACAGCAGGAAGACAACTAAAAGCTGAGAATTTTGTATTCTGTAGCCATCTGGTAAATTTAAGAAGAACAAGATAGAAATACACTGGGTGCTGACTCTGAACAC
The DNA here is from genome assembly GCA_030848855.1 of Branchinecta sandiegonensis. Lineage (NCBI taxonomy): Eukaryota > Metazoa > Arthropoda > Branchiopoda > Anostraca > Branchinectidae > Branchinecta > Branchinecta sandiegonensis. The sequence goes on from JAUPMV010000020.1 coordinate 4,190,283, forward strand.
TTATTCGGATTTTAGATAACCTTGGGCTTGGTTCAAGTTTTAAAAGCCCTGAACACAAAATTAAATGGGATGGTATGTAGGTTATAAGAATTCAGTGAGCTAAGAGCCAAGTGCTTCAGAGCTTTTAGACTTTCCCTTTTTAGTCGAGTGTTTCATGGAACAATGCACTATTTCAGGGGCTGTAGCAGCTTTCAGTTTTTGGTTTTCACTTTTTTTTTTTTCGCTCATTACTCGTGAACATGTGCAACTATCAAGTTCAAACTTGGTACACTTCTGAGAATAGGGGTCTAGCTGTGCAGTATGAGGGCCCCTCCCTGCACCCATCCCGTTGAGGCGCAAATGGGCCAGATTGTCCAGTGAATAATGTTTATAACTTGGCCAGACCTGCACATAGGACGATGAAATTCCCTGTACCTGTAGATGCAAGGACTGGAAAATTTCTTTACAGTTTACACCTCCCCCTCCCTCCACGTTCATGGGCAACTGGGCTCAGATTACCCAGGAGTAAAGTTTGCTACAAGTGACAGGAATCAAAAGGTATCGAGTTAAAACTTGGTTGGTTTGTGAGCATTAGGGTCTTTATTTCCTTTTTGCAGGTCCCAAACTCCACTCCCACTTGGTTCAGGGGCAATTGGCCCAGATTGTCCATTTTTATGGCACTTGCAGCTTTGCTCAAGTGCCATATACCAATCACTTTTCGATCCGTCAGGCCACTGTTGTCGAGTTAGGGTACTTCCAGAAGTGCTAGGACCATGAAACTTTGCAGGCGTACTAGCGACCTGACCAAACTAATTTGGAAGTAGTCACTGTCCGGATTCGACCACCGCAGGGGGAGTGGGGGGAGGGGGAATCCGAATACTGACGTATTTATAACTTTTGAATGGGGAATCCGATCTTAATGAAACTTGATATTTGGAAAGACCTCTTGTCTCAGATGCCACACTTCAAGTCGGGAATGGATCCGGTGACTTTGGGGGGAGTTGAAGGAGGGGGGGGGGGACCGGGAATCGTGTGACATGTTCAGAGTGGACGAATAGGGATGAACCTTGTTGGGAAGAACAAGCCCTAGATACATAGTTGACAAGACCGGACCGGATCCGAGCACTGCAGGGGGTGTTGGAGGGAGGGTTCCGGAATTTCGGTGATCCAGACTTAAGATGCTTACGCATGTCCTATAGGACGATGAAACTCGGCAGGAAAATCAAATCATTTTAACTTAAGAACAGTTGTTTCTCCGACTTGACCATCCTAGGGGGAGTGGACGGAGGGGTAATCCGGAATCTTGAGGTATGTCCAAATTTTGAATGGATGATCGGATTTTAATGAAACTTGATATTCAGAAAGAACTCTTGTCTCAGATGTCCCATTTCAAGTGCGGACGGGATCCGATCAATGTGGCGGGAGGTGGAATGAGTGTTCAGAAATCCCGGGGATCCCAACTTAAGATGCTTACACATGTCCAAGGACGATGAAACTTGGCAGGCATATCAGGGACTCTTCAGTTTTAACTTAAGAACAGTCGTTTCTCCGAGTTGACCATCGTGGGGGAGTGGAGGAGGAGGAATCCGGAATCTTGAGGTATTTCCAACTGGAATCGGATCTTAATGAAACTTGATATTCCGAAAGAACGCATGTCTCAGATGTCCAATTTTGAGTTGTCTCAGATGTCCAATTTCGAGTGCGGACAGGATCCGATCAATTTGGCGAAGTCGGGGGGGGGGGGCAGAATTGTCTGACATGCTTAAAGTTAGCGATTGAGAGGACACTTGGGGGAAGAACAAGCATCAGGGACAGAAAACGGACCGAATTCGATCACTCTGGGGGGAGTTGAAGGGGGGTCTGGAATTCTGATGATCGCAATCCAAGGGACTTCCAGATGTGCTAGGACAATGAAACTTGGCTTGAACATTAGTGACTTGACAAGTTTGACTTAGAAGTTGTCACTTCCCAGATCCGACCATCCCTTGAGGCACTCATCTTAGCCGCAAAGTACACAAATACTATTAAGCAAAATCTACATTTTCGTGATCCCCAAGAGCCCATGCTCGTTTTTGGCTCAAGGGTTTTGCTTAGAAATGAATTTCTAGCACCCTTAAAGTGCGCATCTTAACCGAAAAGTAAAAAAAATACTTTTGACGAAACCAGATATATTTATGATCCTAAAGGGCCCACGGTCATTTTTGCCTCGAGGGTTTTGATTACAGATTGGTTTCTAGCGCCCTTACAGTGCACATCATCACAGCCAAGTGAGGAACAAAAAAAATACTTTTTTTTTTACCAAACGATACATCCTCGTGATTTCCGAGGGTCTATCGCCATTCTTATCTCAAGGGTTTGCTTACAAATGATCACAACAAACCCACAAATTGGCGAATTCCTACTTTAATCCTTTTTCAAAGCCTTGCGAGTGCCATACGAGTCTCCAGCTCTTCTTTAATGTTTTTAACTTGAATAACTGGTGATAGGACGATGAAATTTCTTTGTGGTTTTGGATCATAGGTTGGGGATATATATGTGGAATAGACCCACCCCCTAGCCTCTCCGTTCATGGGCAAGGGGGCCCAATTTGCCTATGAGTTAAGTTTTTGACCCGTGGCTGGAATCAAACTCTAAGCTGGTCTAGTCAAGGATATTTAGGTCTAGATCTGCAATTTAATGGATCCTGCCCCCCCCCCTCACCCTTCCGTTCATCGATAACTGGGCCCAGATTTGCCATTAGTTAAGTTTGTCCATGACATTTCTTGAGTTCAACTCTTGTATTGCCTACTTGTGGATATGTATGTATAGATGCGAATTTTGGTGTAACAGCTGCTACTTCAATCCTTAAAGCACACTTCTTACTAGAAATGATCCTTCCCTATGAAACGATTCAGAAAAAAACGTTTTTGGAAATACCATTACTTTCCACCCAAAACTAGCGAGTCTCTTGTTAGCGCTTGTCGGCTATATCCAGCCTTCCTGCTCTCCGACCCGGCGGCTGGGCGCAAAACATTTGAAAACTGAACGTGCCTTGGTTAAAAAGTGGGAAAACTAAGCAAATAAAAGAAGCAATAAACAGAATATTATCACATCATTATGGGCGAAAGAATTGTCGTCGGACGTTGAAGATTCCGGTAAGCTTTTCGTTGGGTGAAGGGAACACTCGGCAAGGCTGAAAAGGCGCAAAAAATTCGTAGTTACGAAACGAAACAATGGAGAAAGGTGGGGATTTTAGAAGCTTATAATTCCATATGGGAGCTAATTATATTATAAAAGGGAGAATAAGCAAGAGGGGTCCTTTAATGATCGGTTGGAAACTGGACGGTGTTGTCATATGATCCATGATATGCCGTTCTTAATGAAATTGTGATAAGGGGCTTATTAAGCTGCTACGATTTGGTTCAGCGCACTTGTTACTACCTTGCTAATAGAAAAGAGGTTTAAAGGGACGTTGTAACTTGGCAGTGAAAAAGTTCAGAATAAACCGAGCCAAAGGAAAAGATTCAAAGAAAGAATAATAGTTGGCGCCTACAATTTATTCTTAACTTAAATTACTATTACGGCTCAGCAAGCATGAATATTTGTTGTTTTGATTTTCATCATGTTCTTTACTGCTGTTCAAAGTTCAAATAAGTTTATTCCAGTGTATATTCCTTGGGATTAGTCGGGATAGTTATTTAACTTCAGGTGGTGCAGTTTTTACCAAGTGATAAAATGGATTTAAGACCACCAGCCTAACATAAATATCTGATTTGTGGACAGCCTATGCCAAACACATATTCATGATTTTATATTTGTTTTAAGCTCAAGTGCCATATGGCAATGGTTTTCCCATCTGTCTGGCCATCACGAGTTAGGGTAGGGATACGCATACCTCCAGATGGTTTAGAACGATGAAACCAGACTGATTAAAAAATTGTCACTTCCTGAACCTGGCAATCTTAGAAGTAGTGGAGGGAGGGGGAATCTGGAATGTTGAGGCATGCATAACTTTCGAAAAAATGGTCGGATGAATGAAACGTCATAACTGGCAAGTGCAAGTTCGGACCGGATCCGACTATTGCGGTAGGAATCTGGGGCGCATGAGGTATGTTGTGGCAGGCTTAGAGTGTAGGGATCGGGAAGGATGATACTTGGTAAATGGCAAGAGCACACGTCTTAGATGTTCTATTCACAGATCGGACCCAGATCCGGCCACAGTGGGGGATTGACAAGGGGGGAGAAGGGGGTATCTTGTGGTATGAAGGGTACTTTTATATAGGCAGGGACGATGAAAGTTGTAAGCTGTATGAAAGACCTCAACAGGTTGTCATTTCCCTGAATTCCCTGATCCGAATATCCAGGACGAGTGGAAGGAGGGGAAACCGTAAATCAAGCATAGCTTTCATACGAATTGCTCGATCTGTATGATACTTGAAAACTGACTGGAGAACTTATCCCAGATGTTACATACGAGGTCTGGACTAATCAAGATACATTTTCATCTTACCCATGGGCCCAAGATCAGTTGTACCTAGGGTATTGCTCAGAAAAGATTCCAAACCCCTCTTAAAGTGCGCATATCAACCACACACTCAAACGTATTTTAGGCAAAACGTCATATTTTGGTGTTCCGCAAGCGCCCACAATTGTTTGTACCACGAGTATCTTTGCCACAATAGCAATTCAACTGTCGTGTTTTGGTCGTCGCAAGAGTCCGTTGTACGTTGAGACATCTTATTTATACACAAAACGTACAACCATAGTGAAAATTAAAAGAAAGAAGATGTAATTTTAGTATACATATATGTAAATATCATTATGGATTTACATAAAAGTAATGAGATTTAATGGAACCACTTCCATTGCGAAGTGCAAATAACTAATCGATTAGCCTAATAACCCCTTCGTCGCAGCTTCAAAGAACGGCATATCATCGACCATTAACGAAACAGTGCAGTTTCCACATTTTCGTTAAGGAGTAAAGTATATCGCGTGACCTTATTTGTTGCTCTTACACCTCAAGATCCACATCCATACATGGGTCGGGACCCATCAAAATGTATAAAGCCAAAAAAAATATAAAAAAGTCGGCTAAGTAAGTTATTGAATATAATATATAGATGCAAAGTAAAGCGTTATCAACAGTGTGTCCATTTTGCATTTCAGTATTTGATTACGTTTATTTCTGCCGTGCATCCAGTACAGCACAACGTTAACGGGCGTACAACGGAGCGCGTCCGGATTCCAAAGTACAACGAAGCAACACTACAACATTATAGTCCAGTCCAACGCTTTTTCATGTGCAACACTTTTTTGTGTACAACGGAGCGCGTTCGATTTAGAAGTTTTTTCTACAACGGTAAAATGTAGCATAACGTTTTTCACCTAAAACGTTTTTTTGAACACAACAGAATTTACAAGAGTAACACTTTTGACGAAGTAAACGTTTTATTACGGTCCAACGTTTTTGTCGCAAAACGTTTTTCTTACCACAACGGAATTGACGAGAACAACACTTTTGACGATAACGTTTTATTACGGTCCAACGTTTTTGGTGACAAATGTTGACAAAACGTTGTACAAAAAAAAACTTCTAAATCGAACGCGCACCGTTGTACAAAAAAAAAGTGTCACCAACCTGATGACAGTGTACAAGACCAAATATTCAATTTTTGAGATCCGATCGAAACCTTTGATCTTGATACCTTTGTCGAAAACGACCATTTCGTCTTTAGCCGGGTTAGTTCAATAGCAACCTTTTAGGGCACATGCGTGTTTTGCAATAAAAACATGCAGAAAAGGTAGAGGCTGCACTGTCATCAGGTTGGTGACACTTTTTTTTGTACAACGGTGCGCGTTCGATTTAGAAGTTTTTTTTTGTACAACGTTTTGTCAACATTTGTCACCAAAAACGTTGGACCGTAATAAAACGTTATCGTCAAAAGTGTTGTTCTCGTCAATTCCGTTGTGGTAAGAAAAACGTTTTGCGACAAAAACGTTGGACCGTAATAAAACGTTTACTTCGTCAAAAGTGTTACTCTTGTAAATTCTGTTGTGTTCAAAAAAACGTTTGAGGTGAAAAACGTTATGCTACATTTTACCGTTGTAGAAAAAACTTCTAAATCGAACGCGCTCCGTTGTACACAAAAAAGTGTTGCACATGAAAAAGTGTTGGACTGGAATATAATGTTGTAGTGTTGCTTCGTTGTACTTTGGAATCCGGACGCGCTCCGTTGTACGCCCGTTAACGTTGTGCTGTACTGGATGCACGGCAGAAATAAACTGAATCAAATACTGAAATGCAAAATGGACACACTGTTGATAACGCTTTACTTTGCATCTATATATTATATTCAATAACTTACTTAGCCGACTTTCTTATATTTTTTTTGGCTTTATACATTTTGATGGGTCCCAACCCATGTATGGATGTGGATCTTGAGGTGTAAGAGCAACAAATAAGGTCACGCGATATACTTTACTCCTTAACGAAAATGTGGAAACTGCACTGTTTCGTTAATGGTCGATGATATGCCGTTCTTTGAAGCTGCGACGAAGGGGTTATTAGGCTAATCGATTAGTTATTTGCACTTCGCAATGGAAGTGGTTTCATTAAATCCCATTACTTTTATGTAAATCCATAATGATATTTACATATATGTATACTAAAATTGCATCTTCTTTCTTTTAATTTTCACTATGGTTGTACGTTTTGTGTATAAATAAGATGTCTCAACGTACAACGGACTCTTGCGACGACCAAAACACGACAGTTGAATTGCTATTGTGGCAAAGATACTCGTGGTACAAACAATTGTGGGCGCTTGCGGAACACCAAAATATGACGTTTTGCCTAAAACACGTTTGAGTGTGTGGTTGATATGCGCAATTTAAGAGGGGTTTGGAATCTTTTCTGAGCAAAACCCTAGGTACAACTGATCTTGGGCCCATGGGTAAGATGAAAATGTATCTTGATTAGTCCAGACCTCGTATGTAACATCTGGGATAAGTTCTCCAGTCAGTTTTCAAGTATCATACAGATCGAGCAATTCGTATGAAAGCTATGCTTGATTTACGGTTTCCCCTCCTTCCACTCGTCCTGGATATTCGGATCAGGGAATTCAGGGAAATGACAACCTGTTGAGGTCTTTAATACAGCTTACAACTTTCATCGTCCCTGCCTATATAAAAGTACCCTTCATACCACAAGATACCCCCTCCCCCCCCCTTGTCAATCCCCTACTGTGGCCGGATCTGGGTCCGATCTGTGAATAGAACATCTAAGACGTGTGCTCTTGCCATTTACCAAGTATCATCCTTCCCAATCCCTACACTCTAAGCCTGCCACAACATACCTAATGCGCCCCCAATTCCTACCGCAATAGTCGGATCCGGTCCGAACTTTAAATGAAATATCTTAGATACATGCACTTGCCAGTTATGACGTTTCATTCATCCGACCATTTTTTCGAAAGTTATGCATGCCTCAACATTCCAGATTCCCCCTCCCTCCACTACTTCTAAGATTGCCAGGTTCAGGAAGTGACAATTTTTAATCAGTCTGGTTTCATCGTTCTAAACCATCTGGAGGTATGCGTATCCCTACCCTAACTCGTGATGGCCAGACAGATGGGAAAACCATTGCCATATGGCACTTGAGCTTAAAACAAATATAAAATCATGAATATGTGTTTGGCATAGGCTGTCCACAAATCAGATATTTATGTTAGGCTGGTGGTCTTAAATCCATTTTATCACTTGGTAAAAACTGCACCATCTGAAGTTAAATAACTATCCCGACTAATCCCAAGGAATATACACTGGAATAAACTTATTTGAACTTTGAACAGCAGTAAAGAACATGATGAAAATCAAAACAACAAATATTCATGCACATTGCTGAGCCGTAATAGTAATTTAAGTTAAGAATAAATTGTAGGCGCCAACTATTATTCTTCCTTTGAATCTTTTCCTTTGGCTCGGTTTATTCTGAACTTTTTCACTGCCAAGTTACAACGTCCCTTTAAACCTCTTTTCTATTAGCAAGGTAGTAATAAGTGCGCTGAACCAAATCGTAGCAGCTTAATAAGCCCTTTATCACAACTTCATAAAGAACGGCATATCATGGATCATATGACAACACCGTCCAGTTTCCAACCGATCATTAAAGGACCCCTCTTGCTTATTCTCCCTTTTATAATATAATTAGCTCCCATATGGAATTATAAGCTTCTAAAATCCCCACCTTTCTCCATTGTTTTGTTTCGTAACTACGAATTTTTTGCGCCTTTTCAGCCTAGCCGAGTGTTCCCTTCACCCAACGAAAAGCTTACCGGAATCTTCAACGTCCGACGACAATTCTTTCACCCATAATGATGTGATAATATTCTGTTTATTGCTTCTTTTATTTGCTTAGTTTTCCCACTTTTTTACCAAGGCACGTTCAGTTTTCAAATGTTTTGCGCCCAGCCGCCTCGTCGGAGAGCAGGAAGGCTGGATATAGCCGACAAGCGCTAACAAGAGTCTCGCTAGTTTTGGGTGGAAAGTAATGGTATTTCCAAAAATGTTTTTTTCTGAATCGTTTCATAGGGAAAGGATCATTTCTAGTAAGAAGTGTGCTTTAAGGATTGAAGTAGCAGCTGTTACACCAAAATTCGCATCTATACATACATATCCACAAGTAGGCAATACAAGAGTTGAACTCAAGAAATGTCATGGACAAACTTAACTAATGGCAAATCTGGGCCCAGTTATCGATGAACGGCAGGGTGAGGGGGGGGGCAGGATCCATTAAATTGCATATCTAGACCTAAATATCCTTGACTAGACCAGCTTAGAGTTTGATTCCAGCCACGGGTCAAAAACTTAACTCATAGGCAAATTGGGCCCCCTTGCCCATGAACGGAGAGGCTAGGGGGTGGGTCTATTCCACATATATCCCCAACCTATGATCCAAAACCACAAAGAAATTTCATCGTCCTATCACCAGTTATTCAAGTTAAAAACATTAAAGAAGAGCTGGAGACTCGTATGGCACTCGCAAGGCTTTGAAAAAGGATTAAAGTAGGAATTCCCCAATTGTGGGTTTGTTGTGATCATTTGTAAGCAAACCCTTGAGATAAGAATGGCGACAGACCCTCGGAAATCACGAGGATGTATCGTTTGGTAAAAAAAAAGTATTTTTTTTGTTCTGCACTTGGCTGTGATGATGTGCACTGTAAGGGCGCTAGAAATCAATCTGTAATCAAAACCCTCGAGGCAAAAATGACCGTGGGCCCTTTAGGATCATGAATATATCTGGTTTCGTCAAAAGTATTTTTTTTTACTTTTCGGTTAAGATGCGCACTTTAAGGGTGCTAGAAATTCATTTCTAAGCAAAACCCTTGAGCCAAGAACGATCATGGGCTCTTGGGGATCACGAAAATGTAGATTTTGCTTAATAGTATTTGTGTACTTTGCGGCTAAGATGAGTGCCTCAAGGGATGGTCGGATCTGGGAAGTGACAACTTCTAAGTCAAACTTGTCAAGTCACTAATGTTCAAGCCAAGTTTCATTGTCCTAGCACATCTGGAAGTCCCTTAGATTGCGATCATCAGAATTCCAGACCCCCCTTCAACTCCCCCCAGAGTGATCGAATTCGGTCCGTTTTCTGTCCCTGATGCTTGTTCTTCCCCCAAGTGTCCTCTCAATCGCTAACTTTAAGCATGTCAGACAATTCTGCCCCCCCCCCCCCCCCGACTTCGCCAAATTGATCGGATCCTGTCCGCACTCGAAATTGGACATCTGAGACAACTCAAAATTGGACATCTGAGACATGAGTTCTTTCGGAATATCAAGTTTCATTAAGATCCGATTCCAGTTGGAAATACCTCAAGATTCCGGATTCCTCCTCCTCCACTCCCCACGATGGTCAACTCGGAGAAACGACTGTTCTTAAGTTAAAACTGAAGAGTCCCTGATATGCCTGCCAAGTTTCATCGTCCTTGGACATGTGTAAGCATCTTAAGTTGGGATCCCCGGGATTTCTGAACACTCATTCCACCTCCCGCCACATTGATCGGATCCTGTCCGCACTTGAAATGGGACATCTGAGACAAGAGTTCTTTCTGAATATCAAGTTTCATTAAAATCCGATCATCCATTCAAAATTTGGACATACCTCAAGATTCCGGATTACCCCTCCGTCCACTCCCCCTAGGGTGGTCAAGTCGGAGAAACAACTGTTCTTAAGTTAAAATGATTTGATTTTCCTGCCGAGTTTCATCGTCCTATAGGACATGCGTAAGCATCTTAAGTCTGGATCACCGAAATTCCGGAACCCTCCCTCCAACATCCCCTGCAGTGCTCGGATCCGGTCCGGTCTTGTCAACTATGTATCTAGGGCTTGTTCTTCCCAACAAGGTTCATCCCTATTCGTCCACTCTGAACATGTCACACGATTCCCGGTCCCCCCCCCTCCTTCAACTCCCCCCAAAGTCACCGGATCCATTCCCGACTTGAAGTGTGGCATCTGAGACAAGAGGTCTTTCCAAATATCAAGTTTCATTAAGATCGGATTCCCCATTCAAAAGTTATAAATACGTCAGTATTCGGATTCCCCCTCCCTCCACTCCCCCTGCGGTGGTCGAATCCGGACAGTGACTACTTCCAAATTAGTTTGGTCAGGTCGCTAGTACGCCTGCAGAGTTTCATGGTCCTACCACTTCTGGAAGTACCCTAACTCGACAACAGTGGCCTGACGGATCGAAAAGTGATTGGTATATGGCACTTGAGCAAAGCTGCAAGTGCCATAAAAATGGACAATCTGGGCCAATTGCCCCTGAACCAAGTGGGAGTGGAGTTTGGGACCTGCAAAAAGGAAATAAAGACCCTAATGCTCACAAACCAACCAAGCTTTAACTCGATACCTTTTGATTCCTGTCACTTGTAACAAACTTTACTCCTGGGTAATCTGAGCCCAGTTGCCCATGAACGTGGAGGGAGGGGGAGGTGTAAACTGTAAAGAAATTTTCCAGTCCTTGCATCTACAGGTACAGGGTATTTCATCGTCCTATGTGCAGGTCTGGCCAAGTTATAAACATTATTCACTGGACAATCTGGCCCATTTGCGCCTCAACGGGATGGGGACAGGGAGGGGCCCTCATACTGCACAGCTAGACCCCAATTCTCACAAGTACCAAGTTTGAACTTGATAGTTGCACATGTTCACGAGTAATGAGCGAAAAAAAGAACAGTGAAAACCGAAAACTGAAAGCTGCTACAGCCCCTGAAATAGTGCATTGTTCCATGAAACACTCGACTAAAAAGGGAAAGTCTAAAAGCTCTGAAGCACTTGGCTCTTAGCTCACTGAATTCTTATAACCTACATACCATCCCATTTAATTTTGTGTTCAGGGCTTTTAAAACTTGAACCAAGCCCAAGGTTGTCTAAAATCCGAATAAGTGTTCAGAGTCAGCACCCAGTGTATTTCAATCTTGTTCTTCTTAAATTTACCAGATGACTACAGAATACAAAATTCTCAGCTTTTAGTTGTCTTCCTGCTGTTTATCGACCCTTATTGGTAATACTAGCACTAACATCCTTGTTGACACTAACATTTACATTTGACTTCGAGAAACCATCTTCTACGATCAGTAAGTTTTCCATCCCAGTAAGACTCTTCTACAGACTGAAACATGGAAAGGTCAGTCTCCGTTGTCCTCCATTGCCACAGTCCAATCCAAAAAATAACTTCTGGCTCTGACCCTTTCAGCCTGATTCGCAAGACGCATGCACGATTCGAAATTTGAATTTTGTGCCCATTCGTTCGATCGATGCACACTGCCATAGAGCTAGTATGTCATAAGAGTATGGCATAAGAGAACCTGAGAACAAGAATCGGGAAAAAATATAGGCGAAGGGAAGAACCTTTAGCGCGATTTCGGCGTTCCCTAGGAGCTCTTTGAAGGGTCTCGGGCAACCGCAAATGAAACCTTAGCAATACTGAATCCATGATCTGGGAACATTCCGGAAGAGAATGCCGGAAATGACCCTAAATGCATTTGAACGCATATAAACTTTCGACCGCATTGGTTTTCTTAAAAGGCGATGGGCTGAGAACTAGTTAAACCTTTTTTTCTTTTAGAACTGGCCTAGGAACATATGTGTTAGGTCGTTTTGAATGTAAGAACTACTAGCAAAAAATGTTGGTGCCGGATAAAACGTTGTGCTTCCAAAGTCTCCAATGCTTTCATGAGCGTTTTTGGCACTTTCTTACTCAGGGAGTCACCAAAATTGATTTTAAGTCTGTAGCTTGTTGTAGCGATCTTACGATATCCTATATCGTTATACTGGATATATTAAGAAATTTCTGAATATTTGAGAACTGTCGGCCGGTCCAAAGCTGCTTTTTGAGTTGCCAAAACAAAAATAAAAATGGGTAAAACGGATGGAAAAGTGATGGTTTAAGTCCAAACGCAAATCAGCGATCGGACAATGTACTTTGCTTTGCCCGCTTTTAATCCCGTTCTGTTCAGAACTCGCAGTCGGATGCCAGTTAACATCAAATATGTGTCTCTTGAGAAAAACGTCACTTAAAGCATGTGCATACTGAGGCTCGTGACGTTAAAAAGGAACAGCGTTTGCATTCCCTTGCACAGCTCTTGCTTATTGCGACGAAAATAATATACTTGTTCAAATTATGTACTGTTTCAAATGAATGTATACGAACTATTTACAGAAGTTAAGGAAGATTTGCTATTATTTTTCAAGGCGACTTGTCATATGCACATGTCCAGAGACGTTCCTTGCAGTACCGAAAAAACGAAATGTGGATCTCAGTAGTTTTTGTGGCTGATTCCACGTATTCTTTTCGGAAAACCGCACAGGGATATCGGAATCACATGTCTTTTATTTTACACAGAACTTGAATTCAGAGCATCATGTAACTAGAATTTTTGCACCTTCGGAAGTATTCTGGTCATATTGCAGGGCAGTTCGATATCCCATTGTTAAGCGGAAGTTGTTCACCGTGAACAAGAGTAGTTCAAAACGTTCTTTCTTTGCCGCGGGTGTTGTCGGAAAGCAAGCTATTTAATTCGTCGTCAAAGTACTGAGGAGTATAAAAAAAAAATTCAGTCAGCTCAGATGTCCTGCTTTACAACTTCTATATGAAACTAATTATATGGAGTTACACTTTGAAAATGTGTTTTCTTATACAATTAAGTAGCTTATTTAAAAAGTGTCAGACTCAGACGTCTTTGTTTGAAAAAATGTTACAGTTATAACAAAGTGTTGTTTTCAAAGAAAAAATGTCTCGGAAAAACGTAAATGTAGCAAAAGCGTTGTTCTTGAAAAAAACGTCTCGGAAAAACGTTAGTGTAATCAAAAGTGTTGATCAAAATCTTGACCGGAGTTCTCGGTCCTAACAAAACAACCGAGAATCTGTCTATAGGTTTGAGAGCATTCAGTTATTCAACAGCTTGAAAAGCTAAGCAAAATTTAAAAATAAAATTGAGACACTTTCGTAAAAAAAACGTCACAAAAAGTCGCAAAAAGAAAGTTCGAATAATCATGTGAAAAGGTAACAGCGTTAACAGATACTTGCTTGTCTACTTGCACCCTAAATTTGAACTGAATCTGACGTAAGATATCGGAGTTATAAGCAAAATGAGACGTTTTTGTTACGGAAAAAATGTCTTAAACACAAAACTATGTTGTATGCCTGCTGACAGTGTACCTTTTTTGAAAAGTGTCACACTCTTTTTGAAAATAATGTTGCAATTATAAAAAAGTGTTGTTCCCAAAGAGAAAACGTCTAAAAAAAACGTTACATTGAAAAAAGTGTTGTTTTAAAGGGAAAACGTCTCAGAAAAACGTTACTGTTACAAAAAGTGTTGTAGCCAGGAGATCAAAATCTTGACCGGAGTCCACTATCCTAACAAAACAGCCGAACATCTCCCTGTCTAAAGGTTTTAAAACATTCAGTTAATCAAGAACTTGAAAAAAGCTAAAAAAAATGAAAATACAACTGAGACACTTTTGTAAAAAAAAACGTCACAGAAGGTCGCAAAAAGAAAGTCCGAATTATCATGTCGAGAGATGACAGCGTTAATAGATACATGATTCTATACTTGAACTCTAAATTTGAACTGAATCTGACAGAAAATACCGGAGTTATAAGCAAAATGAGACGTTTTTGTTATGAAAAAAGTGTCTCAACCAAAAAAATATGTTGTGTACCTGCTGACAGTGTGGTAAGCAGTCGAGCGCCGCTTAACGAAATATTTATACGCCATATCTTCCAGTGCCCATAGCTTTACTTGCTTGATATTTGCCCAAGAAAGGAAATCGTCTGACGGAAACCGAAGGAAAAAAGAATATTCCCAAGCTTCAGCAGCCCCAGCCAAAAGCCGAGGAATTCTACTATTAAGCGGTGTGTTCAGAAACTTGGTCACTTAAAGACACTCGGTCAACGATCCAATATCTTGTCTACGATAGGGTTTCCGTAACTGCTGAAATATGGCAAGACTATGAACCAGGTGGTCTGGCCCAGTCATACCGATTTCCTAGCTCCTTAAAAGAGATGTCGTCCCTATGGTGCCAAGGCAACTTACTTATGTAACAGCATTCATTACTTCTTAAACCTCGAGTCCCAAATTTCGTATGTTACATTCTGAACCCGCTATCGACACCTCACTAATCTTTCCACTTGCCGCAATTTACTAGTTTCCACGCATATCTTGCTTACGACGAGTGTTAATATCCGATGCTACTGATACGTAAAAACCGGTTATCTAAATTTTGCCGAGATTTTGCTAGAAGTCAATCGGCCTTGGAAAAGGCTAAAAACAGCCAAAGCCGTGGGTAATTTCTTAGAACCAGAGCCTAGCTGTAACAACTATTAACTTACGGTTTTTCCTGATCCAGTCTGAGCACATGCCATTAGGTCACGCTTGGCCAAAACGATTGGGATGGCATGTTTCTGGACGGGAGTGGGTTGGCTGTACCCCGCCTTCTTAATGTTCTCAATAACGAACGGTCGTAGGCCAGAGGTTTCGAAAGAGGTAATGGCGCGAGGTGCGTTTTCACCTGACACCTAGGGTGGAGAAACGAGCAAATTAGTGACGTGTCATGTAAGGAGGAAGGCATTAGCATACGAGTATGTATGGTCAGTAAAATCTTGTCATCAAAGTCAGAACGTTTACTTTAAAGCATCATCCCAATTGTAATTTAACAGGAGAGGGGAAATAAAAGTATAAATTTTTTTTACTATAACCCTGACAGCATTGGAGTAACGTGGGTAAGTGGAGAAACACAATCTTCTATTGAGAGTTGACGACTACAAATCATTCTTAAGTATGAAGCGTAGGCTTAATGATGCCTATTTGCATTTAGACGAGACGGGAAAATAGCAATTATAAAGATTCCGCAACTTGTAATTGGCTGGAATGTGGATTAAGCGTAATTAGGTTGTTTTTTGCTTATTTTCCTTTTTTCAACTTCCGAAAGAGGGTTTTAGAAGTTAAGGACCCGTCGTACCTAATGCCAGTTCAACCTACTTCCATAGCTGCATTCATAAATTCTTAAACCCAGACACCCAAATTTCAAAATGTTACATTCTGAACCCGCTAACAACTTCTTACTAACTTATGCACTTGCCACGCTTCACTTTTTTCGATGAGCATTATGCTCCTGACGAGTGTTCGAATGTCATGCTACTGATGCGGAAAACCGGTTTTCTGAACTTTTGCCAAGTTTTCTTTTGCTAGAATTTAGCAGATCTGAGAAAAGGCTGAAAACAACCGAAGCGGTGGGTACTCTGTTAAAAGCAGAATAGATAGTTTTAGAAAACATGAACAGTAAAGAGTGCGAGGAGTGCTTTAATGAACTCAACCGAACATGAATTTTTCGGCTAGGACTCGAAGACATTAAAGGACCTGTTTACCTATAACACTAATGCAACCTGCTTCCATAATCACTCCATATATTTGTGGACACGAAGAACCCAATTTCATACGGTACATTCTAACCACTCTAACAAAACCACGCTGATTTTCTCAGCTATCTTCGATGTGTATCACGCTGTCGACAGTTGTCTGCGAGAAATTTTTCTATAAGAAAAACCGGTTATGTAAATTGTTTCCCTGTTTTCACTACAAGTCAACGGGTCTCGGAAAAGGCTTAAAACAGCCAAAACCGTGGGTAATTTGTTGAAAGCACAGCCTAGTTTTAAAGTATTCAAATATTATAAAATACTGTAAGTTGAGTAGTAAATAGTGCGAGGGGTCCTTTAAACTGTTTCTGTAGCAACTGACTGATTGACTGAATAGTTGCGTTTTCGCTGATACCATGGTATCTGTTACCACGGTAACTGGATCTGAGATTAGTCGTTTTTGCAGTTATCGTGGTATCTGATACACGGGGCTCTGCAAAAACGACTATTGCCGAAATTGCACTTTTCGAAGTCATCCCAAAAGAAAAACAGATATCCAGTTACATCACTAAGTGCTAAGCTTCTTTCTCACCAATCTGACAAAATTTGATGAAAGTGGGATGACTTTTCAGGTACCACGGCCAGTTACCACGGTCGCACCGTAGTATCTGAATATCTGATACCACGATAACTGGCGAGACACCACGATAACTGCAAAAACGACTTTAGACCGTGGTAACAGATACCATGGTATTAGCAAAAACGCAACTAATGATTTTTGACTGACGACACAAAAACACTACCACATACCTTCACAGGGACGTTATCGTATTTGCTAAAGTTGATACCAGCCTCAGTACCTCTATGAAAGAGGTTGGCCTCACTTTCGTCTTCTTCTTCTGGTACGTATGTCACGGGAACTCTGCCATCCTCTCCAGGCTCGGTACACTCCTTAGCGAAGTGACCTTCTTGTCCACACCTACGGCATCCTCCTCCGCCTCCCCCACTGCTGGTTTTGGGGTTGGGACAGTCCCTTGAGTTATGGCCTTCTTCTCCGCACTATAAACAGGGACAACCAATGTTAACCCACGTTAGATAAATGGGTAAAGTGGGCTTAAAAGGGGATTGAGTCAGGGTTTAATAGTTCATCAATGTCAGAACGTTTACTTTAAAGCATCATAAAGAAATCTAGTCAATGTTAACAAGGGCCAAACGACCACCTCCCCTTCCAACACACACACACACTGCCCTAGCTCAACATCACGATTTAGACTAGGGTGACCAAAATGCTTTAGCAATTGTTTATTTTGGCTATTCAACTGTTTCAAATATGGAAAGTTCGAGATTTGACCTATAAGGGCAACCCTTTCTGACTTCACTAATTCAACTGTCTAACATTTTGGATAAATAAAAGCCTTTTCCATTATTCGTATTAAGATGAGAGGTATTTCTAAGGAAAATACGTTAAAACCCGAGAATGTGTAGCAGATGCACATTGCAAAGTCGCCGTATTTTGCAAAAAAAAACTGGAAATCCCCCCCCCCCCCCCCGTTAACCAATTTTTACCTCCTCCTCCCTGTGATCGCTGCTCGGAAGTATGGAAAAATGAACCAATGGAAGAAAACCGAATCCAAAAGAAAAACAATGTAGTTTTTAGTTGTGTGGTTTAACACCGTCCGTTCACTATGCTAGGCTTTTAAACTAGTGAAATCAATGGACGATACTTACATTGAAACAACCCTTGCCACGGTTGCCTCCGTCACCGGAACCTCCGCCTGCACCACCTCCCGAGCCCCAGGCATCGTCTCCACCTGACGGAGCTGAACCCCACGAGCCACCACCGCCACCTGATGAACCGCCGCCGCGCCCCCTTCCGCCGCCGCGACCACCACGCTCCGCACGGGGCTGTGGACAATCTCTTGAGTTGTGGCCTTCCTCGTTACACTGAAAAATAACTTTGGCTCAGAACTTTGGTTTATTATGCTGCTCATCAGTCCACTCTCAGGTGCGACGGGTGCTGATTAAATACAAGATTTGCTGATTTTTTGGACTGTCCAGTTCCGGCGATTCCATAGCCTAGTATTTTCCCTCAACAATTTCCAATATAAGAACCCCTGCTTTTCCAGTAAGCAAAATCCGACCCCGAGGGCTGAGGTCGCTCTGTTGCGCTAAAATTAATAATAACTCCTAGCACTTGCGGGATTTTGCTGACGTGACGCTCACATAGTTTGGCGCTATGTGCGTCACAACGATTTTTCCCCCAGCTGATACTTTATTCGCAAACAGACAGGAAGAAACGCATGAGAATAATTTAGAACTTTCTTGGCAATGTGAGTAACCGATTTTTAAAGCTTTTACTTTCGTAGTTTTAACTTCTAACACCAAGCGATTTTTGGATCCTAAACTCCTGGCATGTCAAGGGTTTGGTCACATGCATCTTAACAATTAAACGAGTGTAATTGGTTAGTAGAGCTGGTGCTTTAAGGATATTTTCCTGGTATCTTCTTAGTGACTCGTGCTAGCTAGTTGGTTCCCTATTTTTAATCGTGAAAACGAATGAAAATCTAACACAGTTCAGTTTAATTACTCAGAACAGTTTACGATTCCTCGTTACAGAGAATAGGTCATTACTGCGAAGCTCGCATCAACGTCCAAACCGGCAACTAAAGCCCAATGGGCACTAACTATGCTTTAATTTTTATAACAAGCTTCACACATATACATTTCTGAATTCCACTAGATAGCGCTTAAAAAATAAGCCGTTTTCTTGTTATCGCTTGTCATTGACTCTTCGGCGTATCGGCAGAAACGATTTCAGAGCACGGTATTGCAATGCGCGGAAATTCAAAAACTCTCGGCCATGTACGAAAATCAAACCTTTTGTAGGGCTGAGTGACGAGAGTGCCATGGCTGCTAAAATAAACCGTCTCTGCAGCTGGCAGATTGTTCTAGTTTTATATGATGAAACTTCTATATAGTTGTCAACAAGACAAATAATCCTGAGTATATAATAACAACGAATTGATAAGAAAAAAGAAACTCCGCTTGTATTTGTCGAAGCTAGTAAATCGGAGTATGGCAGTCGGCAACAACGGCGTAACGATACATTAGAGAAAAAAAGTTGCCGAGGAATATGCTGATTTCTGATGTAACATTGTATTCTAGGGGGTGGTAAGGTGGCATCATGATTGTTTGATCCGCCCATTGAACTTAAAGGTTACTAGGAAGTAAAATCAATCTCCAAATCACTCACATTGAAGCACTTCCTTGATCCACCTCCTCCGCCGCCGCTGCTGAATCCACCGCCGCCACCACTCGAAGCCCATGCATCTCCACCAGAAGTGCCACTTGATCCCCAGGCATCACTGGATCCATTGGTATCTGAGGCCCCCCAGCTACTGCTATCACCGCCTGAGCTGAATCCACCTCTTCCTCCTCCACGACCTCCTCGATTGCTCTCTGAGCGAGGCTCTGGGCAATCGCGGGAGTTATGACCTTCTTTCTGGCACTAAAATAGATGAAGAATCGTGGGTAATCTTTGCCAGGTCAGCCTCTATGGACTGAGGCAAGTTTTTCAAATGTGCCGTGTCGCCGTTTCGTTTGTGACTCTAGGTGAGCAAGATAGCTGAATCTGTTTCTCCTTAGAATATAACTGAACCCGGATACCATTCCATTATTTTCGTTTTTCAATAATGGGCATCATCACCACCAGTCCACATTCCATTCAGTTATTTTCATGCTTATGCTATCTAGCCAAATCTAATTTTCCCGTGGGGTCTTTTCACAACTGAGCGACGCCTCTCGCGTTGTTTGCTCGTCATTGATTCGACGACCTTTTTCGACTAGTATTTGGGATACCCGAACTTGTGATTTATTCTAGTTGGATTCGATTTGTTCAGTGGATTTAATGGTTCAATGGACGATAACCGGCCTGACCGTAGTATTGGTTTTGAGAATAAACTAGACTGAAATTCAGAAGGAATTACGACTGTTCAAACCAGTCTGAAACATGATATTTTTGTTAATTTTTTTTATCCCATGCATTTCTAGTTTGCTAATAAAATTTCACCATCATCATTATGTGTATATTGGTGATGCTACTCAAGATTGCACGTAATATCGGTAGTGTGATTTTTGAGAGCCAATATTGCAAGCTTTAGTTTGGCCTGTATAAAAAAAAATCAGTTCTAACGCCAAGTTCTCGGAAATTCGACATGCACATTCGTCTCCAACAGTACAATCCACGCTAATTACACGCAACTTGAGTGACGTGCCAGAGCGAGACTGGAAAAGCACAGAGCCACGCCCAGATTTACCAAAGAATGCAGAGGACTTGCTGCTATTTATTAGTCATTGCAAATTCGCCAGTTTTAGAACTTATCAAAATTTATTTTCAGCACATTATTTTACTTTTACAAAAGTTATTGCATATGCATCCTGTCAAGCACAGATATGTACTTTGAAGCTTGCTCCACATTTATAACTGTATGTTTCATTTATCTAGAACATTTGTAGGCTGGGATTTCTTGAGTTTACACAGGCATGTTGCTCCGCTTTCCTATAAAACCATATGGGACACAGGACTATGATGGACATTTCACTCTTGCTAATGAGAGGTCATATACAGTGAGATGCAAGGCTCATAAATTTATAAAGGGAGTAGTTATCAAACAACAACAATGATATAAATTATATGAATCAGATCAGCATACTTAAGGACAGAATTTTCAAGCACCAGTTAGTTACTTACATTATAACAGGCTCTTCCTCCGCCTGCACCACCTCCTCTACCGCCTCTACCTCTTTCTGCTCTAGGTTGAGGGCATTCTCTGGACATATGGCCATCACCCTGGCACTGCAAGAAATATCAATGTCAAAATTGTCAAGACAGCACCAAACTTAACAACAGGTCTAGGTGAATGTCAATTTTTGAGGACAATGTGGACTCTAACCATGTTCCATCCAATGATCTGTGAGCAGAGAACCAAAAATGGTTGTTTACCTAAATATTTTTCGGGTTATACCAGCAGTAAAGTATTGACACTTTCCACTAGACTGCAGCAAGTTCTGTTTCTGAAATTCCTTAGATTAGAATCTAACTAGCCTTCTGAGTACAACTGAAAAAAATCTAAAAATAAATTTCCTGTTCACGCTGAATCACTATAAAAAGGACTAAAAGTTCAGTACCATCAACTCTGAATTTGGGGATACAGACAATGGGTCATTTGTCGCCTGAGTTAGGGCTAGATTTTCTAGCCTACCCCATAGAATAATAGCAATAAAACATAAAATAAAGTGCAGTAAGTGCTTTCCAGATGACAGATTCCACTTTTAAAGGCAGAATGTCCATCTGTCAACAGACAGATAGTAGATAGACCATAGAAGAAAAGGTGCAAAGAGTAGCTGTATGGAACATTTAAAAGAAAACGAGAGAAATAGAAAAAAAATCAGAGTAAACTAAATAAAAATAGATGAAATGCTTGTTACTTTGATAATGAAGAAGTTAATAATTTAATCCATGGAAATGATGGTAGGTAAGGCTAGAAAGCAGCATCAAAAACTAAAGGTATGTCTAGATCATACAAGCAACTAAACTGAAGCGTTCTTCGACAAGGTTTCTACATACCTTTGGCTGTAAAAACAGGAAAATAAAGTGAATTACTTACGTTGAAACATTTGTTCCCACCACCTCTTCCTCCACCACCACCTCCTCTCGAGCCTCCAAAACCTGAGCTGGACTCATTACCCCAGCCATTAGAACTGGGTTTGTCGGACCAGCCATTAGAGCTGGTATCAGCTGGTGCATCCCAGCCACCACTAACAGCTGACTTTTCTAGAAAAAGGAGTTTAGGATTTAGCACTTTCTCACGCACAAAAAATTAGTAAAAAGGAATACGCACAGGAAAAGACACCACAAATTTCCAACAGGCAGCCTTCAAAACTGTAGAACAGTATGTCAACTCGTGCTTGTTTCCACAGAAACTAAATTCTAGATCGTGAAAAAATAAGTGTGTGACACCAATTTGACTGGATTTTAATCTAATAACTGCTTGTGCTTGGTCCTGTGCACAAATATTCGCTAAATTTCATGTTCATCATATTTGTTGGTTTGATTCCAAGGTATGCCTGTTGAACATCTCTTCACTAAGTTTCAATGGTGCCAAGAATGAAATTCAGACCTAACTAATCTACTGACTGTAAACAATAATTTGAATACAACTCAAGAAGCCACTATTTTATTTATTTTTTTATTTATTTATTTATTTCAAAATATAGCCAACTGGGGCTGCTACATAACAACACATTTATATACACTTAAAAAAAAAAACATGCTGAAAGCACAAGCCTCCAACAAGCAAAATATTCAATCAAGATGGGTTGAACCCACAGTAAATTTCTTTCCGCCATGCTTGCCACAGAGGCAGAGACAGGCGCATTTGTGGACCACACAGAATCGCCAGCAGAGGATTGCTCGACGCCAGAATTCGAGACTGAAGAGAAAGCACGGCGGAACGACAGATTTCAGGGAGAGAAGGGACTCCTTCACCAACAAACATACCCGAAGCACTACAGTTCCATCTAAACCCACGTAACCACCTGAAAGAGTTGTTATACAAGACGCGAAAGGTCTTATCGCGATTGTGAGATTGGTTAGTCACAAGAGAGTAGCAATATAGTTGGGAACAGTACATTCTGAAAAGGAACGTCTTGACAGACGCATTGCAAGACCCAACCCTACGAATAAGAAGATTCGCTCTAGCGCTCAATGACCTTGCTAAAGCATTAATATGGTGATCATCATTCAGCGTTGGCGTAAAAATAAATCCAAGGTACTTAAAAGTATCCACGAATTTCAATGTCTGGCCAGACAGTAGAACCAGCTTCAGGCCACGTGGGACGAATGCCATGCAAAGGTTTTTTTTCGTGTTGAATATATTTTGTATTGGATCTTTTGAGCAACAAAGTAAGAAATCTGAACACACATCTGTTTATTAGAGCATCACCCACCAACGAACTGCAATCTGATAAATTGTTCTGCTCCATCTCACATATCCATGACATAACTTTTAACGACCTCACCCAAGGCAATGTCAAATAAGCAAACCTCAGCAGTTTTGCATGACTTTCAGTACTTAAGTTTTTTATCTGAATTCTCAGTTCTCTGGTCAATTTTTGTAGAGTTCTGTTTGCTCTTCTCAATTCCTGTTCTGGCTATTGAAAAAACATTGATTTAGACACCCATCAGCAAACAGGTATTAACTGTTTATACAGACTGAACATCTGGCAATGCCGTCCTAAAGAAAGAGCGTTCAAAGTAAAAAGCAGGTAAAAATGAATATATCGGATTTCATTGTTTGAGTCACGAGAAACCTCACAAGTACATATGGCTTTCAGCCGAAATACAATTCCCAGTAGGCCGTTCTATAGGCAGAAGAAAGCCTTGATAGTCCAAATATGGAAAAGTGTTTAAGAAGCATAACTATACTATGCAACTAAGTTCTTTCTTTAGGTCTCAATTAGTCTACTACAAATTCCTGATTTATTGATACCCTATGCCAAACATTAGGTATATCTGGCATTTGACATAGCCTGTGCCTAATGCTAGATGCCCTATGCCAAATGCTGGATACCTGTTGGTAACCCAACCCTGACCTACTTCAATATAAAGAGTTCTAATTGGCTGATTTTTGAGCTTCACTCAAGTCATCAACATTTTACTGGGTTACAGTATCCAGCACCTGGCATAGGCCTAGTGTAGCCCAGGGGCATCACATCTAGGGGGGGAATATCTCCCCCCCCCCCCCGAATGTTGTTGGCCAGTCAGTAAAGAATAGCTGGCAATTTTTCGTGAAAACAGTCAAATTTTTCATGGAAACAGCAATTTTTTTTTTTTACAGTCCGTTTCTCGTAAAAATAGTAGTTTTTCTTTAAGTCAGCCGAATTTTGGTTGACACAGTCGTTTTTCAATAATCATCATTTTAACCAGACAATTGGTAAATACCTTGCCCCCCCAAACATTCGCCTAGTAGCGCCTCTGGTGTAGCCAGCATTAGGCATAGGTTATGCTAAATGCTAGACATATCCAGAGTTTGGCATAGGGTATCCAAAAATCAGGGGTTTGTGGTTGACTGGCGGCAATCTGAAGAAACATATATTAGTGAACAGATATTTGGGTCTTTGCAAATAGAGCAGCTGAGTGGCAAGAGAGATGCCAGACTCGACGACGAATGACAATAATAAACCATTCTAAGGAAAATCACCTTGGTTCAGAAAATATGAAATTCTGATGCAATCGTGAGTGACATCACAATCGTGGGATCTTTGTTTGAGATTTAAACAACACCTTTTCTAGGCTTGAAAAAAGGTTTTAAGTGATAAGTAGAAAGACTAACCCTGTGTGGTCATTTTGAAGATCTGACCTCTCCCCTGTGTGTTGGAGTTGCTCGTCATATCTTCATCCCAATCTTCCATTGTGTGGTAATAAAAAAAAACGGCTAAAATTAGCACAGAACAGCAGAAATTATAGTAGGCAGTTCACCCTGCTGTTTATAAGTTCAGAGGAAGTGATGATTCTGATGATGGCTACAGTGTTTCCACTTCGTGATGGCAGGGTTTCCGTTCTTGTAGTCCAAAAATCCGTAAAAATCCAATACTGCAAACGAGAAATCTGTCAAAAAACCCGTCCAAAATCGTAAAAACAAGAGCTGAAAGCTCATATGGCACTTGCAAGAATAAGCAAAATGTTGGCGGGAGTTTTTTGTTTGGGAGTTTTGTACATAGTCGAATATTACACTAGTAAGTAAAAAGGACTGTAAAAGGCAATTCTAGAACTCCTCTTCTTCGTTGGGCGGTTCCAGTGGCGTCCCGAGGGTGTGTGTGTGTGTGGGAGGGGGGGGGGGGGGGTGCTGCACCCCCCCCCCCCCCCAGAAAGACTGTGGGAAAAAATTCCGGTAAATTTTGACTGGTGCGGCGAAGCATAGTACTTGCAACTGTATGTAGTAGGTAAGGGCTCTGTCAGATTCAACGGGTCCCTGATATGCCTGCCTGCCAAGTTTCGTCTTGAAAAACGCCATCACTGGAATTCTAGAAGGCCCCTCCACCTCCAGCCCCCAGTGTCCGGATCCAGTCCAACTGTGCGAACGATTTATCTAGAATAAATGCTTGTTCTTCCCAGGAAGTTAAACTCCGATTCCTCCATTCTAACCATTTCTGGAGATTTCCGATCACCCTCTCCCATATATATAGCTGTTGAATCCGCTATTATAAGTTGAGATGAATCTTTGATAAAAAGTACTTTTCGACTTTGAAGTTAACATGCGCACTTTAAGGGAGCTGGAGCTTCATTTGTAAGCAAAACCCTTGAGGCAAAAATGATAATGAGCTCATGGAGATCATGAAAATGCAAATTTCGCTTAAAAGTATTTTCTTACTTTGCGGTCAAGATTGGCACTTTACGGAAGTCGGCTTTGGAAAGTGGCGATTTCTAAGCCAATCTTTTCTAATATTGCAGCCAAGTTGCTTCGTCCTGTCACATGTGGAAGTGCGTTAACTCGTGATCACCGGAATTCCGGACCCGCCCCCCCCGCTCAAACTCCCCCCACAGTCGCCGGAGCCAATCCAGTTCTGAAAAAGAATTATCCAGAGCATCTGTTTGTTATTCCCACGAAGTTACATCCCGATCTCTCCAGTATAAAACTGACATCACCGAAATTCAGTGAAACTCCCCTCTACCCCCCCCCCCCCAAAGGGTCCAGATACAGTCCAACTGTGTAAACGATTTATTTGGGGCAGATGCTTGTTCCAGCAAGTTTCACTCCGATCCCTCCATTCTAACCGTTTCTCGAGATTTCCGGTCCCCCCCCCCCAACTCCCCCATAGCTACCGAATCCGGTCCGGACTCCAAATAGGACATCAAAGATAAATTTATTCAAACAATGTTTACAACGGGTACGTCAGCTACGATTCTTACGATTTTTTACGACCTTTTCATAAAATCGTTTGTCCCCGCATTTCGAAATTGGGTGATTTAACGTGTTTATTGGTTCCCCTTTCTTTATCCAATTTGCCAATTCATCCGACTTTTGTTCACTCCGCATCGATTTCACAACATTCAATAAATTCGTAAATTCGGTGAATCGGAAGAATCGTAGCTGACGTACCCGTTGTAAACATTGTTTGAAGAAATGTTTCAAAGTCAGCTTGGGCTCAAAGAATATTTAACATCAAAGATATGTCCTTAATTAAGTTATCAAGTTTCATTCCAATCCGACCACCAGTTCAAAGGTTACACACTACTCGATTTTCCAGATTCCCCCGCCTTCACCCCCCCCCCCAGATGATCGGATAAAAAAACTGACTATTTCCAAGTTAGTTTATTCGGGACCTTGGTATGCCTGCCAAGTTTCATCGTCCTAGCACATCTGGAAGTACCCTAACTCGAAAAAGTGTGACCAGCTGCCCTAAATTTCCCAGATTTCCCCGCCCTCCACTCCCCCGAAGATGACTGGATCGGTTAACTGATTATTCAAGGTTAGTTGGGTCGGGTCCCTGATATGCCTGCTAAGTTTCATTGTCCTAGCACATCTGGAAGAACCCTAACTCGAAAAAGCGTGACAAAAAAACCGGACCGACCGACAGACGGAATTGCGACGGTATATGGCACTTGAGCCAGAGGCTGCAAGTGCCATAAAAACGAATCAGCCTTGTTTCGACGTGATGTAGAAAGTCGCCGGGAGAGCCTGGAAACAAACAAAAAGTCTGAAGATATATTCGAGGTCTCTCGTTAACTGAAAGACGTCTTACCACTAGTATGGAAAGCGTTCAAGCTGGCTAAGACAATCCCTGTTACCTCAGCAAAAGGGAAACGAATTTTTAGCAAGATGAAGCTGGTTAACACCACCTTGCGTTCAACAATGGTTGACCAGGGTCTTGAAAGTCTGCTATTAATAGCATGTGAAACAGATCTAGTTGATGAGTGTGAAATTGGATGTGTTGAGGATAAATGGAAAATGGTTAAAATGCGTCGAATAAATGTGTAGGGTGTGTTGAATGTCAGATTTTTGTTTTGTTTTAAGTGTTAACGAGCCTTTTTTTGTTTAGTATTGTTTAAAGTACGTAATCGAAGTCAGAACACGACAGTATTCTAGACTTTCTGCAGAGATTGTCACTACGAGAATTTTCGGTAAAACCTCGAAAAATTCCGGTAAAAGCTTTAAAAATTCCGGTAAAATTCTGAAGCTGCACCCCCCGATCAGGAAGGTATCAGGACGCCCCTGGGCGGTTCAATGGTCATGGGTTGAGATGTATCGTTTGATAAAAAGCACTTTTCGACCTTGCGGTGAAGATGCGCACTTTAAGGGAGCTAGAACCTCATTTGTAAGCAAAACCCTTGAGGCAAAAATGGTAATGGGCTCATGGGGATCATGATAATGCATATTTTGCTTAAAAGTATTTTTCTTAATTTGCGGTCATGATTGGTACTTTAAGGAATGGTCGGAGTTGGAAAGTGGCGAATTCTAAGCCAATCTTGTCGAATTTCAAATATTCGAGCCAAATTTCATTGTCCTAGCACATTTGGAAGTACCTTTACTCGCGATCACCGGAATTCCGGACTCCCCCTTAAACTCCCCCCACAGTCGAGTGAGCCAATCCGGTTCTGTAAATGATTTATCCGGAGTATCTGCTAGTTATTCCCACAAAGTTCCATCCCGATCTCTCCAGTCTAAGCCGGTCGCATATTCACCCCCCCCCCCCGGTTGTTGTCGGACACGGTCCGAACATGAAAAAGATCACCAGAGACATGTCCTATGTTCAATTACAAAATTTCACTCAAATCCGATCACCGGTTCCAAAGTTACGCATGACTCAATATTCCGGATCCCCCCTTCCTCTACCCCCCCCCCCACGACTATCGGATCGAGTAAATTTTTATTTACAAGTCAGTTTGATAGGGTCCCTGATACGCCTCCCAAGTTTCGTCGTGAAAATTCCCAGAACCGCCATCACTGGAATTCCGGGAAACACCCCTCCACCCAGCCTCCACCCCCCCCCGACCCAAGTGTCCGGACCCAGTCCAAATGTGTAAACGATTTATCTGGAGCGGATGCTGGTTATTCCCAACAAGTTTCACTCCGATCCCTCCATTCTAACCATTTCTCGGGATTTCCGCCCTCCCCCAACTTCTCCATAGCTGTCGAATCCAGTTCGGACTTCAAATGGAACATCAGATATATGTCATTTATTCAGGAATTAAGTTTCATTTCAATCCGATCACCCGTTCGAAAGTTACACACCACTCAATTTTCCGGATTCCCCCACCCTCCACTCCCCCAAGATGGTTGGATCGGGAAATTGAGTATCTTCAGGTTGGTTTGGTCGGGTCTCCGATACGCCTGCCAAGTTTCATCATCCTAGCACCCCCTAATCTATATCAACCCCTACCAAGGTCCAACAACAAATTTTGCCAACCCCTTCGACCTTCGGTTGATCTATCTCTCTCCGAACGAATTCTTGCAAAGACTCCACAAGCAGACTGTGATGAAAGAATGACTCATCCATGCGCAGAGCTATACTAGTGCGAAGAAAGGGGTAGGGGTTTGACGAAAACTAGAAAAAGTATTCCGGGTGTCCCCTCCAGCCCCCCCCCCCCCCAGTTACCGGATCCGATCCGAATTTGACAATGAACATCCAAGACATTTGTTCTTGATACCTGTCAAGTTTAATGCACGCCCGACTATCCGCTCCAAAGTTAAGAATGTTACTAATTTCCTGATTCCCCATGTTGCCACTTCCCAATTGATGGTCATATCGGGGAAGTGGTTATTTCCAAGTTAATCCGGTTGGGTCCCAGATATGCGTGCCAAGTTTTATCGTCCTAGGTCATGTGGAAGTGCCCAAACCAGCAAAATGCGGACAGACCGACAGACAGACAGACAGACATTACGATCGCTATATGGCACTTGAGTAAGATCAAGTGCCATAAAAAGACTTAAGCAGTAATATATGGAAGTTGTTTCATGCAGAATAGTGTGCTCCGTAGATAGGGTCACTTAGCACGGAGTAAATACCATAGTGAAATTCTTGCTATCAGGAAAGAGTTGAGGAAACAAACTAGATCTACGTTGCCTGGGCAACGTGCAAAGTGGTGAAGCAACCTTTGTTCGCTAGCGCTTCGTCGCTAACGCAAGAATTTACTGGTTAGAACAATAGACTTGAAACACAGAACCAAGGGTGATCTTTTTTCCCAACAAATTTTAGAAAAAAATATTACAGCCGATTCTTATAACTCCTAAGATTAGGTAAAATGTATTTCCCAATAATAGGTCTTGCAACCAGGGGCGTCCATGTTCATTTTCGTGTGTGTGTGTGTGTGTGGGGGGGGGGGGGGGTTGCAGGTTGCAGAGCCAAAGTTTTTACCGGATCTTTTTTCTAAATCCAATCTTTGTTTCTTTTGGTTACAATTTAACTGCTTCCCATACAAGTCCTATCTTTTACCGTTGATCACCAAGATCCTAAGAATTTCCAGAAACTGGATAGAACGACGTCCCGGCAGTATCAACTACTGTAGGTTATTCAGCACTACGCATGATAAAAATAAAGTTAGCGCCGCAGGCGAGATCTTTTGTTATTTTTTCCATGCGAAATTAAACTATTTCCATGCAGGTTCTAGCTTTTAATGTTTCTCAAATCCCAGTCCTAAAACTGGCCTAGAGTCCAGTTAAATGTCGCTCCCTTCAATAAAATAGAGAATATCAGAAAAGCACCACAGGCGGAGTTTTCGAAACATTCTTGATTAGAGCGTCTTTTTGGAATCCAGAATAAAAGTAAGGACTATCGATGAAATCATGATGAAATCGATCAGTCCTTTTGTCTGCAACTCTGCTTCACTCGACCTATCCGAGTATCGAGGTTCATGGTAACTACCGAATTCTGGCAATTTTACCGAATCCCAGTTATTATACCGAATAAGTCAAACCAAAGTCCAAGCATAAAAGCTCCTTTCCACTAAGGGGAAAATATATAAAAGGCAATACAGGCGAAATTTTTGGAAACATTTGTGATAACAGCGTCTTTTAGGAGTACTATTTGATGCTAAAATGCTCACGAAATCTTTCACCAATGGTAAAGAAAGTTCAGAAACATCAAGTAGAAATACCGATTGTTTGCAAGATCTTCAGAAATCTGTCAAAAATCCGGAAATCCGTCAAACGAAATTCTCATCCGTCAAGACCCAAGAAATCCGTTTTTGACGGACAAATCCGTCAAAAGGCGTATTCTCGCCGTTCCCCGAGGACTCCTCGGGGAATCGAAGGGAACGGCGAGAATAGAGGGAGTCACTCCACGCGGACTCCGCGTACAGAAACAGCGAGAATACGGGGAATGCTTCTAAAACGGATTTTGTTCGAAAAATGAATATGCAGCTGAAAAAATTAGTCTAGATCCACTTTATTTTTGGTTTTGTTTATTCTGATTCTTTTTAATTAATTTTACATACCACCTACAACAGCAAAAATTGATTCCCCTCCGAATTTGAAAGGGAGTCCTTTTTGATGATGGTGATGATAATCAGAGCATTCCCCGTCCGCGGGGACTCGCGAGAATACGGGGAGTGAGTCCCCGGGACAAACAAAAACGCGGGGACTCCTCAAGTGGAGTCCTCGGGGAACGGCGAGAATACGCCTAAAGTGGAAACGCTGGATCGCAGGAACTATCGGATGTTGTGTACTTTTGATTATTCCCAGGTTTCGGAAACGAATACTTTAAACCAGGCCAGGAACCAGGCTAAGGAAAAGAGACCATAAAAAAGTCAAGTATTCAAAAGCTTTTAAGAAATTAAAGTTTAAATTCCTGATGGGCAGAAGTAGCCTAGAAGTTAGGAGTGTTTTTAAGATTGACCAAGCCTTTCTGGATTTATGTTTTGTGGCTTTTCAACTGGCGAAAAATTTGAATTGATCGAAGCGTGGTTTACACCTTTTAGCATAATTTCAAAAAGTAGGTGGCAGGTGATAGCTGAAAATCAGCTAGTGTTGGTGCCTTCAAAACGACAATCTTCTCCCTCATGTGACGTGAAAAAAAATTTGACTTGGAGTTGAAATGGCATGTTGCTAATTTTTCCTGCTAGCAACTTTTTTGCACCAGATTCACATATGGGAATTTGAACCTGCATTCTGTGGTTACCAAGATTTAAAGGAACCTTGTACCCATTAGCAGAGCCCCCATGCAGAGAATTGGCAAACACAGAAGAAATTAAATTTTGCATGCTGCTTTTGTTGGCGTTGATCTGCGTTGATCAACTCATTGGCACATCTAGTTCTTTTTACATGCATGAAATCAAATTCAGCAAAGCCTTCTCTGGCAAAAACACAGAAGAAATGGAATTCTATATGCTTTTGTTCGGACCGGGGTTCTTTTTACACGTAAGAAATCAAGTACTGTAAACATTTATTGTGTGCATCCAAAAAGTTTAAATTTTGTCGGCATATCTGCTTCTTTTTTTTATATTTGACTGTGCAAAATGGAAAAGTCAGCTTCATTCTATTAGAGCTATATTTCAGCTCTTCTTGGCAAGGTTTCTGTTCTCTTCCGGCTCAAGCTGAAAATTTCTCTGTTCTGCACTGTAAAATATGATTTACAGTTAGCTTAGGCTGAAGAAACATCTAACATTGGCTCCCATTGATACATAAGAAATTCTGTACTGTTTTGTTGAGCGGAACCGAAGAAATCACATTCGGAATGCTTTTGTCGGGCGTTGGTATTCTTGTTGTCAGATCTGGTTATTTTTGTACATAAGAATTCAAATTCTGCAAATATTTGCCGGAATCACCGGGAAAGTCTTAGGTCTCGTTGACAGATCAGGATTTGTTACACATAATAAATCAAATTCTGTAAACTTTATGCCGGGCCAATCCTGAAAGCTTATGTCTCGCTGGCAATTGAGATTTTTCTACTCACAATAAATCAAATGACTGCAAAGTTTTTGTCGGACGAAGACCAAAAGTTTAAGTTTTGTCGGTTCATCAGGCTCTTTTGCAACTACTACTTCTTTGCAGTAAATTCAGTACAATTATACTTTTTGCCTACTTTACTGTGGATTGCCATTAATTTTTTGGTGGAAAGATTTGTCATTTCACAGGTAGCTTACTTTTATTTGGGATCGCAAAAAGGAGCTCTGCTCATCAGCGTTTCCAAAGATTTTGCCTGCAGAGCATTTCCTAGTAGCCTATTCTCTATTACGAAGAACAGTGTTTCATTCATTGACGTTTTAGGATTGAAATTCTTGGGGGTCAAAACACATTAAAAGCTGGAAGCTTTGCTTTTTAGCGAAAAAGCCAAATATATAATTAAATATGGCACTGTCTAGGGCAGTGGTTCCCAACCTTTTTCAGACCGCGTACCCCTAATCAAGGTTCGAAAAGGTTGCGCACCCCTTTTTTCAGAACGTGAAAAAGACGAAATTTATTAGAAATATATACAAACTCAATGAAACACTCGCGGCTGCTTTGTAGCAAAAATTTTGGCAGTAGGCTAGCTGTTTCGGAATCAACATTATTTCGTTGACTTTCACCAAGGCTTGTAATCTGAGGCGTCACGCACGGGCTGGCAACACGCCTCCCCCCAAAATGGTCGGCCAGACGGTTGAAAAGAAACCAGTCGGAGCGAAGCGCAGCGATTTTTGTCAAAACAGTTATTTTTTGTGAAAAATAGTCGGTAAACTGACCTGCCAGTCAGTAAAAATACCTTGCCCCTCAAAAAAATTTTGGTTAGTGATGCCTCTGCTGGTAATATTAGGCTTTCGGCAATCAAAAATGAATGAGGCGAGGTTTTGAAAGTACAGATTAAACAGATTTTGGTTCCTTCGCGTACCCCTTGTAAGGGTCTCGCGTACCCCTTTGGGTACGCGTACAACGGGTTGGGAACCACTGGTCTAGGGAACCAGGAGCCGTACTTTATGTCCCATGGGCTAGGGAACCGGTAGTTCTCACAGAAATCAAACCGTATGAGCTGCGGTTCCGGAATCTGACGTCATTGACTAACGGACACTTGTCTGTGCTGGCTCCCGTTCTAGTAGTAAGTGGAAACAGCTCACAGAAATCTCATCGCACCAGCTTCTCGTCTGGTAGTCTTACGGAATTGTGTACTCAGATCAGAAGCTAGTTGATACTGGAAACTGTATAATTGGAGCTTGTGTTCCAGTAGTGTCTACGTGGTATATCGAACTCACAGAATAGGGGAGAGTCAGGTAGTATGACACGGCGGGTTCTATGACACACTCTCGGAACTACTGGTTCTATTGGTTTTATTCATCTGTGCTCCCGCAGCTAAGAGACATCTACTATGCAAAGTCGAAAACCAGTTTTCAAAAAAAAATAATTACTCACTCAGAACTTATGCTAAAAAAAACATATTTTTTGACCCTCAAAGTAAATTTTTTTGTATAACTACGAACTCTCATGTGGATAAGGTGTTATGACATAGAATAACCATTTCTTGCAGGCCTAGGTAAGGTATCTAATTATCATAAGCAGTTGAGAAACTGCAGTGTATTCACATAATTTAAGAGGAAATGCAGATCCCATAAGAAATGGGGGAGTATGACACACTTCTTGTTGGCTTGTATGACATGTGTCATAGTACCCGACTGACGTTTTGACATGTAAGATTTCTGTTGTACCTGGATTTTTCTGTTATTTCTTCAGTATTATAAGTATTGAGAACTCATAATATGCAATAAAGTGTACGGAAACATTCGTTTTTTGGGTTCACTCACCCATGAGGGGTGGAGGGGGAGTCGTACGAAGTGGAGAAGGGGGAGTCGTAAACCTTGTGACATGCATAGGTTGTGAGCGGGTCAACAGATTATAGTGAAACAAAATGGGTGGTAAGAAAAAATGCCCTATATGTGTCCAAACTAGATTCTGCAACTGTTAGAGTTGGAAGGGACACAAATAATCTTGTGATAGCCCTAGGGATGACATGAGTAGAGTGATTGGGATGAAACTTAGAAGTTAGGAAGGTTTATATGCTCCAATTTTTTAAACCAGTCCGATGCTGCCTCGGTTGGGGGAGCTTGATGGGGGTACCGTAAATTTCAAAAAATGCTCAAGATCAAGTGAAACTTCATAGATGGTAAAAGCAGATGCCATAGATGATGCATTGCCCGAACCGGATTTGGCCAAGATGGGCACCAGCACCAGAAATCTTTCTGCAGCCCTATTGATGAAATGTGTGGAGTGACTGGGATGAAACTTTGAAGGTGTGAAGCTCATATGCCAAGAGAGCTTACCCATTTCATGGTCCTGTCGGGTCGCATTGGTAGGGCGGAGGGGGAGTTGGAGGTGGATAAGAAATTTCCTGGAAACTCAGAATTAAGTGCATAGACAATCTGTCCGAACCGGGCTTGGCCACTTTGGGGGGGGGGGGGGAGGGTTGCAAGAGTCTCGAAAGTTATCGGGTATGCTTAGCTAGGGATCAAGCGATGGGGTGACTTGGATGAAACTTGGAATGTTGTTTTTTAGTTAATGTTGCTGAAAACATCGTATTCTTGATTCCTCATGATTCCGAGCTTTTTAGTTCATTTAAAGAAAGTCTTTGAGTGAAATATAATAAGAAAACACAAAAATTAAAGATGTGTCATACTGAACCCAGGGTGTGTCATACTACCCTCCACCGGCGGGTAGTATGACACAGTGACCATGTCCAGAATTTAGCCTACTACTCAAAAACTGTGAGAGAGAAAAATCCGAAAAAAATCCCAAAGATTCTATAGGGAACCCAGTATGTGCTGCCAAAAATTTGGCAACATAAGTACAAATTTCAGGGAAATAAAAAACAAAGAAAAAAAATTTGTCATACTACCCGACTCTCCCCTAGTTTGGATGAGAGCTAGGATGCCGGGATTTTCACTGACGCAACGAAAATAACATGGTAAGAAATTCACTACCGGAACCCATATATTACCGGTAGCAACAGTTATTTGGTTGAAAATGACCAGCTCACGGACGCAGATGGCTATTGGGCTGTACCGGGCCCAAATTCCATATTGACACGTGTCCGTGAGTTTGTAATTTTAATTTTTGGCACTACCGGAACCCTAGCCCGTAAGAGTTGGGTTCCGTGAGTTAAAAATATTCACTTCCGGTTTCCTAGTCTGCACTGACTTGAGTCCGTGAGTTCATTTTTTATTTTTTTTGGCACTACCGGAACCTTAGCCCATAGCCGTCTGTGTCCGTGAGCTGGTAATTTTCAATAAAATAGTTGTTGCTCCGGTACCTTAGCTCTCCATATATGGGTTCCAGTAGTGAACTTTTTCCCATATTATTTTCTCTAAGTCAGTGAAAATCCCGGCATCCTAGCTCTCATCCAAACTACTACCGGACACTACCGGAACACAAGCTCCAATTATACAGTTTCCGGTATCAACTACCGGCTCCCTAGCTTCTGAGTACACA
Organism: Branchinecta sandiegonensis; assembly: GCA_030848855.1. Taxonomy (NCBI): domain Eukaryota; kingdom Metazoa; phylum Arthropoda; class Branchiopoda; order Anostraca; family Branchinectidae; genus Branchinecta; species Branchinecta sandiegonensis. The sequence goes on from JAUPMV010000020.1 coordinate 4,225,606, forward strand.
ATTCCGTAGACTACCGGACGAGAAGCTGGTGCGATGAAGTTTCCGTGAGCTATTTTCACTTACTACCGGAACGGGAGCCAGCACAGACAAGTGTCCGTCAGTCATGACGTCAGATCCCGGAATCGCAGCTCATATGGTTTGGTTTCGGTGAGAACTACCGGTTTCGTAGCCCATGGGAGATAAAGTACGGCTCCCGGTTCCCTAGCTAGACAGTGCCATTAAATATAGTGAAAGAGCCAATTTCAAATTCAGCATGTGAATTTAAAAGAATTTATATAAGATATTTAAAGGAATAATCTCAACTGATGTGTTACAGTTAGTTTTTTTTTATTTCATAGTATTCTCTATTTGGAAAAACAGTGTGTCATTTAATAGACGTTTTAGGATTAGATTTCTTGGGAGTAAAAGCTAGAAATTGTATAGGCTAGTATACCTATATAGACAATTTTTTTTCAAAAAAGGCAGATTTAAAAAATTTCGCCTGCAACGATTAGTTTAACTTGTTCTGGGTACAGTACAGTCCTTGGAAGCTTAGCTTTCTAGCGAAAACTGAAATGAAAAGCCGAATATGTGAATTTTTAAGGTTAGAGCCAGTTGTACACAATCCTTGAATTTGGGGCATAATGCTGCAACTTCAGGTCATGCCCCAAGGTATGAGCTCATATGTTGGGGCCATGCCCTTCAGCAAGAACATGGTACTCATGTAAAAATCTGTTGAACAGGAATCTGACCTGGAAGTTGCTTGGAAGTTTGCCTTCCAGACTGATTATTGTGAGGGTACAGTGCCCTAGCTGCAGGTAGGGGAATCCGGAAGGGGGGGGGGGGGGGGTAGCATCCCCCCTACATTTTGGGTCAAATTTCGCGACAATGCCGCTCGAAACGGGCTTCGTGGCAAAGCCTCGATGCCCATCTCATAAAATCTTTTGTCCCCACATTTCCAAATTGGAGATTTAACATGTTTATTGGTTCCTATTCTTTATGGAATTTGGCATTACATCCAACTTTTAGTCAGTCTGCAGCGATTTCGCCACATTCGGTCCATCCCTTCGTAGACTCGGTGATTTAACGTGTTTATTTGGTCTCATTCGTTACGAATTTGGTAATTCACCGGCCTTTTCTCCAGTCTGTATCTGTTCTATCGCATTCGGTCAGTCCATTTCATAATTCTGTGATTTATCAGACTCATTTGGTTCTGGTTCGTTACCCAGTTCGGTAATTCACCGGATTCTTTTTTTTTTTTAGTCCGTATCTGTTACCAGGCTTGCCACATTCAATTGTTTAGGTGGTTCTAACAAGAGTTTTGTTTTCATTACGAGATTCGGTTGTTACCGCTCCCGATCTTTTCCTTATTCTTTTAGTTAGTTTTTGGGTAGTACAAATCTCTTTATTTGGTTTACCCCGGTTACTGAGTTCGATAATTTAAGTGACATTTATTTAGCTCTTGTTCTTTACCATTTAACGTTAGGTTTAGCTGGTTGCCATTCATTACTTAACTTATAGTTCCAATGATTGCAGTACTTAAGGAATAAGCATGTCTCTTGATGGGAAAACGAGCCTACTTTTGTTTGCTGTAAATTCAGAATAAATGTACCTTGTATCCAGGGGCGTCACGACTGGGGGGGGGGGGGACGCCCCCCCAATGCTGTCGGCAAGTCGGTAAAAAAACCGAGTCGGCGCGAAGCGGCGCGATTTTTCGTCAAAACAGTTGATTTTCTTCATGAAAACAGTCGTTTTTTCTCAAAATGGGTCGATTTTTCGTCGAAATAGTCGGTTTTTATGGCACTTGCAGCCTCTGGCTCAAGTGCCATATACCGATCACAATTCCGTCTGTCGGTCTGTCGGTCTGTCGGTCGGTCCGAGTTTTTTTGTCCCACATATCCGAGTTAGGGTACTTCCAGATGTGCTAGGACAATGAAACTTGGCAGGCATATCAGGGACCCGACCAAACTAACCTGGAAATAATCAGTTTCCCGATCCGACTATATGGGGGGGAGTGCGGGGCGCTGGAAACTTGCAAATTTAGGGCATTTTGTCACTTTTTTTCTGAGTTAGGGTACTTCTAGATGAGCTAGGACAATGAAACTTGGCAGGAATATCAGGGACCCGACCAAACGAACCTGGAAATAATCAGTTTCCCGATCCGACCATATGCGGGGGAGTGGGGGCGCTCGAAACTTGAAAATTTAGGGCATTTTGTCACACTTTTTCGAGTTAGGGTACTTCCAGATGAGCTAGGACAATGAAACTTGGCAGGAATATCAGGGACCTGACCAAAGTAACCTGGAAATAATAAGTTTCCCGATCCGACCATATGCGGGGGAGCTGGGGCGCTGGAAACTTGAAAATTTAGGGCATTTTGTCACACTTTTTCGAGTGAGGGTACTTCCAGATGAGCTAGGACAATGAAACTTGGCAGGAATATCACGGACCCGACCAAACTAACCTGGAAATAATCAGTTTCCCGATCCGACCATATGGGGGGGAGTGCGGGGCGCTGGAAACTTGAAAATTTAGGGCATTTTGTCACACTTTTTCGAGTTAGGGTACTTCCAGTTGTGCTAGGACCATGAAACTTGGCAGGCATGTCATAGACCCGACCAAACAAAATTAGGAATAATCAGTTTTCTGATCCGACCATTTTGGGGGGGGGGGGGGGGAGGGCAGGGGAATCCGGGAAACTGAGAAGTGTGTAACTTTCGAACGGATGATCGGATTGTAATGAAACTTCATAACTGAAGAGAATATATATCTGTAATGTCCCGTTTAAAGTCTTGACCGGATTCGGTAGCCAGGGGGGAGTTGGGGGGGGGGAGACCGGAAATTTCAAGAAACGGTTAGAATGGAGGGATCGGAGTGAAACTTGCTGGGAAGAACAAGCATCTGCTCTAGATAAGTCCTTCAGACCATTGTACTGGATCCGGACACTTATGGGGGGGGGGGGGCGGAATTCCGGTGATGGTGTTTTTTTGGATTTTCACGATGAAACTTGGCAGGCATATCAGGGACCCAATCAAACTGACTTCAAAATAAAAATATTGTCGATCAGATAATGGTGGGGGAGTGGAGGGAGGGGAATCCGCAGGGGAATCCGGGAAATTGAGAAGTGTGTAACTTTCGAACGGATGATCGGATTGTAATGAAACTTCATAACTGAACAGAATATATATCTGTAATGTCCCGTTTAAAGTCTTGACCGGATTCGGTAGCCAGGGGGGAGTTGGGGGGGGAGACCGGAAATTTCAAGAAACGGTTAGAATGGAGGGATCGGAGTGAAACTTGCTGGGAAGAACAAGCATCTGCTCTAGATAAGTCCTTTAGGCCATTGTACTTGATCCGGACACTTATGGGGGGGGGGGGGGTCCCGGAATTCCGGTGATGGTGGTTTTGGGGATTTTCACGATGAAACTTGGCAGGCATATCAGGGACCCAATCAAACTGACTTCAAAATAAAAATTTTGTCGATCAGATAATGGTGGAGGGAGGGGAATCCGAAATTTTCAGTCATGCGTAATTTTGGAATGGTTGATCGGATTCGAGTGAAATTTAAGAATTCAACAGAGGACATTTCTCCGATGATTTTTTTCATATCCGGACCGGATCCGGCAACTATTGGGGGGGGGGAAATACGTGCCCCGTTTAGAATGGAGGGATCGGGATGGAACTTTGTGGGAAGAACAAACAGATGCTCTAGGTAAGTCATTTGCTGAATCGGATTGGCTACGTGCACCGCGGGGGAGCTGGGTGGGGTGGGGGGGGGGGGGTGGACCGGAAATCTCGAGAAACGGTTAGAATTATGGTATCGGAGTGAAACTTGCTGGGAAGAACAAACATCTGGTCCATATAAATCTTTTACATAATTTGACTGGATCCGGACACTTGAGGGGGGGGGGGGGGAGGGGTCTCCCGGAATTCCGTTTTTGGGGGATTTTCACGACGAAACTTGGAGGGTATATCAGGGACCCGGTCAAACTGACTTGGAATAAAAAAAAAATCCTCGATATGATAATCTTGGGGGGGGGGGGAGTTGAGGGAGGGGAATCCGGAATATTGAGTCATGCGTAACTTTGGAACGGGTGATCGGATTCGAGTGAAATTTAATAATTAAACAGAGGACATTTTTCTCTTGTGACCTTTTTCATTTCCGGACCGAATCCGGCAATTATCGGGGGGAGGGCGGAAAATACTTGACCCGCTTAGACTGGTGTGATCTGGATCGAACTTCGTGGGAATGACAAACAGATGCTCTGGATTAATCATTTACAGAACAGGATTGGCTCCGGTTATTGTGGGTGGAGTTGGAGGAGGGGGAGGGGGGTCTGGGATTCCGGTGATCGCGCGTTAAGGTACTTCCTGATGTGCTAGGACGATGAAACTTCGCTGGAATATTGGAGACTCAACAACATTTGCTTAGAAATTGCTACTTCCCAAATCCGATTATTCCTTAAAGTACCAATCTTGACCGCAAAGTAAAAAAAATACTTTTAAGCAATATATGCATTTTCGTGATGCCCATCAGCCCATAAGCAGTTTTGCCTCAAGGGTTTTGCTTACAAATGGAGTTCCAGCTCCCTTATAGCGCGCATCTCAACCGCAAAGTCGAAACTTACTCTTGATCAATCAAATCATCTTGACACATGCAAGTGCCATATGAGCTTACAGCTCTTGTTCTGAAAATCAGTGGACTTTTCTGAAAATCAGTTGATTTTTTTCAGAACTGTCATTTTTTGTTGTTGAAAATAGTCGTTTTTTTCTGCAGAAACAGTCGGTAAAAATCACCAGCCAGTCGGTAAATGCCTCGTCCCCCCCCCCCCCAAACATTTTGGCTAGTGACGCCTCTGCTTGTATCTACTTTACCCCGGACGACCCCTTTTTGTTCGCCAGACAGCTCAGTAGTCTTGGGATCGTAAAAAGGCACTTTGATCATCAGTATTTCCACAAAATTTCGCCTGCTGGGCATTTCGCAGTTTTCACTATTTAGAAGAATAGTGCGGCATTTAGTGGGCGTCTGAGGCTTGGAATTTTGGGGGGCTTGAACCAAATTCAAAGCTAGAATTTGCATGGAAAGTAGTTAAATGTTGCCAGAAAAAAGGCTAATTAAAAATTTTCCCCACAGTGCTTTAATATTGTCCTTTGTACAACCGTTAGCGTTTGAAACAACGGCGTTTTTGTCGGCCCAAACTGGACGTCCCCAAAAGGTAAAAGGCTAGTGACGGCGTATTGCTGGAAAAACAGAAGTGGAAGAGTGTGAAAACGGGCCGAATTTTCTCTTTAGACTTGATTCGCTTCTCGCTTTTTGAAGGCGACTTGCTGTGTTAGAAAAAAATAATAAATTTTGTAAAAATCAGGTACCCGCATTCGGTCAATTTTACCAGGTTCGCCCCCCCCCCCCCCCGCCCAAAGTTGAAAGGCTGGGGGCGCCCCTGGCTCCAGGGCTTGGAGCCCTATCATATGAGCACCGGTGCTCATATGTTGGTGCATGCTAGAGCCGTTTAGGGTAATTCATAGGCTACAGAAATCCTCAGTTTTGAGGTAAAGTGCCTTTAACTTAGGGTAGTCCTCGACATTCGGGCACATTGTATGGGCATCCAGAAGAAAGTGCTCAGCTGTACAGGTTTAATAACACATGAAAACTTTTGAGATATTCTGGCAGACTACATGGCAAATACCTAATCTGCTAGGTAACAATCTTGCCAATTTGGAACGTAGGTGGATCTGGGCAGGCTGAAGTGGACATCTCAGTTTTATTTTCTTCCTGAACTTACAGCACAAAATGTCTTTGATCTTGGAATAATCGTGTTGCAAACCAAAAGTGTGATGCCCAAGATACAATTGGGAAAGACTAGTGCTCTGCTTTACTAGCTTGCCATCCAGACACTATATTTGTTCAGATTGTTGCACCACTGCGGTTGTTCCGGAATAAATATGGTGTCTTTTCCTTGAATAACTTTAGTTATCCAGAAATGTATTTCAAAATCCTCCCTTAGATGTTTTCGTGGTGGCGCAACCCCAAAAATATAGCATTGTGCCCTAAAATGGGGGATCAAAAACTGAAGGTCCAGTTGATACTCGATTAATCAATAATATGGGGTAAGTAAAACTTCAGCCGCAATTTGCTTGATTTCTGCATTCACTTTAAAAAGTTTCTCCGAGTTAGGATTAAAGTTAACTGCAGTATTTGCTACACTGGGATTAATCTTATATCTACTGACGTAAGATTAATCCGAATTAGAGATAAGAGTATCTTTTTAGAGACAAGACTTAACCCAGTAGCAAATACTGCAAGATTTGTAAACTGCAAGCTAGGCTAGCCTTATTCTAGCTCACAAGAATTGTTACAATACTGAGACAGCATGGTTACAACTGGCTATTTTTGTTGCATGTTTGACATCTCTTCCTTATGAACCTGATTACATAGCTTTTGCACTGCTTTATGCGAAAGACCAACTTCGTCAGAAGCCTGATAGTTTACTGTGTCTTTCCAGGTTTCTCTGCATTGGCAAGAAAAAATGGAAGAAAGTGACCTCATTACCTACTTCATCTTTGTCATACTCGCACTTGTTGCTACTACTGCAGGGTATCTTGTTTACTCTGGATTACTGTATTCCGTGAATATTCTTACAAAGAAGCCAAACTTCAAGTCCCTTGTGATTGGCTACAAGTTTGCTAGAGGTCCTTATAAGGAGTGTGGTTACCTTTTTACAGAAGCTCATTCAATTGCCCCAGAGCTAAGGACAATTGGAATTTACTATGACAACCCCCAGCAGGTAGGCTACAGTAGAAGAAATAATGGAATTTTTTTTTATCAGATATCAATAGCTGTTTTCAGCTAACGTAAGAGCTCCGCTGACAGAGAGCTTATCGATAGCGACCTGAGTTTCGAGAACCATTAGGTTCTTCGGCGCAACTTCACCTTCGAAGGCGAAACAATGCTGGGCCTTCTCTACAAATCATTAGTGTTACCAATTCTAGATTACAGTCAGTGTCCTTCCAGGCCATTTCCCAATAGGGACCTGGATACGCCAGAGAATGTCCAGCGACGGATCACAGAGTTTTCCGTTTCTTTTAAAATCTTCTGTATGAAGACAGACTGCGTCGACTTTGAATTCCACATTGGACCACAGATTTCAGTGAGGTTATCTGACTGAGATGTACAGGTTGTGCCGTGGCGCCTACGACAATATTTCGACTGAGAAGTTGGTTGTTAGATAGATGGTAGATAGATAAATCTTTTTATTCGCCAAAAACTGATCATGGCTCACGCCAAATTTGTTCGGTGTAGTCATGTATATAAATGAACACACACATAATAGGCCTACGCATATACGGCTAAAACGGTCATAAATAACATGAATTGTGTTCAACGAAATAAGCAGCTAAGGGGCCACCGTTTTCAAATTATTCATTCAAGCTTTGACAAGGATGCCGGCCGTTGAGCATTGGGAACAGAGTGGCCGTTCCGTAGAACTCCCTACCAGACGATGTAGTTGGTGCAGAGACGGTCAATGAATTAAAAAAAAAAACCTAGATAGCATTGATCTGGGTGACATGTTTTCGGTCTCAGAATTCCACGTAGAGTTTTGGTTTTCTGGTACCAAAATTTGTCTCTAAATGAGTATGTGTTTTGATGTGAAGTAAGAGGCGTGAAAGCCTTTATCAACATTATATTTATTTATTTATGAAAATTGGCACAGTTCAGCATTCAAATTATTATCAATAGATGAAACACAGAGAAGAGTTCCCAACCTCAGAAATCTCCTTCCTTATAAATCCGTTTAATTTGACATTTTCCCCACTTATCAAGGTCTAGTCTCGATTTCTGCCACACTGTCGAGATGTGCCTGAAAGTATCCCACTCCCTCCACAGAAAGTTTCTGCCAGGAAGTCAAGCGTTTATCCATAAAAAATAAAAAATCCAAAGGATCCATGAAAAATGAACATGCGCTTGAGTAGTTTTAAATATATTTGATGCTCAGAGAATTGCCTATAGAGACAACTAGGTACACAAGGCAATGTAAGAACCTAAAAACGACGCATTCCATTGCGAAAGCCATTAGTTGCGTTTTTGCAGATACCATGATATCTGATACCACGGTCTAAAGTCGTTTTTGCAGTTATCGTGGTATCTGATACCACGGTCGAAAGGCGTTTTTGCAATTATCGTGGTATCTAAAGTAAGTAAGTAAGTAAGGTTTATTAGACAGAAACTTGCTAGCTAGCTAATTTGATTGATGAAATTTCATTCTTTTAAACACTGACGAGTTAAATACTAAATACTACAAATATTAATATTACACTGACATTTTACTCAACATCTTTACGAAAAATGACACATTTTTTTTATTTTAACCGTTTTTAGTTTCAGCTGCGAACACGTACGATTGTTTATTGGTGCATCAGGTCGGAGGATAGTTCGGTGTTGGACAAGATGCAAGGATTTTACACCCAAACTTAAGAATTAGTATGTTACGACGTTCATGCAGTGAGGGGAGGGATAATTCTGTTAGAAGAGATTCATAGAAACTGGAAGTTACTTGCTGACCTAGTGTAACTATCTGGCCAGTTATCGTGGTATCTGAAAAAGTCATTTCACTTTCATCAATTTTGGTCCAATTGGTGGGAAAGAAGTTTGGCACATGGTGATGTGACTGAATATCAGTTTTTCTTTTGGGATGACTTCGAAAAGCGCAATTTCGGAATTTGTCTTTTTTGCAAAGCAACCGTGTATCAGATACCACGGTAACTGCAAAAACGACTAATTGCAGATCTAGTTACCGTGGTAACTGATACCATGGTATCTGCACAAACGCAACTATTCTGTTTGGACGTAAGAAAAATCATTTGCAGTGTCACCTGTTCTTTAAATGTGATTGGAGCGTTAAATTGGATTTGATATTTTAGGTGCCTCCCCAATCTCTGCGCTACTGTGTAGGAGTCATTTTCTCGGACGCAGACAAAGTTGTTGACGAATCTGTCAAAAAAGCGTATCTCGACAAAGGCTTCACAGAGTTCACACTTCCTGAAGTCGACCATGCAGTAATGACCGAGTTTCCATTCCGTGGGACGTTGTCGCTGCTTTTGGGAACAATGAAAGTCTATCCAAAGCTTACCGAGTATATTGCGGTAAGCGATTTATCTATTTTACCCTTGTCTTGTTTCCCACATACTATGTCAGGTTTTGCTTTTCCTCAGCTGCTAACATTTTATCTATTGCCAGTGCCGTCTTTACCCATAGGCCGGGGCTGGGGGGCCAGGGGAAACGAGAGGCCAAACGGCCGATGTGAATTGCTGAGAAATCTGGCTAAGGTTGCTAGCCGTATTGCCTTGTTCCTTGCGATCCAGTTGTGACCAGGTATGTTGCAACCTCGTCTTTTACGTTACAGACATTTTGCTCAGATGTGATCATAGTGTGACTCGAACAAGAATCGTAACGTGTGTGTTAATTTGCTGTTGTTTTTACGTTTTTTACTCGTGAAAAGGGGCCAAAAATACATAGATCAGGGGAGTCACGACTGGGGGGGGGGGGGGGGGGGGCCACCCCAAACTTGTCGGCCAGTCGGTAAAAAATGACCGAGTCGGAGCGAAGCGCCGCGATTTTTCGTCAAAACATTTGATTTTTTTCATGAAAACAGTCGGTTTGTCTGAAATCAGTTGATTTTTTGTCAAAACAGTCGCTTTTTCTGAAAATCCGTCGACTTTTTTTCAAAACTGTCATTTTTTCTTGAAAACAGTCTTGGCACTACTCCCTAGTGTTTTTTTGCTCTGCTCTCGTAAGGACGTTTTAATATTTTTTGTTTTAATATCCTTTGTAAATATTTCGTATGCCGTTGACTGGTTCCCCAACGATTTCGACTGCCTATTCTAGCGTTATGCTATTTAGTCTGATAAACTTGATTGATTGATCTTTTGTTCCTTCAGGAGAAAGAATTGACTGCTCACCCAATGATAGAGATTTATGGCGCTGACAAAATCACATACTTTGTCCCGATTTCGAAACAGGACGAGTTTTACGTGCCGGAGGCCCTAGAGGCTGAAGAAGAAATACTTCAGTCTGAATCCGATGCTCCCGTGGACGAAGGAAACGATGGTATGTTCTTCGTTAAGTCTTAACTATGCTACTGTTTCATTATACGTCTCTAGTAATAGTTGCGTTTTTGATCCGAATTCTCCGTTCCGAATTCTCGATTCTCGTACAAATTACCGTTTTTGCTCCTCTGACTTCTCCATTCTCGCTTTTGACAAAAACACTAATTTTGCATCTCGTCCGCAACTCGGTATACGTGTATATGCATATTGAACACCTGATCTCTGTTGACCAATCAGGGAGGAGAACGGAGAGAGGAGAATCGACAATTCACCATCGGAGCAAATTCTCGATTCTGCAGAATCGCAAGGCTTTCCCCGTTCTCGATTCTGACAAAAACGCAAGAAAAGGAGAATTCACTTCATCTGAATAGTCCAAAAACGCGAAATAGGAGAATTCGGAGGAGAATTACGAGCAGAATTCGGATCAAAAACGCAACTAATGTAATGTAATGTTTAACGATAATGTCGTAAACCACATTAGCCTGACATATCACAAAAAATCAACGAAGAAAACAACGAAAATGGGGTTTGTAAAGTCACTCGCCAGTACTGAGGGAGAACATTCGTAATGGTTATTCGCAGGTATTGGTGGGTGGCTCGCTGTCTTTATTTTAGGCTTTCAATTCTTCAGATTTTGTTTTAATTGTCGGTTTCTTGTTGGTTTTCTGCTTTGGTTTGGTTTTATTGGTTGTTGATCTTCATCCTTGTTTTAGCATTTTTCCTCAAAAATTTTCGGTCTGCGCTGAAGAAGGGAGGCGGTTGTCCTCCCGAAATATTCGCCTTTTATCTCAGTATATTCGTTGGCCTTTAGAAATCCCATTTTCGTTGTTTTCTTCGTTGATTTTTTTTTTGTGAAATGCAATGTTTATTTTCCACCAATCGTACAGGAAAGAGAAAATGATGGAGTATATAAAAGAAAGTAGAAACAAAATATAGAAAAAGGTCACACAACAAAGAAAAACAGAAGGCAAATCACAGAAAGAAATTAGAAAAAAAACACAGAAAAAGATCACACAACAAAGAAAAACAAAGGGAAAATCACACTTATAATTCAGAAAATGTCTAAGAACAATCCCTTGCCACTCATGGCCGCTCTGATTGCATTTAAGTCGTTGACATAGCTCATCGAGCTTCCGAATCGGGTCAACGATACCGTATTTCTTTGTCATGAAGGTATTGCGCGTCAAAGGAGGAAGGCGAAGAAGGTATTTTGCGAATTGAAAGTAAATCCGTTTAATTTTAGTCAGTCTATATCATTTAATGTTTCAGACAATAAGCTATATATAAAACATGGGGTAGCGCATCACTGTTATACAATTTTGCTAATAGACTTCGGTTTAGGTGAAACTGGGTTGAAACAGTTTGACCAAGACCAACGAATTTTGCTCCATGTTGTCAACAATCAGTAGCTGCGTTCTTTGTCACGGGAGTTTTCACCGGTGGTCTCCGGTTTTTCTTATAAGCCGTTTTTGCATCCACCGGTGACTTCTCACCAGTCTTATAACCCGTTTTTGAACTAACCAGTTTCCGGTTTTATTTCACCGGTGCGGACTAACCAGAACCTGCTCGGGAGCCCGGCTTCAGCGAGGAGTTAGCCAGTTCTCATCAACTAACCGGTGAACCAGAAAAACGCGTTTTAAGAGAAGAACCGGACACTGGTGACAAAACACCAGAGACAGCCCGGAGTGCAACGAACGCAGCTAATGCTTTAGTTTGTTTCAGAGTCTTACCATTTTTTGTCTTCCGTGTTTGGATCTTTTTTAGGTGGATCCGACTCCCTCTTATTTTTTCCGAGCACTTCACTGGTCAGAAACACCGGTTATCCCCGTTTTTCTCACCAAACCAAGGGGTTGAGCGATGCCGACAATAGCCAAGACCGGTTTGTAATCTTTGAGAAGCCCAGCAGAGTTTGAAAGGAGTTGCACGTGTTACAGTTACAATATTGGAATAGAAGCTTTATCTACTTCGACTTATGCTTTAGTGAAACAAAATCATTACTTACTATTGTAGAGGTCTTCAGTGACCTGGCAGCTGTCTCTGTTCACTACATAAATCATGTCTTCCTATTCGTTTCTACAGAATAAATTAACAAAAGAAAAATGTGTGCTTCCGTGATCAGCCCACTTGCATATGACACATTCCTTTCATTTCCTTCACGCCCGACACCGGGGGTTACGTGATGGCATGGCTTACGACGAAGGTGACGCGATAGTTGATGAATGTACAGTGTCACTTAAAGGGAATTTGTGACACCCACCTACCGTAGCTGACAGAGCCGACGCAGTGGACACTTGTGGCTTCTGCATTTTACCCACTAGTTAATTGGTATTTCCTCTGGGTCTAGGCGAAAACTTCCCTGGCGACCCCCCCCCTCGCCAAAACCACCCCGGCGAACCCCCCCGGTACCAAACCGTCCTGGCGAAAAAACCCGGGTGCCCCCCCCCCCCCCAGAATGCAAATAAATGGGAAATTAGATAATCTTGTTGAAAGCTGCAGTTTGGACCGCGAGTACTTGTCCCTAGACACGCAAATTATGTAAACCCGTGACGACGGCTCGCTGTCCGCGCCTCTATATATAATTTCCATCAAAACAGATGACATTTTATTAAAACAGTGTATGTGGAGAGGAGGGGGGGCCATTATCCGGGGCCCATTTCCTCTACATAGAGTTGTTTTGGTATGTGCTATGAGCTCGTAAAGTTTGTCCGTCCGTCTATTAGCACGGTAACTTTCGAAGGAGTTGATATAGTTTGTTCAAACTTGGTTTAGGGATTCTTTGGGTCAAAGTACAGGTCAGTTTCGTAGATGGGCTGTGTGTCCCCATGTTTAGGGGCGGGCGTTCAAATGAAAGGGGTGAAAAAAAGATATTTTTGTAAAACTAATCGTCGATTTACGTGTAGGGAGAGATGCTTAATCCATATCTGAAACTTGTCTTCGCTCCAGACAGATCGTTCGCCTGAAATCCGGTCAAAACCGGAAAAAGTCAAACTTTCATCTGAAGTTGATTAGAAGTTCGATGTTGTAGTAAGCAGACACAGTAGTCCGTTTCTGAACTTTATTTTCTTGCTGTTCAGCAATGAGCATTGTGTCTCCCCTACCCTAAGATATTTTTTTTTTTTGCAGATGAACCAGCCGACGAGAAGAAGCCAGTGAACGACAACGGTAGTGACAGCTCTGCTGGTTCCTTCGAGAAAGTTGGTCGCGCTAAAGCTGACTAACTTAATTGTCCTTAAATGTGCTGCTTTCGTACTAAGACGGTATAGCTGTGTAGCCTAGCTTAAATTTTTTCACTACACGCAGTAACAACAGAAATAGCAAGTCTCGGTTTCCACAGCGTTCAAATTTCGCAGTCGGATCGGAGAGTCGGTCTTAGTTTGTGCTGAACGAATCGACCATTCGCACCCGATTTCGCCTTGGATTCGATGGAGAACCAGTTTGGGAGCTGATCGGGCAGGGTATTCTTCTCGTCCATATTGCCTATAGCAAGAACCTGTAATGCCACTGTTAGGTAGAACTCCTGCTTCTGACCTATTTACACATCCTTGCTCTGCCTATGAAATTCCCAACCCGAATTAGCGCTATCGCTGTGCCTCTAACTTCTACCAAGAACAAATAATCAGATAGAACTTATATCTTTAGTCGCATGCAGTGACTATGAAATACCCGACAAAATTGAGCGGACCTAGAGGTATTTACTCTAGCTTTGAGCTGATACCCGTTTACTCCTCTTCCGTCTTCACCGTTGCTTATCGCACAAGAAATATTGAAGGAGGCTAGTAGGAGGCGTACTCCGCGCGCTGACCCGCTCTGGAGCGCGTCCATAGAACCAATCAGCTTTGATTGCTAGAATTCCAGCGATATAGCTGATTATAGAGGTAACGAAACGTGATGTGGCGCGAAGCTAGTAACCTCCGCTCGTTTGCATCGGTAGCCGGCCGTATTTTACTCGACTCAGCATGTTTGTATGACCGAGATAAGGAGACAGCAGTTCTATCTCGTTATTTGTTCTTGCTTCTACTTTCTCACATCTCTGCAACCTACGGTAAACAGGCACGGACAAAGAGATCCTAGGTAGTTAACAGAGCCGGTGCCCCCTTTTTGGTAATTTATTAAACAATAACTTTACTTTTATCTTTTTTTTGTTTAACGTTCTCTGACATTAGATAAAGCAGACCTAGAAATGAAATAGAAAAGTACCAACTGCATTTTATTACATATTATAACTTTAACATTTACATATAATTACAAGATGCCGGGGAACCTTCCGAAGTTAAGGCCCTAGGCATTATACCAAGACGTATGGTGTAACGCAGGTGGTGCATGAGCTATCGGGTAAGCACCTGCTCAGCCCCTACGGAACATGACTTCATTATTGTTTCTTGCATGTATGCTGTTCAATCGCCAGATTTGTGATCCTTCCTGTCCAATGCGCCCATCATAAAATTCCTCTCGGATTAGTTCTTTTTTGGCCGCTAGGTGCGCTATCGTAAAGAAAACAAGGACACATTACTTACAAAAACACATTACTTCTTTGCTTACGTTTATACAGGTTTGTTTTGCTATTTTCAATTCCTCTTAGGCCTAACCATGTTTAAAACTGTTTAAAATGCCTCTTCCCCTCTTTTTGCTTTACCCAACTCTGTTCTGCCAAGCGTCATCAAGTTTGTCATTTCTGGCTTCCGACTTCAGTGCTGAGTGCTGGCTGACTTTTCAACGGGGCTGATGCGCGACTCGATATGAAGCGAAAGCCTAATCGCTTATTCACCCGTCAGATAACTTATCCCCCATCTCACGTGTGATTGTCATTGTTCCTCTAGCGCGTCTGGCGGCAATTCGTCATCGGATTTTATGAAGGACGTATGCACGCCACTGCGCTGAGAAAAAATCCGCGATTGTATCCCGAAATACTTAGCATGTGCTGCCATCTGTTTTGCTCGACACCATCAAATATTCCTTCAGCCCAAGCTGACGGCGAATCATATTTCAATACAAACGGATACGTCAGCTGAATTTTATTAGAGCTATATTTCGGCCCTTCTCGGCAAGGGTCCTCTTCAGGCTCAAGCCGGAAAATGAACTTGTGGAAAAGCCATCAACGGTGCCAGATTACCAAAGGGCAGAGTAGGCCCCTGCCTATGGGTCCCGTGTCTTGTAGGGGCCCCGCGACAAAGGTTCAGTTCAGTTTAGTTTATTCATAAAAATAAAAAACACCATTAACTGTTTATGGCCCCACCATAAGGCCTGGCAATGGGCGGGACTTATTCTTTATTCATCCAATCTGAACGGAAACAAACCAAAGAAATCAAAAAAGAAAGAAAAAGAAATAGAGAAAAAGAGAAGAAGAAAGGAAGAATGAAGACATAACAAACTGACAAGAAATATCCACTAGCGAACGATCTTCCATCACCAAAGCGCCCTTATTATTGATTTGAACTTGAAAGAAAATTACGTTTTTGGTGAAAACTACGTGCTTCTAATATGGTAATCTCTTTCGACCTTAAATTATCTTCTAGGAGATTATTTGCAAGGGGGTCCCGAAACATTGACTCAATAGGGCTTCACCAGGGTTTAATCCTGCACTGACCATAGGACTAGTGTATTGAGCATTGTAGAGATGTGACGTGACGAAGCATAAGTTTCGGGTACAGTGATATCACTCTCTCGGGTCGGGAATTGCATGGTTGGAGAGAGGATGCTTCGCAAGAAGTGGAAGAGGGATGTTCTACCGCATAGTAATATTTTAAGTTCTTTGTAATGTGTAGGGGGATGTTCTACCGCATAGTAATATTATAAGTTCTTTGTAATTTGTACAATTAGGGAAGTGGAGTTCGACATTCCTGGTTCTAAAAGTGTGATATATAAGTTTAGGCTATTTTGAAAGCAAGAACTGGTCTGTCTTTTCAAACGTGATATGGTACTCATTCGCTATATTGTCTCATTTAATGAAAGCTTGTATTTTATGCATTTGAAATTTTTGTGTCGGTTTGGAAATGAAATACTTTGGAGGTTAAAGTTGAAATCTGCCAGGGAAACAGAGTTCCTTCCGTGAACCTAGGTACAGAGTAGGCTACAGTCGTTCAGAGAGCCTTTAAGAACCCAGCATCACCGAAAAGCCCTCATAGCACATAGACAGGGGCATCACTATGGGAGGGGGGGGGGGACTCCCCCCCCCCCCAAATGTCTTGAGGTCTTGCGCGGAGCGCCGAAAAACACAGACGAAATTAAATTTGTCATGCTTTTATCGGGCGTCGGTCGACTCGTCGGCACATCGGGTTCTTTTTACACGCAAGAAATCAAATTCTACAAACATCTGTCGGGCAAAACACAGAAGAAATCAAATGCTGTATGGTTTCGTCGGGCGTCGGCATTCTCGTCCGCACATCGGGTTCTTTTTGGGATCCCAAAACGTAAGTTGAGGGATACTTATGACATCGCAAAAGTTGTCCGTCTGTCCAGTCTGTAAGCACGATAACTCTCGAAGGGAATGAGATATTTTGATGAAACTTGGTGTGAGGATTCGTTGGGTCGGCGGACCAGTCGAGTTCGTAAACGGGCTTTGTAGCCCTACATTTAGGGGTGGGGGCGGGGGTTCAAATTAAGGGGCAAACAAAATATTTTGGAACAGCTAATGTGATAGTCGATTAGTATTCATTCAGCCGTCGTACTGAAAGGACGCATTGATGTGCGCTGTTTGCTGACGTCATAGATCCGAAATGATTGCCGAGACGAGTGACATGAATTTGATGTATTCGCCCGTGCTGAATTTTGTTCAGTATAACAGGGAAAAGGGCGTGGAAGATGAGATAATTAAGAAGTTTGGAAGAGAGTTCTCTGAACACGATCTCGTGATGAAAGCTAAGACACTTCTCTGCTCGATTGTAGACCCTGATGTACCGCCGAAAAAACGTCAAGGCCCCAATGCCGTTTTCAGTCATTTTAGTGACATGCTGGAAATCTTCGCAAAATGTGATACTGATGGCACGGAACTTCCTAATTTCGTGATACTGTCACCATTCGAAGTGCCGTGTATTCCCGCCAGTGCCTTCGCGCGACTGAACGCGAAGTTGAACAGTTTAGAGGAAATGGTGAAAACCCTATCAAATCAGTTTGGTTCATACAACGGACAGTTCCCGGAACTTCCTCGAAAGGCCGCTCCAGCAGCTGATACACACGCAATGGTTGTTGTTTCAAAGTTACCTGAAACACTCAACGACCCCCTCCTCCGGAAGCAATTGATCGACCAAGTTAAAGGCCACGAGTCCATATCGAGTGTGCGCCCCAAAGGGAACAAACTCCTCGTAAATATTGAAAAGTCCGTAGCCGCCGATTTCTGTTATTCCATCGTATCTATAGTGACTGGCACAGTCACCAAAGTCGTCTCCAAACGCCACTTTGGACTCCTAAAAGGTATCCCAGT
This sequence comes from Branchinecta sandiegonensis, assembly GCA_030848855.1. NCBI lineage: Eukaryota > Metazoa > Arthropoda > Branchiopoda > Anostraca > Branchinectidae > Branchinecta > Branchinecta sandiegonensis. The sequence continues at coordinate 4,243,106 of JAUPMV010000020.1, forward strand.
CTCTTTCGAGGTCAGTAACTTCGCTGGCTACCCGGGCATTTCTGGTGTGAAACGGCCCAAGCCGTAAAAGTCGAGTTCATCGATAGTTTTGAAAAAGCTAAGGCTCTCAAGAATGGACTAAAACTCGGATACGAATATTTCTCCGTCTATGATTTCATTGAAACGCCCCGTTGCTGCTTCCGCTGCAGATCTCCTGAACATTTCCAATCCCAATGCAGTAGCCCGGTAGAAAAATGTGCGCGTTGCGCTGGCAACCACGCCATATCAAAGGACTCTCCCTGCACTAACCCCCCCAAATGTGCGAACTGCGACGGAGACCATCCCTCGTATAGTCTGCTATGCCCAGTGATGAAAGCACGTGCTGTAGGTGGTGCCCGATAATGACACACCCAATATCTATCGTCAGCTTCAACATAAATGGAACCCGTCACAAAGAGCACTACATAGATGAGCTACTGTTAAACTACGACATTGTGCTCCTTCAAGAACACTTACTCACGGCCGCTAGCTCGAACGCCCTTAAAAGAAGCACTGACCATTTACTTTTTCTTACGAATGCTCGAGCCACTTCTGGGCGGCCATCCGGTGGCCTTGCGTGTATGATCAATCGGAAATTTAGTGCTTTATCACCGGTGTGCTACCATAGTGATGAATATATTTTAGCAGTGAGACTTGGTAAAGTGATTCTGGTCAATATATATCTACCGTGTGATCGTAAAAATTTGATTTCCCTCAACAAGTTTTCAAAAGCTTGCGCTTCGCTTGAGAGGCTGCTAAAGTCAATTGTTTCGCAGGGTTACCAATTTGTTATTGCAGGAGATTTTAACAGTGATTTACTAAAGCCGTCAGCTCGAACTGATTTAGTACTTGATATTCTTCCAGATTATAAGTTAGTTCATAAGGATAAAATGTACACTTATGTTCATAATTCTGGTAGCTTTTCGAACATTGACCATGTTGTTGCCTCTCCCTCTCTTGATATTTCGTCTATATTAGTCACTGAGGATGAAAATGATGTGGATCATTTACCTCTTTCATTTACAATTGCTGCAACTGATATAGCACTTTCATCTATTAGATCTGATAGAAGTCATAAGTGGTTTATACGTAGGAACTGGAATCGTGCTGATTTGTTGCTGTATACTGTTACGCTATCTTCCCTCCTTAGTAATATCAAAGTTCCATTCCACCTTTTGCAGGCTTCTGAGCGGTATTCAAATGACAATTCGTGTCTTAATAATTATTACGACCAGATCGTTTCGAGTTTGAGGTTGGCGGAAGAAGTGGCCGTGCCGGAAGAAAGAATTCGAAAAAATACTCGGAAATCAAATTGGTCTCTTGACCCAGAACTGAAATTAGTGAAGAATAAGGCTAAGTTTTGGTTAAGACTTTGGGTTTCTTGCGGCAGACCACGTTCTGGCACCGTGTTTGATATTAAGCAACGGACTAAGCATATTTATAAGAAGCATGTTCGTTCGATCAGTTCAAAAGGACTCGAGTTCCCACGTACACAAGGTGATTGGTCAAATGTAATTAATGCAGACAAAATTGATGGAAAGTCGTCGCTCAGTGTTATCAGTGATTCCGCATGGAATTCATATTATACGTCAATGTTTAGTGCCGCTAATTTTTATGTTCATGCCGTTTATTCTAAGCTGCTGAGTGCTTCACTTCCCCCATTTCTCACTCAAGCACATATTCTCCCCGTGTCTTCGTCATCGGTCTCACTTGCTATTAAGCGTCTCCGTTCCTCTTCTGTTGATAACGACGGAATTTCGGCTCGACATCTAAGAATAAATTGTCCACCTCTTGAGCAACATCTTCAATTGCTCTTCCAAATGTGCCTGAGTTCCTCTGCCGTCCCCAATAGTTTTCTTTGCGGAATTGTAACATCAATTATTAAAAAAGGCAAACCCCCTTCGGAGTGTACCTCTTATCGTCCCATCACCGTTTCATGCACGATTAGCAAAGTCTTCGAGTATGTACTACTCCCCTCATTTATTAATAATGTTAACTTCGGAGAAAACCAATTGGGTTTCCAAAAAGGTATTGGTTGTCAACATGCCCACCGAGTTCTTTCGTCTCTCCTGGTTGAGGCAACTAAAAAAGGCTTGGAACTGCATATTTGTGCTTTGGACCTGTCGAAAGCTTTTGATAGCATTGTACATACCCAAGCCCTTTTCTCGCTTTTTTCACATGGCATAAATATTTCTATTATTTTTTTATTACGTTATTGGTATACAAATTCTTTTCTGCGCACTAAAGTGGATGGACAGATATCCGATTTTAGAATCCCGATAAAACGTGGCGTTCGACAGGGCGCGGTTCTCTCACCATCCATTTTTAAAATGTGCATCTCTAACATCCTGTCTTCTATACCTACCACTTGTATTATTAATTCCATTAATATCTCTTATATTGCTTATGCCGATGATATTCTGCTGATAAGTCGAAGCAAGACCGGATTAAAGAAGTCAGTTTCTTTTGTTTCAGCTGCTTTCGACCGGATCGGTCTGGCTCTGAACGTTAATAAATGCGAATACTTATCTTTCAATTCAACTAACCAAGAGCCGCTTATTCTCCCAACTAAGACTATCCCCCTTGTCACATCTCTTCGGTGGTTGGGCATCCACATTACTAACAGCCTCAAATCGTTCCGGTCTCAATCGATTAATGATGCAAAAAGAAAGATTCAAGTATCATACTCGAAAATCGTTGCTAATCGTGGGAAATACAATAAAAAAGCCCTTAGTAAACTTTACAGCAGTTTTACTGACCATTCTATCTTATTTCTTTCCGGCCTCTCTTCAGTTTTAAAGAAAAAAGACCTTCATTCCCTCCGTTCTTGTTATTACCGATATGCAAAATTCCTCCTTTTCCTACCTCCCTGGTATAAAAACAGACATCTGATTTCGCGTTACAAGCTTCCGGATATATCGCTGAAACTTTCGGCCATAAGTAAAAAATTGTCCATAACGTCCCATCTCAGCTTCCCCGCACATCACGGCTTGTCCCTTCTTCTAGAGTGAATTCTAGTGTATTTTAGTGTTTTGTGTTCTTTTTCATTGTTTGTACTCCGCTATTCTGTCTTTTCAGCGGGTTATAAAAATAAATAAAATAAAATAAAATAAAATAAATTATGAGGTAAGCAGACATGCTGAACACGATGGTGAAAACCATTTTGTAATCGGAAAAGTAGTTCGCCCGGAATCCGGCCAAAACCGGAAAGTTTGTTAAAAGTAAAAGTTTTATTTGAAGTTGATTAGATGTTTGATTTAGAGGTAGGAAGACATGCTGAAGACGATGGTGAAAACCATTTTCTCGACGGACAAGTAGTTCGCCCGGAATCCGGCCCAAACCGGAAAGTTTGTTAAAATTAAAAGTTTTATTTGGAGTTGATCAGATGTCCGATTTAGGGCAAGAAGACATGCTGAACTTTTATGTGAAAACAAATTTCTTCCCGGACATGTAGTTCGCCCGGAATCCGGTCAAAACCGAAAAATTGTTAGAAGTTAAAGTTTTATTTCTAGCTGATTAGATAACCGATTTAGGAGTAAGAAGAGGCGCTGAATCCGTGTGTGACAATCATATTTTACCCGGACATATAGTTCGACCCGGAATCCGGCTGGAGTCGGAAAATTTGTTATAAGTTAAATTTGTATTTGAAGTTGATTAGATGTTCATTATTGGGGAAAGAAGATACCCTGAGTTCGTTTTTGAGCTTTCTTTTTTCGTCGGACAAGTAGTTCTAGAGTTCGGCCGAAACCGGGAAATTGGCAGAAGTGGCAGGAACTTTTCGTCAAAACAGATATGACTTATACGGGTAAACACACATGCTGAATCCATATCTGAACTTGGTTTTCTCAGATGATTAGCTATTTGGCCTTAATCTGTTTCTGAATTTTAATTGTAAGAATGTTCAAGGATTCTGGCGATGACTGGATGACGATGACTAAGACAAGACCCAGTTGTCTGGATCAGATATTGAATTTTTGGGATCCCATCGAAAAGTTTGGTCTTGTTACTAGTAAGAAATCTAATTCTGTAAACGATTATCGGGCGCATCCCGAAAGCTTACAGTTTAACTGAAAAGCCAACTTATGTTCGTATCATTTACCTGAATACACTGAATTTTTTGGATTCTGCTCAGAGATTTCTTGATTTTCCACTATCTGATCTAGTTGTACGTTCAGAATATCTGCGGCCGTCCCCATAACTCAAATTCTACTGTGACGCGGAAAATTTGAATCTCAACACAAACACGGCTTTTCAGTGGCCAGTGGTGAGCTTAGTGCCTAAACACATAACTTTCGTAAATCTTTTTCGTCTAGCATACAACACAGGTACAAGCGCATAGAGGTACCACAAATCCGACGGCGAAAGTCCACTATTCGAAAATCGATAATTCATAAATAGTGGAGCAACGAAATAACGCATTTTCATCGGGTCTTCAAGCCTGTATAAAGGACCTATCTCAGCCCTTTTCGGTTAAACTTTAAGTTTCATCGGCACATAGGCTTTTATTCAAACGTAAGAAATAAAGTTCTTTACGGTCTTGTCGGGCAAAACACAGAAGAAATCGAATTCTGTATCCTTTGGTCGGGCCAAACATTTGTCGGGCACCGTCACCCGCCGGCAGATCGGGATCTTATTATAGGCAATAAATTAAATTCCATAACCTTGTGTTGGACAAATTCCGAAAGTTTAAGTTTCGACGGCAGATCGAGATTCTACTACACACAAGAAATCAAATGACTGCAAAGTTTTGTCGGACAAAGACTGAAAATTGAAGCTTCGTCGGTTAATCCGGTCTTGGTTTTACACGTAAGAAATCGAATTCTGCAGACTAGTTGAAGTCTCGTACACGAATCGGGATCTTTTTTATACAGAAGAAATCAAATCAGATTCTGTCAACTTCTGTCGGGCGAAGACCATAAGTTTAAGTCTCGTCGTTGTACCTGTTTTTGGGATCCCAAAACGTAAGTTGAGGGATACCTATGACTTCGCAAAAGTTCTCCGTCTGTCCGTCCGTCTATAAGCACGATAACTCTCGAAGGGAATGAGATATTTTGATGAAACTTGGTGTGAGGATTCGTTGGGTCGGCGGACCAGTCGAGTTTGTAAATGGGCTTTGTAACCCTACATTTAGGGATGGGGGAGGGGGTTCAAATTAAGGGGCAAACAAAATATTTTGAAACAGCTAATGTGATAGTCGATTATGGGGTAAGAAGACATGCTGAACACGATGGTGAAAACCATTTTGTAATCGGACAAGTAGTTCGCCCGGAATCCGGCCAAAACCGGAAAGTTTGTTAAAAGTAAAAGTTTTATTTGAAGTTGATTAGATGTTTGATTTAGAGGTAGGAAGACATGCTGAAGACGATGGTCAAAACCATTTTCTCGACGGACAAGTAGTTCGCCCGGAATCCGGCCCAAACCGGAAAGTTTGTTAAAATTAAAAGTTTTATTTGGAGTTGGTCAGATGTCCGATTTAGGGCAAGAAGACATGCTGAACTCTTATGTGAAAACAATTTTCTTCCCGGACATGTAGTTCGCCCGGAATCCGGCCAAAACCGGAAAATTGTTAGAAGTTAAAGTTTTATTTCTAGCTGATTAGATAACCGATTTAGGGGTAAGAAGAGACGCTGAATCCGTGTGTGACAATCATATTTTACCCGGACATATAGTTCGACCGGAATCCGGCTGGAGTCGGAAAATTTGTTATAAGTTAAATTTTTATTTGAAGTTGATTAGATGTTCATTATTGGGGAAAGAAGATACCCTGACTTCGTTTTTTAGCTTTCTTTTTTCGCCGGACAAGTAGTTCTAGAGTTCGGCCGAAACCGGGAAATTGGCAGAAGTGGCAGGGACTTTTCGTCAAAACAGATATGACTTATACGGGTAAACACACATGCTGAATCCATATCTGAACTTGGTTTTCTCAGATGATTAGCTATTTGGCCTACATCTGTTTCTGAATTTTAATTGTAACAATGTTCAAGGATTCTGGCGATGACTAGATCTGGCTAAGACAAGACCCAGTTGTCTTTTTTCTGTACATAGTTCGCTCGGAAGTCGGTCGCAACCGGAAACTTGGCAGAAGTAAAGCAGGAAGTCTCGGTCAGTATTGTCAAAATGGATATGGCTTATAGAGGCATATCTGAACATGGTTTTCTCTGATCATTAGCCTGGCGAAGACTGGATCTGGCGAACACAAGACCCGACTATCGGAATCAAATATTAGATTTTTGGGATCCCATCGACACCTTTGGTCTTGTTTTTTTTGCTGCCCTTTTTGGTTGATTTTGCTGCAGACCGATGATCGGAAAAAGACTTATCGGCAAACCGGGACCTTATTTCTTATTTTGGTCGATTCTCGGTGTGGTCATAGTCTCGAAGAGTAAATTGAGGGACGCAGTGCAATGGCGATCGCAGTACTCCATTCGGTATTAAGCATGTCTTTTAACATGAAAACTACTTCTTTTACTGTAAATTCAGAACAAACCTACTTTGTCGTGGATGGCCACTACTTTTTTTGACGGACAGATCTGTGATTTCACAGGTAGCCTTACTTTTATTTGAGATCGCAAAAAGGCGCTCCACTCACCAGTGCTTCCAAAAAATTTCGCCTGCGGCTAGTTTCGTGGTATTCTCTATCTGGAAGAGCGGTGTAGCATTTAGTTGGCGTTTTAGGACTGAAATTCTTGGGGGTTTGAAACCCGTTAAAAGCTAGAATTTGTATGGTAAGTCTACTAAATTTTTCCAGAAAAAAGGCAGGTTTAAAAAATTTCGCCGGCGGCGCTTAGTTTAACTTGTACTGGGTAAGTCGTTGGAAGCTTCATTTTTTAACGAAGGCTGAAATGAAAAGCAGGATATGTGAATTGCAATAAACGAATTTACGTTAAAGGAATTATCTCAACTGATGCATTACAATTAGTTTTACACCGGTTCTCTACTTTGCTGGCGGGAAATGTACGCCGACGCGGCAACGGCGTGTTTTCTCGGCACAAACTGGACGCTCCCCCCCCCCCCAAAGGTAAAAGGCTAGTGACGCCCTTGTACATAAAGACAGCACTAACAGGCTGTTTATTCTTGCCGAACATTACATAAGAAGTCTCGTTTGCAGGAGGGCGTAATGCCTTGATGCTTTTTCTCCAAGCCTTCAGCTGTACTTTAAGCTTCGTGTGCGAATAAGTCTATCAGATCGGCTTAACAGACGGTGAAACCTACCACAGAACTGGAGACAACTCCATCTAGCGGTTACGTGGATGCTTCACTTTTGGGCATTTACCTTGTTCCCTTTCTTGTGACGACGAATGTCTTGTCGGTAAATCTGGGAAGAGTTTGTCGGTAAGAAGCACCGACAAAACTCTCCTCACTCCGCTCCTGATACCGACAAAAGGTCTGTCGGTAAAAATCGACATGAAGAGTGTATTCCACCCGTCTAACAATAGTAACTATTAGTTACTGTTTTCGTTCCAGCCTCGTGAAAAGTTACTAAGCTGACCGTTCCAACCTTCTCGAAATAGTAACTATTTACTTACCATGCTCGGGAGCGTGGTAACTATACGATATCTGTGATGTGATTGGCCCGATCAGCCCGCGGCACGATATTTTGTCGAAAATAGAAAAATGCGTTCCAGCCTTGACGCCAAGTAGACATGATCCGTGACGTCATTTGTAATAACCCGATGAAAAATTTATCTCAAAATAGTAGTACCAAGTTGTACGAAAAAGTACCATGCAGTACTAACTGATGCTACTAGATGCTTCTACTTCAAGGCTACCGTGTTACTGCAAACTACTGCATGCTGCTGTTAGCAAGACTGGATGCTACTATGGCAAGACAGGATGCTACTGGATACTACTACATGAAACTGGACTAGTCTGAGGCACATTAAATGATAGTATTCTTTGCTACTACATAGTATTAAATGCAACTTTTTCGTACAACTACCATACAGCTACACAGGCTACACATTTTCATCGGAACCACGGTAAGTAGGGTGGAACACGCTAAAAAAAACTCGTTTTTCAGTTACATCTCACCAACACTGACTGAGAAACATATGTTCAAACAATGCATAAAACGGATATGTCAGCTACGATGCTTTGGCAGCGATATTTCGGCCTTTCTTGGCAAGGGTCCTCGCCAGACTGTCAAACTTCAGGGTCAACGTTGGGGAAGGAACAACCTGCAATAAATAACTGAAGCTTCTACCAACTATAAATATCCTGAACGGAGAAATTACTTTGAAATACCATTGTCTCGAAGAAAAAACTATAGTCCTGCGATTTAATTTTTAAAACTGCTGCTGTTTTTGCTACTCGATTGGGGCAATGACAGGAAAGGTTTTATTCTGCCTTTTTATCAACTTAGGTTTTGTTATTAATAAGGGGCTGAGGCTTAAACTTTCTTCCATTAATAAAACCATTCCACGTTTCTGGTATAGTGAGTAGTCGCCTGTATCTCGGTTTATGCCGGCTTGGTTTTTCTCTATCTCGACGGCTTCTCGAAGTTTCTAACTACACTTTCAAATCTGCAGTTGCAGAAAATATTTTCGAGACCCTTCCCATTCGGTATATTTTGAAAAAGCCCAAGCCCTTGCAACGTGTACCGGACTCCATCAAACCATCAAAAAACCTTTCTTGTCATCGACTCAACCGAGCAGCAACAAGACCAAAGGTTCCGATGGGATCCCAACAATTTAAAATCTGATCCAGACAATTGGTCCTGTAAATATCCGGTCTTCGCCAGACTCCTTGAACATTTTGACTATTAAAATTTAGAAACAGAATAAAGCCACTGGCTAATCATCTGAGAAAATTAAGTTCAGATATGGATTCAGCATGTGTGTTTACATCTATTCGTCATATCCACTTTGACGAAATTGATCAAAATTTCCCTGCCTTATACTTCTGCCACATTATCGGTTTCAGCCGAATTTTGGCCGAACTACTTGTCCGGCAAAAAAATAAAGCTCAAAAACTAATTCAGCGCATCCCCTTACCCCTATATCGAACCTCTAATCAACTTCAGATATAACTTTTACTTTTAAAAATTTTTCCGGTTTCTACCGGATTCCGGGCGAACCTTATGTCCGGTTAGACAATGATTGTCATATACGTATTCAGCATGTCTTACTACCCCTAAATCGAACATCTAATCATCTTCAGATATAACTTTTACTTTTAACAAATTTTCCGGTTCTGGCCGGATTCCGGGCGAACTGCTTTTGCGACGAGAAAAAGATTTTCATATAAATGTTTAGCATGCCTTCTTTCCCCTAAATCAAACATCTAATCAACTTCAAGTACAACTTTTACTTTTAACAAACTTTCCGGTTTTGGCCGGATTCCGCGCGAATTACCTGTCGAGCAAGAAAATGATTTTCACATTCGTGTTCAGCATGTCTCCTTACCCCTAAATCGACTATCTCACTAGCTATTAAAAAATATTTTGTTCGCCCCACCCCTAAATGTAGGGCTGCAGAGCCCATCTACGAACTCGACCTGTCCCTTGACCCAAAGAATCCACACACCAAGTTTCATCAAAATATCTCATTCCCTTCGAGAGTTATCGTGCTCACAGACGGACAACTTTTACGGAATCATAGGTACCCCTCCACTTACGTTCTGGGATCCCAAAAACACCAGCCGTGTCAAAAAATAAATCTCAGGACTAGTTTTTTCCATACAATGGTATTTAAAAGTAATTTCCCCGAATAGGATATTTATAGTCGGTAGAAGCTTCAGTTATTTAGTGCAGGTTGTTCCTTCCCCAACGTTGAACTTGAAATTCGACAGCCTGACGAGGACCCTTGTCAAGAAGGGCCGAGATGCCAAAGCATCGTAGCTGACATATCCGTCTTATGCATTGTTTGAACATATGTAACCTACATTTGAGTGAATTATTTTTAAAAAAAATCTCCAGGGCTATTATAGGTTTTTCCGTCTTGACTTTTCGATTTTGTAATGATCGCGATCCGGGCTGGATTAGCTGCGTTTTTTGCCGTCATCCGACCTACAAGATTTCCCACTGTAATTGGTTTCTTCCTTCGGTTAACCGACCTGAGTTATTATAAGCTGTTTTTTTTGGCTCCGTTTGCCGGTCGGTTAACCGACCTGTGGACTGAGCCGGGAGCTCCGTCCAACCGACCTACGCTTTGGCACGGCGCGAAATTCAAAATTCTCATTGGAGAGACAGGCGCCGGTGACGGGAAGACGCCATTTTTTCTTATAAGCAGTTTATACTCTTGATGACTATCTCTCCCTGCCGATGCAGAATCTCCGGGTACCTACGCAAGGAAGGAAGAAACGGTGTCACAGCTGCGCTGACTCAGAATTTGAGTCATTTAGTTTGAGTCGCTACGGACACGTTTACTCCTGGCGTGTTTTGGACTTAGTCATATAGAGTATTAGAGCTCAGTCGAACCGACCGGCGAGACGAAAAAACTGTCAATAGGCAAATAGGTAGGTTAACCGACCTAGGGAGAAAGGGCAGAAAACACAGCTATTGTTAGAGATGCTTGCAAATAATTTACAAAGGATGTGAGCGGCGCGGTGTCCTGTCACGTTTCCAAGGTTCTTTTTTAGGCAGATCGGTACGTGTTTACATATTAATTATCTTGACAGGACTTATGACGTACATATACACTGCAGAAAGTTTCTCCGAGTAAGGAATAAAGTTAACTGCAGTATTTGCTACTGGGACTACTATTATCTCTACTGAGATAAGATTAATCCGAATTAGAGATAATATTATCTTTTTAGAGACAAGATTAATCCCAGTAGCAAATACTGCAAGATTTTTCTTTACAGTATACACCAGTAAAGCATCCATTTATGGCGCCACGTAAAGGGGTGCATCGACGGTACGTTTTTTTTTCCAGTCTGAGTAACCAAAACGAAATTTAACAATATATTAAATAATAACACTGATCTCATATCTGCTTAACAAAACATTCAAAATTCGTCCTAAATATTTCTCCAGACGGAGGAGAAGCAACAAAATCTGAGCAAAAATTGGCAAAGATTAGCAACTTTTAAAATCGAAACGTGCCATCAAAGATCAAACCTACAGCGTAGGCATGGATAATGCTGTAATGTACTTGATCTTCTGCCTATGCTACTCACCTTTCTTCTTTTTACCCTTTTTCTTTTCTGGAAGCATTCCTTTTTTCTTCGCTAAACACCGCTGACAGTACCAATTTTCAGACTCGGATGGGGCAACGCGAATACCGACACATACCCTGAAAATAAATACTAAATTATAAATGAACGTAAAAGCTAATCCTGAAAATCTAAACAGGAAACTGCGAAATCGGCAAATCCCCCCCCCCCCCCCCGTTATCTGCTCTGAAACTGCATCCTATCCAGTCGAAGGTGTTAGTTTCAGCCCGTAATTACGAACTATTCCACTCACTGGCGGATTTTGTTGGCACCAAATTAAGCGCCATTTTGGAAACTTTTCCATGATGAGTTTAAATCATGGAATGATTTAATTATGAAGACAATTTAATAATAAAGAAAATATACCCTCTATTGACGGTATATACAAAGGGTCGTGCTCGATTCCTGGAATCCCTTGACCCTCCAGTAGCCTCTATCCTGCAACTAAGTGAAACTTACAGAAATGGTATTTCTGTTTATTCAAATTACATAGCCTACTGTTAAGTAAAAATTGTATCTTGTTCCCTTTTGGGGATCCCAAAACGTAAGTAAGTTAGTTAATTATTAGTTAGGAAATGAGTTTTATGTACCCGCCCAATTGCAAGTGCTTTTTTGTACCTTTCTTGGGGCGGGTTACTGGCATCATAGTTAAATGTATTTTGGTCGTAAGAAATAAACTGAGCCTTATACCTATGACTTCGTAAAAGTTGTCCGTCTGTCAGCACGATAGCTATCGAAGGGAATGGTATATTTTGATGAAACTTGGTGTGAGGATTCTCTGGGTCAAGGGAAAAGCCGAGTTCGTAGATGGACCCCATAGTTGTATATTTAAGGGAGGGGGAGGGGTTTCGAACTAAGGGGCGAAAAACATTTTTTTTTAAAGCTTATGAGATAGTCCATTTAGGGGCAAGGAAACATGCTGAATCCAAATATAAAATTTATTTTCTCGCCGGACAAGTAGTTCACCCGGAACCCGACAAAAACCGGGAAATTTGTAAAAAGTAAAAGTTGAATCTGATGTTGATTAGAGGATCGATTCAAGGGCAAGGAGGCAGGCTGAATCCGACTATGAAAATTATCTTTCTCGCCGGACAAGTAGATCGCCCGGAATCCAGAAACTTAGCATGAAGTTTTAAAATCCAATGACATAGTCGATATAGGGCGAGAAGACATGCTGTTGCAGCGTTCGAAAATATTAAAGATAAACAAAAAGTGTATAAGTCCTAAGTCCCAACCTGCATTTACTGGGACGAAAAGGCAAAATGCATCAAACAACTTCCCGGTGAGCAATTTAATGAAAATTTGTCGACCAATTTTCGGAAAACACCAGTTCCTACCCTACCCCTTTATCCATACAAGCAGAAAGATCTATGTCGATGACGACGCATTTTAGACCTAGCGTACGCATTCTTTGGGCTTAGTCATGGCGGCAGTCTGTCAGTCGGGGGGGCGGGGGGGGGGGGGGAGTTGAGACACATTGTTCAAACTTCGTATGAGGATTCACTCGCAAAGTACAGGCCGGAGCAAAATAACACTATATAGGGAGTAGCCTTCGCAAACGGGCCGTACTCATGGCGCCACCCACTACGTTTGTGGCATTTAAAGCGAGACAAACTTGCGGATTTATAAATTTCTAGTAAAGCTAAGATGCGGCCTGCACACATCGAGGAAACAGAGGAGGTTGTATCTTTTTTCTGCAGTGTTCAGAATATGAAATTATACGAGCCAAAGCTGGTGTTGGTTGATTGAGTTTCAGTAGGGACGTTCGCTATCGCTAGTGGTGCTAGTGTCCCTGCTATTCGAGTGTGTGTCATTTTTTCAAGTCTTGGCGCTACTCCCTAGTGTTATTTTGCTTTGGTACAGGCAAAGTTCGTGGCTTAAGTAAAGCTCAGGATGCCGAAATCGAACGACTGCAGAAGAGAGCCTGCAGAATAATACTTGGTCACAATTACACATCTTACAACGAAAGCCTTCAAATCCTCGATATCGAAAAACTGTCTGAAAGAAGACATAATCTTCTCATGCGTTTTGGCCACCAAATTTTGAATTCTCAGCACCACAGGACCATCCTTCCGGACTTCGTTACACCCTCTCCTGGACACAACACGCGAAGCAAGTACGACCCAAAACCCAAGCTTGTTCCCCCACCTACAAAATCTTCAGAAAGATACCTAAATTCATTCGTTCCGTATTTTACTAAACATTTTAACTGTTCATGATTCATGTTCGTTTCTTATTTATTGTTTGTTAGTTTGTGTTTTATTTGTATTGTTAGCGCGTGTTTATTTTTCCAATTCCCGCCCGTGTTAGCCTAGTGCTATTATGGTTGAAAATAAAATTGATTGATTGATCTAATCAACCTCAGATGGGTTCTTTAGCCCTATATTTAGAGGCGGGTTTCGAATGAAGGGTAACAAATATATTTTGTAAGCTAATGAGATAGTCGTTTAAGGGGTAAGGAGGCCCGATGAGTCTATATCTGAACTTAGTTTTCTTGCCGACATTTGATTCACCTGGAATTCGGCCAAAACTGGAAATTTGGTCGAAAATCTGGAAATTTTCGGAAATTTGTTTCTGAAGTCGATTAGAGATTCGGTACTGGGGTAAGGAGACATGCTGAATAGAATTTTGAACTTCATCTCTTTGAACGATAAGCTTGCAAACTTTGCTAAAACCCGGAAAAGGTTGGATCTCAATGTCAGACATCGTGCTTAATGTCACTAGCTCTTTTACTCTCGCCGGGAATAACACTAAAATACGAGGAATTTGGTAAAAAAAAAAAGCTCTCTAAACTCTCTAAGACCTTTTTGAAGTCGATTAGAGATCAGATATCGGAGTAAACATGCTTGCCGATCCATATCTGAACTTGGTTTTCTCATTTGATTAGTATAGTTTGGCCGTAAGTTGTAAAAAAAAACCTCTAAAACGGTGACATTTTTTGCACATAATCAGGTGGTTGATTGTAGATAAGTAACAAAATGTGAAAGAGGTCTGGCGAAGACTCGGAAATCTACAAGATTTGATTGTCTGGATCAAGAAGTCCAAAAAATATTAAATTTTTGGGATCCCATAGAAACCTTTGGTCTTGTCTTACTTATCTCCACTTTATACAAATTTTATGGCAGCTTTTTCACTAAGCGACAACGGCGTTTTTGAGGCTGTCTTTACATGAGCGCGTGATCTATCCGAGGTGCCTTGACTGTCCGTATTACCAATACTGCAATTCCCATAAGGAGGTAACAAAAAAAGCGAATTTTCAGGTTAGCTAAAAAAAACGTTGTTTTTGCGCCGTTGCCCCGATTTGGAACAATGATCATTTTTCAAAAAAGGGAGTTAATTCCTATTGATCACTTAGCTATTTGAGTGTTACGAGAAAATGGAGACGACCAAACGACGCAGCTTGGAAAGCTCCTCTGGACTTGACACCTGGTTGAAATTTTTTTTTTTTTTTTTTTTGGGGCGTCTCAGACCGGGCAGGTCAAGCTCCTTTCCTTTCTTTCCTTTTTTTCTTTATTTTTGTCGAAGTTTTCGTTGTTGTTGATGTTTTGTTTTGAGGATAATTAGTCCCTTACAGGTTCGCCTCTGGGCACTGAAGAATCTATTTTTTTTTTTTAACAAACACTTCTTTCATTCATACGGAATTTCACTGTGTCGTTACAGTACAAAGAGTAGAAAAAATTGTGCTAAAAAACACGGACGTGATTCAGAAAATCCCCAAGTGTATTCTTATGGGAAATGCATTGAAGATTCTAGTTTTCTTTAATAAACCCTTCTTTCGTTCGAACGGAATTTCACAGTGTCGTTATGGTTCAAAGAGTAGAAAAAATTGTGCTAAACAGGACGGACGTGATTCAGAAAATCACCAAGTGTATTCTTATGGGGAATGCGCCTCAACGGACGCCAAAGTTTCAATCCCCCCCCCCCTTATCTGTACGAAAGAACGAACTGCTTACCAATGGTACCAGTCGTCACATTCATCACAACCGATCATGGGGGTTCCATCGTCTTGGCGACCACAGGTAGGACATATCCAGATTTTATTGCCCTCTTCGTCCTAAAATGCAAAAACTGTTAAGTTTCAGAAAGACCATGGGAACAAACGTGTTTAAAGCATATCGGACACGGAAAAGACTCGATACAGAAAATAATAGGTCATCTGTCAATACGTCTATCAACTACTTCCGAACATAACTTAACCGCATCCCGATGAAAAATGTGTAGCCTGCGTAGCTGTATGATAGTTGTACTAAAAAGTTGCATGTATTGACATGTAATAGTAAAGAATACTATAATTTAATGTGCCTCAGACTGGGCCACTCTTAAGCAGTATTATCAATATATTATTATAATATAGGCAATATAATTAAGCAGTATAGGCAAGGGCGCTTTGTTGATGGAAGATCGTTCGTTAGTGGATTTTCTTGTCAGTTTGTTACGCCTTCATTCCTATTTTCTTCTTCTTCTTTTTTCTCTCCTTCTTTTTCTTTTTTTGATTTGTTTGGTTTGTTTCCCTTAAGACTATATGTATAAAGAATAAGCCCCGCCCATTGCCAGGCCTTATGGTAGGGCCACAAAGAGTTAATGGTGTTTTTATTGTTTATGAAAAAACTAAACTGAAACTGACTGAAACTATCCAGTAGCATCCTGTCTTACTATAGTAGCATCCACTCTTGCTATAGTAGCATCCAGTCTTGCTAATATAGCATGAAGTAGAATGCAGTAACACGGTAGCCTTGACAGAGAAGCATGTAGTAGCATCAGTTCGTACTGCATGTTACTTTTTCGGTCAACTTCATACTACTATTTTGCGATCAATTTTTCGTCGGGATGGCAGTAGTTTTGAGGCAGCGCTGATGATACAGTTAAGATGGAACTGTACAAAAGACTTGTAACCGTAACGCATGAACTAGAAATTATTCACAACTGGATATCCATGTCTGGTAATCCAATAGTTGCGTTTTCGCTGATACCATGGTAACTGTTACCACGGTAACTGGATCTGCAATTAGTCGTTTTTGCAGTTATCGTGGTATCTGATACACGGTGCTCTGCAAAACCGACTATTGCCGAAATTGCAATTTTCGAAGTCATCCCAAAAGAAAAACAGATATCCAGTTACATCACTAAGTGCTAAACTTCTTTCTCACCAATCTGACAAAATCTGATGAAAGTGAGATGACTTTTCAGATACCACGGCCAGTTACCACGGTCGGACCGTAGTATCTGAATATCTGATACCACGATAACTGGCCAGATACCACGATAACAGCAAAAACGCCTTTTGACCGTGGTATCAGATACCACGATAACTGCAAAAACGACTTTAGACCGTGGTACATGGTATCAGCTAATATCGCAAACCAGGGCCCTACTGCCAGAGCTCCGTGGCGCAAATGACTAACTTTGAAGATGGGCATGGGTGTCCTTAAGCGGGAAACGTTGTAAGAGTGAACTGAATGTAAAATAAAATAAAATACCTTTTGTTTGTTTCCGGTGTATTTGATGGTAAGAACAATTTGGTTCCCAATTGTAAGACATGTAGGGGACTTGTAAGTAACAACTGCCTGTTAGGGCATAATCATCTCCGGCGATGATGGGTTTGCAACTTTTGCTAGTTGGTATAGCACTACCTGTTATTTGTTCCCGGTGTACTGGGACTTGTAAGTAAAAATAGGTTGCTAAAGGGGGATCACGAGGGGTTAGAAATTTGTGCAAATTGGTTCATATTTTATTTGATCTCTATAAATCTGGGGGAAAGAAAATTCGTCTCCATGCTCTACCACTGTAACATTTAAGTGTTTACGCAACGGGTATAAATGATAATGTAAAACAATGAGGCAGTTTCGCAATAACTGACAGAGACATCTATGGTATTTTGACCCTGAAAAGTTACGGATAGCTTTGTAATACAGACTAGGTTATATATAAGATAATGTTCCAAGTTTTCATCCGTCACGATGTCAACGATTGAAAAGGATCAAGTTCAACTGGCTGCAAACTCAGTTTAGTCCCTTCTTCCGATAAACTTTTTTTGTTGTTTTTCAGCGCTGAGTCGCCAATTGATTACTGATCGTGTTCTTCCTGAAACATACTGTTTTGAGAGCTTAGATGGCTTAACTTCAGCATTTAACCGATGACTTTAGTCGCTCGCAACACTTTAGTTGGCGAAGCCGAACAAAGGTTACCGCAACACTGGACGTTGCCCAGGCAACGTAGATCTAGTTTATTTTGTGTTACTTCGCTGTATGTAACAAGCGGGTTACAAATAAATTATTATCATTGTACTTCCACCCGAGGAGCATTTTTTTTCACAGTTCACTTTTTTGCGGTTGTCAAGTCGTTTAGTTGTTCAGCGTTTGTACGGAATTCAAAAACAGTGACAAATAGGCGGTGTCAGTGGTTCGATAATATTTGAAACGCGGAGGCGCATTCTAGTGTTAAATTTAATTTCGGATACCTAGAGTACTTACTGTGTGACCCCTATAAGTGTTACGTTTCGCAAAAACATAACAGATAAAAGGGCTATAACATTGTACTCTTGGGATCTGTCACAACGTTTAACACAATAAATGTTATCAAATATCTGACTGTGAACCCCCTTATGTTCACACTATATTTTATACTCACAAAATATGATCCCACTGATTCGGCGACCGGTGGTGCGTCGGCAGGTTTCTTTTTGGCTACCTCTTTCGGAGATTTCTCCACCTTCGGAGGTTTCTCCTTTTTGGGCTCCTTTAATTTTGGTGTTTTCGCCAGTTTCTCTTTCTTAGCTTTTGGCTCGGGCGTTTTTGCTGGCACGGGGGTGACTGCAGCCGGTAGCTTTTTGACTGGAGGTGGTTTTGGCGTAGTTGGTTTCGGCGTTGGTGGTTTCGGGGTGGGAGGTTTTACCACCGGTTCCGGTTTTTTGGGCTCCTCCTTCTTGACTTTGGGTTCTTCTTTCTTGATTTTGGGCTCCTCCTTCTTGTTTTTGGGTTCTTCTTTCTTGACTTTAGGCGGTGACTTTTTGGGTGGTTTCACCTTCACTGTTGGTGCAACCACCTCCGGAGGTTCAGGCTTGACTTCTGGAGGCTCGCGAGGGACCTCGCGCTCTTTTTTCGGTGGTTTCACAGATCTGAAACGGAGCTCTGAATTAACGCAATTTCAATGTTAACGCGCTGATGATTTTAGCGCGCTGAATAGGATGTACTTGCTCTGTACCAACACTACATATCACTTCAGTAAAAAAAAAAAAGGTAACAGAAAGGTAACAAAACATGGATACTTATATTTCCGCTGTTTCCGGAACAAGAGATGGGCAAATCCGAACTCAAATGCAATAAGTAAAGTATTAGTTTTTTGTTAATACCGTAAGAAATATTTTTGAACTGTAAACTGGTCGATTGACTAACTTTCTTCCATAAGCACAATGAATCATCAGTGAGTAATTAGCAGTCATATCCGTGAATTTTTACGAATATTCTGGATGTCTCCTTTCATTTTTGGGATCCTAAAACGTAAGTGTAGGACCGGAGACCCAAAAGCTTACTAAAATTGTTCGGTATTTTTTTCGATAGCAGAAACATAATCCTAAATAGGCTATCGGTACAAATCTCTTCGGTATAATGATCGGGATTCGGTATAATTGCCAGTATTCCGTAGTTATTACGAATTTGGTGAGAGACTTCACTGAAATCATTTGGTAGTTTTTCGATACCAGAACTATTCGGTATATTTATGGAGATTCGGTAGTAACACAGAATCCCGAATAAGTTACCGGTTCAAATGATTGGGATTCGGTAATTTATTCGGTATGATTTTCAGGATTAAGTAGTTAACCACGAATCCGGACTTGTGTTCCAGATTCAACGAAAGTATACCGAATATGAATATTGTTCGGTAGTCTTTCGATACCAAAACGGTTCAGTATAATAACCGGGATACGGTAGTTATACAGAATCCCGAACATTATACCGGTCTAAACTTATTCGGTAGAATAACTGGGATTCGGTAACTTATTCGTTATAATCGCCAGGATTCGGGAGTTACCACAAACCTCGAAACTCGGAAGAGGTCAAGTGAAGCACTGGTCGCAAACAAAAGGGATGATCTATGATTTCATCGATAGTTCTTACTTTTATGTTGGATCCTAAATCGAACATCTAATTTACTTCAAATAAAACATTTAGTTTTAACCAACTTTCCTGTTTTTGTCGGATTCCGGACGAACTACTTGTCCGGCGAGAAAATGGTTTTCATCATCGTGTTCGGCATTTCTTCTTAACCCTAAATCAAACATCTAATAAACTTCAAATAAAAACTTTTACTTTTAACCAACTTTCCGGTTTTTGCCGGATTCCGGCCGAACTACTTGTCCGGCGAGAAGATAATTTTCATCATCGTGTTCAGCATGTCTTCTTACCCCATAATCGACTATCACATTATCTTTTCCAAAATATTTTGTTTGTCCCTTAATTTGAACCCCCTCCCCGACCCCTAAATGTAGGGCTACAGAGCCCATCTACGAACTTGACCTTACCCTTGACCCAAAGAATCTTCACACCAAGTTTCATCAACATATCTCATTCCCTTCGAGAGTTATCATGCTGACAGACGGACGGTCGGACAACTTTTGCGATGTCATAGGTATCCCTCCACTTACGTTTTGGGATCCCAAAAAGGAGCAAAACAAATAAAGGGCAATTCTGACGTTCTCACGGATTGTCTTTTCATAAAGCCAAGCGAGACTCAGCCGGGCGCACGAACAAACGAAACAACAAAAAACAACAACCCTTTCCACGTCACTCTCCAGAACTAGCGAAGCACATGAACAACATCGGAAAGCGAAGCGAGTTTTAGCCGCAGTCGCAAGCGAACCTATAAAATTTGACTGCTTGATTCGAAGTGAAAAAAATATTATATGTTTTGGGTTTTTGCCAGGTTTAAAAAATATGAGTGAGTTAACGGTAAAGAAGAAAAGATATTTAATGGTTGTAAAATATGGTAGTTAAACTTAATATTGTTAGAAAAATAAAAAAAGGGTAGATTTCGGTTGCAGATTCAGACCTTATGAAGGAAGGGTTTTTTGAAAGAGGGAGTGAGTTTTTACGAGACTGTTTAATAGAAAAGTGAAAAGTTTTAAAAGAGAAGTTAATTTAGAGTTGATTAAGTATAAAAAGATAGTAGGTTTAAGACGAAAGTGTAAGTGACTTTAAAGGGGGCCACAAAAAATGGTCTTTCTACCACACACACAATGCTAACCATCTCTACTGTCACTATGAATGTTAAAAACCACTAAAAACACCGTAAAACGATGAGTAAAAAAAAAAAAAAATTTTCCTAGGTTTGAAATAACTCTGTCTGGATTAAATCTCAGACGATTATCCCGCACAGCTGTTATGGCACGTAGGGAGCCAAGGGTCGAAATAATAATTTCCATCTAATGCTCCAACTGTTTATTACAAATACAGAATTATTAAACCAAGACCAGTGTGGTACCTCTGAAGACATACAAAAATTATCAGTTAGGTCTTATAATTCTTTGCTAATCAATCCTGGAAAATTCCGCCATCTAGAAAAGAAGACGTTGTGCATGGGTTTTTTCTCGAGCCAAAACAGCAACTCGGCAATCGAGTTCAAATCTAAACAAACCCGTGGCATGCGATCACTAAGAGCAGGTAAACCGAATGTTAGGATTAGATCTTTAAAGTAGGGTAAACTGTTAGGTAAATTTTGTATTAACGTCACTGAGTTGGAGGTGGAGACGTAGCCACTTGTTTTAGTCGATCTAAAGCAAGAACAAATAAAAAACAAGCTATGCGGGATGCGGATAAAAAAAAAAGCGCACACGTCGGATAAGCCAGCGGAGCTTTCCAGGCCGCCAGAATCGCCCTTAATTTAACATTGTTAGGTATAGGATTGTAGACTTTGGGTCTGAGTTTTCCGCGTTAGGTAAAATGAGCCGGGAAGTTATTGCAAAGGTTTTCCGACTCTTTCTTGATTGTCTGATCAAAGTGTTCGATACGAGTTTGATCAGAAATGAGATCATGAAGGTTTCAAGGTTTGTTGTACCACTATACTGTAGTATTATAAACTCTTGGTCGCACAAAGATTGAACCAAAGTGTTAGCTTACAGGATTTTTTTTTGCGAGAGGAACTAGTCAGTGGAATGAACGTTTTGTAATGTTTGATAATTCTGCGACATGGCAAGTTCGGCCACAGCATGGCCTGAAAAAAACTGATGAAATCTTACCGGCCTCGGTTAGTTTGTTCACTATTTTGTACATATTTTTAAGGGCTCCGAATTAAATTGATTTATTTTGCAGTAACATTTGTTACCATAGTTTATTTTAAATTGTAACAAATGTGTGACGATGTGATCTTGTGTGACTATCTATACTACTATTATAGTACAGTGATGGTAACCCTGTAGCTACCGAGCATCAATGGCACATTCGTATTTTATTTTAAATTGTAACAAATGTGTGACTACTTGTGACTATGTGACCTTGTACGACTATCCACCACTATTTTTGTAAAGAAAATATGGAATTAAAATAACCAATTTTAGTACAGTGATGGTAACCCTGTAGCTACCGAGCATCAATGGCACATTCGTATTTTATTTTAAATTGTAACAAATGTGTGACTACTTGTGACTATGTGACCTTGTACGACTATCCACCACTATTTTTGTAAAGAAAATATGGAATTAAAATAACCAATTTTAGTACAGTGATGGTAACCCTGTAGCTACCGAGCATCAATGGCACATTTGTATTTTATTTTAAAGCGGGCCACAAAAAATGGTCTTTCTACCACACACAAAATGCTAACCATCCCTACTGTCACTATGAATGTTCAAAACCACTAAAAACACCGTAAAACAATGAGCAAATTAAAAAAACCCACCAAATTTCCTAGGTTTGAAATAACTCTGTCTAGACTAAATCTCAGCCGATTATCCCGGACAGCTAGCTGTTATGGCACGTAGGGAGCCAAGGGTCAAAATAATAATTTCCATCTAATGCTCCAACTGTTTACTACAAATACAAATAAAATATAAAACCAAAACCAGTGTGGTACCTCTGAAGACATAAAAAAATTATCAGTTAGGTCTTGCAATTCTTTGCTAATCAGTCCTGGAAAATTCCGCCATCTAGAAAAGAAGACGTTGTGCGTGGTTTTTTTCTCGAGCCAAAGCAGCAACTTGGCAATCGAGTTCAAATCTAAACAAACCCGTGGCATGCGATCACTAAGAGAAGGTAAACCGAATGTTTGGATTAGGTCTTTAAATTGTAACAAATGTGTAACTACTTTGACTATGTGACCTTGTATGACTATCCATCACTATTTTTGTAAACACAATATGGAATAAAACGAATTAATTATAGTACAGTGATGGTAACCCTGTAGCTACCGAGTATCAATGGCACATTCGGAAAAAAAAATAGTGCGACACTTACAATGTCATGCCGAAAGTATTTACGACACCCCTTTTAACATATTTGGCAGGTAACAACCCTCCCTCGTTAAAGGACTCGTCGTACCTATAATGCCAATGCAACCTACTTCCGTAATCACTCCATCCATTCTTAAACCCTGAGACCCGAATTTCACACGGTATATCCTATATCCTCATGATTTTCTCACTTGCCTTGTTAGGCTACCTTGAGTGTGAATCATGAGTCGACGGTTGTTTGAGAGAAGTTCATTCATCAGAACAACCGGTTCTGTAAATTTGTCTCTGTTTTTGCTAGAAGCCAACGGGCCTTTGAAACGACCAAAATCGTGAGTAATTTGTTGAAAGAACGCAGTTTTAAAGTATTCAACTATTTCAAAATACTGGAACATGAGAAGTAAATAGTGCGAGGGGTCCTTTAAATGGCGTCGTTGAGAGACACGATGGGCAACTAGACTTTCCAGATATTTTATTGAGAACGTAAGAAATTAGGAACAACACAAACAGGCACTAGCGTAGTCATCGTTTCGAATAAGCACAAGTTTGAAACATTGGTTAGTTATGTGGAGAGATCAGTTACACAGGAATGAGAGATGTTTTGTACAATCAACACACGTCATTAAGACACAACAGTTTCAATGGTACATCAGAAGTAAACAGAAAATACTGGTGGAATTCAGAGATCACGTAGAGTATGTACAAAACAATATTTCGGAAACTCATCGATAAGAAGTAGGTACTTTTCTGGTCCGGATAGTTATGGCAGGAGTTACAGATTTAGCCATTCTGGCCGACCGTCGGTTAGGGTATCTAAAACAGTAAAATCTAATTTAGTCTAAAGATAAAGATGTCATACCCGGCATCTTGCTCGGTGGTTGTTTGTCATTTTATTGTTTTGTTTCGAAACGATGACTAGAAGGATTGCAAACCAGACACCAACAGACCATAACCACACCAAGAATTCGGGTAATGACCAAACCAAATAAACAAGCAAGCACAGGACATTAAGAACAGTGTATGGTGCCGCCTAACTTGGCGCACGAGCGTCGCCTTGTCAAGGAATGAATCACTGTTACCATTCACTGTAAAAAGTCTCTCCTACGTCGGACTTTAGTAAAGCTACCTTTACACGGAGGGTATTTACCCGTCGTCCGCGGGTATTTTTCTCCGCAAAGCAACGAATCCCCGGGTATTCCGGACTGCAATTTCGCTAACTTTTTACCGGGGGATTTGTTTGTCGAAGGGGGTATTCTTCGACGTCAGCAACAACAAAATCGGATTTCGAGGAATAATTTTGATTATGTCCATATAAGAAGTGATCCAAATGGACACACGTCGGTGTCCATTGTAGAGAGATATCCTGAGCTTTACAAACTCGGAATCTATTTCCACATGACAGTACTCTCCCTTGAAAAATACCCGGGTACCGTGTGAACACTTTACCCTCTCGTCTCCGGGGAAAAAATACCCGCCGTGTAAATGATCCTTAATTGTGTATCACCGAATCCCAAGACTTTTATTCCGGATTTGGAGGGTTAAAATCCAATGGAGGATTGAAACACTAGAATGCAAAATACTGCAGATTAAGTTATCTGGAAGCGGAGTTTTTTTTACAGTGTTGGTAAGACGAAATGTGGGGACAATCTGAGCTGAGGAGTTTTTGCTTATCTTTTATCCTCCCATTCTATCTTATAACTTAATCTTCCTCCGACACCCCATTTTTCTTAACTCTTACGACCTTCGCGTGGAATGATCTGACTTAGTATTTGCGTTTTTACAGATACCATAAACATGCGATCCGTTTTCTAACTGACAGTGGTCATACGCTGGCCTTTCCACTAACCAAATCCGGTGCTCTACCACATTTCGGACCTCCTTCAATCCCTCTTGTTTTTCAACTGTCCACCCACAAACTGACATATCTCGCGTCCACTACTGCGTGCGGCTTATTCAGCTCGACAGTCAGGGGTAAAACCATAGTGGGGGCTCGATCTCTCCAACTTTACCCCATGGTATCTGTTACCACGGTAACTCGATCTGCAATTAATACGTTTTGCAGTTACCTTGGTATCGGATACCACGTTCTAAAGTCGTTTTCAGAATTACCGTGGTATCTGAATATCAAATGCCACCATACCTTGCCAGATACCACGGTAACTGCAAAAACGCCTTTAGACCGTTGTACCAGATACCATGGTATCTGCAAAAACGCAACTAGTGAGACTTTACGTCCCCCTTCTTACAGCCTATTAAGCACGTGGTTCCTGTCACTCGGGTCACGAACGTCACCTTATTAGAGGACCCCTTGTACTCATTCTGCCTTAAATATTACCATCCAAAATAGAAAAACGAGATTTTCGATTTTTTTTTAGCTCCCCTACGAAATTAGGATATGATACACTTTTGATGTGAAGAATCTCGGGAACGAGAGTGGATGGAAATACTGCTGAAGTAGAATGAATTACTATCATAAGTACGATGTGTATTTTGACGGCTCACAAAAACCCCATTTAGCCGAAAGCTGCTCTGTTCAAAGTTAACTAACGTTCAAAGAAGCACTCTTGTACTGGACCATATGTCTTCCTATATATTCGACCTGTTGACGCTCAAACGGGACAATGTGGCACTTCCATGCATGGCAAACATAATACACGGCCCGAAGGAGGTGTGCCACACACTATCCAGAACTTTCATAACAGATAACGCAAAAATGCGCGGTTTCAACAGACAACACTTGGGATGTAATCTGTTGTCGCGACAAACGTTGTGCATGAGATGCTATGCATAACAAGCAATGCCAGGAAGAGGCGAAAAACCGCCAAAAAGCATCTGTTGAATTGTGCGATATCAGGACGACAAACAAAAAAAGTCAGCAGATTCTTTTTTGGCGGTTTTTCGGCTCATCCTGGCAATGCTTGTTATGCATAACATCTCATGCACAACGTTTGTCGCGAAGCGTTGTCTGTTGAGTATTGCCTGTTGAAACTGCGCATCCTTGTGTTATCTGTTATGAAACTTTGACAGTGTAATGGCACGCAAATGCATGACGCTCACCTGGGGGACGTAGTTCCAGTATCCCTGAATAACTGTGACGTCCGCACATCTGAGTCCACGGTGAAAAGCACAAGATAGCAAAGAAGAAAAAAACTTACACTTTGGGCGGAGGGGGTTCCGGCGACGGAGATTTTTCCACTGGCGGAGGAGGGGACCCGAATTTGAAGATTATCTTTGGCAGGGCATCATCAGAGCTCTAGAAGGACAGACGGGATGGTTAGTGCATATTAATTTGCAGTGCAGAGCTCTCTGATCGGCTGGAAAATGTCCAAAAGAGAGCTGTGAGAATCATTTTGGGTGACCACAATTTTTTATATAAAGAAGCTCTCATTAAACTTGACGTTCCTAAATTAACTGACCGAAGAAATACTCTTTCAAAACAATTTGGAGCAAAGATAATGTGTTATCCCCAGATAATATATAAATAATAACTCATTTATTTCCTTAATAGCATTTACAACTGCTAGCTGCGGATCGTCAACATAACAAATTACGATTCACGACTGATCGATATTTTGGCAGTTAAAATTAGGAATAAAGTAAGGCACAAACGAAGATAAATACCTTTCGGTTGAGTTTATGGGGGGTTGAAGAAGCCGTGGCTTGTCAGTGTTAGCTAGTCTTCCCCTTGTGTTCGGTCTGGTCTGGTCTGGAGTTCCAAAGTCTGGGAAAATAGTCCGGTGGTGGTCAGAAGTTAAATTTTTTTTCCAAAGTTCATCGTCAGTTGATGCCTCCTATCCGCAAGGGTCGGCAACTGAAGCTTGACCAGAGCATCCTCATAGGAAACATAATCCGGACCAAGCATCACTTTGCACGACCTCTTCTGGATAGACCCAAGTCTTTCAGTCCGGAATGCCATACAGGACACGCATATTCCACGCAGGGAAAATGTATGTACAGTAGATTGTTTTTAAAACTCGAGGAGGGATTGCAAACCGGCGAAGAACGGCAAAAGACTTTAACAGTGGGACTGATCTTGCAATCTTGCCATCTATTCCCCCCTCCCCTCCCTTCTTCCGTGCGTCGGTACGAGAGGGATACTGGCAATCTGTTTCCTCCACATCCTGGTAATTCTTCTGCCCAATTTTTACGTAGTTTCATCCCATCATTTATTTCTGGTCATATCTTGTAAGTGTATTAGTTAATTTGTTTCGTGTCTTTGCATTTCGTATATTTTATTCCTCTTCTAACTTTAAGCTATTTCGATATTAAACTTGATTGATTGATTGAATTTGTGTTTAACTATTCTGCATTTTACACGGCCACTTTTTTAACCTTTTATTTTTTTTTTAACGGCCGTTAGGCTGATTCTTGAATTTTCCATTTTCGGTGCTTTTCAAGCTCTCCGTGTTTCTCATCAAACCAAGTTTCCAAGTTTTCCTAGTTTTTTAGTTTTTTCTCCGAAGTTTTTTTCCAAGTTTCGCGGGGTTGAAATCAGTTGAGACGGGTATGTAGTCTTCGGGAAACCCAGCAGTAATTTTATATCCGAATGTTGGAATAGAAAATGTATCTATTGTGACTTATGGTTTAAAGTTTGGCCTTTTACAGCACGAGCACTTGAGAAGAAATAAGAGCAAGGCCCGGACCAAAGTAGCTGACTTTTGTACCTTCATCAACCTCCAGCATTAGTGTTTCCATTACATGTCCTTGGTGACTGCAAAAGCTAATGAGACAAAATACGGACGGATACAGAAGTAGGCGGCTAAAAACGGAAAGAAAAAAACTTTGTTTCTTTACCTTATCTTTTTCTCGATCTTTTTCTTTGATTTTTTCTATTTGCTCGGGAACTTCTTCTGGTTCTTTTTCTTCCTTCATCTTCTTTAGAGCTCGTTTCTCTTCCCTCTTTTGCTTCTTTTCTTCTTTCAGCCGAAGTTTCTCTTCTCTATCCTGGGATATAGAAAATGGTCTACTCTAAATCTAGAAAAACTGAGCTTCGTACGGCTATTATCTATCCGACTATGACATACTGCCCCCTTAAGTTGCAGCGCCACTGCTGCCATTTGTCGGTGTACACTGTAAAAAAAAATCTTGCAGTATTTGCTACTGGGATTAATCTTGTCTCTACTGAGATAAGATCATCCCTAATTCGGATTAATCTTATCCCAGTAGAGATAACATTAATCCCAGTAGCAACTTTAATCCTTACCCGGAGAAACTTTTTACAGTGTAAGATCCACAGTGGGATTCCTGACCCTAATGTCGATGTTTATTTATTGATGTTGATTTTCTAAAGGGCCTTTTACACTGACTCCGTAGTCTTTTTTTTTGGGGGGGGGGGGTTGAGGGTTGGGTTGGGGGGTGTAGGGGGGGGGGGGGTAAAGAAAAAGAAATGAGAAGGTTAAGACGAGAAATGTGTGTAATAGTTTGTAACAGGTGATTATTTTTTGTTTTCAGCTAGGTTAAGCTGACTCGGTTAAGTCAGCTTAAGATAACGTTTATTTGCTGTATATTATCTTCACAGATAGATGCACAGCTATAAATAAATAAATAAATGAATATACAACTTTTATTACATAGTCATATTATTTGGCGATTTCATTGCGATTTGTCACTATCTGTTTATGCCTACATGTTCATATAATGTACAAAATACTGCCTGAACGAGCGCCTGTTTCGCGAAGACGCAGACGCTTTGCAAGGCACAAACTTGTTTTTGTGCCTTGTTGCATATCTTGGCTGCGGCGCTTCAGGTGGTAGAAGGTTTCGGTGCTTCCACGACATAAATACTGTTTACCAAAACTCATGGTTAAGTCGTGGCGTCTGCAAGACAGTCTTCGGAGTTGGAGCTTTTCGAGACTTTGGTCATAATCGGACTGTTCCTGACCCAATATAATTTTTGCGGCTCGTTTCTGTACGCTTTCCAACTCTTCAGATACCTCTTGGGTCAACCCTACGTGCCAAGCAGGACACGCGTATTCGACAATTGACCTTATGTACAATTTATAACAATTTAGTAATTGTTGTAAACTCCCGCACAGGACACGGTTGTGCCCTTCTTGGGAGCGTTCTGTTTGTTGTTTTGTTTAAAGAATGTTTAAATTAAAATGAATTGAACTGAACTGAATTTTAAACTAAAATGAACTGAATTGAATTGTGACACGCACAAGGCACAAACAAGCAACAAAGATTGCTTGAGTAACATCAAAAGATCGACTCTATCCAGCCTTCCTGCTCTCCGACGCGGCAGCTGGGCGCAAAACATTTGAAAAATTAACGCACCGTGGTTAAAAAGTGGGAAAAATAAGTAAATGAAAGAAGTAAAAAAGAGAGGATTTTCATATCCTTTTGTTTGAAAAAGTTGTTAGCGGACTTTAAAGATTCCGGCAAACTTTGCTTTGTGTGACGGGTAAAACTCCGCACGGCCGAAAAAGTGCTAGAAATTCGTAGGCACAAAACAAAACAATGGAGAACAGTGGGGATTTTAGAAGCTTAAAATTCCATGAGGGAGCTAGGTATATTATAAAAAGCACGATAATAATAATAATAATATTGTATTTAAAGCCTTAGGGCCATATACATACAACAAAACAAAAAACTTCATAATTACTTCTAATATCGCACTACATATACTAAACTGCACTCGCCCGGTCAACTTTTACTTTAATACTTTGCAACACAAATCTACATAATGCACTAATTGCTCCTGGAGATGTGCTCTTCAATATATCAGGAAACAGTATCTCCCTTCCCCCCCAGCAAGATTCCCTTAAAAACGAGAGTTCGCGGCACAGTGCAACCAAATGGGCTAGGTCATCATCGCCTTCACCGCAGAGTGAGCAGGGGCTGTTCGTACTGGGGGAAACACTTTTTTTCTTGTCAAACTTACTTTTCCCGTGTACTGGCAGACAGTTCGCTCGCAACTGGATCCAGAGCGTGAGGTAAGTTTTTGGTAGGTTGAGCTTCATGTAAAATTCTGGTCCAAAACTCTCTTTAACCAGTTTATAATTTGATAGTGTCACCGACTCACTAACAATACATGCCCATTTCTGTATTTCTTGATCTTCTAATACTCTTAACACTTCTTTTAACAGAGATGCTGGTTCCGATGTGGGTCCAAATCCATTGTTCCAAGCACACGATAGTCCCACCGAATCTAGGAGGGCTTTGACTTGGAATGGCCATGACCTTTTTTTTTCCCATTAGAAGAAGCTCATTATAAGCAGATTTTAGTAGCCTATCCTCAGGCATGTGAATAATTTTTAGCCAAAATTGTAGGATTTGGCCTAGTCTTTGCTTTCGCATTGTAAATAGTCCAAGGTCCCCTTTTAATGCTTGCGAATGGGTTGTTGGGTGTAGCTTGTAAACTCTCTTATAGTACTGTAGCTGTAGGGTTTCAATCTGTGGAGCTGTCTCAAAACCCCACAGTTCAGCACCATAATGGAATACCGGCATTATTTTTGAAGTGAAAATATGTCTGTGCATCTTTAATGTTTTAAGCAAGAGGGGTCCTTTAAGTTTTTTTTTCAGCAGTTAACAGAGGGTTTCGCGTAAGATACAAATATTTACTGTCGACTGATTTTGAGGGTTTTCCATAGGCTTGTAAGGAATACTCCCCTTTGTCTCTCAGTTTTTCCTTCACTGGACGACCAACGGGAGGAGGACCACTGACCTGTTTTGGGCTTAGTCATATAGTGTATTTAGTAGGTTTACAGTAGACTTGGGTTGCTACTTACTAAAATAAAATTCCCTAACCCAGTGCCAAAAAGGTACAACAAAAGAACACTTTAACAATACATATAACAAACATTCTGTTCGAAAATGTTATAATTATTATAATAGAGCTCCATCTCGGTTCATATCGGAATAACAACCTCGACGGCCATTTAAAATATCAACCTCGCCTTTCGGATCGATAGATATTTTCATAACCTACCTCGCCTTCGGCTCGGATAGGTTTGTTTTCAACGGCCGTCTTGGTGTTATTTTCCGATGTTAACCTCGATGTCTGAAATTAACCTTTAGTAACTTTTCTCGAGCAGGTACGTAGTGTATATCTTCCTATGTCCCACAGGTAGTTATGTCATGACGATGAGTTTTGTAGAGGGTGTTACGATATCGTATCAGCCTTCAGAGAGGATGATACGAAGCCGTATCAACCTCCGCAGAAGTTCATCGAGCACTTTTCCTCAACTACTGAAAAGTAGAACCTGACCTCCAAAAAAGAAGTAAAAGACATCACTTTCGGAAAGAAAAGCAAAAAAAACATTAAAAATAATCCAGAAAAAATTCAGAAAAACATTAGAGAAAAAATGTTCAAAACTGAAAGAAAATGTTGCTTTCCTAGCCAACCACCCTGGGACATACCTTGTTTACATTCCTAATGAAAATGCAACTTGTCAACTAAAACAACATTACTTCAAGCTGACTTCAGCTTATCTCTTCTACTCTTGACAAGGCAGCTATTGAGCAATTACCAGTCTTTTTTCTTGATGTTGCTCTGATCAAACAGTCCATTAATAAAAACTTCAGTGTTGCCATCGAACCTGTGACTTTTGGCTGGAAAGAACAGTGGCATTCTGGCACCTACGAAACCTGGTCCTTTTCACCAACTATCAACGAGAAATCTCGCTTTATCATCTTCATAATTATACGCCTCAACTTTTATGCTTAATTTTTGCACTTACTGGTAAGGAACCGGTCGCTGAGTTCTTGATCCCTTTGTCAAAGAAACGAAAATGTTTGACAAATAACAGAATTCTGCAACCGGTGGCAGCACTGGTTTAAGGTTGATTAATTCTGTCTCTCTAAGAGTGTGCCTTGATAAATACTATCGATCGAGTCCGCCGCTAGATGGCATCTGCTTCGACACAAAGTAAAAAGACAAGGATTGACAAGGTTCGACAAGGATTGTATTGTTCTAAACTGAAATGCACGGGTCACAACAGTAGTCATTTTCACATTTCTGTAGTAGGCTAGTGTTGCCATTTCACAAAACGAAAATTCCCTACAAAAGTAGCAAAGAAGTACTACCAAGCAAAGATTTATTCAAACAATGTTTACAACGGATACGTCAGCTACGATTCTTCATCAGCGATATTTCGGCCCTTCTTGGCAAGGGTCCTCGTCAGGCTGTCAATCCTCTGTCAACGTGGAGGAAGGAAACAAACCTGTAATCATTATTACAGGTTACAGATTATATCGCTGACGAAATATCGCTGACGAAGAATCGTAGCTGACGTATCCGTTGTAAACATTGTTTAAATAAATGTTTCAAAGTCAGCTTGGGCTCAAAGAATATTTATCAAGCAAAGAGGATTGAGTAGGCTACTACCTAAACAAAAATTCTGTTCGAAAAAGTTATAATAGATAACATACCTCCATCTCGGCTCATATCAGAATAAAAACCTCGACCGCCATTTAAAAATATCAACCTCGCCTTCGGCTCGGATAGGCTATTTTCAATGACGGTCTCGGTGTTATTTTCCGATATCAACCTCGATGTCTGAAGTTAACCTTTAATATCTCTACCGTACAAGGCCGTATACAGGGGGGGGGGGGGGGGGTAGGGCGTTGAACCCCCCCCCGAAACATACAAAAATCATCATTTTTACAAGCTTTTCCCTCTGATTTATGTCTTTTTTGTACTTTCTTGTCCGACCCGCAGGCAACCCCCCCCCCCCCCCGAAAGGCGAAACCCCCCTCGAAATAAATTCCTGGATACGGGCCTGCTACCGTATGCAATTTATTTTTTTTACTACAGTTTTTTTTTATAGAATTCCTCCCATTCCTCTCAGTGACACAAGTGTGGCACCTTTTATTTCTTAACTTTCAAATAACAGAAACTCTTGAAATTCTAAATTAATGTAAAGCAATCGAAACATTACTGAATAATGAACGACCAAAGTTTTCGATGGGATCCCAAAAATCTAATATCTGATCCAAACAATTGGGTCTTGTCTTCGCCAGGCTAATCATCAGAGATACCTCTATAAGCCATGTCTATTTTGACGATACTGACCGAAACTTCTGCCAAATTTCCGGTTTCAGCCGAATTCCGAGCGAAGTAACTGTCCAGCAAAAAAAAAAAAATCAGAAACTGAATTCAGCGTATATCCTTATCGTCATCTAATCAACTTGAAATAAAACATTTGCTTTTTACAAATTTTCCGGTTTTGGCCGGATACCAGGCGAACTAGTTGTCCGGGTAGAAATACTTTTCACATAAGTTTTCAGCATGTCTTCTTACCCGTAAATCGAACATTTAATCAACTTCAAATGAAAAATTTACATTTAACCAACTTTCCGTTTTTTGCCGGATTCCGGATGAACTACTTGTCCGGCGAGAAAATGGTTTTCACCATCGTGTTAAGCACGTCATTACCCCATAATCGACTAACACATTAGCTGTTTAAAACTATTTTGTTTGCCCCTTAATTTGACCCCCCCCCCTAAATGTAGTGCTACAGAGCCCATCTACGAACTTGTCCTTACCCTTGACCCAAAGAATCCTCACACCAAGTTTCATCAAAATATCTCATTCCTTTCGAGAGTTATCGTGCTAACAGACGGACAGACGGACAACTTTAGCGATGTCATAGGTATCCTTCCACGTACGTTTTGGGATCCCAAAAAGTAGGAAAGTGATGGTAAGATACATCTTTTTGTTATGTGCCTTATTTTTTCGGCTACAGCTTACCTTTTTAGTTGCTGAGTATTTCAAGCATAAAGGGACAAGCACATAGAGGTAAGGTACCACAATGGAGATTAGTATAAATCTTCAAAGACTGGAACAACATCTTACCTTGAGCCGATCGTCTTTGTCCTTTGACTTTAATTTCTTCTCTTTTTTCTTCTTTTCTTTCTTTTTTCTAGGAGAGTCCTGCCCAGAGGGACTTTGCACATCGCTCAGGCATGTATCAGATATTGGTGAAGTCATAAGATTCTCGGCAGGTGGTGGGCTGGGGCTGCGAGCTTTCGGGGGAGGGGAGGGACTTCGCTCCTTGGGGGGCTGAGGAGCGGCGGGCGGAAAGACCGGACGTACAGGAAAGACATGTGCTGCAAATGAAATTGACAGCTTGAAGAATATTTCGAAGAGGTTGTTTTCTGCGGCATATTTGTGTGCCACACAGTATTTGTCACGAAAACAGAAGCGTGTGCCACACACCCGACCCGCAAGTTGTTACTCGCGGAAACGCCGTTTTGTCTTTGATTTCTGAGTTTTTTTCCAGCGATATTTCAGCTCTTCTTGGTTAGCGTCTCTTCAGGAGTGTTAGGTGCAAGAAAAATTTAACCAAGCGATATTTCAACCCTTCGAAAAAATGAATCGGCAATACTCTTTATGACCAAGTCCAAAACACGCCAGTGACCCTCAGGAAGAACGAGTGAGCGTCTCACTAACAACTCGACCACAACAACTCAAATCCTGTGTCAACCAATCACGACGATCTTTGGGAGCAGGTGTGATACCGCTTCCGGCTCTTCCGGTAGGTACCCGGCGATTCTTCTCTGTGACCTGACGAGGTCCTTGCCTAGAAGGGCCGAAATATCGCTAGAGAGCAAGTCTTAATTAAGAAACACACACATGCAAATTTTTATAAAGCTAAGCCTATCCGTTTAGAAATATACAGTCTGAATGAACCTTGATCAACTTTAAGCAAATGATCATAATCTTAAGAATCCTATTTTTTCTTAACAAAAATACTTTTTAAACGGAGACAAAGTATTGCGCTGAATTGCACGAAATATGTCGACCATCACATTTTAAGGGGTACACTGTAAAAAAAATCTTGCAGTATTTGCTACTGGGCTTAATCTTGTCTCTTCTGGGATAATATTATCTCTAATTCGGATTAATCTTATCCCAGTAGAGATAAGGTTAATCCCAGTAGCAAATACTGCAGTTAACTTTAGTCCTTACTCGGAGAAACTTTTACAGTGTAAAATAACTTGAACATGTACAATCATTAAAAAAAAAAAAATATTGTCAAATATATTCCGCAGTCCAGTCTCAGCCAGGTAGAAACAGTTGGATTTACTCCTTCCCCACCATTTCCTATTCTCATGGGCAGAAGAGTCCCTAATTACTGGAGCTGCATGAATGGAGTATTATTTTTATCGATTCGGATCATATTTGAAAGAAAACAAGGCATAGCAGCCACTCTTACCTCCACCCGGTCGGATCCCAAGCAGTCCGGCTGGCAAGTTCTTCAGGGCACCTGGCAACTGCTTCAAATCCCCACCCACAGGAAACTGTGGGAACATATAATTCCTCGGCTCGAATTTCGGAGGCGGCGAGCCATCTTCCACTACCTCCCCATCCGATTCTATTACTTCTTCTTTTATCTTTTTCTCCTTCTCCTTTCGCTTCCTCTTTTTCTTTTCAGAAGCTTCAGGGGCGGGAGGCGGAGGGGTTGGGGTTCTCGGTGGGGGAGTCGGAGTCCGTTGGCGCGGAGGGGGAGAGGGGGTGCGTTCCTTCGGCTTGACTGGCTCTTTTTTTAGTTCGATTGATTCCACGTCAATGTCGTCCGGCCGCTTATCCTCCTTCCCTTTGAGGAATTTCTTGAATAAGTTCAGCTTGCTAATTTTTTCTGGTGGTTTTTCTACTTCGGCCGCTTTATTAATTGGTAGTAGGCCTGGGAGCGGTTTGACAGTGTAGCCAACATCAGAGACAGGTGGTACTTCAGGTTTGATTGTTTTCTTCTCTCTGACTTTCTTGGCAGGTGCGGGTGAGGGGGGTAGGTCAGCAGGTGGCTCTTGTTTAACTTTCTTTTTTAGCTCCACTGGTTCGATTTTCTTCACCCCTTCCAATATTCTCTTCATCGGTGGAGCCTTAACAGTGCAAATGTATATAAATATTTAAAAATATGAGTCGGCAGGAAATAAACGTGTAAATGAATCACTCATGCCACTACCCTTTCTAAAGAACCCGTATACTTATAATGCCAACACTGTAAAACGGTTCTCCCAGAAAGGATTGAAGTCAACTGCAGTATTTGCTACTGGGATTAATCTTAACTCTACCGAGATAAGATTAATCCGAATTAGAAATAATCTTATCTCAGTAGAGACAATATTAATCCCAATAGCAAATACAGTGAATGCAACTTACTTCCCTATCGATCCATCAATTCTTATACCCCGGAGACCCGATTTTCACACGCTACATCCTGACCCCCCCCCCCCCTAACGAAAAGTAACTGATTTTCACACTTGCTTTGTTTCGCTATTTCCGATGCGTATTATGCTCCCGACGATTGTTTACGAGAAGCTCAGTCGTCAGGAAAAGTAAATGTGTCCCTGTTTTTGCTAGAAGTCAACGGGGCGGGACAAAGGCTTAAAATAGCTACAACTGTGGAAAATTCGTTAAAAGTAGAGCCTGGTTAAATACGAAGATAGGCAGTAGGTGCGAGGTGTGCACCACCACCTTTTGTGTGCCTAAATTCCTGGCAACGGCAAGTTCAGGGTCCATAGCTCCTAAAACACTGTCAGAAGTTTCATAAAAGACAACACAAAGGTGCGCCGCTTCAACTGACAATGCGTAACAGACAACACTTGGAATGTTATCTGTTGTGTTTGAAAAATTAATGAATGAACTGTTATGCATAACAAGCATTGCCAGGAAGAGCAAAAACAAGAGCTGTAAGCTCATATGGCACTTGCATGTGTCAAGATGATTTGAGTGATCAAGAGTAAGTTTCGACTTTGCGGTTGAGATGCGCGCTATAAGGGAGCTGGAACTTCATTTGTAAGCAAAACCCTTGAGGCAAAACTGCTAATGGGCTGATGGGCATCACGAAAATGCATATATTGCTTAAAAGTATTTTTTTTACTTTGCGGTCAAGATTGGTACTTTAAGGAATAATCGGATTTGGGAAGTAGAAATTTCTAAGCAAATGTTGTTGAGTCTCCAATATTCCAGCGAAGTTTCATCGTCCTAGCACATCAGGAAGTACCTTAACGCGCGATCACCGGAATCCCAGACCCCCCTCCCCCTCCTCCAACTCCACCCCCAATAACCGGAGCCAATCCTGTTCTGTAAATGATTAATCCAGAGCATCTGTTTGTCATTCCCACGAAGTTCGATCCAGATCACACCAGTCTAAGCGGGTCAAGTATTTTCCGCCCTCCCCCCGATAATTGCCGGATTCGGTCCGGAAATGAAAAAGGTCACAAGAGAAAAATGTCCTCTGTTTAATTATTAAATTTCACTCGAATCCGATCACCCGTTCCAAAGTTACGCATGACTCAATATTCCGGATTCCCCTCCCTCAACTCCCCCCCCCCCAAGATTATCATATCGAGGATTTTTTTTTTATTCCAAGTCAGTTTGACCGGGTCCCTGATATGCCTTCCAAGTTTCGTCGTGAAAATCCCCCAAAAACGGAATTCCGGGAGACCCCTCCCCCCCCCCCCTCAAGTGTCCTGATCCAGTCAAATTATGTAAAAGATTTACATGGACCAGATGTTTGTTCTTCCCAGCAAGTTTCACTCCGATACCATCATTCTAACCGTTTCTCGAGATTTCCGGTCCTTCCCCCCCCCCCAACCCACCCAGCTCCCCCGCGGTGCACGTAGCCAATCCGATTCAGCAAATGACTTACCTAGAGCATCTGCTTGTTCTTCCCACAAAGTTCCATCCCGATCCCTCCATTCTAAACGGGGCACGTATTCCCCCCCCCCCCCCCCCAATAGTTGCCGGATCCGGTCCGGATATGAAAAAAATCATCGGAGAAATGTCCTCTGTTGAATTCTTAAATTTCACTCGAATCCGATCACCCATTCCAAAATTACGCATGACTGAAAATTTCGGATTCCCCTCCCTCCACTCCCCCCACCATTATCTGATCGACAAAATTTTTATTTTGAAGTCAGTTTGATTGGGTCCCTGATATGCCTGCCAAGTTTCATCGTGAAAATCCCCAAAACCACCATCACCGGAATTCCGGGACCCCCCCCCCCCCATAAGTGTCCGGATCAAGTACAATGGCCTAAAGGACTTATCTAGAGCAGATGCTTGTTCTTCCCAGCAAGTTTCACTCCGATCCCTCCATTCTAACCGTTTCTTGAAATTTCCGGTCTCCCCCCCCAACTCCACCCTGGCTACCGAATCCGGTCAAGACTTTAAACGGGACATTACAGATATATATTCTGTTCAGTTATGAAGTTTCATTACAATCCGATCATCCGTTCGAAAGTTACACACTTCTCAATTTCCCGGATTCCCCTGCGGATTCCCCTCCCTCCACTCCCCCACCATTATCTGATCGACAATATTTTTATTTTGAAGTCAGTTTGATTGGGTCCCTGATATGCCTGCCAAGTTTCATCGTGAAAATCCAAAAAACCACCATCACCGGAATTCCGGCCCCCCCCCCATAAGTGTCCGGATCCAGTACAATGGTCTAAAGGACTTATCTAGAGCAGATGCTTGTTCTTCCCAGCAAGTTTCACTCCGATCCCTCCATTCTAACCGTTTCTTGAAATTTCCGGTCTCCCCCCCCCCTAACTTCCCCCTGGCTACCGAATCCGGTCAAGACTTTAAACGGGACATTACAGATATATATTCTCTTCAGTTATGAAGTTTCATTACAATCCGATCATCCGTTCGAAAGTTACACACTTCTCAGTTTCCCGGATTCCCCTGCCCTCCACCCCCCCCCCCAAAATGGTCGGATCAGAAAACTGATTATTCCTAATTTTGTTTGGTCGGGTCTCTGATATGCCTGCCAAGTTTCATGGTCCTAGCACAACTGGAAGTACCCTAACTCGAAAAAGTGTGACAAAATGCCCTAAATTTCCAAGTTTCCAGCGCCCCGCTCTCCCCCCCCATATGGTCGGATCGGGAAACTGATTATTTCCAGGTTAGTTTGGTCGGGTCCGTGATATTCCTGCCAAGTTTCATTGTCCTAGCTCATCTGGAAGTACCCTCACTCGAAAAAGTGTGACAAAATGCCCTAAATTTTCAAGTTTCCAGCGCCCCAGCTCCCCCGCATATGGTCGGATCGGGAAACTTATTATTTCCAGGTTACTTTGGTCAGGTCCCTGATATTCCTGCCAAGTTTCATTGTCCTAGCTCATCTGGAAGTACCCTAACTCGAAAAAGTGTGACAAAATGCCCTAAATTTTCAAGTTTCGAGCGCCCCCACTCCCCCGCATATGGTCGGATCGGGAAACTGATTATTTCCAGGTTCGTTTGGTCGGGTCCCTGATATTCCTGCCAAGTTTCATTGTCCTAGCTCATCTAGAAGTACCCTAACTCAGAAAAAAAGTGACAAAATGCCCTAAATTTGCAAGTTTCCAGCGCCCCGCACTCCCCCCCATATGGTCGGATCGGGAAACTGATTATTTCCAGGTTAGTTTGGTCGGGTCCCTGATATGCCTGCCAAGTTTCATTGTCCTAGCACATCTGGAAGTACCCTAACTCGGATATGTGGGACAAAAAAACTCGGACCGACCGACAGACCGACAGACGGAATTGTGATCGGTATATGGCACTTGAGCCAGAGGCTGCAAGTGCCATAAAAACAGCCAAAAAAGAATCTGCTGACTTTTTTGTTTGTCGATGATGTCGGAATCAGCAGATGCTTTTTTGGTGGTTTTTCGGCTCTTCCTGGCAATGCCTGTTATGCATAACATTTCATTCATAACGTTTGTCGCGAGAACAGATAACATCCCAAGTGTTGTCTGTTGAAACCGCGCATCCTTATGTTGTCTGTTATGAAACTCCTGGCAGTGTAGTAGCTATGACTTTTCACTGCGTAGAGTCCGCGTGACATACAGTAGAGGTATGCTTATGTGAACGTCTGGTAAAAGTGAACGATCGCCGAAGAAAAAACCAAAACCCATACAAGGCATTTTTTTTCAATAAATACTGATGATAACCAGTCACGCCATTTGCACTTTTTGAATATTTTGCTAATTCACTGACGAAAGTGACTGAACCATCAGCTGATTTCCTTCGTTAATTTGAAAATTTTGCCAAGTGGAACGCAACTTCAATAGAAAAGATGGCCATCCGAACCTCCATGCAGTCAAAAGAGGAAGAAGATTTTTTTGAAATTCAAAATCAAAGAAAATGTATTGAATTTCTATTTCAACTTTGTGCTGGGATAACCCTGAAATACTTGGCTATTAACTGATATTAAGTTTGTATTTTTTCTTTTCCGTTTTGCTTTTTTATATGGAATTGACAAAAGCAAGGTAGTGTAACAGTTAAAAAAGTGTTCACATAAGCATACCTTTACTGTAGTCATCCGCAAAGAGATAACATCCCAAGTGTTGTCTGTTACGCACTGTCTTTTAAAACCACGCATCCTTGTGTTCTCTATTATGAAAGTTCTGTCTGACAGTGAATCTGTTCTGTTATTTGTCAATCTGTCATTCCTAATATTTTGTCTTATGCCCTTGAATTTTCGTAACGGCAAAATTAAAAATTCCTTACGCAACCGCTAAAATGCCTCAACCAAAAAATATTATTTTTTTATAATTCAACCAAAATTAGAACACTGTCGGAAGTTTCATAACAGATAACACAAGGATGCGCGTTTTCAACAGATAATGCGTAACAGATAACACTTCGGATGTTATCTGTTGTGTTTCAAAATGTTATGCATAGTAAGCGTTCCCATCAGGAAGAACCGCCGCCAAAAAGTATCTGCCGAGTTTTCCGACATCATGACAATAAAGAATAAAGTCAGTAGACGTTTGGCTGTTCCCAACAAAGCTGGTTATGCATAATATTTCATGCATAACGTTTTCAAACACAACAGAGAACACCCCAAGTGTTATCTGTTACGACACTTCTGACAGTGTAGCAGCGGAATCGAAAATAAATAATCTTGTCTCCTTGATGACACTTACAGCTAAGATTTTGTTTTGGCGATATTCGGACCTTCCTTGCAAGGATCCTCTTTAAACCGTTCTAAAATATTTGAGCTTGCGATTTCTCCACAATAGAATCTCGGCTTACCGAACAGTTTAACGTTTCTCCCACAAGCTCGTATTTCCAACTTGAGCGGCTTTGAGCCTGAAGAGGACCCTTGCCAAGAAGGGCCGAAATATAGCTCTAATAAAATTCAGCTGACGTATCCGTTTTACACTATCAAATAGTTCGACGTCATCGAATATGATTCACAACCAGCTTGGCCTGAAGTAACACTTACTGTTTTTACTCGTACCTAGGATTTCTGTTCTCACCTTTTTGGGTTTCTGCTCAACTACCTCCTCATCAAAGAAGGGCATAGGTAATCTTGCCTCGGGTAGTTTACCCTCTCGTGCCTCGGAAATAAAGCCAGATGTCGTCATCATCACACTTGTGATCTCTCGAACTCGCTGATCCTCGTCAGCAAATATCCTGAAATAATAACATCCACTAAAAACACGGTTGTTACTGAAAATGACACTGACGATTACTGGAATCGAAGACATTTGATGGTATTTTATCGCTGCAAATTCCAATGTTTGGAGAAATAACGAATATTCCCAGAAGCTAAAGCTTAGAATGTATAATAGCAATGTCCTTTCCCTCCTTACGTATGGCTATGAAACTCGGAGCATCACTGCGCAACTAGAAAGACGACTCTAGGCATTCTATTTTGAATATACATTGGACGGAGAGAATAAGAAACGAAGAGATTTATCGTATGACAAATCATAGCCCCATCCTCGATGTCATTAGGAAGCGGTGATGGATGTATTGGGGGCATATGGTGCGAATGGGCGATGGAAGGCTGCCACACGACATATGAGTTGCGTTTTTGCTGATACCATGGTATCTGTTACCCCGGTCTAAAGTCGTTTTTGCAGTTATCGTGGTATCTGATACCACGGTCAAAAGGCGTTTTTGCAGTTATCGTGGTATCTGGCCAGTTATCGTGGTATCAGATATTCAGATACTACGGTCCGACCGTGGTAACTGGTCGTGGTATCTGAGAAGTCTTCTCACTTTCATCAAATTTTGTCAGATTGGTGAGAAAGAAGTTTAGCACTTAGTGATGTAACTGGATATCTGTTTTTCTTTTGGGATGACTTCGAAAAGTGCAATTTCGGCAATAGTCGTTTTTGCAGAGCACCGTGTATCAGATACCACGATAACTGCAAAACCGACTAATTGCAAACCCAGTTACCGTGGTAACAGATACCATGGTATCAGCAAAAACGCAACTATGGTGTTGGATACCTCCTGGCCTCCGGTCGTCGTGGCGAGCCACTGTTGCTGCCTTATGCGCCTCCAGACGTAGGAGGACCTAAGTCTAAGTAAGACAGCAAATTCGGCAATGATACTGGAAGCGGCGACTAGAAAGTTCAGGTACCGTACGGAATAGTGCTTTGCCTTAACGGAGTTAAATGGGAAAGCAAATTTGCAATATCTAGGTCACCAGCATCCTTAAAACCGAGACTCGGTATGAGCGTCGGATCCTCTGTGGCGCGATTCGGAGCCACTATATGGAAAAGCTCGAAATGGTTCTTAACACGAAAATCGGTCAAAAAGAAGGCTTAGATATACAATATAATTATATATACTATATCTATAAATGGCTTTGGCTAATGTATATAATATATATATATTAATAAATTGCTAATATTGGCAGTATCCATTCATTCCGCTCATCCAATTCAGTGCTTCCAAGCGGGCTAGATTCTGTTAGTCCCCCTATGCCTCACCATCATCACTTGTCAAAGACCTAACTAAAATAGACCCACAGGTTGATGAGTAGAACATCTGCAATCTGCTTCCCAGGTAATGGAGGTTTTGCATACGTCTCAGTATTAGAAAGCGAAAGTCCGACTTTTTACTATGAGCGCCTTCCACCCTACTTACCGTAGTTACTACGCATGACGTCACGAATTATGGCTTTTTGCCGTCAAGGCCGGAACGATTTTTCAGAGTATCATGCCACGGGCAAAACCGACCAATCACGTTACAGCGATGCGTACACTGTCAGAAGTTTCATAACAGATTGCGCATAACACTTTCAAGAATAACACCTTTTCACTTAGAAATAAAGTGTTATGACCAATTAAGTTTACACTATTTCTTGCCTAGATCTCCAACAACACCTTCAATTGGTAAAAATACTAACGGGAACGAAAGAAACATAACATATAACATCCCAAAGTGTTATCTGTTGAAACCGCG
This sequence comes from Branchinecta sandiegonensis, assembly GCA_030848855.1. Taxonomy (NCBI): domain Eukaryota; kingdom Metazoa; phylum Arthropoda; class Branchiopoda; order Anostraca; family Branchinectidae; genus Branchinecta; species Branchinecta sandiegonensis. The sequence continues at coordinate 4,285,849 of JAUPMV010000020.1, forward strand.
CATCCTGCTGTTGTCGGTATGTAACTTTACCTATTGAAGGTGTTGTTGGAGATCTGGGCACGAAATAGTATAAGCTTAATTGGTCATAACACTTTTTTTCTAAGTGAAAAGGTGTTATTCTTGAAAGTGTTATGCGCAATCTGTTATGAAACTTCTGACAGTGTAGTTACCACACTTACTACGCTCCCGAGCATGCTAAGCAAATAGTTACTATAGTTACTATTTCGAGAAGGTTGAAACGATCAGCCTAGTAACTTTTTACGAGGTTGGAACAGGGTTGGAACGAAAATAGTAACTAATAGTTACTATTGTTATAAGGGTGGAACACGGTCTAAGTCTACACTATACAGGTGTTGAATATGGGACAATGGGGGATTAACAGAAACTAGTCCACCTAGAGCGCTGTACTGGAATTAGGCGAATTATCTGAAGGTTTTCATCAATCCGGATTATTTTGCAAATAGCTTAAAGCTAGAAGAAGAATAAGGATTTTTCGAAATACACAGACACGAAACAAATTAACTCATACACTTACAAGATATGACCAGAAATAAATGATGGGATGAAACTATGCAAAAATTGGGCAGAAGAATTTTATTAGCAGGACTGATTGCCAGTGCTCCTCCCGGACCAGAGCAAAATAACGCTAGAGAGTAGCGCCAACACTTGGGAAAAGGTGACAAACACTCGAACACCAACGATAGTAGCACCACTAGCGATAGCGAACGTCCCTTTTGAAACTCAACCAGTCATGCACCAGCGCTGGCTCCAATAACTTCATATTCGGAACACAGCAAAAAAAGATAAACCCTCCACTGTTTCCTTGATGTGTGCAGATCGCGTCTTACCTTTACTAGAAAATTATGAACTCGGAAGTTCGTCTAGCTTTAAATGCCGGAAGCGTAGAGGTCAGCGCCATGAGTACGGCCCTTTTGCGAAGCATGGAAAGCATAGATCTTGGCGCTACTCCCTAGTGTTATTTAGCTCTGTCCCGGACGGAGCAGGACAACGGCTTGTCCAGTACCGTATGAGTCTGACAGACTTAATATTTGTGAGTATTGGGATTGCTTGACTCGTTGTCATAAAGGGTCGACACAGTTTCTGTTAGTTTTGAACAATCTTGGTTCATGTTATGCAGAAAAAGGTACAGTAGTGTTAACAGTGGTCAATAGTAATCAACTGATAATAGTTTCTTCTCGATTTCCTACCAATGAGTTAACTCCTTAAACTAATAACTGACTAATTAACTACTAACAAGAGCGGGAGAAAATGACAAAATCTGGGGAAGTCAAGAACACGTCGAATCGAGGGTTTGCTCACTCCCAAAAGCGATGTACACCAAGTGGCGCGTGCCGCGGTGCCGCGCCGAGGTGTACACCGGTGGCGCAAAGAGAGCAACCCCTCGCGTCGAATTTAGCGATAGGGATCGATTACAACGCCACTCTGGGAAACAACTTCAGGGTAAACAATCAATGTCTGATCATATCCAAGTGGTGGTGGTGCTACATTGTAAAAAGTATCTCCGAGTAAGGATTAAAGTTAACTGCAGTATTTGCTACTGGGATTATTCTTATCTCTACGGAGATAAGATTAATACGAAATAGAGATAAGAATCCCAGTAGCAAATACTGCAGCTAACAAAAAGTGCTTTTGGCTCTTCCTTGCAATGCTTGTTATGCATAACATTTCATGCATAACGTTTCCAAACACAACCGATAACATCCCGAGTGTTGTCTGTTACGCATTGTCTGTTGAAACCGCCCATCCTTGTGTTGTCTATTATGAAACTTCTGACAGTGTGATTTACTTCGTCTCAATAATTCTCTCGGGGTAATGTTCGTTTGCGCAAGTGTTTTTTTTTCTTTACCTTAATCGTTTAGAAAGAGAAGAGTCGTTGGCTTCTCCTGGTCGCTTCATCTGATTATTTCTAGTCGGAGACTGGGACTGGAGATCGTTAACTGTTGAAGATTCACCTTCGAAACTGTCTTGCTGTTGCTCATCTGAAATTCACGAAGAGACTAAGAAATGACAGAACAAGACCAGAGGTTTCGGTGGGGTCCCAAAGGGAAATACTCTTGGACAGACAATCGGGTATTCGATTTAAAAAATTACTAAAAACGGATCCGTCAGCTAGGATATTCTAGAAGAAGCGTACCTGCAATATCCCAGCAACAGCCTGAAGAGGACCTGAAGGGGACCATCAAGGGTCGAAATATCGTTGAAGAATACACTAGCAGACTTATACATTTTTCTGTATTTTTTACATATTAATTAATTAATTAATTCGATTAATTCCATGTATCTTTTTACAATAATTTTTTATTTTTCAACGCTTCCGACACTGCGACAAAACGCAAAGTTCTGCGTTGCTTGTCACACGATTTCTGTCGTATGTCGCATAACGCAGAGTTTTGCGCGAAATCGCAGCAGTGTGAACCAGGGGTTACAGGTTCTTGATAGACGAATTCTGCTTACCCCACCAAACCCAACTTGCTATCGCAATAGTGGGTGGATCGTCATAAATAGTTAACATCCACAACGAACATAACTACAAAGCATGCCAGTTTAAATTCGAAATTCCGAACCGTTAAAATACTTTACATAATAGGGAACAACGGACTTGAGATACCACTCCACAGATTTTACAGGCGGTTTCGTCAGTAATTGGATGATTCCCAGTCAGCTTGGGCTGAAGGTGTATTCTATCTGGTTAGTTGGGAAGTCTTTGCCAGATCCCGTAAGCACGGACTCTTAAGCCTTGTCCTAATAGGTGTAATAAGGTGAATAGCGCTATACGCGATGTTTACGTCTTAATACACACGCCTGGTTAAATACAACCCAAGAGGTTCTTATCAATGCGGCATCCGGTGCTGCCAAGGTAATACAATTTTTCGAGCTCTAAAAATATCCGAAAAGGTTCTTAGTACTACTTGAAGTACACGAGTACCATATAACGCAAATTATACTGTAAAAAAGCTATTAAAATAACGGATGGACAGCATTGATCCTCGAACTGACGAAAAGCCGACGAAATAGAACAAAAACGTGTTTTTTTAAGAAAAGTTGTTTCTTTAGCTTCCAACAAAGTAGAACTGTTGTGCTTTCTTTGGCAACCCTGACGACGCTGCGCCTCTCCTCGGCCCGCTGGCGGAACCAACCAAGCGATCTGATTGGCTCTGCATAAGGAAGAATAGAGCCGAGCTCTATTTCCCTTATTCGCCTTATTACAGCGCTTCCCGAGGAAAAGAGGAATCTGTAATAAGCTTTATACGCCGTAATATACCTTACAACACCTTTTAGGACAATGCTTTACCCTAACAGACCCTTTTAATCAGATGCTTAAGGTAATACATATCACAGAAAACATAATCATATAATTAGATTCATCTGGAAACTTTAGGTTTTAACCGGATACCGACCGGACTTTCCATCCGAGACGGTAAGTATTTCCTATTCATCCTCTCCTCCGGTATACCGACCTTCCAACCAGTTTTATCGCAGTGGGAATACCGTCTAAGAACTAATGAACTAAACTAATGACTGGATCGGTGAATGGAAGGTCAGGTCCTTTACAGAAATGCTAAGTTTCGTCAGCCTAGCTTATATAGAAGTGCTAGAGCTAGCAAAAGTTGGAGCAAGCAAGTGAAATTACGATCGCTATATGGCACGGGCCTAAGACTGCAAGTGCCACAAAACGGGGATTTAAAATAGAACTGAAATCTGATCCCGATGAAAAATTTCTCTCAAAGTAGTGCTATGAAGTAGGACGAAAAAGTTGCATGCAGTACTAACGATGCTACTACATGCTTCTACTTCAAGGCTACCGTGTTACTGCATACTACTATACGCTACTATTAGCAAGACTGGATGCTGCCATGGCAAGACAGGATGCTACTGGATACTACTACATAAGATTGGACCAGTCTGAGGCACATACAATGATAGTATTCTTTGCTATTGCATAGTATTACATGCAACGTTTTCGTACTACTACCATACTACTACGCAGGCTACAAATTTTTAATCGGGATACTATACCATTTTCGTTGTTTGTGTTTATTTATCTTTTGCTGTTGTTGTACATATTGTGATAATGCAATGCCGCTCTGTATTTCTTGTTAATCGTTTATTTACTTATTTTCTGTATATACTGTGCAAATGCCTTATTATTAGGCTGCATGTAACAAATCAACTCAACCCAATTCATTATTTTCCTTGTCAACACCATGCGCCATCACCAGTCCGAATACTTTCGAAAAACAGCTACTTTTATGCTTTTACTCTTTAGCCAAATCTAAACTTATGGAGGCGAGAATTTTCACAATTAAGCCCCGCCTCTCACAAAAATCATTTTTGATTGATTCACACAGAAATATGGACTGCAGTGTTGTGCCAAGTACTTATAATTTTTACTTAAGTACAAGTACCAAGTACTCAAGGAAATGTTTACTTAAGTATAAGTATTATGTACTTTTCACAAAATCTACTTAAGTTATAAGTACTTTTCAAAAAGTACTTCAGTACTTAAGCACTCAAGTATTTAGGTAGGCTTATAGTGGTGCTGCGTAAAACATTCCTGATCAAAAGTTTAACGGCTGAACAACAAATAATACCATGCGAGGGTATACATATTTTCGGATCCCGAAACGCAGTGACTATCCATATGACTTCCATATGACTAAAGTGTGTCTGCCCGTCTGTATGTCTCTTAACTTGAGAACTCCCGAAGGAGTTAGGAAGGTTATCTTGTCTAAACTTGGTATGCGGGTCGTTTGCATCAAAAGTACAGGTCGTTCGTAGATGGAGCTGTAGCCCTGTATTTAGGGGTGGGGAAGGGGTTTCAAGCTAAGGTTTGATTCACGAGTGAGAAACTTGCTGAATCTACGTCTTAAATTTGTATTGCCCCCGGACAATTAGTTCGCACGTATCCGGCAATAAAAATTGGTAGTGCAAACATGCTTTCGTTTCTTGATCAAGTATGTGGAATTCTTGAACCAAGAAACGGGGACAAGCCTGTGCTCGGTCAATACTACGGACAAACAACAGATGGAGGGAGTTTCAAACTAGGGAGAAGAAGACATAGGAAATCCATAATCTGGCGTAGCTTTCCCATCAAGTTGATAGTTCGGCCGGATTCGCTGGAATCCGGCGAAACGAGAACTTTCGTAATGTCTTTGTCCAGTTGTTTGCGTCGGCATAGGTATATAAAACGACTGATCCCTCTATCATCTTGTACTTATGGAAATTACCCGGTAGGAAATTTTACCTACTGGTTAAAAGGTGATGACCGGAATATGATGCAAACCGAAAAAATTGGAAAGAAAAACATCCTGTCATCAAACTTATTAGATAATGTATTTCGACGTAAAGAGCGCCTATGTTTAAATCAACCAATCGAGACAGAAAACGATTGTCTAAGTGATCTGGTTAAGGAGTTAGGTGGGGACAAATAACATTTACGTGATCTAGCAAACACCCCAATTATTACCCGATTTTCTGGATGAAACCTTTCCTCTTGTTCTTAACTGGAAATGTATGTTATACCCTGCTGTTGGAAAGCTATTTTCTAGAAAATGTTGTAAATCAAGAAAAAAGGCTGAGATTATTGCTTGTCCTTTCGACCAGACATACGTATTCAGTTTTATTTCAGAATTCTCTACTGGTGTCCAGCATCATGAAGACATATGCTCAAGCAGTCAGGACTGTCCCAAGACCCTATCCATTAGTGGGTGGGGACTTCCCACAAATATACGGAACGGAAATATTCAGCTTTAGCACGTTAAATGAGTTAGGATATTGTCAGATGTAGACTACGTAATTGGTGAAGAAAAGCTAAATAGTTAGCTATTCTTCTAAGAAACACTTAGACTCACAGAAAGGACTGGATTCAGTTTCAACGAACGCCATAAACATGGAACTGAACCTCGTGGTAATCGAATTTTTCACCGTTATGGAAGTACTTGAGTACTTAAGTACTTTTTTTTTTACTTAAGTACAAGTATTAAGTCCTTTCGAAATTTTTTACTTGAGTAGAATACAAGAACTAGGATTTTTTACTTAATTAATTACTCAAAGTTTAACCGAAAAGGGCTGAGATAGGACAGCCTAGCTACTCATCACTTATTCACTTAAACTGGCTTGAAGGCCCGCTGAAATGCGTTATTCGTTGTTCCACTATTCGCGAATAACCAATTTTCAAATAGTGGAATTTCCGTGTGATTTGTGGTACCTCTATGCGCTTGTATTTTTGTTGTATGCCTAACGAGAAAGATTTATCATTATTTTTTCAGACACTAAGCAATCTTCACCAATCTCACCACTGCCAACTGAAAAGCCGCGTGTGTGTCGAGATTAAAATTTCCCGCGTCATAGTAGAATTTACGCTGTGGGGACGGCCGCAGACATTCTGAACGTCATAGAGCAGAGAGTGGAAAATAAAAAAAATTCCTTTGCGGAATCCAAATAATTCAATGTATTCAATTAAATGACACAAAAATAAGTTGGCTTCTCAGTTAAACTTTAAGTATTTCCAAACACTGATGGACTGTAAACACCAATCAGAGACAATGCCTTTACAATGCCTTAGGCTATAATTTACAATGCCTTAGGTATAATTGTATTAATAATTTTTCACAAACCCATTAGAATTAGTGAAGCGACGTTTTTTATGCCACTGGCATGTCTGATGCTTTTGAGAAACACCAGGTTTATTTACATTTGCCATTAAAATTGTACCTTACCTTTACCTTTAGAGACAAAGTTTATTGGTGATGTTCCCGATAAAAAAAATTATCTCAAAATAGTACTATGAAGTAGTACGCAAAAGTTGCATCCAGTCCTAACGATGCTACTACATGCTTCTACTTCAAGGCTACCGTGTTACTGCATACTACTATATGGTACTATTAGCAAGACTGGATGTTACTATGTTAAGACAGGATGCTACTGGATACTACTACATAAGATTGGACCAGTCTGAGGCAAATTAAATGATAGTATTCTTTGCTATTACATAGTGTTACATGCAACGTTTTCGTACTACTTCCATACTACTACGCAGGCTACAAATTTTTCATCGGGTTAGTGAAGGTTGCGCGTAGGTGATATTATAGTTTTGCAGTGGAGAGGCACTGTACCTTCAAGAGATGGGTTCATTGGTGGCAGATATTCTTGGATATGGACAGGTCTGGTCAGTACTTCCCTACTACCAGGTTTCATAAAGTTTAACTGTGACTGAGTCGACACAGGGTATGCAGGTACAGGAGCGGCAGGAGGGATAGACTGAATGTTCTGCAAATATTCCTCAAGACCTTCCACAGAGACTTCCATATCTTCGAAAGCAAGTGCGATGTCGTCAAGAGAAGGTTGCGTTCTTCCAACTAAAAACAAGAAACATTAGAGAAGGAAAACTTTCCTCGAAGTCCTGAGCCTCGTTACGGTTGCAATAGTGCTGCCGCTTCGCTGCTGCAGCACTTCTTTGCTTCCGCACAAGATGCATTCTTGGATTCACTGCCCGCACGATTTCTTCTTAGTTGATGCAGCACCTTGCAGGGAAGCACGGACTTGGTCGGTAAGCAAGTCCGCGATTCTCAAGAAGCGCTGCCGTCTTCCTCGGAAGCGATGCAGTGCAAAAACAAATGTAGAAAGAATCAGCCCGGAAGCGGCCGAGAAGTGGAGCTGCAGCGTGCAACAAAAACGAGGCTCTGGTGTAAAGTCGCCCAAATATACCTTCTCCAAAGTTCTAGTTACTAATGTTCAATCCCTTTGTAACGGATCGGATGAACTTGGTGTTTTAATAGTGCAAAATGGTGTAGACATAGTATTACTTAGTGAAACTTGGAGCGCTACGACTGCCGACTATTCTATTCCTGGTTACAATTTTGTGTCGAAGACACGTCTTCGTCCTGACGGACTACCTGTTCCCACGATGGGAGTGGCGGCCTTTTTGTGAAGTCGAACATTACTCACAAATTTTTGGACTCGCAAGGGATAATTTTGAAGTGACCCGGGTCATGGTGCGTCCCAAAAGGGATACCCTGCCTGATTTTTGCGACTGTGTACTATCCTCCGCGTGCAGGTTACAGGCGCCATCTTGTGTTTTACAGGCAAAATTGCGTTGACGCAATCCGCGCAAAATACCCTGGATGCTTCATTTCAGTAACGGGTGGTTTGAATGATACAAAGCAAAGTTGGTTTGAAAATCAGTTACGGCTTGAACAAATCGTGAAGCAGAAGAGAAATGTAAAAAGTCTGCTCGACTTGATTAAACCTCTAGTCATGATTCTTATGAAGCTCCGGTAGAGGTTCTCCCACCTGTTGGGAAAAGCGACCACTATTGTTTACTTTGGAAACGAAACGATTCAATCCCAGTTCCCAAGAAATACCAGTTTTCATGCCGCCCATTATCAGAGAATTCAGTTAATAATTTTATGTCATGTCTGAGAAATAGATCTTGGGAAACCTAGTATGACATGTCTGACGAAAACGAAATGGCGGAATACTTTGAATTGTTATTTAATTAGCTAATTTTCCTCTTAAAAAAGTTGGTAAGTCTGATAATGATAAACCGTGGAATGATCAGTCAGTTAAAAGTTTGATTAAGTTGAAATGCCAGTTGTTTCGAGATGGTTTCACTGATTCAGGCATAACAACTCCGTAACAAAATTGTTACCATATTGAGACAACTACGCAAAGAATACGGGAAATCCGTTGTAAATTCTCTTTTTGGATCTGTTCTTACTTCAAAGAAATTTCATGAGAAGCTGCAAAATCGTAGAGGGATGCAGAGCCCCAGCGTGAACCTTTGCGACGATCTGGGTGACCCTGTTTCTGTTGATCAAATGAACAAATTCTTTGCCGGTATCTATACCGATCATTACTCCTGCTATGGTTGAGGAAAATTCTACGACTGAACCCGAATTATTCTCACATTAAAAATGAGATGCCAATTCGGTTACTGATACAATGCACATTTCTAATCTCTAACCCATCGCAGCAGTATTTAATCAAAGTCTTCTTCAATGTCTATTTCCTAAGTGTTTCAAGATTGCTGAGGTAACTCCAATACAAAACCAGAGCTGGAAGATCATATGACACTTGGGAAGGCTGGGTCAGATGGAAGTGATGGTCAAAAGTATTCTTTTCCCTTTTCCGTTAAGATGCGCCAAACTTTCTAGGCTGGGTCAGAGGATGGAAGTGACGGTCAAAAGTTTTTTTTTTTTTTACTTTTCGTTTGAGATGTGCACTTTAAGGGTGCTAAAAATTAATTTCCAAGCAAAACCCTTGAGGCAAAAAGGATCATGTGCTCATGGCGATTGTGAAAGTAAACTTTGCTTAAAAGTATTTTTTGTACTTTGCGGTTAAGATGAGTTCTTTAAGGGATGGTCGGATTGAAGAGTAACGGTGTCTAACCCAATGATGTCAAGTTTCTAATGCTCCAGCATAGTTTTATCGTCCTAGCACATCTGGAAGTACCTTAACTCACGATCACTGGAATTCCGGACACCCCCTACAGCTCCCCCCCCCCCTTGGTACCCGAATCCGGTTCGATTCTGTCACTGATGCACCTAGAAACTGTGCCTGTACTTCCCACCAAGTTTCATCCTGATCGCTCCACTCTATGTGTGTCACAAGATGTTCGGTTCTCCCCAACGACCCCCCCCCCCCAGTTCATCGGATCCGGTCCGGACTTGAAATGGGACATGCTGAGACATGATGTCTTTCAAGATATCAAGTTTCGTTAAGATCCGATAACCCATTCGAAAGTTATGCATGCTACTAATTTCCGGATTCTGCCGTCTCCCCCTCCCCCTACGATAGTCAGATCGGGCAAGCGGCTGTTTCCAAATTAATCTGGTCGGGTTCCTGAGATGCCTGCCAAGTTTTATCGTCCTAGCCCACCTGGAAGTACATTAACTACGGATCGCCGGAACTCCGGAACACCCCTCCACCTCTCCCCACAGTGTCCGAATCCGGTCCAGTCCTGTCAGTGATGTATCTAGAGCGTGCACCAAGTCTCATCCCGATCGCTCCACTCTGAGAGTTTCACACGATTTCCGGCTCTCCCCTCCGAATCCCCCCTAGATTCGTCGGATCCGATCCGGACTTGAAATGAGACATCTGAGGCACGAGATCTTTCCAGATATCAAGTTTCATTAAGATCCGATCACCCGTTCGAAAGTTGTGCATGTCCCTATTTTCCGGATTCCACCACCTCCCCCTCCCCCCACGATGGTTGGAACGGGCAAGTGACTATTACCAAGTTAGTTTGGTCCGGTCCCTGATATGCCTGCCAAGTTTCATCGTCCTAGCATATCTGGAAGTACCCTAACTCGCAAGCACCGGACTGGCCGACCGACCGACGGAAATGTGATCGGTATATGGCACTTGGCCGGAAGGCAAGTGCTATAAAAAACTAACCCCTCTAGCCTTGGTAATATGCGACCTACGGAAGACTTCGGCACTGGCCAAGATACTGGAGAGTTTTATGTATGATTGGTTTCTTTCTGAGTATGTGATAATTTTGACCCCAATCAGTTTGGTTTCAGGCAAGGTATTAACACCCAGAGGCGTCACTAGCCAAAATGTTTGGGGGGGGGGGGGACGAGGCATTTACCGACTGGCTGGTAATTTTACCGACTGTTTCTGCAGAAAAACGACTGTTTTCAACAACAAAAATTACAGTTTTGAAAAAAATCGACTGATTTTCAGAAAATTTCACTGATTTTCAGATAAAACGACCATTTTGACGAAAAATCGACCAATTTTCAGAAAAAATCGTCTGTTTTCATGAAAAAAATCAACTGTTTTGACGAAAAATCGCGGCGCTTCGCGCCGACTCGGTTAATTTTTACCGACTGGCCGACAGCACTGGGGGGGGGGGGGGGGCGTCCCCCCCTCCCCCCCCCCAGTCGTGACGCCCCTGTTAACACCTCACATTACTTGGTTAGCCTGGTTCATGACATACTAACTGCTCTCGAGGAAGATGATTCGTTTACTGACCTAATCCTCGCTGACCAAAAAAAGCTTTCGATCTCCTGGATCACGCGGTTGATTTGGACGTCATTTCTGAAATGGGTGCAAGTCAATTTTCTCAGTGTATGATTGCCAGTTTTCTCTCAGACCGGAGCCAAGTTGTTAAACTGAATGGTTCCTTCCACGCAGTCGAAACAATAATATAACTTGCGGTTATTACCCCCCAAGGTACTAAGTTGGGTCCTCTCATTTTTCTTTAAGTAAGTAAGTAAGTAAGTAATTTATTTATGACCCGCCATTTTGAAAAGGCGGAGTAAATGACGAAAATAAAGAAAATAAACAAAACACATATATACACACAGTAAAAGACACTTAATTTTTAATCTTCGGTCAGGAAGCAGTGGACGACATCGTGTGCTGGTTGGGCCTTGTTGTCCATGAGTTTTGAAAGTGATGACGAAACATCCAAAACCCGGACCGAACGACAGACCGACGGACGGACAGAAATTACTTTGTTCTGTTAATAATGGTGCTCTTATGCTGCTCGAAAATGTGATTCTCATGTTGACAATATTATCCGTGAAACCAACTTTTTAAACAAATCCATCTCTACCCTTAAATCTTTTAGTTTGGATGCTAAATGCCTCCTCTGTTATTTTTAAACTTATATCCGTCCTCAATTAGAATATGCTTTACCGGTTTGGTATTCTTCTCTTTATGCGGAGCTCTCTGATCGCCTGGAAAATGTCCAAAAGAGAGCAGTGAAAAGCGAAGATAATGTCCCAGATGGCCCATCTATTCCCCCCTCCCTCCCGTCTTCCATGCGTCGATCCGAGAGGAATACTGGCAATCAGTTTTCTCCATATCCTGCTAATTCTTCTGCCCAATTTTTACATAGTTTCATCCGATCATTTATTTCCGGTCATATCTTATAAGTGTATTAGTTAATTTGTTTCGTGTCTGTGTATTTCGCAAATATTTTATTCCTCTTCTAGCTTCAAGCTATTTGGATAATAAACTGTATTTATTAAGTGATTTAAAGGACCCATCTCACCTATCTTGCTGCCTCGCTCTACGTCCCCTAACAATTCCCTCTATTCTCATTTCCGAGGTTTGTAACTTTCTTTGTCATTTTTAACCCCTCTAACGGCACTACGCCGATTTCCGGATTCGCTGCAGGCCTATCGGACCCCTGCTCACGCTTCCAAGGAGCTCATTGTCCGACGTCCGGGTTCCGTGATTCTCATCAAAACCAAAGGCGGCGCGCGAGGCTGAAAACCGCCAGGATATGTTCTGCTGACCAGGGGCGTCACGACTAGGGGGGAGGGGGACGCCCCCCCCCCTGATTGTTGTCGGCCAGTCGGTAAAAAATAGCCGAGTCGGCGCGAAGCGGCGCGATTTTTCGTAAAAACAGTCGATTTTTTTCTTGGAAACAGTCGATTTTATTAAAAAAAAAAAAAAACAATCGGTATCTCGTAAAAATAGTCGATTTTTTTATTAAAATAGTAGTTTTTCTTAAAATCAGCCAATTTTTCGTCAACACAGTCGTTTTTTCTCAATAATAGTCGTTTTTATCTGCAAAAACAGTCGGTAAAAATGACCAGACAGTCGGTAAATACCTTGCCCCCCCCCCAAACATTTTGGCCAGTAACACCTCTGCTGCTGACGCTGTACCGCCTAGGAACCAAACACTTGGTGACGAAAATAACAAATTAAACCCTTTGTAATCTGTTCAAAGGAGTCGCTTTGTAAGAATGTTAGGGGTTTGTAAAAATCTACGACCCAGCAAACAAAGTGGTAATCATTTATACATTGGCTTTTACACATAGTCTTCCAATGCATGGAAGAAACACAAGCTAATAACGATATGATATTTTCCCTCCTCGTATCATTGTAATTTGTGAGAATCAGAGCAAATATCTTTAAAAGTTGCTTACTTTAAATATTGTAGAGTTCTTCTTGGTTTCCCTTTTAGTTTTAGTTGTAGGATACTGATATCCAAATTTAATGTTTAAGACCCTTTTGAAGAAACTTTATTGTAAGTAAGTAAGTAAGTAATTTATTTTTAACCCGCCAATTTTGAAAAGCGGAGTAAGTGAAAGAGAATGAATTAAAGACATAAAAGACATATAAAAAAGACACTAAATTTTCAATCTTCGGCCAGGAAGCAGTGGATAGCATCGTGCGCTGTTCGGCCCAGTTGTCCATAGTTGCGTTTTTGCAGTTACCACGATAACTGAATCTGCAATTAGTCGTATTTGCAGTTACCGTGGTATCTGATACACGGTTGTTCTGCAAAAACGACTATTGCCGAAATTGCACTTTTCGAAGTCATCCCAAAAGGAAAACGGATATCCAGTCACATCACTAAGTGCTAAACTTCTTTCTCACCAATTTGACAAAGTTGATGAAAATGAGGTGACTTTTCAGATACCACGACCAGTTACCACCACGATAACTGGCCGGATACCATGATGACTGCAAAAGCGTTGACTGTGGTATCAGATGCCACGGTAACTGCGAAAACGACTTTAGACCTTGGTATCAGATACCATGGTATCTGCGAAAACGCAACTCATGATTTTTGAAAGCGATGAGGAAACATCGAAATGGGTAACACTTGCATCTTGAATTATGAACTTCTCCGTCAATGTATGGTTATGACATAATTTTGACAAGTAGAGCAGGTGCTTCGCATATTTAAAATTACACGATCTCATCTTTTTATCTCCTTTCGCACAACATCAGTGACATTAGAACGAAATATAGAATAGAAGAAGCGCAGAAGGTGCTTTACAAATTTCCCAAAGCTTTACGATTATAGCACCCCCGGTTGGGGACGATGCGCCCATAGGCAGTACGGATAGATTTACAAAATTCCTGCACAACCGAAGAGCAAAATTTTGACAATCAAGATTTGAATGTTCTGCCAAGCCATCGTACAGTCTGTTGACTAGACGTTGAAAGATCCAAGAGAGATAGAAGCTGTTCAGTTCAGTTCATTTTATTCATAAAAATAAAAAACACCATTAACTGTTTATGGCCCCACCATAAGGCCTAACATAAGGCCTGGCAATGGGCGGGGCTTACTCATTATTCATCTAATCTGAAGGGAAACAAACCAAAGAAATCAAAAAAGAAAGAAAAAGAAGGAGAGAAAAAGACAAGAAGAAAAGAAGAACGAAGACATAACAAAATGACAAGAAATATCCACTAGCGAACGATCTTCGATCACCAAAGCGCCCTTGCCCCCCCCCCCCCCAAAAAAAGGAAGGAAAAAAGAAGGAAGGAAATTATGTTTTGGAACATTCTGTTTTCGATAAGAAAAAGGACTTGGTCTGTGACTTGAAAGCCGAAAGGGTAGACGCAAGCTGGATGCATTCGAACCATTTGACGAATGGTTGAAATGCAGGTATTCAAATTTTGAGAGGTTAACTTCAAGGCCGATTTTGAGAAGTTCCGACGACATCTTACTGACATTTTTGGTCAGAGTGGGTCGGCTACGGCTTACCAAGAGCAAGTCGTCCGCGTAGGCTATGTAGCTGAAGGCATGGTCTTTATAAAAGTACGCAGGGTGTACAGAATCGAGACATGAAGATATGGCCGATATGAATATGTAGGGAAATAAGACTCCCCCTGATCTTCTCATGTCAATCTTTTCCTCTACTAATTTTTATCTACTTTTTGGATGCATTTCTGAACTGTTTTGCTGTCATGTAACTTGATTATCATGGAAGCTGATCTGTTGTCTATTTTTTATTCTCCTCCTGTGCGACTTAAGAAAAATGCACAATAATAATAGTTGCTTTATGCAGATACCACGGTATCTGATACCACAGTCTAAAGTCGCTTTAGCAGTTATCATGGTAACTGGCCAGTCACCGTGGTAACTGGTATTCAGATACCGTAGCGTGGTAACTGATTATGGTATCTGAAAAGCTCATCTCACTTTCATCATCACTAACACATGAGTCTTAGTTTTTTGTCAAATTGGTGGGAAAGAAGTTATATCACTCTAGATGCCAATGGATATCAGTATTATTTGATTGTGACCCACTGTACACGAACAATGTGAAAGTAGTGATGAAATAAAGAAAGAAAAGAAGATACTAAATAAAAACGCTAATACAACAGAACAGATAAAAATAAACAAAAATAAACAGAAAAACGAATAAGCCCGTGACCCGTGACATGGGGAAATCCTTTTACATGCTTCAACAGATGACTTATCATGAAGCTCTTGAAGTCTTGCCGTAGCTTTTTCTTTTCGGGTAAATCTCTGATTCAATCGCTCTACCTCATACAGCATCATTGTGGAGACTTCTAACTAAAGATATAACAAACAAATCCGATCCATCTCTGACCGTTTTGCAACGTACATTTTATGCCTACCCCCTTGGACCGGAAACTCAAAAAATTTCCAGTGGTTTTCATGATTTCTAACAGCTCAAGTCCGGCAATCGCAGTTTTTTACAAAGCAACCGTAGTATCAGATACCATAGTAACTACAAAATGCAGATCCCGTTACCGTATCCGTTGGTATCTGCAAAAACGCAACTAATAATAAACACTTACATTGCTCTGAGTATCTGTGAACATGTTGGCCGGTCTCAACAAGGAATCGCTTTGTAATTTCCGTCAGGACATCTAGAGCTGATGCATGGGCATTGGTCCAGCCAATTACCGTCGCTATTTGAGCAACACTGCTCTTCAACACTTGCAATGAATACTCTTCGGCAGCCATGGTGCACCATCTATTTGAAGGTGTCACAAACGAACTGAGGAGGTAGGCTAGCAAACGAAGTTGGTCGAGTTTTTCAGGTAAACAACTCTGCAATCCATACCTAAAAATAGGTTTCAATGTTTTATTCTTTTTGGTTGGGAAAAAAAATAAATACATCCTTAAGTATATGGTTCTCTGAAGACTACAGTAACTAGTTCATATTTAACAACGCTTCCTAATATTATTTACACTTGTAGGTTCCGTGGATTATAGGCTGCAGCTTTAAACCACAAGCTACATTGTAGGCTACTTCACTAAATTTCTTTACAGTATGACTTCTATGTCGCTAGATGAAAATTACGTCCCTCCCAATAATCAGTAAATGATTTAATGGGCCCTACTCCTCTCAATTTTGCACCAAATCCACCTAAGCCACACAATTTGTGGCACACAACCTCATTCTTTCAAACTGCACATCCAGGGATGCTGGCTTTGACAATTCTGTCAACACTGCCTACAGATATTAGGGGGGTTTTCACAGAAGAAATGTTTATTGCTTAAATCAGTCTGAAATATCGCCTAAATGCAAAAGCATAAAGCCAATGATAAGTTTTCAACCCACTACACCAAGACATATTTTGAAAGAAAATCAATTAGCAACAAGGTACGTGAGCGGTCACTGCAAAAAAGGTTCTTTGGCAAGCTACCCATCCAAACAGTCAACTCCTATCCTGGTCCCATTGCCTGGCTGAGTTCACTACCTACTTTGCCACTGGAATCGAAGTGGGCTACACCCCACAAATCCTAGATCCTGGAATACACCATATTAAACATTAAACCACACTATGTCTAGCAAGTTACTCAAGCTCTACACATTAACTGTGCTGGGCTCAGAGGCGTTACTAGCCAAAATGTTTGGGGGGGGGCAAGGTATTTACCGAATGGCTGGTCATTTTTACCGACTGTTTTTGCAGATAAGAACGACTATTACTGAGAAAAAACGACCGTGTTGACGAAAAATCGGCTGATTTTAAGAAAAACCACTATTTTTAAGAAATATTCGACTATTTTTACGAGAAACCAACTATTTAAAAAAAAATCGACTGTTTCCAAGAAAAAAATCGACTGTTTTTACGAAAAATCGCGGCTATTTTTTACCGACTGGCTGACAACATTCGAGGGGGGCGTCCCCCCTCCCCCCCCCTTGTTGTGACACCCCTGGCTGGCCTTCAAGAATCAAGATGGTCAAGAACTGAGTTTAGCAGGTACCTGTACATTTGAAATGACTTTGATTAAAACTCTAGTGTCTGTCTTTTCACTAAAAACAGTGTAAATCACTGGCCAGTAAGGGAAAACATCGAAATTTGGAAAGATGTTTATGTTCTTTATATTCTTTGACGTTTGTAAGAACTGCATTGCCATTACATCTTCATGATCGAGGTTGGATAAAAGAGCAGAATGTTGCACATTTTTTCCCCTCTCTTGGAATTTTTTTTTTGCTAGCCTACTGAAATAAAAGCTTTCTGGTATGGAAGGTAAGCCCCCTCTGTTTTTGTATTTGGACATGGAATAACCATCTCGGACAGCTATCATACATTCCCCAAAGATAAAAGACTGTGGTCAAATACTTGTTTGATATGCCTTTTGTCACAAAAAGATGCAATCCAGTTGTTCGAATAGGTTTATGTTGTTGAAGTAAAATACCATGTCTTAGTAAATACTTTTTGTCCAAGTGTTCAAACGAAAGTCATTGCCTGATATTTTAGAAGCAATGTGACATTGACTAATTCTAGCAACTTTAATATGTTAGCCCTCTTCAAAAAAAACGTCGGCATTATTCAGCATTTTTCTTCTTCGGCTATGCATATATTTCAAACAATAAAAAGGAAAATTTTGCCAGCCTCTAATAGAGTTTTCTCTGTTCAAACGGTTACATCTTTGATATAATTTAGCAACAATTGAGTTTTGGGTTCTTGCAACCTTTAGCTATTCTATTTAATTTTTCCAAGTGCTGGCAGTAGCACTTCACCTCAGCTTCACCGCGACAATAAAGTGTCTGATTTGAATTGTTCAATCAACAGGTTGAACTCGCAATGTGTTCAAATTTCAATGTTTTACCCTAGTTCTTTTCCCAGCTATTTTGTCTAGTGACAGTAGTAAACTACCAACTACAGAAGGGGTATCCAGCCTTGAACCTATGTAACCTCGAACTTACCCGGAAAATACTACAAGCAAACTTGTGCACAGTCCTAACTTTATCCTAGGTCTTTAGGGTGTCTTTCTTGACTGTTATGACCTGGTTAGGACTGCATTGATCTTTCCTCTTAACCTTTTAGGCCAAGTAAGAGGTTATACAAATTTGAGGTAGGATACCCCAACTCAGGGGCGTCCCGTGCCTTCCTTCACTGGGGGGGGGGGGGGGCAAATTTGGCACGTTTTTACGCTCATCTTTTTTCTTTATTTTTTCAAGGATACGCCATCACTAGCCTTTCACCTTTGGGGGACGTCCAGTTTCCGGACCTCCAACAGGACAAAAATGTGCCTACAAAAAATGCTGTTGTCGCATAGCGACAACATCACTAATGGCTGTTCATATGACAAATTAAAGAGCTGCAGGCAAAAATTTTTGAATCCGCCTTTTTTTTCTGGCAGCATTTAACTACTTTCCATGCAAATTCTAGCTTTTAATGTGGTTCCAAAAATTCCAAGCCTCAAACACCCAGCTAAATTAGGCATGCGATAGAACAGATACGGACTTGTGAAAAGTCCGGTGAATTGCTGAATTCAGTAACGAATGTGACCAAATAAACACGTTAAATCACCAAATTTACGAAGGAACCAACCGAATGCGGTGAAACCAATGCGGACCGAACAACAGATGGATGAATTACCGAAGTCGGTAACAAATGAGACCAAATAAAGACGTTAAATCACCGAATTTTCGAAGGGACGGACCGAATGAGGTGAAATCGATGCGGACTTAACAACAATTAGATGAATTACGAAATTCGATAAAGAATGGGAACTAATAAACCCGTTTAATCACCCAATTTCGATGTGTGGGCACAAAAAATTTAATAAATTGGCATCCCAGCTTCGCCGTGATGAGCGTTTCGACCGGAATTTTCGCAAATAGACCGAATGCCCAAAACGTAGGGGGGGGGGGGGGGGGTCCCCCTCAGGACGCCCTTGCCCTCCTGTACTACAGAGGGGGCACCTGACCTCGTTTTTACACTAACTCGATTGTTGCCGCGAAAATGTTAAAATGCAATGTAGGCTACATGCTGTCCTGAAAATATGACTTTTTTCAACAGTCATGTGTTCAAAATATTGAAATTCTGTGCCTTTTCTTTGTTTCGAAGCTGCTTCGAAAAAGGGATTTTTGGCTATTGACTTTGGTGACAATTTTCATCATTTTTTAAGAGCTTGGTCACACTTGGCTCATTTCTGCACATAATAAGGCTCCAAAGTGGTCACACTAGATCTAAGAAAAGGCAGCTTTTTGAGTTGCTAAATCTAAAAAAAATGAAAAGTGCAAGATACCCTAATTCTGAATGTTGTTGTTTTAAATTCAGGACATCTTTTAGAACGAAACAGCATTTCTGATTATGTTCCAGGAAATGTATTGGTGTTTTTAGTGCCGTTTACTATAGAAATAATGGAGATAGTATTTTTTCCACTCGAATAAAGGAAAAAGACATTAAACAGATGCTTCTTTATTAATTTTTTTTGCAGAAAACAAAAACAGATGTGACAGATTCATCCTACCGCTCAAGGCGAGCCAGCGAACACAGCAGCCGAGAGACAGGATCATTCGGCTGATTACGGAATGAATTGGCAGTACCGTGTTGAATGCCAGAGAGTAACGTTGTATATGTTTTATGATTAGGCTAGTGCGTAAATAAAGAGTGTGTTAAAAACCCTCATGTCTAACAGTGGTGCAGCGGAGTTGCAAAACAAGTTCAAACCTTGTTTAGTACGAACCTTGTGATTTTGCGGTTTCCGTGAAAGGCTGTTTGGCCTACGGAATTTCCCGATAATTTCGCACGTATAAACTATCCTTCATTGTCATAACTTGGTGAAAGGCTGTTCGGCCTACCGAGTTACTCTACTAACTTTGGCTGTGGTGAAAGGCTGTTTGGCCTACCACGCATGAAAACAAAGGTGATGATAGTTCTGTTTATTGCACTAGCCTACGGCGTATAAGCACGGTATTCACAAAAATTGTGTTGGATGTGAAAAACTGTTCGGTCTACATTCAACTGTTTTTATTGTCGTAATTTACGTCGCGTATTACGCGCTTTTCGACAGAAAACGACTCGTCGTAATTATTGTTTGTATTTAAACGAGTAGTTGAACTAGCTTTTCTGAAACAAGGAATGGAGACGGCTACGGTGAAACAAATCGATCAGTGCTAAACCGGAATCGATAGTTCATTTCAGGACCACAAATAACCATCTAGATGTCATTGGCTCCGCCTTTTTGCGGCGGGTACGACCAACACAACTGGGTCTCCAAGAATCCAGCAATAGTCCAGCCAATTTGTAGACCAGCCCCATTCAACGTAGCTGCTTTGTCTAGAGAAACCATGACCCAAGCAAGTAGCGTCTTTCAACAGACGACTCTTGGCATGCCTTTACCTATTACCGACGTAGCGCCTCCGTCACAAGGTAATGTGAATCACCCTTGTTTCTCTCAAAATATCCACGCTAATTCTACTCCTGTTCAAACAATGATCTTCAGCCCCACATGCATACCATCAGCATATCTACATGCTACCGCTTTCCCAAATCCAGCTGGCCAGGTTTACCCTTACCCGAATCATAACTTTGGTTATCCACCTGTGCCAGTTAATCAGTATCATGGGATACAACAATTAAATGGCCAGGTCTGCTATAAACCGAATGTAAACGTCGGAAATCAGCCTGTGCCAGTTCATCAACATCATGGAATGCTCTGCCCAGCATATGGTATGGGCTACGGAATGAGCCCAAATTTTCAAAATTACCAGTCGTTCCAGGATCCTGCTACTAGCGTTAAGTCTTCTGCTTTCCCACAAGCGGCAATAAATAGCCAGCTTGGTGAGCAATAAATTAATAATACTCTTTCAAGTGACTTAAGAGCCATCATGGCCATGGGCACTATTTTGCAGGACACGATTCGGCAGGTTCTAGGTGAGCGTGAATGCCATCGCAGCCCAGAAGTAAGCAGACAAACTGCAGAGGGCCCCAGCTTCGCCGTCAACGCCACCCGATATTTCCAAGATCAGGAAAATGTATATACAGAGCAACTGACTACCTTGAAGATCCCAAATCTCATAGAAAGTTGCAGCGAGGAGAAGGTCGTAACCCTCCCAGACGAGGACGGAATTCCAGACACCTACGTGAGCGCTGGGAAAGACGTCTCCGTTCTCCTAGCATTAAGCCCTCAGCCCAGTCATTCATACAGGCCAGGGCCACCAGCTTCAACGACGGAGAATTTCAGCACTTGCAGACAGGTGTCCGTTCGCCCTTTACCTGACTGCACTTCCATTACGGAACCTCCGGTGGAAAATTCTGGGGTCCGGAGGGTGGTTTTCAGCACAAGCTGCAGACAACTCATCCTCAACGCAAGCAAGTGCTATGAGAAACAGGGAAAAGAAGACAGCACAAAGATGACTGCTTCTGCCGTGAGCCAACCAGGCTCTTGTAAGGTTAGTGGTCTAGGAAGCGCGTCTGGCCAAAACTTCGTCAGGTCGCTCTTGTTTCAGCCACAGGAGCCAAAGAACAAGCACAGGCTGGAGCGGCAGTGTTTCTTCGGCGAGGAACACTCTCGCCCCTCGACACTCCCTCTAGTCTCTCAGGTTTCGAGTGATGATTTACAGTTTACACAAAAGACAGCGAGACTTCCGGACAAATTTCCAATAGAGTTTCTCATTAGTAAAGTCTAATCAGAATCTCCCAAGCCTTTTATCGGTTGTCACAGGTATTAAATCGAGAAGAAACGTTAAGGAGCTAAAAAGAGCAAAATGGTCGAAGTACCATCGAAACAAGAGAAAAATAAAAACTAATCTTTCTCTCTTCTTAGGTGGGGAGGGATGCTGTGATTACCGATTCATCCTACCGCTCAAGGCGAGCCAGCGAACACAGCAGCCGAGAGACGGGATCATTCGGCTGATTACGGAATGAATTGGCAGTACCGTGTTGAATGCCAGAGAGTACGTTGTATATGTTTATGATTAGGCTAGTGCGTAAATAAAGAGTGTGTTAAAAACCCTCATGTCTAACAACAGGTCGCATTTTGACATCTAGAAACTCTTTACCTTTCTTTCCAAATAGCTTAAGTTAGTCCTGAGATGTTGAAAACAGACTCATGATAGTTCACACTAGCCCAACATGATCAAAACTGAATTGTTCCAAAACTGGTCAAGTTTCAATTTTACACCCCTAATTGCAGTCTGCTCATTATCCCCAAGCTGCAACAAAGCCATAAACTGTCACCAGACTGTCACATCCCCTGAAGATTTTCAGACTTGTAGACTCAAATATCTTTTCTATCCCAACCACAACTGTTCCACTTTTCTTCCTACATTTGCATATTTTCTATGTCTAACGAACAGATTGCCTCTATGGCCGCTTCAAGACATCCGGAATCTGGGGTGTCCAACACCCCAGACTTCCAGATGTTTTTGGCCTGGCTTCACCTTCCTGATCCGTCTCGCCGAAAATGGCTGTCTGGAATCCAGTAGAAAATCTGGAGGGTGAAGCCTGGCTTTCATTTTCAGCCGGAAAATTTGTGCAGATTGTCAAATAAGCCGCATTTTTAGCCCAGTGTGACCAGGCTCTAAAACTGAATTGTTGCAAAACTGGTCAAGTTTCGATTTTAAACCCCTAATTGCAGTCTGCTCACTATCCACAAGCTGCAACAAAGGCAAAATCATTAAATGTCAAACCTCTTGATGATTTTCAAAACCTTGCCGGCTATAGGCTATTATTACAAAAGCTTTTGGCCGTGCCGGGAAATATAAATCATCCCGTCGATGCTGACTTATGGTCCATTTACACACTGCGTAAAATCCAAGCGTATTTTATGCATGTTTTGAGCTTAAGCATTTCTATCAATAGGGACGTATTTGAGAAATCGGTCCGTTTTGTATCTAGATGCGTCCATACTGCTAGAAATCTTTTCAAGCTCAAAATGTACGTAAAATTTGCAGGGATTTTAAAAATACGCTCGGATTTCAAAATACGCTTGGATTTTACGCAGTGTGTAAGCCCACCATTATGCAAAATGATTATCCTAATCTACTCTGGGAAACTTTTAAGCCAGTCTCCAAAAACACGGATGAAATCAAATTTACAATCCCTAGTTCTGAGTGGGTACAGTACTTCGGAAGCCAATTTGATGCACCTGACCCTCTCTTAGAAAATGCATTCGAAACGAAGCTTGAAACTGACCTTGACCTCGACCCGGCGAAAGGAGATTACATTGTCACTCGGGACGCAATAAAACAAGCTATCCAGAAGCTTAAAAAGAAGAAGTCGGCAGGATCCGATGGAATCTGCGCTCTTCATCTTTTCAATGGGAGTGCGAGTCTCCTTGATCATATACATCTACTGTTCCAGATGATATTTGCTCAAGGGATAGTTCCGATCTCATTCTGCGTTGGTATGTTGACCCCTTTGTGCAAAAAGGGAAAACCTGCAACTCAGTGCTCATCATACCGGCCTATCACCGTTTCCCCGACTTTATGCAAAGTCATGGAGCTTCTTGTTATCAAAGAAGTTACAGAAAAATGCTACATGCCAGATTACCAATTCGGTTTTCGTTCTGGACTGGGATGCGCCCGTGCTCTCTTTGCGTTGGCGTCTATTCTCCAGGAAGCTGACCGGACGAAAACTTCACTGGCGTTGGCGGGTCATGACGTCGAAAGAGCCTTTGATTCTGTCGTCCATCCATAAGCACTGTTAGAGCTTCGCACTCGTGGCGTGCAACCTGGTGTCATCAGAGTTATGAAAGACATGTATGCCAATCTTCGGGCAAAGTTGAAAGTCGTCCAGTGTGACAAGAAGTGTTCTAATTTCAGTAGTTTCAAATTCAAACTACAGCTTCCTGAAGTCAGAATTTTTAAAGGAGTCAGGCAAGGAGCTATTACTAGCCCTACATTATTTGACAATGCTGTCCTGAGCGCCCAGTAAAAAGCCCCTTGCACTTGTGTCGATGACGGCCTCAATTGCTCAGTGATAGCATATGCAGATGACATTCTGAGCCTTAGTCGTATTACAAATGGTATCGAAAGTGCTTTCCAATCACTAGTTTCGGAATATGCTGGCATTGGACTTAAATTCAACAAGGGAAAAACTGAATTCTTGATGTTTAATAACCATTCGAGGGAGCCAACGATCATCGACCTTATAGGATGCCAAGTCGAAAGCAAATCCAGTCTGACATACCTAGGACTGCCAATCGGAGATTCAATGAAAACCACTCGAAAATTACTGATCGCTCATTTGCTGAAGCGCATCAGTGGAGCTTATGCCCGTATCGTCTCTGGAAAGTTGCGGTTTAACCGAAAGATTCTTGCCTACACTTACAATGCCACTGCTCTTCCACACGTTTTGTATCTTTCCCCTTTCTGGACCATCTTTAGTAACGAAAATCTTCGTCAAATTCGTTCCATTTTCTTTCGGTTTTCTAAATGTTTGCTATGCCTCCCCCCCTGGACAAGGAACAGCCATCTCATCGAAAAGCTCCATATAGCTGATCCATCTGCGGCTGTCCTGAGATCCATCAACAGGATGAAGGAAAGCTGTAGCCACCCATGGAGCTCCATGATGTTCCGGTTTACTGAATTTTAATTATTTTGGTTGTTGTTGATGCTATGTTGTTTCTCTCTTTTTTATTTTTTACCATACTCGGTCTTTACCTAGACGGGTTACAAAAAAAAAGAAAAAAAAAAGACCTATTGAAAAGAGCAACCGAAAGCTAATAGACTGATTTAAATATAGACTGGGAGCATTGTCGAAGAGGTGAGAGGATTTTAAAAGAAGTCTGCAGTGTCCAGATTCCCACTCACAAAACCGTGTATACCACTTGCTGCATAGACCCTTGGCTTAAGGCGACTATGGGTGCTGCTATGAATCTTTGTTATGCTGCAAGGCACTGAAATACAATGTCACAATGACGTGCGGTGACAAAAGTGGTACAACCAAGCCAGGCCTGTATTCAGGGTAGGGGGTTAGGTGGTTCACCCCCCCCCCCCAACTCATATATAAGAAAAATTGTTTATTTAAGGCTTTGACCTTGTCAGTAGGTTTGTATCGGAGGTACAACACGAGGAAATCACCCCAAAAAATACAGGCATCCCCCCCAAAAAAAAAAAAATTTAGTGGACACGCTCTTCATGGGTCCAAGCGCTTCACAGAATCGCCTGATCAGCATTTGGTAGCAAAGCAACAAGTACTGGAGGACCGAAAACAGGCTAAGCGGAAGTATTGCTGCAGCAAAAATTTACAAGTTGGAGTGGTTGGGTGTGACGGTGAAGATTGCGGAGAATGGTTTCATTTTAGGTGTGCTGGAATTATGGTGGGTTTACACACTGTGTAAAATCCGCGTGTATTTTATGCACGTATCTGAGCTTGAAAAGATTTCTAGCAATATGGACGTATTTAGATACAGAACAGACGGATTTCCCAAATACGTCTGTATTGCTAGAAATCTTTTCAAGCTCAAAATGTGCGTAAAATACGCTGAGATTTCCAAATATGCTCCGATTTTAAGCAGTGTGTAAATGGACCATCAGGCGGAAACAGAGTGTTGGTTCTGTCCCGACTGTAAAGTATAAATAAGCAGTGTTTTTCTTTTAGTTTTGGTATCTTTTTGGTATCAGTGTCCATTCAGCCGTCAGTGTCCATTCAGCCGTCAGTGTCCATTCAGCCGTCAAGGTGTGCGGACGTAGATTTGCATATTGTCATTTTCCCCGGTGCTATGCAGGCGGGGAGCCGGGCGTTCGCCCAGTTTAAATATTACAAGCTATGGCCGTGCAAGATTACAAGGGTGATACTTGTTAAGGATGATGAAACCAATTACGAAGTTTGCTGCTACGGGACGGAGGAGATAAAAATCGTGACGTCAGATAATATCTGGCCTTACGACGAGAAACGGGATGAGGCGCTGAAAGATGGCAGGAAAAATGTTCAGCGTGCAATAAGGCTGTGTACGGAGGAACTGAAGGCAGATTTTCTTGACACTGTTACCCAAGGTGTTTATGAGGCGATTGATCTCCAGTTCAAGTCCAAATTTGAACGTATTGAAAAAAACCTTACTGACTTGCGGTCCAAAATCGTTCAAAATGGGGCGAAGCTCCAGAAACTTGAAACCAAGCTGGACGATATAAGTCAGTCTGCGCTTCTTAACAAGGTCATTGTGTCAGGCATAGACTCTTCTGCTCGGGATTTACCCCGCCTTGGTGAAAAAATACTAGATCGACTTAACATTGAAATGGGACTGAGTCTTGACAAATCTGTTATCAAGAGTGCAAAACGTTTGGGAGCTGCTTCTGAAACTAAGACTCCGATTGAACTTACCTTTTTTGCTGAGGCATCTGCGGTCGAGATACTGCGCAGTCGCAAGAATCTGAAGGGTTCCCGAATCTATGTGAACGAGGCTTTGACCAAGGAAAGGCAAGAAATTTACAAGCTTGCGCGCAATAAATTTGATTCGAAAAATGTATGGACTTTGCGAGGTGTGATTTATGTCAAATGCGGTTCGCAAAACATTCCGTGTAGATCGATTTCTGACGTAATTCAGATACGTAATGTGTCAAATGAGCCCGTGGCTTAAATACAAAAAGTGGTGATTTTGTTTCGTTTTTCTTTCTTTATGGATCGTTTTCAGTCTTTTCTTGATTCCCGTCTGAAACTGGATGTTATTCTAAATACAGCAACTGGCAGTGATAAAGATATGCCTTATGTGAAAAATCTACCCGAGTGTGAATTTTCTTCGGATGGCATTCTAACCGATAATTCTAACAAGTGTAAATTTCCGATCCGATCGCTACATGTGAATGCGCAAGGGTTGCAAAGTGCATTCAATGAACTTAAGTTCTTGCTTACATCTAGTCCTAAGGACATTGTCGGAGTTTGCGAAACTTTTTTGTCTGCTAATACACCTCTTACAATGTTAGATCTGCCTCGGATGAAGTGTATTTCACGTACAAGGTGTCAAAATATGAGAGGAGGGCAGATATTGTATATTCGTGATGACTGGTCTTTTAGAGTTCTTAGTGATTTTTCTGTTTTTGATGAAGGGTTATGTGAAACTATTTTTGTTGAAGTTAGCCCCTTGGGCTGTAACCCATTTATTTTTGGGTCTGTATATAGACCTCCGTCTGGCAATCCTAAAAAATTTTTTGAAGTTTTTGAACCGCTGTTGAAAAACCTGGAAGCATCTAGGAAACCGGTCATAATCTCTGGTGATTTCAACTTTGATCTGTTGAATCTCGATGTTGGCAATAATAAGGATTTTCTAAGTATGATGTTGTGTTCTAGTCTTCTTCCAAGTATATCTCTGCCAACTCGAGTTACAGCTAATACAGCTACACTATTGGATAACATATTTTATTCTCCTGATTTTAGTTCATGCAACAAAATCGTCAGTAATTTTGTCTGACATGTCAGATCATTTTCCGGTGAGTGTTCTTCTGGATTTGAAAAATAGTAATAAACAACTTCGTGATTCAACAATGAATAATTCTAAAAAACGATATGAATGGATTGATTATAAAATCCTTCGGCAGTTGACTGAGGATCATGATTGGAGTTCGGTTTATGATTCAGATGAGGCAAATGCTGCATTTTCGAATTTTATTGATCAAATGATTCGACTGCGGGATAAGGCTTCCTCGACACGAGTTTTGCATGGAAAATTTGCGCAGAGATTTGACCCGTGGATTTCAGAAGGTATTTTGGTATCACTAAAACATAAAAATAAAAAGTTTAAGAATTATTTAAAACTGCAGACACCTGAGTCTTTTGAAGAATATAGAGTTTACAGGAATAAGCTAAATTCAATTATAAGACATGGGAAGAGAAAATTTTATAAAGATAAATTCTTGGAATATAAATCTGATATGAGAAAGACGTGGCAAATGATAAATGAAAAAATACGTCCTCATAGTCGTAAGAGTACTAGTGTTGATTGCCTGGAAATAAATGGGGAAAAAATTACTGAGCCTAAAGATATTTTAAACGCTTTTGGAGATTATTTTAGTAATATTGGTTCTAGACTTGCATCGACTATGAGTACGCAGCTGAATTCCCCTTTTATTCCAGTTAATGGGCAACATGCGGAAAGTTCGTTTACTTTTTCTGAGATTGCGCCACAGGAGATAAAAAAAACTATTGTGAAGCTTAAACAGAGTTTTTCTGCGGATGAATTTGGTTTTTCAGCACAAATTGTTAAACACATAGCGTCGAGCATTTCACCTTTATTGGCACATATTTTCAATCTGTCACTTACACATGGGATTTTTCCTGAGCTACTAAAAAAAGCAAATGTTATAGCATTACCTAAAGCAGGTAGTTCAATTGATCCTTCAGATTATAGAGGTATTTCTCTGCTTTCGGTTTTTAGTAAAATTTTGGAAAAAACTGCAAACAATCAATTAAAAAAATACTTATTTGATAATAAGATTTTACACACTTCTCAATATGGTTTTATAAAGGGAAAGTCAACTGAACTGGCAATTCATGAGCTTTTATTGAATATAAATGATTCATTAGATGGTGGTCAACATGCTTTGGTGATTTTCCTTGATGTTGCCAAGGCGTTTGACACCGTAAATCATTCTTTGCTTCTTGCAAAACTTAAGTCTTACGGATTTTCAACACAAGCTGTTAATTTTTTTGCATCTTATCTTTCTGGGAGACGACTAGAATGTGTTGATAAATCCCGTGATCTTCGTTCAGATACTTTCCAGATTAACTACGGAGTACCTCAGGGCTCTGTCCTTGGGCCTATTCTATTTCTTCTTTTTTTAAATGATTTACCGGAAGTTTTGCCTCTCTGTAAAATTATAATGTTTGCTGATGATGTAGTAATTTTTTCTTCTCACCGGGACCTAGCAGTTCTTTTCCAGAACCTTGAAAGCACGTTACTAGCTGTATCTGATTGGTACTCAAGGAATTTACTAGCTCTTAACGAGAAAAAATGCCAATATATGTTATTTTCGCGTACTGGATCAGTCAGTTCAGATAGCTTCTCTCTTTTGTTAAATGGTCTTGAATTAAAAAGGGTTGATCAGTTTAAATACCTTGGTGTAATTTTAGATGAAAATTTGTCGTTTCATAAACATGTGAAAACACTATCGTTAAAAATTTCCCGAAATATTGGTATGCTATCACGTCTTCGTTATTTTTTTCCTAAAAATATTCTAAAATCAATTTATTATTCTTTTGTCCACCCATATTTTCTTTATTGTATTTCTGTTTGGGCTTCTACCTTTTCATCTGTATTTAAACCTCTCCAAATACTCCAGAATAAAGCAATGAGGATTCTTTTTAATGTTGAATATAGATCTTCAGTTAGACACCTATATGGGACTTCAGGAATATATTCCTTGGATCAACTTCATACAATTTCTATTTCTAATATTTGCCATGATTATCTATACAATAGTTTACCTTCAAATTTCTCTGGTATTTTTCCAACTAATTCCCAATTTCATAATTATCCAACCACTCATCGTTCAGATTTTTCGTGCGAATTTCGCCCTACGTCAAGAGCGAGTTTCAGCATCCGTCACACTGGGCAAAAAATCTGGAACTCAATTCCAGTATCAGTGCGAGAATGTAGCAATAAGCGACAGTTTCTAAAATTACTGAAAAAAAATTTTACGACGCGTAGTTGAGCAATTTCTTTTGTTTTTTGTTCTCTTTTTGTTGATGTTAAAATGTAGTTAGAAGACGGCTTTTTATTTTATTTTCGTTGTGCAACATTGTCAGTGCTAAAGTATGCCACCAGGCATGTGCACTGGTCCGTGATTTTCATCTATGTTTGTTGTAATTAAATAAAACTATAAACTATAAACTATAACTTTTGAAGTGAAGTAAATACTAGTCCATTTCTCGAATCATCGTTCAAACAATCATGAAGATTTCTTCTTTGACTTAATTCTATTATTCATGTTTATGCTGCCAGTGGCAGATAGGTGACTGTGTCTCTACTCTTTAGCATAAATTGGCCTTCTTTGCTGAGCACTCCATACTTGGCGTCGAAGTGAGCAAATGCATGGCGTGTCCGCGCACCGGATGAAAACGGGTGGCGCCTTTGTCTACCAAGAATTGCATTCAAATTTTGTTAAATTTCATGAGGCTTTGGAACTCAAACTCAGCTCAAACTTAAAAGTAGGTAGTTGTATGTGATCCTCGAATTCAGGCCTTTCTATTGATGGTGAAGTTGACATCCTGGGAGAATGGGTTAGCTAAAGACAGTGCCTTGAACTGGAAAATCCAGTCTAGGGTGGTGCCTTCATGCAACAGTCCAGGTAGTAGACTCATTTTCAGCAGCAGAGAAATCTGTGCAGATTTTGGCACAGATTGTCAAATCTGTGCCATTTTGAGCTGGTGTGACCAGGCTCTACGCCAATTGAGGTAAGGTTGTAATCAGTATAATACACTAGCCTCTTTTCAGGCACAGTGCTCTAATGTCTAGCACCAGGCCTGGGTGCTAGACGTGCAAGCACTGTACCTTGGATTTCATGCATGGTTCATGGATTTCAGTATACAGTGCAAGCATGAAAAACACAGTTTCTGTCATCATAACTGAGCACCAGCTCGGACAGGGCTGAAATTACTACCATGAATTAGAGAAATCAAAGACAATCCTTATCAAATTTTTCATAAGAAAAACAACATTGCTCGGCTGATGACAGACATGAAAACCTAATTTCCTTTTCTACATAGTCAAGGGTTTTGCATGCAAAGTGTCCTGTGCCTCAGCTTTTTCTACCTAGCACTGACCTAGCAGCCAACCAGAATATTGGCTCTTGGGGCGCTCTACATGGAAAGTAGATAGGGAGCTGTTAGGTTTTGCATCTCCATCATCAGTCGAGCCCTTTTGTTTTTGTTGTGAAAAATTCGATAAGGATTGTCTTTGATTTCTCTAATTCATGGCAGTAATTTCTGCCCTGTCCGAGCTGGTGCTCAGTTGTGATGACAGAAACTGTGTTTTTCATGCATGCACTGTATACTGAAATCCATGCACCATGCATGAAACCCAAGGTACAGTGCTTGAACCTCTAGCACCCAGGCATGGTGCTAGACATTTGAGCACCATGCCTGAAAAGGGGCTAGTGTACTAGTCTGGTTGTAATGAAGTGATCTTGCTCCAAAAGAAAATGTGTTGAACTAGAAATATTGACACAATATTGATCTATCCAATATGTAAACCATTCAATAGCTTCAACCAAGCTTCAGCCAAGAGTTTGTCATATTTGTTGGTTCCTTTTTTAACCGAGATAGGTTATCTGAAGGAAAGACTTCTCAGGAAATTTGAAATCTTGTCAAGTAGTGAGGTTGGATACCCCTCCTGTAAAGATAGAAAAGCCATTTCCCTTTTCCCAAAAGGTTGAAGAGAGGAAAGAAAAGCTAAAAAAGCGAAATCTCGCCCAGAGATATGATTTCTGAACATTGGTCAAGCCTACTTACTTACCATATCACTTTTCCAGGCCAAAACAGATATTTTATTATTTTTGTTGTTGTTTATATGTTTTATTGATGATGGTAAGGAAGAAGTCTATTCACTCTATGGGCGAAAGAGTTCCGCGTTCAGATTCAAACAGATTCGAACATATGATTTGTGTTCTGATTATTTGCTTCTTGCTTCTAGGCTCTTGACTAGGTGCTCGACTTAGCCAGGCAGTTAGGAAATTAAGCAAAAACTTTTTTGCGGCGTTAGAATGGACAAGAAAAAGTCTGTAGAATATCAATATACGCATATCAGAGACCTTAAACATGGAATGAAAAATATGAACCTTCTTGTTATAATGCTTGACATTGGTAAGTTCATTCTTTTTCATGCTCCATTGTCTTTACCGAGATGCTGATATATACTTTGAGAGGATATCTTCCAGTATAGGCAATCTTAATTGTTGTTTTCAGCCCTGTGGCTGATATGACTGACTTTGTCTTACTGTACATATTGGAGCCTGTACCTATACTATTTCCGTATGTATCCTACAGAATTAGTTTTAAGATTAGAAGTGCCTTCGATGCACCACAACCTGACTAAACTAGTTAAACCTGTTGAAAGATGCGTGTTTAAAATCATATCCACTGATAAGTCTTTTTTAATTCAGAAATTTTGGCACTATTGTGATGGAAATGAAGTCACATAATCCCATGTTGTTACAGTACAAGAGAGTAAATGTTCATGCCTGAAAGACAAAAAGACAAAGATCTTCTCTGTTTAAAACGGTAAATGTTTTTCTTTTACTTGTACTGAATGACAATTATGCAATTTGCTTTCATATTTTTCCAAGTACCTATGGTTAAAGAATGATGATGTGATGGAAACAAAATTCAGGGGACCAGCCGTTACCATAACAAAGTCAGCAAATTATTTTTGGTCCTTGCAGAAATTCTTGTAGGCCTACTGGCAACACAGCTTGTACGCTAGTGTTTCAGAACAAAACCGATAATGTAGAAGAAGATTTCTTTTGAGACACTGTTTACCTTTTTTTGAAGTTTCTGTAGTGAGATAAAGGCGACCAGAGCTAGGCAACAGAATCAGCTAGTTAAATTATAATTGAAATAGTATAGGCTAAAGTATTTAACAAAGGTTAAAGAGGGTTTACTAGTCTACCACAAAACCCTGATACTTGGATATCATATTCCAAACGCTGGGGAGATCTAGCATTTGGCATACCTATGCCTAACGCTGGATACTCTAACTCAGTAAAATATTGATGATTTGAGTGAAGCTCACAAATCAACCAATCAGAATTTATCTACAGTAAGGTAGCTCAAGGTTGGAGTACCAACAGCAATCCAGTGTTAGGGATAGGGTATGCCAAATGCTAGATATTCCCAGCATTTGGAATAGGGTACCGTATCCATAAATCATTGGTTTGTGGTTGACTCGGGTTTACCATAATGGCTGAGTAGACGTTTACTTCTTAGGATGTTAGTTAACCTGGGATGGTGCTATCCAGGTGCTATCTTTGTCCACTTGCTGTGATACCATTCAACGACTGTTGAGTCAAAGTACATATATTCAAATATCCTCTATCCTTTGGCAGCTATATTTTGGCCTTTCTTGGCAAGGGTCCTTTAAGTAGGTTTATAAGGAAGGAAACTAAGAACTTCAAAAAGGAATCAATAAAAAAAGGAATAAGTAATGTATATCTTAGTTGTTACACTTGCTTGGTTAATCACCCTCTTTCACACTTTGGAGCTACATTCGAAGTTTGCTACCGGGCAAGGATCGCTAGAATCATAAAAACACTAATCAAGCAAATGGTAAACATCCAGGGCATTTGAAAACGAAATTAAGCAACCGGCTAAGCCAACTGCAAACAGAACTTCGATCAAAAATGCAACTGTTTGCTTCCTTTTATTTTGTTGAAATTTCCAAAAGTTTGTGTTGTTTGTAATACTTTATTTCAGTTGCTGCTGCAAAACTGTTATTACTTTGTTGACATCTACATTTATTACAAAGCAGTCACAGTCAGACTTGAGCTAGAGGCTAGAGCAAGGCTGCTCTGGTTTTCTGTATCTGTTTTAGTCATAGTTCATAGTCTGCGAGGTGTTTAAAAATACTAATACAATGCTAGAGGTTTTAAGAATTGCATGAGGCACTTCCTTGTCCCAATCTAGATATTCAGAAAACTTGGTTTCGCTCAGGAGATAAGCAGGGTTAAGCATTTTTCTCTCTAGAAGTAGTCATCCTCTGCCAGTAACTGCAGGGTTGTTCAACCTAGGTTACTTGACTGGAATTTCATTAAAGGACCTGTCTTACCTATAATTCTAACGCTACCTACTTCCATAATCACTCCATATATTTGGAAACCCAGAGACCCGATTTTCGTACGGTACATTCTAAGCCTTCTAAATAAACCACGCTGATTTTCTCACTTGCCTTTTTTTGCTACCTTCGTTGTGTATCATGCGGTCGACGGTTGTCTATGAATCAGAAAAACTCCAGTAGAAAAAACGATTATGTAAATTTTTTCTCTGTTTTCGCTGTAAGTCAACGGGTCTCGTAAAATGCTTAAAACAGCCGAAACCGTGGGTATTTGTTGAAAGCACAGCCTAGTTTTAAAGTATTCAAATATTTTAAAATACTGGAAGTTGAATAGTAAATAGTGCGGGAGGTCCTTTGACAATACCAATACCGAAACAGCTAGAAAAATAAGTTAGCTAATTTTCAAATTCAAGAAAGAAAGGTTTTGTTTGTACTGTGCTGTGGTCATATTTTTTGGGATGTGATGCTTATAGAAATATTATTACAGGGACACCAAACCTCACTAAAGATGGACACGAAGTACGAACATGTAAAGTAGGAGACAAAAGTGGTGCAGTTAATTTTAGTGTATGGGATGAACCTGGGCAGCTTTTGCAAGTAAGTCATTCATCTTGAATACCATGTTCAGCCAATCAGCAAGCTGCATACCTATTTATACCCGCCATGTCTCTTTTTGTGTTAACTTTAGCGACAAACAAGTTGAATAACCGCAGCTATGGATTAAGCGAGTATCTCTCAAAACAAACTGTTTATTCTTTTTTTAAAACATTTAATTGAACAACCACATCAGAATAACGAAGTTTCATTTCAGTCAGGTGATATTGTGCGCATAACAAAAGGCTACTCGTCTTTCTGGAAGAACTGCCTTACTCTATATACTGGTAAAGGAGGAGATATCATCAAAGTTGGAGAGTATGTATCTTCTAATCCTTATGTTTTATTGTTAGATGGTACGTGGGCTTAAGCTGAGATGTTAAAGGTACAGCTCTTTGTTACAATCAAAAAGATAAGCAAGCTTTGAACTGCCGTAGCTGACTATGCATGTCAAGGGTCCAAGTGAAACCCAGTCCAAAGGTGTTGAATTTGAAAATGACATAAAACTGACATAAAACTAGGATTCAGCAAAACTTAAAACACGTGTGTTCGCCATTGGCCAAGATCACTTTATTATAGCCGCGGTCTTCGTAGCCGATTGTGCACAGCGTTGGACTTTTGAGGACCTGCCTCCCGAGTTCGAGTCTCGGGGGAACGGGTTAGTGGCTGGTTCTTTAAGTCTAGACCAGTATGCACTGCTATAAATGTGGTAGCTGGAGTTTTTGGGAAAGGAACCGGAGCGTGGTTGGCCTTCGACTACTTTGTACACTCCCCGCCACGGGGTATGGTATCAGGAGGCTAGGAGCGTGTTCCACCCTTGTACCAATAGTAACTATTAGTTACTATTTCCGTTCCA
Source organism: Branchinecta sandiegonensis (assembly GCA_030848855.1). NCBI lineage: Eukaryota > Metazoa > Arthropoda > Branchiopoda > Anostraca > Branchinectidae > Branchinecta > Branchinecta sandiegonensis. The sequence goes on from JAUPMV010000020.1 coordinate 4,320,999, forward strand.
ACCTCACGAAAAGTTACTACGCTGACCGTTCCAGCCTTCTCGAAATAGTAACTATTTGCTTACCACGCTCGGGAGCGTGGTAAGCGTAGTAACTACGGATCTCTGTCACGTGATTGGTCGGATTCGCCCGCGGCATGATATTCTGCTGGAAAATAGAAAAATCGTTCCAGCCTTGACGACAGAAAGGCAGAATTTGTGACGTCATGCGAAGTAACTACGGTAAGTAGGATGGAACACGCTCTAGGTTTAACCAGACTTCCGGATACGCCTTTCTACCGCACAGTCAAGCCAACCCTTTCGGATTTTCATGATAGAAATGAAAGCTATTTTGCTATTATTCAACACTTCCCTTTCACATATTTTCTGCCTCCATATCACAACTATCAATTTCTCTTCCTCTTTCTCCTACCCCATTCATGTACATATATTATTTATTGTGTCTTGCAAATCTGTTGCCATGACACCCTTCCAGATTCCAGGATATATACTCTTGACGACTAACTCTTCGTGGAGAAAAGAATCGCCGTCTGCCTATCGAAGAGCCAGAAACGTCACCACGACCTGACCACAACAAACGTTGTTGATTGGTTTACGTAGGATTTAATAATAATAATATAATAATATAAGGTTTGAAGCCAAGCTGACCATTCATTTCAAATAAAATAGAAAAAACGAGATTTTCGGTTTTTTTTTTATAGTTCTGTGGAAGGGTTTAATGAAAGTGGTCAAACATATTATGGATTTTTGGAGTGGGCCGTTTTCTGGGTGAAAGCTTCTGCGCTTTCCCAGACAGATGGTAAATTGTAAATATACACAGAATTCAGAATTGTAAATAATCACAGATTTGTACATATACACTTTGAACACGCACATTTTATCTTTCGTTATTTTATTTTTATCTGCATGTCGTTCAGTCCGCATCGTTCTTCTGGTTTTTGGTTACATGTCGTCTTATTGTCTGTTGGTTCCGCATCGTTTTCCTGTTGTGATTGTGGTAGATTTTATGATTTAGTTTTGTTTTTTTTTCGCTGAGGACGGTTTGCCGGAAGTGCAACCGAAATATCCGAAATTGTATTGATCCTTCGCACATCATCTTGGAGGGGTAACTAGCTGATCAAGAAAAAAACCCGAAAAGAAAATAATAATGTGTTCGCAAATTGGGTGGCAGGCCGTTGAGCCTCTACAAAATTCTTAGTTTACATTTCTTCTAAATTTGCACAAGGAGAAAATGTCACTTGAATAATATTCATCAACTTCCTTCTTGAATGTCAGTAGATTTGTGGAGCAGATTACTCTCCCTGGTAAGTTGTTCCAGTGCTGGACTACTCGGTTGCCGAAAGCCCAGCGGCCAATGTCCTTGTAAAAACGTTCCGTTCTCACTTTGTGCTGGTGGCCTCGAAGATTACGATTCTCTGGGCTGGTACGTTGTCATAGGCTCCATTGCAGAGCTTGGACAATTCAGTAAGATCACCACGATGGAATCGATAAGCGAGGGTTGGGAATCGATGAGGATTCGCCTGGGTGATCTTCCTCGTTGTCCTCGAGGTTCACTGGCGTGTTTCGGAATTAGTCATATAGAGTACACGCCGGACACCCAGACCTTCTTAACCGTCCTGGACCACTTCGAGGAAAACTTTGTTGGCATTCGAAAGAAAATCTTAATTCTGGAAGGTGAAGCGTGGCTTTTATTAAAGGACACCTGAACAATGACACCATACTTGAACACCATGGAGAATGCATTTACAGACATGGCCACGGAGAGCACTCTTCTCCTGAGCGTGACGTTTTCAAAATAGGGATGTTCGTTTCTGGAGGTTTGCACATGCAGACTCCAAGACAAAAAGCGCAATTCATTCAAATCTTGTACAGCGCTGGCCGGATCGTATTGGAATTTCTTCTAGATACGTTTGGGCTTAACTGGTTAAAAATATTCCAGAAGAAGGGTTGATTGGAGACATTTGTTCATTTCTAAAATTATTCGGTACTGAAATAAGGACAGATGCAAAATGGAGCAAAAATCATAGCTTGGAAACACTATTTCGTATTTGGATTGGGTTTTCTGCAGGCGATGTTAACGGAAGTCGTACAGATAGGGATGATACTTGGTACTCTTCATTCAGGTGTCCTTTAACAGTTGTGGCTGGGGTATGACGATATTTAACTAGGAAACTTCGAAGAATATCAAAACTGTCAATATTATTATATGAAAATCGGGAAGGGTTTGCTTGGAATCTAAATGTCTGGGAAGCTTGGCTTTAAGCACGGTAGTCGTGTATGCTGTCAGTTTCCTTCCTATTGAATGATCATGCCAAGAACAAGACATTTATCGACACGTGCTCAGGCTTTGAGCCATGTGCACACACAGTCCGATAAGGTTTCACATGCGAAAATGGTGTCACTATACTCTTGATGACTAACTCTTCTTGCCGATCCAAAATCGCCCTGTACCTAGCGGAAGAGCCGGAAGCGGTATCACAGCTGCTACCAAACATCGCCGTGTTAACACAGGATTGAGTTATTGAGTTTGAGTCGTTGGTGCTACGTTTTCTCGTTCTTCCCGAGGATCATTGGCGTGTTTTGGACTTAATCATATAGAGTATTGGGAAACCTGCATGCCATGCGTCAAAATTCCGGAGTTATTCGTCTTCGACTGCGAAAATTTGATTAGTTCGTTTATGATCGAAGTTTGAAGTTACATTCAAACTCAAAGGTGTGTTTTGATCGCCGGTCACTGTTTCCTTGTCCTTCACACCTTACCGTCGGCCTTTGTTGACCTAGCAAGTTCGAAGCTTGCCTGAAACGTTGATGAAACGGCGAGCGGGCAAGAGTCGCAAAAACACTAATGAACTTCGACGGCGTTTGCAAACGGAAATTAAGAAATCGGGTAAGTGAACGGCGAACAAAACTTCGATTTACTGCCCGGCTTGGCTTGGACGATGAGAGTGACAAACTGATCGTTTGATTCGAGGTAGCATAGCAGGTCTTCTCTAATTTCCAGGTTTACCCTACTTTTTTCTGAGCAACCCAATATGAGTGAACCAAACCCTGAACTCGCAAATGCTCAGGTCGGACCGCCACCGATTCAACCACAAGTGGGAAATGCTCCACGCCAAGCCCAGCCGTTGACCAACGGGGCAGGAACACCAGCCTGGACCCAGAATGCGCCAGCCGGCAAAGCGGCCGCGGCTCCATCTAATAAACCAGCTGTCTCAAGGCCAACAGACCCCAGAAGTAAGAAGAGATAACGATGCTTCCGGCCATAAAATCGTTCTTTTTTTTGCTATTTTTCTATTAAAATATGAAAACGAGATAAATATCATAAGAATACATAATGTGCAAGGATAGCAGGAAGGGCCTGTACCCCATGCTTTCAGCTAGCAGTAAGTTCTAACCCTGATTTCCTAGCTTCAGATATTACGACACGAGGTCTCGCATGGTGTACCATTCGATTGGGTCCCGAAGACCTGTTTGAATGAGAAATCCTGCTCGAACGACCGAGTTATAGTGCGAACACACAATAAGGGTTTCCCGACCGGGTTTTCTTCACTTTTATCATTAAGTTGAAAATCTAAACTATTTCCATATAGAAGTGACAATACTGCCGAAAATCCGGGCAGGAATTCCAGTACGGGAGCGCCATCCTGGTTGTGTGTTCGCACTTTTAAAAAGTTCCTATTCGTCCCCCGATGTTCATCATCATCATCAAAGTTTACCTAAAACTTTGATGATGATAGGATACGGCTAGGATATGTGTTTACTTCCATAATATAATGAACAGAAAAGACAAGCCTCCACTTTTTGAAAAGGGTAGTGAAAACGCTCATCGTCAAGGAAGTTCTCAACTTTTTTTCTGCTGACGGAATGTAACTAAGTACAAATCTATTTAGTTCTAATTAAACGAGGATCATCATTAAAGGCGTATTCTCGGCGTTCCACGAGGACTCCTCTCCTCTCGAGGAGTCTGCGCGTTTTTTTTTATCCCAGGAACTCGCTCCCCACGGATAGGGAATGCTCCAGTTATCATCATCAAGATCAAGAAAGGGCTCCCTTTCAGATTAGGTTGGAAATCGATTTTGGGAGTTAATGGTGTTATCGGTTTCCTAAAAATAGGTACTAGGTTAATAAGTTAAGGGGTATAACTGATTTAAATTTCACTGTGGTTTTTGAATATAAATAAAAGAACTGTAAATCTAAGTTAAAAACAATCAGAATATATTAGTGAAAATAAAGTGGATCTTAACGTTTATGGATTAATTCCATCATATGAATGTTTTTCTTTCGAACAAATTTCATTTGAAGACAGTCCCCGTGTTCTCCCTGTTTTTCGTCTGCGGAGTCCGCGCGCGAGTGACTCCATCTGTTCTTGCCATTCCGCAAGGAGTCCGCGGAGAACGGCGAGAATACGCCTTAAAGCTACGTTTATTCGGAGGGTATTTACCCGTACTCTGCGGTTATTTTTCCTCGCAACAACAACATATCCCCGGGTATTTTGGACTTCAATTTCGCGAACTTTTAGCCGGGGATTTGTATGTCGAAGGGTATTCTTAGACGTTAGCAACAACAAAATCGGATTTTCGAGCAACAATTTTGATTATGTCCAGAAAAGAAGTGATCCAGCTGGACACATGTTGGTGTCCATTGTAGAAAAATATTCTGAGCTTTATAGCCTTGGAATCTATTGCCACATGACAGTACTCTCCCTTGAAAAATACCCGGGTACCGTGTGAAAACTTTCCCCTCTCGTCTCCGGGGAAAATATCCGCCGTGTAAATGATCCTTAAAGGACCCCTCTTGCTCATTCTGCCTTTTATAATATACTTAGCTCCCATATGGAAATATAAGCTTAGAAATCCCCACCTTTCTCCATTCTTTCGTTTCGTAACTACGAATTTTTAGCGCTTTCGGCCTTGCCGAATTTGCCCGTGACCCAACGAAAAGTTTGCCGGAATCTTCATTGTTCGCTGATAACTCTTTCACACATAAGGATGTGATAATCTTCTGTTTATCACTTCTTTTATTTGCCAAGTTTACCCACTTTTTAACCAAAGCACGTTCTGTTTTCAAATCTTTTGCGCCGAGTCGCCGCGGCGGAGAGCAGGAAGGCTGGATACAATCGACAAGCGCTAACAAGAGAATCCCTATTTTCAGGTGGAAAGTAATGGTATTTTCGAAAACCTTTTTTCTGATCCATTTGTAGGGAAAAGATCATTTCTAGTAAGAGTTGTGCTTTAAGGGACTAATAGGAACTAAACCGCTAGGTGGCTCTGAACTGGAATATCGATTACTTTACACCAGAAGAAACTGACGCGAGAGGTCGCCGGAGAAAGCCCTGTCCCGCTCCCTCGGCGTTTCCCAGACCTTCGCTTCTTTGGGTTCCAATCACTCAAAAGTTTGTGGGGGTGGCCAGGCGCTTATAGTCTATTTTTTCAAGGTTCACTAGGGGTTTGAGCTGATCGGCGAACGCCCGCATGTCTTCCCCGACTGCAGTATCTTGTCCACTAGGGGCAAGCAGGCTGAGTTCAACCAAATAAGATGTTGTAAAGGGAGTCGCAGTTCCCGGGTCCATACCATCATTGCCTTTCAAAGGATTCATCTGAAAAACAAAGCAATGAAATGACGTCCTAAGAGGGGGGGGGGGACAACAACGTCTTTGGCGCACTCCACTACAGCTCGCGGAGTCGGGAACTTCTTATAATGAAGAAATTCCGGAAGATTTTCTGGAAACGTTGCCAAGTTTGTCATCGAAGGCAAGGGACATGAAAGGAGGCTGAAGACAACCGAAGCCTTGTGTAGTTTGTTGTAAGCATAGTTAAGTTTTAAAATAGTCAACTATCTCAGAACATCTTAGCAGAAACACTATGTAGTGCGAGTGACTTTCTCAGCATTAACGTCAAAAACACTTACTCTAAAAAGCTTCGATACTGTTGCCTTCATCCTTCCTTTCCTAAAGATATATCCCTTGAGGACATACTCGTATTCCAAGCGAAAGCCAAGTTCGGTTAGAAATTCAACTATGTTGCTTCCACAAGCAACATCGATGCAGCTTCGAACCACAGTGGGCTGACTCTTGTCACCTGAAACGAGAGGTGATCTTAGTTTTTTTTTTTTTTTTACGTATTTTTGGGATCTAAAACGTAGTGACGGGATACCTATTTCTGGGATCCCAAAACGTAGTGACGGGATACCTATTTCTGGGATCCCAAAACGTAGTGACGGGATACCTATTTCTGGGATCCCAAAACGTAGTGACGGGATACCTATTTCTGGGATCCCAAAACGTAGTGACGGGATACCTATTTCTGGGATCCCAAAACGTAGTGACGGGACACCAATGACTTCGTAAAGTTTGTTCGTCCGTCTGTCTATTGGCATAGTAGTACAGCCAAGATCGTAAGTATAGCCAAGTTCGGAGTTGGCACCCGTAGCCCTATATTTCGAGATGGGGGGAGGGGGTAAAATTCAGGTATGAAAAAATATTCTGTTCAAAGCTAAGTAGATTGTCGATTTAGGGGCAAGGGGATGTGTTGAATCCATATCTGAAGTTTGTTTTCGCTCCGGACAAGTAGTTGGTCCGCAATCCGGGAAAAAACAAATTTGTGACAAGCATAAGTTATATAAACAGTCAGATGTCGCATGAAGCTGCCATGTCGACGCATTATCGTACGAAAGTATGCCGACTCCTGTCACCTGATTTTTTTGTTTATTATTACTTATGACCCGCTTCTTGGGTACAGTGGAGTGATGTAACCAAAAAGAAGATTTTTTGTTTATTATTATTCGTGCCCCGCTTCTTAGGTACAGTTGAGTGATGTAACCAAAAAGAAAAGGCAGTTCAGTCTTTTTTTTCACCATACTTCCGGAGAGATGATCACCGGGGTACCTTGTTGGTGGAAGGCCTTGTTAACAACCAACTGGTCTGTAAAAAGTTTCTCCGAGTAAGGATTAAAGTTAACTGCAGTATTTGGTACTGGGATTAATCTTATCTCTACTAAGAGACAAGATTAATCCGAATCAGATGAGATTATCTTTTTGGAGACAAGATTTATCCCAGTAGCAAATAGCTGAAGTCATATCCGTCCAAGCAGTTCACATCCTTATGTCACACAACTGGATAAATACAAGAACAAATAATCACCTCCGTCCCCCTATCTGTGTAATGCGACGCATGCGGAGTCGCATATATCCTGATAGAAAAGAATGTGAATACCGAAAAAAGCCCGTGGGCCATACCAACAAAAAGAAAAAAAATGCACTAACATACATAACTAACACACTGCTCCTATTCTAAAAATCTCGTTCTCTGCTCCATCGTAAGCCTCAAGTAACGTCCAAGTATTTTTATAGTAACAAAAACATTCATCCTTCACCATCCTTACCATCCATTCTTCATTATACACTCTCTCACCAAATACCTCCTTTCTCCATTCATTCAATTCCATCCGGTAGGATGACCGGATGCAAACGAGCGGAGGAGGATCTACGAAGAACATCATAATTTGTTACCTCTACAAACAGCTATATCGCAACCGCAGAAGAATACGAACGCCGTCCTTTACAGTAGTCCTTTACAGGCGATTGGTTTTCTACAACTGTGACCTCACGTCTAGGGTCTAGGTCGCTGCAGACCTTGGTTCTCCACCCCTGAAGGCATCCTACGGTTTTCCATCTGGCATGCACATCGGTGAAGAGGCAAGTAGACGGGTATCAACTCAAACCTCACAGCAAGTACCTCTAGCTCCGTTCAGATTTATCGGGGTATCCATAGTCGCTGCATAGGACCAGAGACGGAGGTTCTATTGGATTATTTTGTCCTTGACAAATGCTACATTGAGTCTGCATGGAGTGTTACGCAAAGGACCGTGATAAACAAACCATTATTTCTTTGTCACGGTAAGTCCAGCAGCGCCATTTCAGTAAACCTTGGCGGGGGGGGGGGGGGGGAAGATAAATTCTGGGCCCCAGTGCCAGGTTTATACTCAGAATTTGTTTGCTTTTACGGATAAATCTAAAGTAGTTTTCAATTATATATTAAAGTAAAAGTCATAGCTTTGCGTTTTGCCTTTTGAAACCTATTTAGCGGCAAAAAAAAGTCACCAAGGAGGAAGGTTTGAAATATAGCGGGGGGGAGCCCCCCTGCCTCTCCGGGAAAACAGAAACCCCTAGTATAACACTCTATCTGTACGTATCGAGTGGTCACGGGCTCTTGGTCCAATCTGCGTATGTCTATTCGTCCCATATACCAAAGTCTATCCGGACTGCAATGTCCTTATCATACTGGTAATATATTCGAGGTGTCAAAATCTTAATTGCTTAAAAGATGCCGCCGCGAATTTTGACGACAAAGGATTAATTAATGACCACCACGATGCAGTACTTCACCTGAGCGGTACGCAGACACTTTACTAATTAGTTGCTATGTGCAAGGTTGCATGGAAAGAGGAAATACGGCTTGCAAGTTTTCTATTTCTCGGTCAAAGGACACGTATGATATTAATGTATGTATGTATATTCTTTATAACCCGTTACATTCAAACTGAACAAGAACGGAGTAAATGGAAGAAAAAGAAATAAAGAAGAAAAAGAAATAAAGATTCATACTACTTCAGTAATATTTGCATCCATTCTCGTTCCAGAGATTCTAAACTTCATAAGTGTATCCTATCTCCTCTATTAGCATTACACAGATTTTCACGCCTGCCAAGCTTTTTCTCTTTACGTGACGTATCAGGCTCCCGATCGTTTTTTCCAAGACGCTTACTGGTCCGAAGACCGGTTATGATAATTTTGCCTAGTCTGTCATCCAAGACAAGGGAAGTTTTAAAGTAGTCAACTATCTCAGAAAATCTTATTGAGTGTTGGTCTTGTGCGAATCTCCGCTGCCGCGGGAAGAAATCCGTTTGCCCCCTTGTAACGTGCTGACGGATGAGAGGCCCGCTAGGATCGAGTCGCGCTTGATTCAGCAATCACTGCAATATTACTTTTAATTCTTTTATCAGTTATCGTGGTATCTGATACCACGGTCAAAAGGCGTTTTTGCAGTTATCGTGGTATCTGGCCAGTTATCATGGTATCTGATATTCAGATACCACGGTCCGACCGTGGTATCTGAAAAAGTCATCTCACTTTCATCAGTTTTTGTCAGATTGGTGGGAAAGAAGTTTGGCACTTAGTGATGTGACTGAATATCAGTTTTTCTTTTGAGATGACTTCGAAAAGCGCAATTTCAGCAATTGTCGTTTTTGTAGAGCAACCGTATATGCAACCGGTTACTGCAAAAACGACTAATTGCAGATCCAGCTAACGTGGGAACAGATACCATGGTATCTGCAAAAAGGCAACTAAGATATGGTTCAGTACATTTCTCCGTTCTCGTTATCCTAGATGACTCCTGGCTTGTTTTTTTCCACACTTTCAAAATTTCTACCGAAGCATTAAACTTTCCGCGGAGCTTTCCACTAACTTTCTGGGATCCCACTCCGAGAAAGCTGCTTCGGTTGCCAAAGCGCGAAATTCGGTGCGGAAATTTGGCAAATAATAATAATAATAATTTATTAATGACCCATCATACAACTCACAAAGAGAAAGGCGGAGTACAAAAATGAAAAAAAGAAAAGTAAAAAAAAAACGAGAAACTAACGTCTAACCAATTAACCTAAGAAAGAACCAAAAAAGAAAAAACAACAACGAATAGACCAGAACTAGAACAAACAAGAGCCTAGAAGCTCATAAGGCTGGGCCAGGGAATGACAGTATAGGAATTCGCCAATTCCTGGGTTGGTTTGATCATTTGTAAGCAAAAACCCTTGAAATCAGAATGATCATGGGCCCTTGGAAATCACTAGAATTGCATCGTTCGTAAAACCTATTTTATTTTGGATCTGGCTTTGATGATGCGCACTTTAACGGATCTGGCTCTGATGATGCGCACTTTAACATTCGTATGTTTTCTCGGGGTCAATCCGGCGAGAAAATGGAAAGCCGTCCCAGAAATCGGATTCTCACAGTTTCGTGGTGTGCTCGCTGGAAAGTGATTCTGGAATGTCACGAAAATCCTATTCTAGACGTTGCAAGTGCGTGAACGCTTCCGATTCAAATCCTTCACAAGAGGAGAAGAGATGGCCAACACATCATGTTGCTGGAAGGCCCTTTGTGAATAACTATCAAGAATACATTTGTTTTTTATCTTACCTAGCTCTGGCTGACCGATATATCGAAGATGCCACGGCGCATCCGGTTGGTCTACGGCATTCCGTACTTTAAGGATAAGTGGCGCTTGTGACACTCCCATCTGACCTCCAGCAGCAGATCCTAGAACGGCACGCTCTATCAGAAGTAAAAGAGAGAGAGACGGGTTTAATCAAGACAACAGGCAGTGAAGCACTATAAACAAGACCAAAGGTTCGACGGGATCCCAAAAATTTAATATTTGATCCAGACAATTGGGTATTGTCTTCGCCAGATCCAATCTTTGCCAGACTCCTTGAACATTTTTACTATTAAAATTTAGAAACATATCAAGACCAAATAGCTAATCATCTGACAAAACCAAGGTTAGGTATAGATCCAGCAAGTTTGTTTACTCTTATAAGCCATATTTATTTTGACGAAACCGATCGAAACTTCCTGCCTTTCTTCTGCCAATTTTCCGGTTTCGGCCGTATTCCGGAACTTCTTGTCTGGCAACAAAAAATAAAGCTAAAAACGAATTCAGCAGATCTTCTTACCCCTAAATCAAACATCTAATCAACTTCAACTGAATTTTTAACTTATAACAGATTTTCCGGTTCAACCCGGATTCGGGCCGAACTATATTTCCGGTTAAAATGTGATTTTCATGTGCGGATTCAGCATCTCTGCGTACTCCTAAATCAGACATCTAATCAACTACAAATGAAACTTCTGCTTTTAACGAATTTTCCGGTTTTGGCCGGATTCCGGGCGAACTACTTCCGGCGAGAAAATGGTTTTCATAATCATGTTCAGCATGTCTTCTTACCCCTTCATCGAGTACCTTATTAGCTGTTTAAAAATATATGGTTTGTCCCTTACTTTTAACCCCCTCCCACACCCTAAATGTAGCCCTACAGAACCCATCTACGAACTCGACCTTTCCGTTGACCCAAAGAATCCTAAAACCAAGTTTCATCAAAATATCTCATTCCCTTCGAGAGTGATCATGCTCACAGACGGGCGGAGGGACAGGCGGACAACTTTTGCGATGTCATAGGTATCCCTCCACTTACGTTTTGGGATCCCAAAAAAAAAACAAAAAAAAAACATAAAGCATTAAATGGTCTTAGCCATGAACGGCATCAGTCCAAAGCCTTCTCGCTGGCGAGTTTCGTACTGTTGGATTTCTTCGGAGCGAGGTAGGAAGCAGGGCGCAAAACCGGGCTGAAAGACACCTGCAACCGCTGCCAGATCCTATAGGCGTACTTTCGCGTCAAGCTAGGTACCCACATAACACGAAATCGCGTTCTCTAGGCAAGTTCGGCATCGCAAGCGGAAAAAATCCGCGTCGTCAAAAAATTCGCACCGCTACTTTTCAACTCCCAGTCGAATTTCATTCGCGTCGCGTCTCAATTCGTAAGCGGAAATTCGCGTTCGTGGGCACCAAGCTTTATCCGGGAACTCACATAGCGGAACACCCACGATTTTGTTCGTCCAGGGGAATCGTTCCCCGCATTCTCTCGATTCTTTGCGGACGATTATCATCAGAGTCATTAAAAAGGAACTCCTTTTCAAATCTGGGGAGTTACTGGTGTCGTTGATTCTTTAAAGGACATATTTTAGGGTTGGTTAAAAGGAATTACTGCGATTAGTTTCGATTTAACTGTTGAAAACATTGAGAATGAGGAAAATGTTGTTATTATGAATATTTTTTGATAACACACTTAAATAAAA